>OZ012671.1:45252749-46452749 GCA_963942505.1 Lordithon lunulatus
GGATATATGTATTAGGGTTAGTGCCTCTGCTTCATAGATGCATTGGTCTAACATCCTGCGTTTGAGGCAAGTGTATATATTGGATTTAATAATATGTTTATGTTTACCATAGGCTACTATTAGTAGAATTGTCTCTTCAATTTCGTGTGTTTTGTTACCCCTACTAATTCTTATTTGCTGATTTAGAGTGCCTTTCGTTTATCACTCTGGGCTGGTACGGGCTTATTGTTACTTGTTCTATTTGCCGCTTCCGATGCGCATAATACTACCTAGTCCCTTACAACCGACGGGGCACGACCGCAAGACCTGAGCGATACGGCACGACACGGGGACGACAAACGCAATGCTAAACGAATGCGCCTTAGATATTTGTACGATGTAACTTGTATAATTTCGTTTCTTTCTACCAAACGGGTACTAAATTCGTCAACAATTGTATTCTGGAGGTATTAATGTTTAATCCTACTTTAGATGAGGCGTCTGCCAGTTTTATGAGCAGCTTATCTGCCTTGTCAAAACTGTCCGAAATTAGCACCACATCGTCTACAAATCGTAGGTAGTTTTCTCCGACTCCAAATTTACGCTCATGTGTTGTTGTTTAATGGTCTTCAATGTGTACCCTAAAAGGGTAGTGAGCAATTTAGGATATAACATCTCCTTGACGTTCTACTCGAAACTTGACTGTTGTTTTATATATTCAAACAATTGCTGTTATAAAGTATCCGTAGTCTATTCGGCAGTCGGCTAGTGCTGTGAACAGCTGTTCTACACCTTCTTTTATCGACTCAATAACAATGTCGTCTTCGCCCGTAGCCTTCTGATATTGAATTTACAATTTACTATCTCATGTATATCCTCGTATCCTTGGTTTAGAATAAGAAGGATGCTAGAAACATAGCCTGACTCTTCATTTACGCGATATAGATTTGAATAAAAGAGTTTCACAGTTTCTAATAAAACGAATCGCATATGATTATTATTATTTGCTGCCTCATGCTCTTACTGTAAATAGTAACTGACAATAATAAAAGAAACAAGGCGAACGCAATTAACATTTGTCATGACAATAGACCAGGGCAGATTTAAGAAAATCTAAGTGGATAAATCTGTTTTTATCGAAAGATGTTGCTCCATGTTATGATGTTTCTGAAATGAGTCGATCTTACAACATTACGGAAAATTGACTGGTGGAATGAGTGAGTAGCCTTAAAGGGAGGTTTCACAATGGGCCCATTGTGGGGCCTAAGTTGCCCTCCAGCCAACTACCTAGAACTACAACTTTAATGTGAGGAGATTATGTAACTTACACAATCACCCACGTGAATGTTGTAAGATCGAATCATTTCAGAAAACATGCAGCAAATTCTTTCTATGAAAATAGATTTAATTCTCCAATTAGATTTTCTACATGTATACACGTTGTTGGGAATGAATTACTATTACTTATCATATTATAATTCATTTGTTGTTATTTGATGAGTGTTGCCTGCCAACTACAATTAAAATATCATGCAATGATCATTTAATAGTATGTATAAATACCGGGTGATTAAACTCCTCTGAGCTTCTTCCTTGACCGGCGGAAAAGCCTCACGGCTGATAGCCCAATAAAGATAGAAGTTTTTTTTAGTATGTGTAATTTTATACACCAATTTTTTAACCACTGAGTACATTAATAAATACCGCATCCTAAATACATTACAATTTTTAATGAATTCGTGCATATAAATAAAATTTTACGCGCTTCAATATCCAGTTCGGTGGCTATTGTCATTAGTATGCCGTTTTATGGGTGATTGGTGTTTTTTTTTGCCGGAACCGATGAGAATTTTATTTATGTAGTGCAGTTCGAGTTCGGCCGGGTAAACGAATAAATCGTAGATCTGCTTGTGTAAATATTTCGTGTGTTGTGTAGCTGTGTGTGGTTTATTTTCCCTTGCAATTAATTTGCGTGATGTACCGTGGGCATGCAGCAATATCCATCATTATTCAGGTTAGTGCACCAATAATACATTTAAATTCGATAATTGAATGACTCATTAGCGTAGCGAGGTGAATATGGTTAGTATTTATTGCAGCGCAGTTTGATGTATTGACTTGTATTATAGGCGTCATAATACAAATTAAAAATCACCGGTGTAAACTTATGATCCCTAACTTTCCTATTCCCTTTTGAGAATGGGAAAGTTAGGGATCATCCCAGCCGCAGATCCCTGGGCTTAGCTCATTATTTACATTTGCATTCGTTACTCGGGCGGTTCTATTTTTCATCATTTTACCCAAGTTGTCCAGTTCCTGGACTCCAAAGCATGCATTGGGCTGTCGGTAAAAAATAGATAAAAAATTCTGAATTGTTTAATGACTATCGGATTTTGAAAAAGTTACATTCCTTCGATATGGAGCTCATTATTTGCGATTATCTAGGGACCAATCGGAATAAACAAAAACATTTCTTGTTCTTATGTTTAAAATTGTATACATATTTTATTTTACTCGGCTGTACATTCCAATCCATCTCATATTATTACGTAAGAAGCCTTGTGTTTACGCAGCCCCTTTTTACATCCCTCAAAACGGTCTATTTGTAGCGAGTGTGTTACTGGATTTTATAATATACAGACGTATTTTAAGGACAGTGCAGTATATTAATGTTTATCTCATCACTACGTCCCAGTATCCCTAAAAAAATTTGAACCAATTTCACAACACCTTATAACTGTTTAATTAATATTTAACGAATTATAATATATACTTACTTTTTCAATTGTTAATTTATATGACTATCGTTTCTTATAAAAACAAGCAATGTACTATCTATAGTGCTAGTTAAATTTGTGCAGTGGCCGAAAGGCTTTTTAAAAATGTAACACATTCTACCTCGCCCCTTACAACCAGCAGCGCACGATCGCAATACTGCACGCCATGTGGCGACTAGTAATGCTAAACCATGCTAAACGAAAGCGCCTTTGATGTTTGCTTATATAGGAACAGCTTATCTCTTCAGCCATTATATATATTTGTAGTAAATCCTGATGAAGCTCACAAGAGCGAAATATCGATATAAAGAGAATGAGTTTCTTTTAGCCCTTCCGCCGCATATATATATATATATATATATATATATATATATATATATATATATATATATATATGTAGCTAGTCAATAAAACGAGAAATCTAGTTTTATAGACATGCAGTTTTATGACCAAAGTACCTTCGAGCTTTACATTTATATCCCAACAAGGGAGACCATTAAATAACATCGCTTTAGGTGAGTTTAATACCGTCTGCACGTATGCTTGTAAAGAAAGTGTTTAATAATTGATTTATACATGTAATATATGTACAGCAAACTGAACCTAAAATGATATGAAATAAATTTTATTGGAATATACATGAAGGTTAATAATAATATGAGTTATAAACACGAGGCAATTAATTAGATATACACAATATATAAATCTCAAGTTTAGACTTTTATAGAGAGAAACAAACTTTACTTCGGCTATCGGCCAAATATATATATATATATATATATATATATATATATATATATATATACATTATCTATTTGTCTTTTACCTTTCGGTGTAGGCTATTACATTTACATTACTTAACATTATACATTTGTAAATTCTTTCCACTCTTTTTGCTTGTTTAACTGTCTTTCATTTCTTGATTATTATTTCCTCTATACTCTTGTCCCTCTTTTCTTGGTCTACCTCTTCTTCTTTTATTTCCAGTTCTTGCTTCCCATACCTGTTTTGTTTGATTCTTTTTGTCCATCCTAATTAAATGTCCCCACCAGTTTCATTGTTTCTTTTCTATATACTTTTCTATAGCTTCAATTCTCAGTTCTTCTCTGATGTCATCATTTCTTATTCTGTCTCTTCTTGTAACTTGTTTTACTCCTCTGAGATATTTCATTTCCATTTCCTTTTATCCCTGTTCGTTAGTTTCCACGTCCCGCTCCCATATGTCAGTATAGGTCTATATATGCTTTTGTATATATTTATTTTTGTTCTTCTGCTGATCTCTTTTTTGTTAATCAGTATATTGTTAAATGCGGGGTATGTTTTAACTGTGTTGTTTATTCTGTTACTAAGTTCACCTTCCATTTTTTCGTCTTCTGTCAGTGCTACTCCTATGTATTTGAATTGTTCTACTTGCTCTATTTTGTGTTGTTCTATCTTTATATTTATTTGTTCTTTCCGGTTTCCTATTACCATCACTTTTGTTTTGTTATAGTTAATTTTCATATTATACTTCTCTAGATGCTTATTCCATACACTGAGGTTGTGTTGCGGATTAACTTCATTTTCTGCTATTACTACGACATCAGCGAATTCTCCTTCCGATATTTTTACCACGTGTATGCTTTTGTAACCTATATTTGTTTTTTTAATTTCTGGTTTCATACTCTTCATTATTTCATCCATGTATATGTTAAGTAACGTAGGACTGAGCCCGCCTCCTTGTCTTAGTCCAGTGGTTGTCTTAAATGTTCTTGATGCTTGTTCCTTGTGTATTATTGCATAGGTGTTGTTATATATGTTTTGTATTAATTCGACTGTCTTTCTTTCTACACCTCTCTCTTCCAGGATTTTCCATAATTTATTTCTTGGTATCGTGTTGAATGCTTCTTCCAGGGCGATTAATCCTATGTATATGTTTTTATTATTTGCAATTCTTTTTTCTGTGATTTGTTTTATCGTGAAAATGTTGTCCTGTGTGGATCTTCCTTTCCTAAATCCACATTGTGATTCTTCTAGCGTCTGCTCTACTTTTGCTTATATTGTTAATTGTTTTTTCTAAGATCTTCATACCTATGCTATATATAAATATATATATATATATATATATATATATATATATATATATAAATTTACCCCTTTATATGGCATCAACAAACTTACATACGTATGATATAGATTTGTGCAAACTAATAGTATCCCTAGTATAACCTATAAAATAAAAAATAATAATTTTGTATATTATATTTTTATATACAATATTATATTTCATTTCAAATTAATTTAAAAAAAAATTAAAATCATTTAATCTATAATAAATAATTTTAATTAAACCTATGTAATTATTTATTTACATATAAAATAAATTCTTTGTGTTAGTCTTGTCAGTGATAAAGGTGCCACATGGCATGAGAATATCTTTATTAATGTCTTTGTCTTTGAATTTCATTCTCAATGTCTATGACTATAGTGTGTGTACTTGTATATGCATATAGCGAGTCAGGATATAATTTTACAGGTATATTTTTCATTATATGTCGCGAGAAAATAAGTAATTCTAACTCGATGATCAATCAATATTCTCATTGTGTTCACTGTAAATTATATCCTAATTTCTTATTTTATTTTTTATATTATTTTCTTCAACTGTAAAAATAAAAACCGTATGGGCATGTTCGTTATTTAATAAACAATATTACAAAAAATATTAATGATACAACTAACCCTCTAGGAGGAAAGTTAAACGCCATCTGGCGGCACCACATCCATTAGCAATGCACCCTCATATGGTAATAACCGTTAACATGCTCATCAGGATGACCGGGTAGTGCCCTCTATGGAAAAATATTCCACAGAGTGCTTGAGATATCATCACAAGGCCAGTCTTATAAAACATATGTAAGTGTGAATAGATTTCGATCTGATTAGATCTCATCATTTTAGCTCAGCTAGATTGAATTCACACATTATCTCGAGTGGTTATGTACAAAAATGATACAACTAACTCACTGGCTGAGCTACACTGATGAGATCTAATAAGATCGAAATCTAGATATGTAGATTGCTAAGGGGTGGATTTACACTTATATATGTTTTAATTTTTTTAATTTTTTTAATTTTTTTAATTTTTTTAATTTTTTACATTCCCACACTCTATACATACACAACATAATCATAATTATATAGAAAGTAAAATTAAAATCAATGGTATATCTACAAACAAACAAAAATGATGAATGGTGGTTTCTTCCCTCGGTCCTCGCCTCGAGGTTGTGTTCTTATTTTATTTATAAAATATAGCTGGGTTTATATTGAAATAAAATGTCTTTTTCGCCTGTACAATCTCTCTCTCTCTCTCTCTCTCTCTTTATATATATATATTTATATATATATATATATATATATATATATATATATATTGTTCTTCAATTGAAAAAATAAAAACAGTATGGGCAAATTTCATTATTTAATAAATTTATATAATGGAATTTACTTCCACAACGCCATTCGATATCTAAGTTGGGGATCGATTTATAACCTATCAATCGTCGTTCTAACATCTATTTATTAGAACTCGTACTGGTCAATCCATTACCTTCATAATTATATCGATTTAAACTTTTATGTTAGCAATATGTTGTTATTTTCGTTACCTATAACTTAACCTTAACATGTTCTCCATAGTGCTTTTACAATGTGTAATTACTGATCACATACATACATTATGCTCCTAATGTACATTAATACAAATTCCATTTCAATTATTATTGTTATTATTTCATACCACAAACATTAATGTGTTCAGGTATGAACTATAACGTTAAATTAATAATGCTCGATTATTACATTGCCCTACTGAACGTTACTATGATATTTGATCATCAACGAAGGTACTTTGGCATGCTTTATGTTCTCAGATCATATTTACTTGTGCTTAAATAAAGGCTAATAAGGCACATTTAGATGGTATGTGTACGTTTATTATAGGTTATAGACCATTCATGTGTATGGTAATATCAGACTGATGAATGATGGATTGAACAAGGAGACCTAACTGCATTTTGAAGAAATACCCGTATCATCAGACTGCAGACAGGTCTAATATTTACGAATTTTGTCTCGTAAATATCATTAGCCTACACCGAAAGGTAAAAGCTAAAATAGATAATAAAAAAAAATATATATCATGAGGCATCAATCGGAACAATGGATACAAATGCACATTTCCTGATCTAGATTATGCAAGGAGGCCTGTCTGCATTCTGAAGAAACACGTATTTCTTCAGAATGCAGTCCGCGTTATGGTTTTTTGGTTCACTCCAAACCACTGGTACACAAACTTTAAGCATTTCCTTTTTCCAATTGTCCACTGTCGTAAATATTCAACGCATGTCTTACATACGAAATGTGGAGCCCAAGATTTATCCTCTTCTCCCAAGTGAACGCCAAAATAGGTCATATAAATACAGTCAGAGATCCTGATGGCATGAACATGTTGACGGTTATTACCATATGGGTGTGCATTGCTAATTGACGTGGTGCCGCCAGATGGCGTTTAACTTTCCTCCTAGGGGGTTAGTTCTATAATTTTTAAAGTTAGATATAGGTTCTCTATTTTCTTTCCAAGTCTATTCGTCACATATATAACAAAAAAACGTCTGGATGATTTAAACAACTACGTCTCCTTGTGACTGTCATTTTTGAAAGTAATTTTTTATTACTAATAAAAAAACGCGGAAATGATAGTAAAAATGATAAAAATAAAACACAACTTCACTTGCGTAAACTCAATAGCATAGTAAACTCAATCGGGTACTGCAGAGTCAATATGGGCGGGATATTAATTATTTAATGGTAGGGGGTTACGTAGGTACAGGAATATCAGGCTTCGCGATCATAGGGAATACCAGATAAAACTGACTAATTAGATTCTATTTTTACCTACAAAATTTCAATTATGGCCTGTGATATAATTATTTTATTTTTAGTAGTGGTATTATTTTTGTCTTTTATCAGTATTGTCAGTATTTACCAAGTGACTACGAATTCCAACGAATTGTATATTGTATATCGTCGCCTAAGCAGCAACACAGCACATCTAAAATTATATTTGAGATTGACAGGAGAGAGAAAAACTGATTATAGAATGTTTATTGAAATAATTAAAGTGCTCCTGGATCAAATAAATAAAATATAAACAAAAAAATAAGAAATTTATAACTTGTTGTCAGAGTAAAATAACTCAAATAAACATTGTAAACAATATGTTTTTCTGTCTCCTGTCCACGTCAAATAAATTGTGTATGTGTGTTGTTGCTGCTTAGGCGACGATATTACACATTATAACAATGTACTTATGTCTGTACGAATTACAGGCATTGTTATAATGTAAAAATAAAAATAAATAAAAATTGATATCACTGCACATCGTAGGAAATCCAGACTTTGCAAACTAAAACAGCAAACCATATGGGTGTGCATTGCTAATTGATGTGGTGCCGCCAGATGGCGTTTAACTTCCCTCTACGAGGGTAAGTTGTACTGTTTTTGTATATAACCACTCGAGATTTTGTGTGAATTCATCCTCACTAGCTGAGCTACACTGACGAGATCTAATAAGATCGAAATCTAGATATGTAGATTGCTAAGAGGTGGGTTCACACTTTTATATGTTTTATACGATTGGCTTTGTGCTGATATCTCAAGCACTCTATTGGAATATTATTCATATTCTCTAGAGGGCACTACCCGGTGATCCTGATAACATGAGCATGTTGACGGTTATTACCATATGGGTGTGCATTGCTAATTGATGTGGTGCCGCCAGATGGCGTTTAACTTCCCTCTACGAGGGTAAGTTGTACTGTTTCAGCAAACCTTAGGTAAACAATGTAGACCGATTCCTAATATTGGGTTGAATCGACTTTTACACGCGAATATGGTAAATATATATCGCTCTCGCAATACATGTGTCGTTATATACACTGAGGCAACTGAAGCTAAGTTTTCTTTATATATCCACGGTAGTCTGTTCATCAATTTAATTATTCATTGTCTCGTTTGTACCTGAAAATCTACTTTAGCTTTTAGCGAAGCATGTATATTTTAGTATGTGCAAGAGCAGATAAAAACTAACAACACCTTCTCGCCATTTTAAATGATCTTAATCTAATTATAGTGTGTACTGTAATATCCGAACTACACTGTTAAGTCTGATATTATATAAACCTAATTACGTAATTTATATCTTATTATTCTATAATGTTACTTTATTTATCAACTTAACACCTATTCGTAATTAAATAATGTCTTGCATGGATAGGGCTGTGGAAAGAAATGTAAAAAATGCATGAATGAGGATGGAAATAATGACAAATACACTTGCATTTAGTTTTATTATCGAAACAGTTGTTAATTAAACATTACAATTATTAAATACGGTGTCTTTAAGTTTTAGGTTACACCAGAGGTTTTTATTTATTTTCAAATTTATAATTCAATGTGGTTTTGCACCAGTTATTTTTGTATTCAATTTATTTTAGTATCTTTATTTATATCTCAAGCCCGTATGACATTATCTAGTTTCTTATATCGTTTTCGATGCAGACACAAACTACTTAGTGCAATACACACATGTAGAAAGTGATATAGCGGCGGAATAATAATAAATTCACTTAACAATAACAATACACAATGGTAATTTTCCATTTAGACATATATATATATATATATATATATATATATATATATATATATATATAACGATATAGGAAACTAGATGTCATACGGGCTTTAGAAATAAAATAAAAGTTATTTTAGTAGATTATAGTAGCATTTAAATATAATTCTCGGTATAATAGGGCAGCATCATGACGGAAGGGTGGAAGCCGACCGCCTGTTAGGATTTAAATTTCTGTTGTATATAGAATACAGTAGAAATATGAATAATTTAGAAGGTATAAATCAACTGTGGGAAAATGCGACTCTTCATTGAATCAAGTGCGGCTCCCATTAAACTTTTAGTTTTATTTTTGCTGTCGTAAAATTGAATCTCTCTATATTTTCTACCTTAAAACAATATTGACATCCTCGAATCCTTCCAGATTTTCAGCCACTTGGTTACATAACTTACTTTTAGTTTCTTCGTCTTTTAGCTTATTGGTATCCCAGCTAGTGATACTCTCCGCTTTATTTTTTATAGCTAGATATTCTCAGCTACACCCTCGCTCTTATTAGAATGGGCTCTGTATCTGCATCCAGTCCTTTAGCCATGTGATGGATGTTTATCACATGGCTAGAGTGTCTCGCATCCACAATTATGTGGTCTATCTGGTTTCTTGTCTCTAATAAATGTAATAAATTCACTCTATCTTATCAATATTACCATATTTTGACATTTTATTTTACATAGAAAAATCAAATTTCAAATCAAATCAAATTTTAGGTGCGTCTTATGGTCCGAAAGTAATATTAAAATATTTGTTTCAATAAATCGTCTCTAAATATGACGTACATCAGACGAAAGTAATATGAACTCTATCGAGAGTGAAGATGAGACTGACGATGCCTCTAACCACTCGGCCACTGAAAACTTAAAAATAATGATTAAAATGAAAAGAAAAATTAACAAATTTAACACAAATA
Organism: Lordithon lunulatus; assembly: GCA_963942505.1. NCBI lineage: Eukaryota > Metazoa > Arthropoda > Insecta > Coleoptera > Staphylinidae > Lordithon > Lordithon lunulatus. Next base: position 45,263,147 of record OZ012671.1, read on the forward strand.
AAAGAGAATTATGTGAAACCTATTAATACTATATCATTTTACAGTTCAGTACTATAATAGAAAAAGACATGTGGTGGCCAATTCAGATTTTAATAGTAAACATTGTTTCTCAAGACCTTAATCATTTGCATCTTACCTTTCCTTATCTCATATAATGTGTGCAATTTATTCCACTGCCAAAACAATTTACTCGCTTCGCAAGTCGTTGCTTTTTTATATAACGGGATCAGTTGGTGATATTGCAGAATTCGTATGTGCGATCACGTAACCTAACCTTTTCTTTTATCTACGTCGCGGAGAGACATTTTTGAGCACAGTTAAAATAATTTATACATTTTTTTAAACATATTCTATGCAGCCTAGTAGGTGCGGTAAATTGATCGGAGCAAGTAGCTGGCTGCCCACGCGCTATTTATATTACGATTTGACAACTACTGCATGACGACCGAATAGTTATTAATGCAAACAATAATTTTAATCATCTGGCGGGCAATACTGGAATATATAAATTATAATTTAAATGGCACATACTGTTGCCTGCTATTGTAGTGCTGAAATTTATTTGAATATTACGGTTTAGTGCAAAATCACTCATCGATATTATTATATAATTTAAATCCTGAAATTGCAACAATAATTACAGCAATGGGGATTAATTTAATTATCTAAAACAATTTAGGTGTTCGAAATAAAATATATTTCACGTGGATTCGAGAGTTTTATAAAATTGACTTAAATGTATTCACAAAATAATATTTAGATAACCTTTTAATATATAATATTTTAATAAATAATAATAATAATATGCTTTCCCACCACAAGCCGAAATATGTACTTAATTACGTAAATAATTACCATGTACACATGAAGTAAAAAAAGGAATGTAGACAAACATGAAATTCGACATGTCAAATACAAGTATAAAAATAAAATTTAAAAAAAGACCTTTAATTGGCATAATTACCCAAAAATTCGCGTCTACAAAATTCCCCCAATAAAAATTACTCGTAACATAAATAAGAGAAAAAACTAAAATCGAAAAAAGACAAATACAAATAAGATACAAATATAAATGGATTCGTTTGTCGAGCCATAATTTGTTATAGATAATTTAACTATTATCTATAACAAATAATTTTTTTGTTAGAGATAAATTTATTCTTTCTTTCTTGGTCTTTATGTACTTGTGTTATGTGGAGCAATACAATAAATTAAATTTATTGCGGACATATAAAACTAAATACAAAGTCAAATGAATATACTGAGAAGAATTAGTACATATCTCTTAAAATACTTTTAAAACATTTTAACGGATGTATCATTTTTTATATCAGAACATTTATTACATTACATTACACAGTTGTTATTATCAAGGTGATATAAATGTAACATCGCCGTATATATAATTAATACCCTAAAGTAGATATGACAAACATATGTTATAATTCTAAATTAGCAATTCAATAAACTGGTTTCCATCAACTAGGAACTTGCAAATTTATTCTACATTGCTTTATTTGATCCTATTGAGTAACTTAAGCGTCCATTTAACTAATTGCTAAATTGCAATCGCGATTTTTTTGGCGCACACACAAAAATTATGGCAGCCATTAACATTTCGTAATGCACCCCTGTGCACATAAATATGTAAACGAGAGAGAACTTACGCTAGCACCAGCTGTTAGAAGGAGTGTCAGATGCACTGGTTTCGAAATTTTCAATTATAATATAATCGCGAGCGCTCGGATTGTAAATTATAAATTTAAATATTTTTTTGTATGTATAATGTTATGCAGATGGCATAATTATGTACGAGCGAATAAAGGATATGATGATTAATAATGTGTTAATTACATTTCAAAACATGATAACACTGGTGTAAAAAGTGTGTAACCGACTACTTACAATAAAGTTGCATTGCTTCTTATAATAAAATTAAAATAAAATTATAATACATATTGACAATTAAAATACTGTTATCATTCTGCTTCAATAGTTCTGGATAGTTGGCTGGAAGGTAGCATAGCTACAGACACTTAGGCCTCAAAATGGGCCCAGTGTGAACCCTCCCTTTAAGGCTGCTCACTCGTCCCACCAGTCAATTTTGCGTGCAAGCTGCAAAACTCTTGAAATTCAATAAAAACGATGTTATTTTATTTCAATTTCTGTTATTTAGATACAAAATACACAAATATTACAAATGATGAGAATGCAGGAATAATATACATAATATTAATGTCAGGAGGAAGTCGCTAATAAACATCCCCAAGCACAGGACCGAAATACACAAAAAGTCATACTCATACCATGTTCCACACATCTTCAACCAAATACAACCCAAATTCAAAACGATATCGCTGAAACCATTTAAGACCTACTACTCGCAAGCACTTCAATCCCAAACTACTTAATTTAAAATGGTTCTGTTATATTTACTATATGTATGTAATTAATGTACTGTAACTATGATTAATGTTTTAATATGTGTATATGTATGTATATATCATATATACATACATATATTTTAATAAATGATTTGGGGTAGATTAAATAATCTACTAACCCGAACCTAATCATTACCTCCCATATTTTTATTGTTCTTTTGTATATATTGTATGAATATATGGAGGTAATAAATAAAAAAACATTTAAAAAAATAAAATAAGTGTAAACAATCATAAGAAAATAACGCAAACATCAGGCGGCCCGACAAACGAATCCATTTATATTTGTATCTTATTTTTATTTGTATTTTTTCGATTTTATTTTTTTCTGTTATTTATGTTACGAGTATTTTTTATTGGGGGAATTTTGTAGACGCGAATTTTTGGGTAATTATGCCAAATAAAGCTCTTTGTTTAATTTTATTTTTATACTTGTATTTGACATGTCGAATTTCATATTTGTTTACATTATTTTTTTACTTCATGTGTACACGGTAATTATTTACGTAGTACATATGCCGACTTGTGGTGGGAAAGCATATTATTATTATTATTTATTTGTTTCTTTATACAAATATAATTCCTTAGATGCAATACTACCATGTTTTAGGATGTAAACTAACAAATTAATGAATTCCCCAACGATCCGAAATATTGATGCTGCCAATATGCCAAATCTTGTTCGTGTTTTTTGGGGCAATAAAATGGTTTTGATTTGGAGGATGAAATCAGGCGCAATAAGAAGGAGATATTGCGCCTGATTTCATCCTCCAAATCAAAACCATTTTATTGCCCCAAAAAAACACGAACAATTTAAAATGAAAACAATGTAGAAATATTGTAGAAATTTCAGATTTCCCTCGTGCAGACTTATTGATCATAAACCGTCTTTGATCATATTAGCGCGTGTCAGCAAAATTTGGCAATGCGATGTTCCATGTAACGAATTCATTTTCAGTTGTATCGATGTGCGCATCCCTTCCAATTACGATTAAAATCGAGTTCAATACAGTTCCGAAAGGAATGCTCCATAATGGTAATTCGAATGGACCTGTAAAGTAAAATCGATTAGTTATTCATAACGCTATAAACAGGATTGATGCACGATAGGGTGGGTGCTCAAGTTCATTTATGATTGGAAAAATTAATACCCCGGGATACATCAAACATCGAAAACATGTTGATATGATTTTATTGAATGGTTGTAATAATGTATAGTAGGATTTTCAATAATGATCCTTGATGAGTGAGATTTAATTTAACAGCAGTAATCTATCAACAAGACAAAGTCAATATATATATATATATATATATATATATATATATATATATATATATATATATTCACTATTGGGTATGCGGCGTTAGGCAAAAAAATAAGAAACTCTTTCTTTTATGAATCGATATTTCGCTTTTAATTCAAAGCTTCATCAGGATCATACTACAAATGAACCAAAAATTAAAAAATTACACAGTTATTAAAGTAAAAAAAAGAAAAAATTATCGAAAAATGTTAACGATATATATTTTATATTTTATTTTATATTTGACTGACACAAGTATGTAATCATGCGGATTTGTTCTTCCTCTTTATTATGCTAGGATTACTAACTATATAATACCTATAGCTATCTCTGGATAATATGTGTCTGTCCGCCTGTGAATTTTCTACCACGTTTTCGGAAAAGTACTAAATCAAATTTTGAACGTGGCTATTAACTTACGTATCTCCGTCTTTGTTTTTGGTGGAAATCGGTCAGGGGAAAATCCACTTTACCAACAGCGACCTTGTGCTATTGAATACTATTGAATCTTCATTAATTTATACTTCTAATTTTTTTCAAAAACGACGAAATTTTGTACAAAATTATTATTATTATTATTATTATTGCTATTTCATTAAAATTTTAAAAAAATGTTATAAAAAATAATAAAAATATAAATATTTAGAATCAGGAATATATACAGATTTGCATAATAATCGTGAAAAAAATTATAAAAATAATGGAAAATTAAACATTAAAATATTTTAAACCTTTAAAGAAAATAAAATATATATAAAAAAGCTAAATAAATAGGCAACATAATCAAATTGGTATAATTTTCCAACTTTGCAATCTTTTGTATTGCGAATGGTGACTTTTTATAAACTTTCAATTAACTTTCACTTACGTTAATAATTGAGGCAAATAAATGAATCAAACTTTTTTCTAAAGCTAAATAAAAGGAAAATACGATGAATTTGGTATAATTTTCAAAATTCAAATATTTGATTTTTTGCAATCGTTTTTATTACGAATAGTGATTGTATATAAACTTTTACGCACTACGACGTTAATAATTAAGGCAAATACATGAGTCAGACTTTTTTAGAAAGCTAAATAAATAGGCAACACGATGAAATTTGTATAATTTTCAAAATTCAAAAATTTGATTTTTACAATCTTTTGTATTGCGAATAGTGACTTTTTATAAACTTTCATGCACTAAAACGGTAATAATTGAGGCAAATAAACGAATCAAACTTTTTTCTAAAGCTAAATAAACTGGTAATAGGATGACATTGGTATAATTTTCAAAATTCAAAAATTTGATTTTTTCAATCGTTTCTATTGAGAATAGTGAGTGTATATAAACTTTTATGCACTACGACGTTAATAATTAAGGCAAATACATGAGTCAAACTTTTTTCAAAAGCTAAATAAATAGACAATATAATGAAATTCGTATAATTTTCAAAATTCAAAAATTTTATTTTTTACAACTTTTTGTATTGCGAATTGTGACTTTTTATAAACTTTCATGCACTACAACGGTAATAATTGAGGCAAATAAACGTATCAAACTTTCTTCTAAAGCTAAATAAACGGGCAATACGATGAAATTGGTATAATTTTCAAAATTCAAAAATTTGATTTTTCAATCGTTTCTATTGCGAATAGTGACTGTATATAAACTTTTATGCACTACGACCTTAATAATTAAGACAAATACATGAGTCAAACTTTTTTCAAAAGCTAAATAAATAGGCAATATGATGAAATTCGTATAATTTTCAAAATTCAAAGATTTGATTTTTACAATCGTTTGTATTACGAATAGTGACTGTATATAAACTTTTATGCACTACGACGTTAATAATTAAGGCAAATACATAAGTCAAGCTTTTTTCAAAAGTTAAATAAATAGGCAACATGATGAATTATATTAGTAATGTGCACTGGCCAACTCAGATTGTGTTACAATTATTTAGCAGATTTCTATAGTACATATTCGTAGGGTAACAATATAGATCTACCGTTTTAACCCTACCTACAATAGGGGTCAGACTTCTTTAATACGGCATATCCTGCATTTTTGTATTTGATGCCATCAATCAATTAATAAAGTCAGTGAAACGTTTTATTTCCTGTTTTAACCGATCCATGCCTATAATGTTCTTTTGTTATTTAAACATATATAGATAATGCCCCTGTCAGTTGAACAATTTTTTTCTGGCGACACCATTTTCTATTGTTAATTGCTGTGGTGTTTCCAGATGGGGCTAAAATGTCTCCCTAGAGAGAAAGTTGCATTAATTTAAAATCAAGTTATTTAGAACATAAATTGCTAATTTTATGAATCGTATCATAAAATATCACTGGAAATCACTTTTAACCCCACAATGATGTTATAATTGCAATTGGGCGCGGAGATAATTACGAAATGGCAGCGCCATTTAAATTGCATTTTCTGCACGCGAACTAAGTAAACAGTATTATTATGAAAGCGTAATAACACGTTAATCTGTTATTATTGCATTACGTACGGTTGTAATAAAAATACAAATGTGCATTTTATGCTTTTGATGTTTCTTTTAAACGAAGTGCATTTAATATTTTAATAAAACCTGTTTCGTAAAAGCAGCGCAGCTCCGTTAATATTGACTAAATAAGCTTTGCAACATAGCGCATTAATGAGATTATAAAAATTTACGCTCGTTCATTGTAATGCACTGTTAACCACAAGGGTATACATATTACAGCAATTTACGATTTGATTTTAGCCATTGTTCGCTGTAAAACAATTTGAACAAAAAATTTTGAACTTTACGATCCACCCCATCGTATTAAATACTGAACTCAGCTTATATATAATTCAGACAGTTATACAATGAAATAAATTGTAATTTGTAGGTTTATTTATATTTAAAATCTATATTTATAGATGTGGTAGTGACATGCAATAAAATGCAACAAAAATATACAAAAATAAAAATAAAAATAAAAATAAAAATACAAATATAAATAAAAGTAATACTCCGCAAAAAAATTACAAATTACCCTCATCTATTACCGCTCCCTGTGCCCTCGCCATTTTCCTCTCCCACGTCAGCCTCCTGCAGATTTTGACGCCTTCCCCATCCTCGCTTAACCATTCATTCTGCTTTCTGCAGTCTCCTACCCACTCTGCTTTCACACCCTCACATTCTTCGCTAAGGTGCCACCACGTGTCGCTTCCCTTACTACACAGCGCACACGCGGAGTACCCCAGACCCATCCACACTTTCCTCCCTCTCTCGTCTGACCCACACCTCGCTCTTGCTATGCATACCTTGTCTTCCCTGCTCCACTCACCCCTGGCTAAGTAACTCGGGAGTTTCCCACGCACTTGCCACTCTATGTAGCCAGGTTTGTAAGAGCTCTCATTCATTCTAGTCTGCCGTTCTTGCGATTCAATATCTCTCAATCTCTCTCTTACCTCAGTTCCTAGGCTTCCCATTTCTCTCAGCTTCTCCTCTACCCACACCTCAGACATACCCACTCTTTCATACATCCTTCCTCTATCCTTTCTCCAACCACTCTCCGTCCTACTCTTACACCTCATCCATACCTCCCGGACCAGTCTTTCCTCGCCTAATGCCTGCAATCTTTCTTCAAACTTCACAACCCTTACACACGACTCCCACCACATACTCATACGGTTCGTCTCCTGCAACAGCACTGCTCTAGGTGTCGACCATTCGAGACCTAGCAGACTCTTCAGGAGCAAACCTTGCTCTCTCTCTCTATCACATCCCACTCACGCAATCCCCACACTTCCACTCCATAAAACAGAATAGGTTTTACACACGTATCCCAGATCTTGCACGCCATTACGAGATTACCGCCCTACAACCTTTCCTATTTCCCATTGCATACATTCCACATGCACCCTAAATCCTCCTCCACTGTCAAACCAAAAGTCCAAATATTTAAAGACATTCACTCTCTCAATCATCCTTCCCTGCCATTTCAGCTCTTCCACTCAACCCCTTCTACCCCTATTCTTAAACATCATCCATTTAGTCTTCTCCACATTCACCACTAGCCCTCTCCTATCCAGGTACCTTCCCATTCTTTCCAACATCTCTTCCACTCTCTTGGCTACTAATACTATGTCATCCGCATATGCCAACATCCACACCTTGGTTCTCCCCACCACGACCCCTCCAGCCTGTCCTCTCCTCAGTACCGCCTCCAACTCGCTTGTGTATAGATTGAACAGGAGGGGGCTTAGCGGGCACCCTTGCCTTACACCCACATTCACCCTAAACTTCTCAGACACTTCTCCATTCACTCTCGCTTTTGCCCACGTCTCTTTATATATACTTCTCACCCACTCCACACTTTCATCTTCCATGCCCAATCTATCCATACACTCCACGAGCTTTCCTCTAGGAACTGAATCGTACGCCGCTTTCAAATCCACAAACACCGCATACACTCTCCCTTTGCACTCCAACGCTTCCTCCACCATTCTCGCAAGCGTGAAAATCTCCTCCCTCGTCCCTCTTCCCTTTCTGAAACCAACCTGGCATTCCGGCAGCAGCCCTTTTCTATCCACTTCCCTCTCTAGTCTATTTTTCACAATTGTTACTGGGACTAATTATTGACGATCGGTTAACTTGGAGAGAGCATATTACTTACTTGGTACAAAAGTTAAATAAAAGTGTCTATGCTATCCGCATTCTGAGTAAACATCTAAACAACAACGTCTTAGAGAAAGTCTTAGAGAAAGTGTATTATGCAAATTTTATAACCACCTTCGTTATGGCATAATTCTCTGGCGAAGCTCATCTAAAATAGATAGTCTTTATCGTACAAAAACATATATTTCGCATATTGTATGTACTAGATTATAGACAATCATTTTTAAAAGATGGAATAAGCTCACGTGTACCGCTATTTACGTATACGAGAGTTTAATATTTCTCTTCAAACATAAAACGAACACCTTTAAAAATAACCACAACCACCACACAAGGACATCGAATATGGACTATAATTATCCAATACATACCCTAACCATGCTTGAAAGAGGACCAGGAGATTAGTACACTTTTGCTATCAATGCCTCATATATCAACTGATATAACTACACATTCGCAAGCAATACCAATGGACATGAATGGCATCAAATTTCAACAAATAAATAAAAATATTTTTTTCTTGGCACTTAAACTTATTTTGTAAGATTTGATGACTTTGTGCATTCTATAACTACGAATTATGGTAATAAAATCTTGCAAAATAAATTTCAAAACCAACAACAAAGTATTTTTTGTAGCTTAACATAATTTGTATGCCATTCTGGTATATAATTGTTGCTAAAAGCTCAATAATATTACACAATTTGCGCCATAACAAAAGTATAGACGTGATTCTTTAAGCCGGTTTCGTTTATCATTCAAAAGCTGTTCTGGGCTGTTCTGGGCTGTTCTGGACTGTTTTGGGCTGTTCTGGACTGTTCTGTGCTGTTATGGGCTGTTCTGGACAGTTCTGTGCAGTTCTGTGCTGTTCTGTGCTGTTCTGTCTGTTCTGTGCTGTTCTGTGCTGTTCTGGGTTGCTCTTAGTTAGCTTAGAATAGCCCGATCAAGCGGCTTTAATAAGACAGCAACGGTAATATTTCACGTATCACGTAGGCTTTCTTATAATTAATATAATACAAATTCGTTGCATTACAATATTTTATATTAATGAAATATGTTCCTTAACATTTCCTTCTTATTACGCCGTCGGCTGTAGGGCAGCTTCCCCTTTATTCTGAGGTGGTAGTATATTACTCCTTAATTCAATACGTGACAAGAATATTGAATGCGTTACGTACAATGAGCCAAAATTGAAGCCATATAAAATTCATTCAGAATATGTATGGATAATATCTATGGAACTAGAAATGTCTGTGTGACTTCAAATAAAATAATAATGTGAAACGTTTTTTTAAATATATTTAGAATACGATTTTCGTTGAATATGTAGATAATGGCTATAAATTATATGAAGCTGTATAGTAAATAATTGCATATAACTATTGCTATACTATACTATATTTTTTTTAAATCTTATATATTATGTAATATAACACATCTATGTAGTGCAGTGGTTAGCACATCCGATTTACAAACTTGTGGCCTGGGTTCGAATCTTGCCCCGGGTAGTCGGTATATTTTGTTTCAGTTCTGAAGTAGTAAGTTCTAAAATTCACATGCACATAGACTAACACATGACAGAAGGGCCTAAAGAATTAAAGAATTGTAACACAGACAGTAACTACTAACTAGGTAATATACTAACTATGTAAAAGAAAGCCTAAGAACTACTAACAACAAGTTCAGTGCTGAGTTTTCACGAATATTTTTATTTCAAAGGCTAAATATGAATTGCTGGGGAGAACAAACATTGTCGAGGTCTAATTTACTACACTGTCTGAACTTCAACAAAGTTCCACCATAAATAAGGTATTTGTATTTTTTTTACGATAATAAGTTGTATAAAGTAATAATCCCAATCAATTATTTTTCGATAACAATGTATGTATAACAAATGTATTGATTCTCTTAATACTTATAATTTGTAGCGAACTTTTTTTAATCTTTTATTAAATTCAACTTTCCTTATTGTAGCATTACAGCAAACAGCAACAATTTTTATTCATTCCGACTCGATACGTTTCTATTCACAGAATAGTTTTCTAGATTAACTTTAACTATTTCCTTTGGTTGTAAACTTAGCCAACTTGACTCTAAAGGCGTAAATTACTAAATCCATCTTAATCGTCTTATCGCTTCGGTCCACAGGCGGCACGAACATTTGTTCTTTTTAGATGAAATGAATTATATACGACTTTGATTTATTTAGTCTTATTTAACAGTGCATTTCCCTCGACTGGCGTAATCTATCGATTGCACGTTGAACGATTTAAATTTATTTACTTGGTTAGTTTGCAATCTTTTCTAGCTATATTTGACATTTATTGCGTTTACACAGGCCATTTGCTATTAGAGTATTTACTAAATTTCGCGACGTTGTAATTGATTGATTACAATCAAGAAAATAATAAGAAATACAAGAACGCCCTTTTTATTGCCGTAACTACTATGATTCTTCTCAATTACTTTAATACTATATATATATATATATATATATATATATATATATATATATATATATATATATATATATATATATACAGTACAGATTACAACCGACGCACGACTGCAACACTTGAAGCGATACAGCAAGCCACGGGGCGACTAGTATAGTTAAAGGAAAGCACCTATGGTAACATCGTGCATTCCACGAGCGGCAAAACTCGCAGCGATACAGCACACCACGGGGCAACTAGTATAGTTAAAGGAAAGCACCTATGGTAACATCGTGCGTTCCACGAGCTGCTCTAACGGATAAACGAACACGGAAAATCTCCCGAACGATAATCAAATGCAGCTTATATCTGCTAAAAACAGAATTTCGTGTTACTCATTTAATATTCTTGGTCTTTGTGCATTTATATCCAGATAATGGTAATAGTAATTTTTAAAGAAATACTCAGAGGTCTACGTTGCATGTGGGAGTGTAATGTTTACAGATCTTATTCGAAGAATATCTAGTTACATTCAATAATAAATATTTTAATCAATATTTGTAATACAAAATTACATTTATGATTTGAAAATGGCCACGAGTAATTATTACTAGTATTTCTACATGAAAACATTTAAACAGAATTGAAACATACATCACATAGCTAAAGATACTATAGCTTTATTGTTGCGAAGTTTCTATAGGGAATTACTAAATTATAATTTATTGCAACTATTACTCGGCGCACATTTATGTCGCTGAATTCTCAGTAGGAATATAAATCTAGCAAACTGCATTGTACTTTATCCTATTACTTGTATCATACTAAATATCGCCAGTGTAATGATAGTGTCAGCAATAAATACATTATATTTACGGCAGCGCAGTACATATATCGTGCTTGCACTTATGAATGTAACCTGCGAGTTCTAACAGTGACATTTTTATAGGAATTATTATTATGAATGAGACAACGATCTTATTAGTCTTGCTAGAAACTAGTGAATTAATCTGTTAAGACATGTAATCAAGAGCTCAATGGTTTGTTCGACCGGAAAATGTACATAATCCCATAAGCATTCAATAATATATGTATCATTAATATTATTTTAAAAACTTGTTTTGTCCTGTATTGGTTTTATTTTTAATTATATTCTTAGCGCCATTATAAATAAAGGGGGAAAAGTTAAAAACATTATTTGGAATCAAAAGAACAAAGATAAATAACAAATATTATAAAAAAATGGAAACAATAGATATAATACTTTACATACATAAACTAAGTGTCTGCGGGGGGATAATAGGAATCCACCGGGCAAGAAAAGTTAAAGGTACATATGGAGGCAAAAAGGAGCTATCGGCAAAATCTGCGGAATATAAAATGCAAAAGTAGGAATACTGGATGAAGGTGATGAAGAAGGAAATATTTTTTTCATATTTTCTACTTAGAGTTCAAAGCTGTATATAAAAATCCATTTGTGTCCTCAGTTATCAGTTCTTAGTTATGAATTTCCCTCTACAATTTTAGAGAAGACAAAAACAACTACCGACCTCTTTTCTAATTATTTTATTCATTTCGTATCTGTTCGTGCTTAATATGAAATTTTTAGTTTTCATTCTGTTTGTTGTAGCCATTCCATTATAAATTTAAATCGTAATTATGCTTCTCTTGCCGACCGAGTAAATATTACAGCATGTAATAAAACAGTAATTGCAGGCGGAGACTGAATTAATAAAGCGGCGAGCGAAGAATGATTTAATTGCCGCTATGTACACATTGAAATTCATTCAGTAGATAGTGTGAATTGATCAAACATGGCATGAACCTGGTAATTATAACAAAATATTTATTCTGAAATCAAATCACAAAACATGAGATTTTATTTTTCAATTATGATATTTTATTAGATTAAAGATATTGATAGAACTGTCTGTTTAATATAGAATAATTGTTGAGTTAAAAAGATACTTATTGATATAACGTGATATTCAATTTTGGCGTGGATTGATGTTTCAAAGGAATTTCAGCTGTTTTCACTTTTTTAGAGGATTATAATTTAATTAAATATCAATCATTTTCGGATATTTAATAAAATATCTGCAAATTATTGATTAAATTATAATCTTCTAAGTAAGTATCAAAGAAATTTACGATTTACGTTTGATTTAATTTCTTATTTCTGTACGCTCTTTATGGAGCGAGAATATTTTCAGGACATCTTATATATCTATTTTTTTTAAATTAAATATAACATAAGTTCATGTTTATAAATGTTATAAAATTCGATATATAAGTACGAATCCACCTCTTAGCAATCTATATATCTAGATTTCGATTTTGTTAGATTCCAACAGTGTAGCTCAGCTAGTGATGATGAATTCACACAATATCTCGAGTGGTTCTATACAAAATATAACAACATTCCCTCTGGAGAGAAAGTTAAACGCCATCTGGTCACATATCAATTAACAATAATCGAAATCTAAAATGATACAACTAACCCCCTGGGAGCAAAGTTAAACGCCATCTGGCGACACCACATCGATTAGCAATACACACCCATATGGTAATAACCGTCAACATGTTCATGCCATCAGGATCATTGGATAGGGGGTTAGTTGTATCATTTTTGTATATAACCACATGATATATTACATATATAAGTGGGAACCCACCTCTTAGCAATCTACATATATAGATTTCGATCTTATTAGATCTCGTCAGTGTAGCTCAGCTAGTGAGGATGAATTCACACAATATCTCGAGTGGTTATATACATATTACCATATGGGTGTGCATTGATAATTGATGTGGTGCCGCCAGATGGCGTTTAACTTCCCTCTTCGAGGGTAAGTTGTACTATCAACATGATATATTGTGTGAATTCATTCTCACTAGCTGAGCTACACTGATGAGATCTAATAGGATCAAACTATAGATATGTAGATTGCTAAGGGGTGGATTCAGACTTATATATGTTTAATCGAAATCTAGATATGTAGATTGCTAAGAGGTGGATTCATACATATATATTTTATAACATTGGTTTTGTGCTAATATCTCAAACACTCTGTTAGAATACATGTCCCACTACTCGGTGATCCTGATGGTATGAGCATGTTGTCGGTTATTACCATATAGGTGTGGATTTTAAATTATGTGGTGTCGCCAGATGGCGTTTAACTTTCTCTCTAAACGGAAAAGTGAAGAAAAGAGTTGTTATATTTTATAAAATTCGGTTTAAATTTTTCACTATTAAATTTATGGTATAAATATTTTTGTGAATAATAGCAATTAAATTTATGGATGGTTAGTAAACAAAAGAGGTGGGTTCCGAAGCCTTTTTTGTGATAACAAACAAATTCTCTATAACGATAATTTTAATCAGACCTAGCAGCTTGTATACAAATTAATGAAAGATTTAAAAAACTTTTAATCAGCTGAAAGTATCTCGTGCAAATGAGGCTCTACTAAGGATGTACAAAAAAAAGCCAATACAAAATAAAACTTCTATTTTCATATAGCCGCTAGGCTTTTTCGCCGGTAAAGGGAGAAGCTTAGAGAGGTTTGATCACCCGGGATTTACGTTAATTTCACAGAGAACATGTGAAAAGTGATACGTGAAAATTCGCGCCGATGGGGTTCGAATGTTCAGTAATACACGAAGCTGGGATCCATTACAATTTAAACAAAGAGTCATATTGTTATCAAATGTTTATTTTTAATATTAATAAATAAATAAATAACATAAATAACAGATTATTTTCGAAATTACCAACCATAATTGAGTGTGTAGCCAAGAGAAGGAGCGTTAAATGTAACATGGGCTACTTGTGTTGCTAATGTATTAGCAATAGGCGCGGGGTAGGCTGGTAGTGGTGCAGGATACGCCAAAGGAGCTGCTAGCGGTTTAGCGTACGCGGTTAAAGGGGCAGGAGCGTATGTCAAAGGAGTGGCAATTGTCTTAGCATAAGTAGCAATTGGTGCTGGAGCGTATGTCAGTGGAGTTTTGGCATATGTAGCAATTGGCGCAGCAAGTGTCTTAGCGTATGTTGCAATAGGTGCAGTTGCGTATGTCAAAGGTTTAGAGAGGCTTGAATATGAAGTAGCTACGGGGGCAGGTGCAGCATAATGAATTTGAGCTAAGGGGGCTACAGATTTCGCCAGGATTGGTGTTGGGTATGAAATTGGGGCGGTGTAGGTGGCAACAGGCGCAGCTACTTTTGTGAGAACTGGAGCGGCTGCTATGCTTGAATGCGAGTACGATACAGCTGGTGCTGGTGAATACGCTAATGCTGGACTGGCGATTGTTTTAGCGTATACAGGCGCTGGGTAGCTTAGGGGCGCAGCAGGATAACCGAACGGTGCGATTAAATTCCCTGCGGACGCCACAGCCAATATGGCGCAAAATACGAAACACTGAAACAATAAATACATATATATTATTTGGTGGCTGATATTCGGGATTTTATTAAACTAGTTGAATTTTCTATTGTTATCTAAAACAACTTTTATTTTATATTCATATTTAATAATATAATATTATACAATTAATTTCATTTATATACGCCTACACATTTCGGTAGAATGCATATGATTCAACAAATAAATTTCATTTATGATGAAAAATGTTTTTTTGTATCTGTCAATTATCTACACTGCAATTATTTATTTACAAGTCGATTTAATTTATTGTAATAAATAATATTATAATTAAACTGTATTATATAATTACCTTAAAAGACATGCTTGGTTGAATAAACGATATCAATATGCATTTGAGGTAATTGCATTCTGTTTATATACGAAATCTTGGGCGCGGGCGGGGCCCAACTGCAATCAATGTCAAGTACTTTAACTTTCTTGGGGCAAATTCAATGCTACAATAATACTCGTTTTTATTGAAATTTATGGCGTAATTTTCAGTCTGCATTGTGTTGGATTTTGCGGTATAACTTTAAAGCAAAAATGTCTTAATTTCAATCCGAATACAATTATTGTGTTTCTTCACTTCTAGTTTAAATATGGTTTATGTCGCATACAAAAGAATTGATAATGGTATTGACAAATAAATACATTAATTAAACTGTAATAATTAATTAAAGCATGGCATTTAGACCCATTTCTTGATTATTACTCTATTTCTATCGATACGTGTCCTGTTATAAGTCCCTTTTACTTTAAAGGTTCCAATGCGGATTCTTTCCATTTCTTCTTGGTATGCCTTTTATTTCTATGTCATGTTACTTTCTATGATGTGATTTCTTTCATTGTTCTTTAGTAATCCATTCTCTCTACATGACCGAGCGATTAGGCTTTCTTCATCTTATAATATTTGATATGGCATTTTCCTTATAGTGTTGGTATAATTTTCTCCTTTGTCATCCGTCTGCACCTGCTTTATTCCGAAAATTATTTCTCTTGGCAGTAAAACATGCACTCTAAATAAGAAATGTTAAGCAAAGCTTTAATAAAGTATATTAAAGCCGTCTGAGCATTTGAGGAGCCTGGGTTTGATTCATATCGGGGCGAATTTTCGTTTATCACATTTCACAGTTTTCATAGGTGTTCTTTGAACTTAAGGTACATACCGAGTGATTAAACTCCTCTGAGCTTTTCCCTTGACCGGCGGAATGGATTCATGGCTGATAGCCCTATAAAGATAGAATATTTTTTATGAACACAGAATTTTTTTGTTAAAATATATGAAAATTACGAGCAAAGCAGAAATAATGAATAATAATTTTCCTAAAATCTAAGATATAGGAGTAATAAACGGCTGTGTTCAACATCTGGTGCATTAGGTGAAAAAATATTAATTTTCTTCATAGTTATTGTCTAACTCAGCCTTGTCGGACAATTTTTAGCAGTCGTGAAATCTGAAATGTTGTGTATATGAAGTAAATCTTAATAAATAACCATCCCTTACGCCACATAAAGATTTACTTGGATACTGCTCATATTATGGCTGAAAGAGGCTTACATTTCCGATGGGGGCATTGCGAGTTCTTTCTATAGAATTCTGAAGGTTTCGTTTCGAGGGAAATAAAAGCTAAATATAGCAGCAAAAACTTGGTGTGCAGTTACGTTTATAATATAAAATAATATAAGTCGCTGAAATTTACTCATGCTCTTTTTAAAATATAATCTATATTTACTCCTGTTTATAATGATAGTTATATACGTATAAATTAAGGTTTTCTTCTAGTAGACATTCTTGCTACTAGAAGAAAACCTTAATTTATACGTATATATCTATCCTTATAAACATTAGTAAATTTAGATTATTTTTTGTATGAGTATGAGCATTGATTACTGTATTTATTCATTTTACCAGTTAGCTGCTAGGAGTTGATCAACAACATTAATAACTTTTACTTTACTTTGGCAACCAAATGAATTTAATAGTTATTCTACTATAGAATAAATGAGATTAATTTAATAAATGTATTCATGAGTACCAGCATTTCCTCGGTAGTGGTGTTTGTTACTAATATACGTATATTTAACTCATTATATATCACGCGAACTTTTGAAATATTAATAATATAAAAACGAAGACTATGTTTTAAAGCCGACAGTGCATGTCGTGATACATATTTTTATTACTGACAGTTTCGTTCGTGAAGTGGGGACAAAAACTAATCGATAGTAGGACATTTGTGTCTATTGTTATATTAGAAGTTGCAACTGCACGGTTAGAAGAGCCCTACTTCTTCTTCTAACCGTGCAGTTGCAACTTCTAAGATACACAATATTATGTTTGCTTATATGTTGAGATGAAAAGTAATCAAATAGTCGCACGGGCTCACATGAGTTGGCGACAGAGTTTATTCAACATACGTCGTCGGACTTTACATAGTACCTCTATAATTCCTTGTTAACAGTAAACGTAACCATTAGAACTTCGCTAGAGATAGAAAAAACGTGAATGATATATCTAAAGTGATAATCAGGTACTAAGTAGTCAGTTACTGACGTATAGGTTTATTTTTATATCATATATAATTATATAATTCCATATATAAATGGACAGTGCTTAAGTTATACTTATATATAGACGGCATCGGTGCAAAAGGTAACAAGTAATTTTTTCGATTTTTGTTTCAGCTGGTTAACTATTTTACCAAAGTCTACCTCTGTGCAATAAGAAACAAGTCTACAGATAACTGAAGGCTATAAGAATATTTGCAATAATTTATTATATATATATATATATATATATATATATATATATATATATATGTATATATATATATATACTTGAAGTACACTTTACTTCCTTTTGCCAATATTTCGTAGCTTACATAGTAAAGTGTACTTCAAGTAAATTAGCGTTTTATTGCTGCACTACTAATAAACTAGAAACACATTTTATATATATATATATATATATATATATATATATATATATATATATATGATGCCGTTCATTACCCCATATATCCTCTTAGATTTCAAGAATATTATTATTAATTATTTCTGTTTTGTGTTAATTTTCATATATTTTAACAAAAAAAACTACTAAAACCACCCCCAGTAATTGTGAGCAATATAAATAACTATCAGGAAATTAAACAAAAGATAGAGTCAAAGAAAATAAATTTTAATGCAAACATGATGAATAATAATCAGATTAAAATTAATGTAAATTCTGCATCTGAATATAGGGAGCTAACTAATATAATGAATGAAACGAAACTAGAATGGCATACATATGAAAACAAACAAACCAGACCATTAAGAGTAATGGTGAGAAATTTACACCCGTCATTCAGCCCGGAAGAAATAAAAGAAGAATTAAATCATAGGGGATTCAAAATTTTAGAAGTATCACAAAAATTAAAAAAAACAAAAACCGCGGATAAGGAAATAATTATTCCTCTCCCACTCTATATGCTAACATTCCATAACTCGGAGGATATTAAGAAGATATATGACATCCAATATATAAATAGAATGAAAGTGAAAATTGAAGCACTGAGATATAGCAATCTCATCCCGCAATGCAAAAAATGCCAGCGCTACGGGCATACACAGCGATTCTGCCAGCGCATCCCCATATGTGTTAAGTGCGCAGGCAGTCACCTTACCTCCGTGTGCAAAAAGCTAGAAGATGACCCTCCTAAGTGCTCAAACTGCGGTGAAACACACCCAGCTAGCTATAGAGGATGCGTAATTGCAAAAGAACTACAAAAGAGGCGTGACAATATTAATAGAACTAAAATTCAAAACTCCCAGCCACGGACATTTATCTCTAACCTTATTAAAAGTGGCATATCATTCGCACAAGTTTCAAAAACTAACCAAACAGCAACTGCCCCGGCAGTTCAAAGCGAAGATACTCCTATGATGCAGCTAATGGAGCGCATGATGGAAACAATAAATAACTTTACTGCGAGACTAGATAATTTAGAAGCCAAATCAACTGGCACAATCCCTAAAAGAAAATAAAAATGGAACAGAAAGACTTAAGAATCGCTACGTGGAACGCTAACGGCATTTTAAACAAAAAACAGGAACTCGAGATCTTTCTCAACACGCAATCTATTGATGTGTGTTTGATATCTGAGACACACATGACAACACAGTCGTACTTGAAAATAAGAGGATACCAAATATATCACACGATCCATCCAGATAACCAGGCGAAGGGAGGCAGCGCGGTCATAATAAAAGAAACTATTAATCATTATGAAGAAAGTCATTTACAGATGGTAGAAATGCAACTTACTTTGGTAGGAATTAAATCTACCAAACAAGTAATAAATGTAGGGGCAATATACTGTCCACCTAGACATAATCTTAAAAAAGCGGACTACAAAATATTCATACAACAGTCAGGCGAAAGATTCATTATAGGGGGAGATCTTAACGCAAAACATGTGGATTGGGGATCTCGACTAACCCATACAAAAGGCAGAGAACTCAGACAAGCCATCAGAGAAACAGGATGCAACTTCCACTCCACTGGTAAACCAACATATTGGCCCACAGATCCTGCGAAGATACCTGATCTGCTAGACTTCTTTATAGGAAGGAAGGTATCATCCAACTATATTGATGTAGAAGAGACATTTGACCTAAATTCCGATCATTCAGCAGTTATCTTAACACTAAGCGAAAAAATTATCAGAAAGGCAGCTCGGCCGAGGTTAGTAAATAAATCTACTGACTGGGATAGCTTTAGAAGAGATCTTCAAACCAAAATAAAACTTAACATCAGTTTAAAAACAATTCTACAGCTGGAAACGGAAGCTGAGAATTTCACCAAACTAATCCAGGCAGTGGCCACAAACAACACCAAGGAAGCTACCCATACAACAAAAGGGAATAACTACCCACTAGAGATTAGAGCAATGGTAAAAGAAAAAAGAAAGGCTAGAAGAATATGGCAGCAAACAAGGCACCCATTAGATAAAACTACATTAAACCACAAAACACAAAAGCTTAAAAGGGAGATACAAAAACTAAAGGACGAAACAATGAAAACCTACCTACAAAGTCTAACGGCATACGAAAAGACAGATTATTCATTATGGAAAGCTACAAAAAAATTCAATAGACCTACAGTACAAATTCCCCCAATAAAAAAGGAAGATGGCACATGGGCGCGTGATAACAAAGATAAAGCAGAAATTTTCGCCAATCATTTAGCTGAAGTCTTCAAACCAAACAAGTCAGAAACAGATAACTTATTACAGTCCATACAGAATCCTGATTCCAAAGAGATACTGTTAATAACTCCGCACGAATTAGCTAAAGAAATCAAAACCAACCTAAATCCAAAGAAAGCACCAGGATTTGACCTGATAACTGGTGAAATAATAAAGCAGCTCCCAAAAAAAGGTGTGGTCATGCTTACGTATCTCTTCAATGCAGCTATTCGCCTGAAACATGTACCTGCTATCTGGAAAGTTGCAGAAATTCTCATGCTGCCGAAACCAGGTAAACCACCACATCATGTACAATCATACAGACCTGTTTCGCTACTCCCAATAATCTCAAAACTATTTGAAAAACTGCTCTTGAAAAGACTAAGACCAATAATTGAAAATAATACAATAATCCCAAGCTACCAATTCGGATTCAGACAAAAGCACTCCACAATAGATCAAGTGCATCGTATAACCGATATCATAGAAAAATCTCTCGAGGAGAAGAAAGTCTGCTCTGCCATTTTCCTAGATGTAGCACAAGCCTTCGACAAAGTGTGGCATGAAGGACTTATCCATAAATTAAACAAAATATTACCAGTGCAATACGTAGAACTTTTATCGTCATACCTATCGAATAGACTATTTAGAATAAAACAAGAGGATGAATATTCGCAGCTCAAGGAAGTCAATGCAGGTGTACCCCAAGGCAGTGTTCTGGGGCCTATCCTCTATGTATTATATTCAAGTGACCTGCCAAAACTAGATGACGTGACGGTTGCAACCTTCGCGGATGATACAGCAGTACTTGCAGTAGGAGAGAACTCTGATACCTCTACGAATAAGCTACAGAGAGCAAGCGACAGAATACATAAATGGACCAACGACTGGAAAATCAAGCTGAATGAACTAAAATCAATACACGTGAACTCCACCAATAAAAAAATTAATAATCCACGATCACTCAACATTAGCAACACGGTAATACCCTACCAAAATAATGCCAAATATCTTGGAATGACCCTCGATACAAAACTACGTTGGAAGGAACATATAAAAAAAAAGAGGACTGAACTCGGCTTTAAATATAGACAGCTCTATTGGCTACTGGGAAGACAATCACAGTTGTCAATACAAAATAAAACAGCTATATATAATCAGATCATCAAACCGATTTGGTTGTACGGTATCCAAATATGGGGTTGTGCCAAAGACACAAACGTCGCAATAATTCAGACCTTCCAAAATAAGGTGCTTCGAAATATGTTGAATGCTCCGTGGTATGTCCGCAATCAAGATATCCATCGCGACCTCGACATACCCACAGTTGCCGAAGAGATAAAAAGGTACGCTGGCATGCATGAAGCCAGACTCCACCAACATGTCAATGTAGAAGCCCTCCAACTACTTGATAACCAGAGCCTAATTCGAAGGTTGAAGAGGACTAAACCCTTCGAACTAGTGTAGGAGACAGATACGTTAGGACATCGCTGGATGTACCATAATGCAAAATGTTATTTATAAGATGTAATAGAGAAAAATTGATGGTTGGTCCTGCGTGACCAGTTTTAATAAAAAGCATTATAAAAAAAAAAAAAAAAAAAAATATATTTTAACAAAACAATTCTTTGTTCATAACAAAAAAAAATCAACTAAAATCGTTATAGGATTATCAAGTCAATAGAGAGATATCCCCGTCAAGGTAGAAACTCAGAGGAGTTTAATCACCCGGTATGTACCTTAACTTCACAGAAAACCTATGAAAAACTGTGAATTGTGATTCGCAAAAAATCGCCCCGATAGGGATCAAACCCAGGTTCTAACCACAATAATTTATTATATAGAAAAATAGATAATAACAATGCTTATGTTTATTGTCAGTAGATCTATGAGTTCGTATTTCATATATGCATCTACCAAATTGTAATATTTTACGTAAAGGTGTACACATTCAAGGCAATCTGCAGCACACTTGCAGTTGACCTATATCTGAAGTAGCCGCGACATTGCAAACAAACTTAATACATAAAAAAATTCGATTACTATCGAAGGAAAACCTCTTCATATTTTTAAACCGCAATGTAAAAGCAGTGATTCACATTTGTTACCATTGCAATTAGTTGATCTCAATTAATAATATCTGTATAAATTATTAAATAAGTGCTACATTTCTCTTTTCGGTGAAATTAAGGATTGCAATGACAAGTTTATAATCCTGAGATGTATTTCCAGGATCCCGGGATTATATATAATATGATCAACGTAAAAATCGAATCTATAATCAAATAAATGCGGTAAAACCTCTTTAATTTACATAACTTTTGATTTGATATCTCAACAAAAATATGTAATGTAATGTAATTATAAAAAATAACATAATATGACATTAGAAGAACATTATCTTATTTTAACCATTTAGAATGTTAATCTAATGATTTTTTTTTCTTTTTTGCAGGTATGTATATCTTCCATATTTTGGTATTTCGGCTTGATATAAGAATATCACCTACTCAAAACCATATCATCAAAACCATCTTACAACATGCAAGTATTTTAAACATCTTTATAGGTATTTTATAGTCAAATAATACAGTAGTTTAGAATATAATAGAAATCTATTTCAGATTCATATACAATGAGATATGTCTTATACATTTATAAATTATCAACAAAATAATGGGAATATATTCGATTTGTTGAAGAGACTGATCATCTCACCTTTCCTTAAATTTAGGAATGATAGTAAAAGTTAACATTACAAAAGAAAAATAATAATTAAAATGTTAGAAAAAATAATCTCGGATATCACACTATGAGAAGTTTTCAGGTTTCTATTTTTGTTTTGATGGTTTTAAATCGTATCAATAGAAAATTGCATTCTGAAAATCGAGAGTACAATTTTAGAGTCTAAATAATTATATATATATATATATATATATATATATATATATATATATATATATTTAGACTCTAAAATTGCACTCTCGATAATTTGAAAGCAATGTTTTATTGATATGTTTTTCAGTAAAATATATATTCGTAAATATATGTACTACTTTCTCCAGGTAGAGATTTGAATATACCTGCTTTAAATAATTTAATCCCCCAAATTTACTTTGATCCGTGTTAAATTTATACTGCATACATTCTGTTGTTAATTACTACTATATTTACATTATGAACAGTATTGCAATTCACTGTATAATTCTATACATATCATTGTATTTATTTTCCAATGGTAAAATACGCGTATTTGCATATTTACAGTCAATTACTTGCTTATATTACTATAATTTAAATTTGAATAATATTTCTAATAAACGATTACCATTTGTTGAGCAGAAAATGCTGCAAGTAAACAGAATTATTGTAAACTTACTAGATTTACGGAAAATTGGTACAAACGGCTATAGAAGTATGTCGGCGCCTGATCAATGTCAGTCCTTATAAAAGATTTTACAAGGAATTTAACTATAACGACAGCACAAGGGTGCATTACGCCAATTAGCGCCGACTTTAAGGAATGTGTGGGAAGAGATCTATTCCTTGACAGGACGATTTGAGTAGAACTAGTTACATGGCGCGCCGGGAAGGATATACCGTGCGTCGGTGTTAGCCTGAACTGCTTTCTCAATTAGGATAATTGTCAGTTATTGTATGGGCAGTGCTTTAAATCAGTTGTTGGTGTGGTGTGTTAGTTGATTGTGGCGAAGGACTTATTGTTTATTGCGTATTGAATAATATCCTCCAAAGAGTACGTCCTGGATTTACTGGACCAATACCAATACTAATTGTTATTAGTAATAAAACATCACGATATGTGTTTAATACATCGCCCTGCATCTACACTCGCTCCGACAAGTATTATATTATTCGATGTCCATAGCTATATTATTATAGACATTTGTACGCATTGTACACTAGTTTCCTTTTTTGTGATTCATTAATAATAAATAATCAGTTTTAGTTTAGTATGATTTTACACCACACTGTGGTAGAAAAGCGGATATATATATATATATATATATATATATATATATATATATATATATATGTATATATAGAAATTTTATAATCTTAATAGAGGTTTTTTCAAATTTATTATGCGCATATTTCGCTAATTTCTTATTGGGGGTTTTTAGGTTTTAAGCATTTTTATTTTATTTAATCATATGATTAAATAAAATAAAAAATACCATATTGCCTTCTACCTTGAGGTGTAGGCGAGGTAATAATTATAAACAAAATTATAAAATAAATATTTTTTAATATACAGCATCCTCACTAAGGACAACCACCATAATTACAAAATAAATATTTTCGCTATTTACAAGAATTATTGACGAATTACCATCCGTAGCTGAGGGCGGGGGAAGAGTAGGATACGTGAGCGACGGGGGCAGCTACGGTCTTGGCAACAATTGGTGCGGAGTAGGCAGCTACTGGGGCGGCGTAGTGTCCAGCAGAGTAGGCAGCTACTGGGGCGGCATAGTGTCCAGCGGAGTAGGAAGCTACTGGGGCGGCGTAGTGACCAGCGGAGTAGGCAGCTACTGGGGCGGCGTAGTGACCAGCGGAGTAGGCGGCTACTGGGGCGGCATAGTGTCCAGCGGAGTAGGCTACTGGAGCAACAGACTTGGTGATGGTTGAGCTAGAGTAAGAAGTGGCAGCTGGGGCGGCTACTACGGTCTTGGCGACAACTGGGGCGGCGTAGTGGGCTACTGGAGCGGCGTAGTGGGCAGCAGCGTAGGTGGCTACTGGAGCGATGGCCTTAGCTACGACTGGAGCGGCGGCGATGGAGGAGTGAGAGTAGGATACAGCTGGGGCGGCGGAGTACGCAACAGCTGGGGCGGCGTAGGACTTAGCGTATGTGGCTACTGGTGCGGAGTAGGCAACAGCTGGGGCGGCATAGGACTTAGCGTAGGTGGCGACTGGTGCTGAGTAGGCTACTGGGGCGGCGGCGTATGTGGCTACTGGAGCAATAGCTTTAGCGTAGGTAGCTACTGGAGCGGCGGAGATTGTTGAGTGAGAGTAGGATACTGCTGGGGCGGCAGAGTATGCTACGGCTGGGGCGGCGTATGCGTGTCCGTATCCCGCGGAGTAAGCCACTGGGGCGGCTAAGTGTCCAGCACTAGCTACGGCCAAAGCGGCGCACAATACGATGAGCTAAAATAAAAATGTGTTACATAAATAATAATCGGCAATTAAATAACAATTTTAAAATGTTTTAGTAATAAAATGACCATTAATATTTATTAGTATAAAAATTTCTTATATAATATATTTACCTTGAATGCCATGTCTGTAGATTGAATGTATTCGGAGGAGTGAATATGATTTTGGAGCAACGCGTACGCTTTATATACTGCCGATTCAGGCGGGATCGATCTTGTCGAAATAAGTTCAAAGTCAAGAACTCACTTTCATTGGTACATAGCATATATTAATACTATTATGAATGAGATCATTTATTTGCTACCAATAAGACTTATATAAACCTCACATATGTAATACATATTTAATGATGGATAATGGTTCATTATAGAAAAGCAGGTTAAAGGATTTTTAACTAAACTGTACAAACAAATATTATGTGTTTGCAATACATTATTTTATCATACAAATATTAGTATATTAAATGTTAATTAACATTTAATATACTAATATTTGAATACATGAACAGATTTTATTTTTGCACAGAAAAACGTATGTTTTAAATTTACTAAAAATTATAATTCATGTTATTTTTGCAATTATATTAAAATTACAATATAATTTATAAACTTAATTTTATGTTTCAATCTGCAATGTACAGGAATAAATATTACTTTGATATAAATAGATATGGAAGTAAGTGGGGAAACAATGTTTTAAGGATATATATATATATAAACAGTTATTACACTCGACATAAATATATTCCCCCAAGATGCATATATTAGTGGCTAATGAAAACAAGTCAGAATACTCCACAATCATATTTTAATTCACATACTTATTTTATTAAATATAAATTGCATAGAAAAAATCAAAAATCAAAACTGTTGAAATATTCGTTCTGAATTAAAGTAAAAATAAAACTAATCGGCCTTCAGCCCGAGCTTTTTTCTCTTGATAAAGGGAGCACCAGATATTTACCTAAACTTTACAAAAATCCTCTGATATATATATATATATATATATATATATATATATATATATATATATATATATATATATATATATATATATCATATATATATATATAAACAAAATTTCCTATTTACACTTATATAAAATAAGTTATTTCAATTCATAAATTACATAGGTAAATAAAAATGTCGAAAAACAATAAGTGCAACCATATTTTCTCGTAAAATCATTCAAAAATAATGTATGTTAAAAATTACAGTCCTAATTGCTTGCGACATTTTTCTCTTATATTATCCAGGGGAGCTGAAAATATATAGATTGACTCAAAATATTAAAATTAACCTAGTTCAGTGGCCTAGTGGTTAGAGGCGTCGTCCGTCTTGTACTGAGCCTTGGAGAGCGAAGGTTCCATCATCACCGCGGGCGAATTTTTGCGAATCACCTTTCACAGTTTCAAAGGTTTCCTGTTCTGTGAGTTAAATACAAGACGATTACACTCCTCTGAGGCTCTCCCTTTACCAGCCTGACGGCTGTTCAAAACAATGTAGTGTTAATTTTGTTTGAAAATCAGCAAATTTCAGTTAAAAAAAAACCTAAAGAAATTTAAAAACTTAATTGTCAAGCCGTCTGCTTTGTGATAATTCAATCATACCATATATTCTAAAACGAGAAGTCTACAAATCTATTTTATGTATCGGTTTTTGAGAATGTATTCTAGTCATCCAAAGGCTCATTTTGATTTGGCGTGATATTTTCGCAGTTTTTTTATCCTTTCCAAGTCTAATAATAATAATAAAGAGTCTTTATTTCCTTTTCAACAATTTAAGAGTTTGACATTAGAACAATACAACATTGAAAAAGAAAACGACGGTTTTTGATTGTACATCTTATACAAGATGGATAATCTCTGTTTTTCAAAACAACCACAACAAAAACTAGGACATACGTACTCAACTACGTTTTCTTTGACTTGACCTTCTACACTAATAACTATCTCATTTTGGCTCATGTTTTATGTATTTTTCACGTTAATTGTTAGACTGACTGACTGACTGCCCATAGAATAGTCAGAGCAACACTAATGTTGAACACCAAACTGTAGGGAACTAAAATCATTTTGAATCGGGCCCAACTACAAATTGACGAGTTAGATGAAGTATCCCATCTAACTCGTCAATTTGTAGTTGGGCCCAATTCAAAATGATTTTAGTTCCCTACAGTTTGGTATTCAACATTAGTGTTGCTCTGACTATTCTATGGTCGCTTCCTATTCTGAAACTAAGACAACAGAGACGTCTGTTATTAATGATTTCTTACTGGATAAAAAATGTCTTCTATATTATATATATATATATATATATATATATATATATATATATATATATATATATATATATATATATATATATATATATAGATAATATAGATATGCCCAGAGGAGTTTAATCATTCGGTATGTACCGTAACTTTACAGAAAACCTCTGAACAACTGTGAAAGGTGCTTCGCGTAACTCAGGCTCCCCTATGCGCAGTACGAGACGGACGACGCCTCTAACCACTCGGCCTCTGAGCTGGGTCTTACTGGATATGATGTAACCTATTTGATTCTTTGTTCTGCTATCTGGACTGGACCATGTCCACATGTTCGTTGGTAACACAAACCTAGTACTAAACAGTCAACAGATAGAGATTGCACAGCTTAAGTAGTTAGACAGTATCGTCACCGACCAACTAGGTCCGGATGGGGTGTTAAAACTGTGCACAAAAATTTGTTCATATAATGTAATTTCTCCCCCTGCAGGTTATTTAGCAGCATTTCTCCTCGGCTGTTTCTTTTGCCTAGTCCAAACGTGCCGATATTGACTTCCTGGTTCTCCTGTTTTTCTCGAACTTTTGCGTTTAAATCGCTCATGATAATTGAGTATAGTGATTTTTTGACCCTTATCGCAGTTGTTACGTCGTCATCGAAATTGTTTATTTCTTCCTCATCGGATGTACTGGATAATTCTTGATAGTTGGCTGGATGGTAGCATTTAGGCCTCAAACTGGGCCCATTATGAAACCTCCCTTTAAAACTCGTCCCACAAGTCAATTCTGCGTGCAAGCTACAGAACTCTGGCGGGTGAGGAGTTGCCAATGCTAGCCATACTAGGCCAGCACTCCCCTAGTACTAGCTGCCTAGTGTTTACTAGAGCTGGGCAAAGGCATATTACATGCTCTGCCGTTTCTAGTTTTTCATTGCACCCTATACATAACGGGCTGTCTACCAGACCCATCGTGTGTAGGTGTTTGTTTAGCTGACAGTGGCCACTTAGGATATTGGTCAATAATTTCAGATGTTATGTACAGTACTAGGCCCTAGTGCACATATATATATATATATATATATATATATATATATATATATATATATATATATATATATATATATATATATTACTATATCCGATGGAAAAAATCTCAATAATAGACGGCTAGTCGTTGAAAAATTGGAAAATTGGAAAATATTGCGAACGAATGCAATCAGATTCCATATCACATATAGATTGTTAATTATAGTAGTGTTATGACTTTTTAATTAATTTGCTAGCCGTTTTTTATTTTCTAGCCTTATATAGATTATTTGTGAAACTTAAAGAGCAACATAGTTTTCATTCTAAAATAACGAAATAAAAATTATTAAAATACACGAGCATTTTCATTATTTATTTTGTACTGTAAATAATGAAAATGCTATCGAAAAGAAGGTAATAATGTTCATTATGATCAATAGCATTAGTACTTAATTTTCACAGTACATAAAAACGAGAACTATAGAAATCGAACTGGTTAATGATTTGTATTTTGTGCATATATTAGAGAAGACTGAAATGGACGGAATTGTAATTATGTATATAAGAAATAGGACGAAAGTAAATTATGGTTGTAATAATTATTTAATAATACTTATTTTTTCAACAAAATAACTTAATTTAGTAGTGGGCGGCGGAGTAAGCGGCTACTGGGGCAGCGTAGTGTCCAGCGGAGTAAGCAGCTACTGGAGCGGCGTAGTGTCCAGCGGAGTAGGCAGATACTGGAGCGGCGTAGTGTCCAGCGGAGTAGGCAGATACTGGGGCGGCGTAGTGTCCAGCAGAGTAAGCTACTGGGGCGGCAGCGTATGCTACTGGTGCGGCAATAGTCTTAGCGTAGGCTACTGGAGCTACGGACTTGGTGATGGTGGAGGATGAGTAAGAGCTGGCTACTGGGGCAACTACGGCCTTAGCTACAACTGGGGCGGCGTAGTGAGCTACTGGAGCAGCGTATTGAGCTACTGGGGCAGCATATTGAGCTACTGGGGCGGCGTAGTGAGATACTGGTGCGGCGTAGTGGGCAGCAGCGTAGGTGGCGACTGGAGCTACAGATTTGGAGACAGTGGAATGAGAGTAGGATACAGCTGGAGCAGCAGAGTAGGCAACGGCTGGTGCGGCGTAGGTCTTGGCGTATGTGGCTACTGGTGCGGAGTAAGCAAGAGGAGCAGCTACATGACCAGCGGAGTATGCTACAGCTGGGGCGGCATATGCGGCATGCTCGTATCCGGCTGAGTAAGCCAGAGGGGCAGCCAAATGTCCAGCGCTGGCTACGGCCAAAGCAGCGCACAATACTACAAGCTAATTAAGAAACATACATAAATTACTTTTTCCACAATGCTATTAAATGTTAATGATAATTATAAATATTTAAAAAAAAAATTCGTTCATCTCAAACCAATAATAATCAAAGAAATCATATGGCAAATACAGGTAAATTTATATATATCATTACTAATCACTAATGTTTGGGCGAAAGGGCAAATTTTTACGAAAATAAGGTTTTTATGTCTTTTTAACCAAAACATTCTGCTATCAAAGAAATAATATGGCAAATAAAGGTAAATTTATATATAATATCATTACTATATTACTAGTGTTTGAGTAAAAGGGCTTAAGTCATAATTTTTGCGAAAATAAGGTTTTTATGTCTGTTTAACCAAAACATTCTGCTCTTTCCATTGGTACAATATAAATATATAATAACGATACAGGCTTCAATTTGTGCTTTTATACTTAAATTAAATTAATTAAATTAGTTTGCATGGAATTAAGTCTGAAGAAATCTACTCATTGATCGGTAATGATCAGATAGTAATAGTCTCAGACTAATAAATAAAGTATTTATTGGTTAGTCTGAGGTAATAGTAATAGGTAATAGGTAATAAATACCCCCCTATGATATTTTTATTTAGTTAAATGAAAATTTAAAGATTTTTTAAAAAAATTCTTCACTTAAAAATAATAACAAAAAGTGTAGAAATAATATAATAACTAGCAATAGTAGATTTATGTTTTAAGAGAAACCAATAGTAGAAAATAATGAAACACGACATATATTTCTCTATGCGTTACCTTGAATGCCATTGCTGTGGTTGTTGATGAATTCTAGGTGAATATGATTATGACTTACACCAGTCGTATTTTATATAGCAGACAAAAATAGGTGGGGTTTGCACTAATTATGTTCAAAGCCAAGTTGCGAATTTCATTGATATTTCGTGTAGCCCAGTTCCAATAGATTTGCATAACATCCAATTACATTCACAATTTTGTTTAAATAGTGCGTGCATGTTTTACGATTAAATGGTACTACATAGCTTATATATATATATATATATATATATATATATATATATATATATATATATATATATATATATAGCAAGAAGATTGACGGACTGTTAAGGATATGATGGAATACTGGAAACCAAGGGCTAGGTGCAATAATGATAGCCATAATCTTGTGTGGTTCCGAAGTAATATTTTATATATATATATATATATTTTTTTTTTTCTGGATTAATTTTGTACCCGGGAATCGGAAAATTTTAAATTTACCTTCCTGGGAAAACCGAGAAATTAAAAAAATAATAATAACTGAGATATAGTTATTAGTTTCTTCGTTCATTAGTTCATTGGAGCAAATTGACTGAATATCCTATAGTTATCCTGAAATTTTAATATCATGTTCACGTAAAGAATCAAAGCAAAAAAAATCAATTAAATCACCCAATGTTTTAACATCTAGTTTAAGCATTGCAAATATTCCGTAATATTGGATAATTTTCATTCAGTAGTATTACAGAACTCAAATATTTTAAAACCTTTCAAACTGAGTCAACAATTTTTGAAAATCTCTCAATCATGGACACAATGCTATCCGCCTGGTTATGATAAGTGTCTACCCTTAGATATATGGTATGTTACAGTTACATAAACATATATTTTAAGATAGCTATAATTCAAATACAAATTTCATCCATTTTCCCTTGTTCTTTGTCATCTTCCCTTATTAATTTTTGTGATATATATATATATATATATATATATATATATATATATATATTGTTCGAACCATTTTAATTGTTGATTCTCAATCCTATGGGTTATGGATTCTATTCATAGTTCATTTCTTATTGTATCTTGCTGTAATTTTCATCGTTTCTTAATAGGAATGATATCCACATGTTCTGAAATTTTCATCAAAATGTATCGTTTACTGGCGGCGAGTATATTAAATATAATATATTAATTATAATATAGACACAACTTTTTGAAATAATTAATTATAATTAATTCGAAAAGTTGTGTGCCACACCCGATATTTTTTATTTATTTAATGTAATCTTTATTTTATACTATACTAATTATATTAAACGAATTAATATTATTGGATAAATAAAATTTAAAACTAACTTTGTTTTTATTTTAAAACGTGATAGGAAAGAAAGTAAAAATCGTTTTATATATTCATTCGTTTAATATGATTATTATAATGTACATACATGTAAGTAGTCGGTAATTAATACCTGATGATTTCCATATTATTGTAGTCAATATATACTATATCACCACATATGTATACAGATTATGATATAAGCTATATAGTACCCTTTAATCGTGAAATAATTACACAGTGCTAAAGCGGATTTCGTTGAATGTAATTGGATGTTATGCAAATCTATTGGAATTGGGCTACACGAAATATCAATGAAATTCGCAACTTGGCTTTGAACATAATTGGCGCGGACCCCACCTGTTTTTTTCGGCTATATAAAATGCGACTGATTTCTTTCTTAATCATATTCATCTAGAATTCATCAACAACCACAGCAATGGCATTCAAGGTAACGCATAGAGAACTTATACGTAGTATCAATAGTTTCTACTAACTTTCTCTCTTAAAATACTAATCTAGTATCAATTAATTAAACATAAAAGTTATAGCAAACATATTCAATAAATTGTTTTTTTTTTCTGTAATAATTACTTAATTTAGAAGAAATATTGATACATTTATGGTACTTTGCTGAATACGGGGGTCAGTGCATATAATGTCACATAAAATATAAAATAAATAAAACAGCTAGCTAAAAGTTTGTATAATAATATTAAGTAATCACATTAATATTTACTGCATAATGTAACATAATCTGTAACTGTAAAAATAATTAAACATAATTTTAAATTCGTTATAATTAAATGGTATATTGTATAAAAGAACAATCAAAATGGTTTCGATATATTACCATTAATATACGTATATCATATTTATTATTAATATATTTACATTTAATAGTGTTTTGGAAAAAGTAATTTATTTATGTTTCTTAATTAGCTTGTAGTATTGTGCGCTGCTTTGGCCGTCGCCAGCGCTGGACATTTGGCTGCACCTCTGGCGTACTCCGCCGGATACGAGCATGCCGCATACGCCGCCCCAGCTGTTGCTTACTCTGCTGGCCATGTAGCCGCTCCTCTTGCCTACTCCGCACCAGTAGCCACATACGCCAAGACCTACGCCGCCCCAGCCGTTGCCTACTCTGCCGCCCCAGCTGTCTCCTACTCTCACTCAACTGTGTCTAAATCTGTAGCTCCAGTCGCCACCTACGCTGCTGCCCACTACGCCGCTCCAGTATCCCACTACGCCGCCCCAGTAGCTCAATACGCTGCCCCAGTAGCTCACTACGCCGCACCAGTTGTAGCTAAGGCCGTAGTTGCCCCAGTAGCCAGCTCCTACTCTTCCTCCACCATCACCAAGTCCGTTGCTCCAGTAGCTTACGCTGCCGCCCCAGTAGCCCACTACGCTGCACCAGTAGCTCAATACGCTGCCCCAGTAGCTCACTACTCTGCACCAGTTGTAGCTAAGGCCGTAGTTGCTCCAGTAGCCAGCTCCTACTCATCCTCCACCATCACTAAGTCCGTAGCTCCAGTAGCATACGCTAAGACTATTGCCGCACCAGTAGCCTACGCCGCCGCCCCAGTAGCTTACTCTGCTGGACACTACGCCGCCCCAGTATCTGCCTACGCCGCCCCAGTAGCTGCTTACTCCGCTGGACACTACGCCGCCCCAGTTGCCGCTTACTCTGCTGGCCATTACGCCGCCCCAGTAGCCGCTTACTCCGCCGGCCACTACTAAATTAAGTTAATTTGTTGAGAAATTAAAACAACTGTTTTAATTTTTTTTCTGTGACTGTTTTTTTGACAATAGAAAATATTGTTGAGTAATATTAAATTATTATTACAAACATAAATTTATTTCTTCTTAATTTATACATACATATTTACATTTTACAGCCCATTTGAACATACTATCTCCGGTTTGAATTTTATAATTTTCGTTTTTATTTGCTTCTCTTCAATGCCACTTCTCTACATTCATTTTGGATTTTATAGAAAAATAATAAAGAGCAAGTACAGGTTTCTTCCTCAAAACAAGGTAATTATGTGTAAGTGTGAATTCACATCTTTAGCTAGAATTACACGTGTACTAGATTCGCCAAGAAACTTGATGAATAAGAATAAGTGTCTAGTTTTAATGTGCTATATTTAGCTCATGCTATGAGCACCAATCATGTATTTGAATGTGTTTTAGACATGCACAGTACGGGATTGGTCTAAGTACGAGCTTAACATAGCACATGAATAATTGAAACTAAAAACTGGTTCAAGTTTCTTGACAAAATTAATACAATGTAATTCTCGCTTTAGTTACACATACACACACACACACACACATGTGCGATAATTACATTGTATTAATTTTTTAAGGAAACTTGAACCAGGTTTTTGTTTCAATTATTCATGTGCTATGTTAAGCTCGTACTTAGACCAATCCCGTACTGTGCATGCTAAAACAAATTCAAATACATGATTGGTGCTCATCATATAAATGCATTTTAAAGATTGCAGTAGTTTTATCATTATGTTATCTATTTTTTTAATAATAATTTGGTTTATTCTAAACGCAACAAAAGGATTAAACGAGCGTTGAAATATATATAAGAATCATCAAAACAAAAATCAAAACCTGTAAATTCATTTTGGAAGTTACCGCACTTGCCATCTAATTGTGCGATATTGAAGGAGTATGGCAATTAATTTTGAATTTGAATTTATAGGACAAATTTACTATACGATGCTTTTATATAAAAGCGCGCGTTGTTGTCCTGGAAATTAGGAATAGCGGAGAATATTACTCATCTGTTGTAACGTGCAGAAAGAAACGTGACATCGTTTTATGCTTATGAAATACATATTCAGAGCAACACACGTCCTACAGCCCCTGTCTACGGCACTTGCTCGTAGACAATTAAGTCAAAAGTTCGTTCATAAAATCGAATAAATTCAATAAAATTGACCATCAAACTATAAATAGTTGAGAAATGGAAACAATAGAAATAAAATCGCGGAACTATGAGACTATACTGCCAGCTCCGCAGCATTTTCCTGACCCTTACTTTATAGAAATTTTCTAAAAGTAAATACATTATACATTTATCTGCATTACCATTACGACTGTCGAGATTACAAATATATATTCAATTAGGGTTATTTATTATCTATTCCTCGCGTTCTTCTCTTTCCTTTCGCATATATTGTTCCTTCTCAGTATCTACGACGTCAGAAATAATTACAATTTTGCAAATTTTAAGAAATTGTATGTAAATAGCTACTCTTATATCTGTAGTCATCGACTTAGCTTGATAATGGCTAGAGCTTACATATTTTGTTTTTGCAAAATAGCAAGGAACAAGTAAAAAAAAACAAAAAAAGCTGGATATACAAAACTCTATAATGAATTATCATAAACTAGACGCCGCAACAATCCAATATTTAAATTCATCTACTTAGAGGATTAAATAATAATCTAATTTAAAAAGGTCCTTGCAAACTTATATCAATTCCCCATAAACATCAAGTATCTTAATTATTCAAATTGTGATTATTTATTAGAATTACATATTGACATTTGTAATTGGTTTAATTATATGTTTGCATATACACATGGTACCAGTAACCCTAAATTTCTGTCAAGCAAGAGACCTTTCCAAGTGCACCGTCGGTTATTATTTAGTGTAACCTTGGCCTATACTCACACCGAACGGATGTGAAACGATTCACATTAAAATTAATTTGATCTCATTTTTCTGTTTAAACAAAAGCAATATATGTTCGCCGCCCTATAAGCATTAACAACCTAAATTGATTATGTTCGTTATTGGACGAGGTTAATTAATTTAGATCAGGCATGGGGCACCTACGGCCCGCGGGCCAAATGCGGCCCTCGAGTAAGATTTGTCCGACCTGCCAAACCAAATATTGAATTTCTTTCAAAGTAAAGCAATTCAAAATTTCTCATTAATTAGAGTGAAGCATAATGTGACTATTAGAAGTTATTTTTTGATTGAAGTTTATTCATTTTATTATTTTATTGTTAAGATTATAACACATCTATAGATTTTCTTTTAATTACATAAATACTATGATTATCAGTTTGTTTTTGTCTCGGCCCGTGGCCATACTAAATTGTTCTATTTGGCCCCCTATACTAAAAGGTTGCACATGCCTGATTTACATATTTGTATTTCCTATTGAATTCGAAATTTACTTAGATTAATCAAATACTATGTTCGTATTTATAGTTTATTGAGACTAATTAAAATTACATACAAATAGTGTGTCAAATTATGTTTCAAATTATAACAATACGCCGATTTAGACGAAGCATAGACGGCAGTATTTTCATCCAGCAGCTCTTGGTTGAATTGCTAGAGTTAAAACAAATACAAAACGATTGACATTATTAACTTCTGTATTTTCTTCGCCTTTTCACTTTTGTCTCTAGGGGGTTGCACCCACACCAACCCTGTCACGACGTAGAATGAAATATATCAGCGTAATATCGATAAAGTGCAAGAGGAGTTTCAATACTCTCCAGACACCAATACAAAAAACTACCTCTAGTGAAAATATATTTTCTCATTCCAAAATAGTTCTAAATATTTCTACACAAATGTAAAATTAAAATTGATGGTTAAAGGATAAATAAAACGATTTTTTACTTTGTTTTTTTATCACACTTCAGTTACACTTTGCAACTAGTTTCGGCTAAGCTCTAGCCATTTTCGAGCTCCTCCGACTGAAGGATAAAAAACAAAGTAAAAAATCGTTTTATTTATCCTTTAAAATGAATTATCACAAAGTAGACGCTTTAACAATCCAATATTTAAAAATTGATGATTTATATGATTCTGGAACAAAATAAATCGATTTCAATATCCTATATATCAGGGGTGGCTAACTTTTGTGTACACGTTCGACTTTTTATCTTAAAAATGTGTCGCGATTAATTTATTGTCATTAGTGCGATTTATTTTTCAAGTAATCTAATTGGTTTCTAAGTTAAAACATACGATATGATTTGGGGAAACATAAGCAATTTTTTTTAAAAAACTACATAGACAACAAACTAAAATTCTGAAAACATGACACAAACTACCAAAATACACTCCCACAAAAGAGATACATAAGATACACAACGATTTTTTCCATAGAAAATAAAATAATCATGAGTAATTTGATAATGATACACACAACTAAGCAGAAACAAATCAAAAATAACATACATTGTAAATTAAACAAAGACTATCACCATTACGGGACTCGAAATAAAAATTACATAAGAACAATACTAAAGAAAACATTCAACGGCTTCAACAAAGCAATATACATCTATAACTCCTTAAATGACCATATACATCTATAACTCCGGAAATGACTGTGAAACGATTCAAGATAACCTTACGAGAGCAGTTACTAGTGAAACAAAATAACGATACATAGTCCTGAATCCTAAAAAGGGATACACATAGAAGAACAGCACTAGAACAACATAAACCGTCAACACCAGGGACCACACCCAAGTGAGGGGAGACACCAAGTTTTTTATATTTTTAGCTGATATACCATGTTAACATTGTATCTGAGCAAAAAATAAAACATTTAAAAAAAAAGTAATAATAACATACGAAACATACAAAACAACACGAGCGATCGACGAAAGTGGCGATCGACTTGTTGGCCACCCCTGCGATATATCAAAGGCGGTGAGTCATTGTACAGTATAGAGATTATTTTCCAATGCATTGAGGGTAAAAGTCAACTATCCTACACATTAAAAAAATATATTAGTAGGTACTCATAATAATAATATTAATAATAGCATAAAACTAGATTTTTAAACTTTGAGGGTTAGTCCTTTTTTGCTCTCAATGTCTCATATATTACTTTACCGCACTCAATAATAATTTATCCAATTGTAGGAAATATAGGAAATGTGTGTAACTATAACATTACAGAAAATATTCAAAATAAGAAAATTTACCGCCCATTGTGAGCTTGTTTCGATATATGTAAGTAAACCACAAGAAATTTCTTCACATTTACACTCCATATCGTTTATTCCATATAACAATCGCAAAACACATTGAACTTTATACATGCGGACCTTCGAAAATTGTGCACCTTGCCGAGCGAGTTGAATAAGTTCCGTTGATTAAAATCGGTGAGTGTGTCCGTTTATTCTGGACCTGTTTTGCAGCACCCAAACTGGATAATTTATGTGCCATATCCCTAAATTGCATTGCAGTATAATTCACTTACCGCGCGTATAATTATAATTTGTTATGCTTAAATATCAACGAAAGTGGAGTCTTGACTTTGAACTATTAGGCTAGTACCCCACCCGAAATTTTTGCGAGCATATATAATGTGCGGAATCGAGATGTGAAGCATATTCATTCTGAGTAGCAAAACATTTTAATAAAATGGCATTCAAGGTAAATATTACAGTTTATATTAGTAATAATAAGTTTATTTAGTAGTTTGGGATAAGTAGTTTGATGGAAACCGGCAAAACATTAATATATCGCTGATACATTTTCAGCATATGCAATATAAATACATGCATCAAATGCTAAAGCAAATTTAAAACTAAAATTGAATTAGTTAGACATTACATAACAATACATTTCTCTATTTGTAAGTAATTATCATGTACTATTACATGTTTAGTAAATGACCTTTTAATTTGCCACATCGAGATCGCTCTGCATAAAGGACATTTTTGACCATTTTGACCGTTTCTTTTTATCCTTATGTTTCAATAACGTTTCTTTTAAAAAAATATTATTTTGAAGGCTAGGTAGTTATGAGACACCGTATTAACATATTGTAGTTTCGAATAAAAGTTGTTTGGAAAGACATAGATTAATACAAAATTATCTTTGTTAAAAGAAACGTAGGGAACCATCAGCTACAATAATAATAATATTAATTGTGGATTGGTCACATTTACATAATAAAATAACAATTATTATTAAATATACACGCAACATAAAGGGTCAGTTTGTACACCCAGAATAAATATTAAAATATCTTTAGATGCCACTTTTTAAATATTAGATTGTTATGGCGTGAACTTTGTGATAATTCATTTTAAAGTATAAATAAAAAATGTATTTTCTTTTTTATCACACTTCAGTTGCACTTTACAATTAGTTTCGGCTAAACTCTTGCTATTTTCGAGCAAGAGTCATCGGAGGAGCTCGAAAATGGCTAGACCTGAGCCGAAACTAGTTGCAAAGTGTAATTGAAGTGTTATAAAAAAACAAAGTAAAAATCATTTTATTTATTCTTCCAATTTTTAATTTACATAATACGATCACTGTGAACGTAATAATATATTACAGTGCTTATATAATTGGCAGTGCTGTACCAGTAAAGAAATTCTAGAAACACCATTAAAAGTCTTGTACTGCAAATTTAATATTCTAAAAAATATTTATAACGTTTTATCATTTAATTTTTAGATTGTTCTATTGTGCGCCGCTTTGGCTGTAGCTAACGCTGGTCATTTGGCCGCCCCATTGGCTTACTCTGCCGGGTACAGCCATGCTCCTTTGGCCTATTCCGCTCCAGTAGCCACCTATGCTAAAACCATCGCCGCTCCAGTAGCATACTCTGCAGCTCCAGCTGTATCCTACGCTCACTCAACCTATGCTGCCGCTCCAGTTGCCACCCACTACGCCGCCCCAGTGGCTGCTCATTACGCAGCACCAGTTGCCGCTCACTATGCCGCCCCAGTAGCCGCTCACTATGCTGCCCCCGTAGCCGCCGCCTACGCCGCTCCAGTAGCTCACTACGCTACACCAGTTGTAGCTAAAGCCCCATTAGCCACCTCCTACTCAACCTCCACGTTCACAAAATCTGTAGCCCCAGTAGCTTACGCTGCCGCTCCAGTAGCCACCTACGCTAAGACCATTGCTGCCCCAGTAGCTTATGCTGCTGCTCCAGTAGCTACCTACGCTAAAACTATTGCTGCCCCAGTAGCTTATTCTGCTGGTCACTATGCTTCTCCTTTGGCCTACTCCGCTCCAATTGTAGCTAAGACCGTAGCTGCTCCAGTAGCCCATGTATCTTACTCTGCTCCTTCCCTGGGCTACGCTACCAACTACGGATGGTAATTTTTGTAAAATCTATGTAAATACCTATTTATTGTATGTACCGTTTTATAGTTATTTATAAAATTGTGTTCATAATAAAACATAAATAATATTAATTTCCTTAATTAATTAACCTATCTAGTCTAGTATTTCGGGTTTGTGCTTGTTGTTCATCTCTGATTCTCTTGTCGTTTGAAGTCAGCCCTAAATCCAAGATTCTAGATTTTTTAATAATATAGATGAAAATTTGCGTTAGTCAACTTTTTATTTCTTTCCGCCTGTAAAAGGAGGAGTAATCCGGTATTTACATTAAATTCACAGAAAATCATAAATAATTATTATGTTACATAAGTGCAATGTTAGAAACCTCAGTGCCTTAGGCACCGACAGAGACTGGGGATGCCATAAGGGCTGTCATACATATGCGGAAAATAATTTAAAAATTTGTTTGTTTAGTGGAAAAGATAAGACATATATGTTTACATTATACAAGTGGATTTCAAAGGTAGGGGGCCGTGAGTTTGGCATAATTTATACAATTTTATTTTCATTTAAAGTAATTGTAATAGAACAGATTTAGTGGTGCAGGTGTAAAATCATTTGCAGACGTCTTTGTCTTTATATAAAGTATAGTTAATAGAATTAAACATAAGACGCCTTGGGAAAATTTAGATTCAGGAAAGACACCGAAACTAAAAGAAATTGGGGACCGTTGTATTTTCTTATTGTTCAGCATCTTATTGTTCAGTCATCATTGTGGCAATTTTAACCTTCGAGACAGCCGAAGGAAATGGATACGTGTACACTTATTTTCCCTTGGATAGTCAACTATAGTATCCTGTATTTTTAGTTTCTAGAGATGTAACTTGGAGGTTGGAGTTTTCGCTTCTGTATAGTAAGAGCATTTCGGTTTCCTTATTCACCCTTCAAAGGACTTCGATATTGGTGACTTTATCGACCCATGGTGCGGCGATAAATTCATCTCTACCCTTTTTGTAGTTTCTTCCAGCTTTCTGCTCCATAGAGGAGAATCGGAAAATTCTTATCGTTAGGTCTAGGCTTAGACCTGGAGAAGTTTTTCCAATTTGATAAATGCTGTTTGTCAAGATCAAATTTCTTGACGGTAATTACATTTGCCATACATCCAGCTTCTAAGATAGTTAGGTTTTGAGACTATTTTCTCCCCTTTATTTTTAATACGGTTTGTTGCTTGGGTTTTGGAATTGACATGAGTTTTGTTTTGGTTATGTTTATTTTTGAAGACCATATTCTTTAGTTTTCGGTTTTAGGTTGTTCATCATGCGCCTGAGATTGGTCATATTATCTGATTCCATAACCGTATAGCTCTGTCAGTTACAACAGTTCAGGGTCATATGTGCTACTCTAACCATCTTTCGCCTTCGTATTTCAGGGCAATTTGCTGTAAGATGATTCAGATTGTAGCCATCGTTGAATATTTTCACAACGTAGTCTCTCCACCGTTGTAGTTTATCCTTTAAGTCTAAGATTATATTATAAATTATTCTTTGTTATGCATTTCTTTATCTTTCTCTGGCATTTGGTACCATCAACTTCATTTTCGGTTGTATGGAAAACATCTTTGACATTGTTCCATGTGTCGTTTTCTTCTACGATGATGCTGGTTTTCGTTGTTATGTTAGTGTCCTTCGTTTATACAGCTTGATGCATTCTCTAGCATTTCCGGATTGCATAGCCTAGAGATATCTATAATTTTGTTTGTAGGTAGTATTGGTTTTCTGGATTTCAGTCTTTCGTTTAGTTTCATTACTACCGTTATAAGTTTGGACAGATTTTATATCGTTTTAAAACTTGGATTTTTGGTATATAATCTATCTGGTTGTGGCTAATGTTATCTGCGCTGTCTGTAGGAGATTTCCATGTTTATAATCTTCGGAAATGACGTTTAAAATGTGTGTTTGAAACTAGATCTCGACACAGAATTCGAGGGGAATGTAGTCTATATCTTTATCGTTTATTTATAAAGTTATTATATAATTTGATTCAGAGCTTTAGGCTACGATTTTAGGGATAAGAAATTAACGTGGCGATAGGCTACGCCACGTTCTTATCCCTAAAATCGTAGCCTAAAGCTCAAATTATAAAATAACTTTATAAATAAATGATAAAGATATAGACTGCTTTTCCCTTCTACAGTACCTCTGCTCTAAACTGTCATGTTTTAAATATGATAATAATAATGTAAAATATTTATTTATTACACTTGCTAAACTCTAGCGTATATAAATATAAAATCAACTAATTCTATCATAACAAATATTAGTATAAATAACTAAATAACGAAAAAATTAACAATAAACTTCGTAATTTACAAATAATAAATTTGTTTCTTGTATCTCTATAGTTTATTGGCACTTATTATCAGTTGTAAGTGTATTGTATAATTTAAATATGCTAAATATGCCAGTTTGCATGTGTTTGTGATATATGTGTATCAAATCTCAATAGTAAGATAATAAGTTTTTAACCGTTCTAGTTAGTACAACGAAAATAGGTAATAAGTCGGTTATTATTACCTATTTTCGTTGTACTAACTAGAACGGTTGAAAACTTACTATCTTACTATTGAGATTAAAACAAAATTCATAATATTATATCTATGTTGCAGCAGGGGAATATTTAATCAATTTATTACGCGATGCGATGTTATTGTTTAATCCGCAACTCCATTTACTGGGAAATACATATTGTGTATGATGTGTTCAACATATTTTGTTGGAAATAATTAATATGTAAATGTTGGCAGGATAATAGTGAATGAATAATAAATGCATAATGTTTTTATGCTGTAACTGCTCTTTTTTTGGTTTCGAGCAACTTTTTAATATTCACATTTTTTTAATTAGAAATAAATATCAATCATCCACTATTGGATATAGGCCTCTCCCAAGTTCTACCATCCTATGCGTTGCTCGTCTTATCAAACAATCGATAAGAAGACTGGTTTCCTGATGTCGTCCTCCCATTGCATTTGTGGTCTTTCTCTACCTCGCTGCGTTCTTCGCGGTCTCCACTGAATTGGTTTGTTTTGTATGTCTATTCTGCATTTTGTCTTGCTCTACCCACCTCCATTTCTGACCCGTAATATGATTTATGATATCCGCTACTTTTGTCCTTACTCGAATTTCTGCATTTCTAATTCGATTTCTTAGTGATTTTCCCAGCATATTCCTTTTCATAGATCTTTGTGTTTTTGTGAGCAGTTTTTTTCATCATGTTCATTGTTTCCAGTCCATGGATGCATACAAGTAGTATGGCACAAATACAATTACATACCAGTGTACTGTCGTAACTTATAAAAACAGCAACAATATAGCAAACAAAAACTAGCTAGTTTTATACAAGTATCATACACTTTCCTTTTTAGGCTCATGCTATTGTTTTTTTTTCCTTTAAGTATAAAAATCTAAAATGATACAACTAATCCCCTAGGAGGAAAGTTAAACGCCATCTGACGGTACCACATCAATTAGCAATGTACACCCATATGATAATAACCGTCAACATGCTCATACCATCAGGATCACTGGGTAGTGCCCTCTATGGAATAATATTCCATATTATTACTATTGATAATTGTTTTGCCGCTAGATGG
Source organism: Lordithon lunulatus (assembly GCA_963942505.1). Classification (NCBI taxonomy): domain Eukaryota; kingdom Metazoa; phylum Arthropoda; class Insecta; order Coleoptera; family Staphylinidae; genus Lordithon; species Lordithon lunulatus. The sequence continues at coordinate 45,307,247 of OZ012671.1, forward strand.
CGTTTAACTTTCCTCCTAGGGGGTTAGTTGTATCATTTTTGTATATAACCAGTCGAGATATTATGTGAATTCACCTTCACTAGCTGAGCTACACTGTTAAGATCTAATAAGATCGAAATCTAGATATGTAGATTGCTAAACCGGAGTGAAGTTATCCATTTTCTATAATTCCGGCGGCCGCGCGGGGTCGCAACGCGGATTATGATTCTCCAGTAGTGGAGCATTAAAAAAATTGATTTTTGGTACAATTGTTTACACATGTCTTGGTAACCATAATATAAGAGTAAAAAAAATTAATTTGTTTAGAATTTAATAGTAATCATTAAACATATTTTTTTAAAGATTGGCGGGCCTTAGTTTTTTTTTAAATTAATTTTGAACCTAAACTTGTTAGTATACGGCGTGCTAAAAAATCAATAAAATCGATTAGAACCTAAGGAATGTGTTTATATTTTCTGTAATGATTAATACTTACAAGGTCAGCATATGTTGGAATAAAAAATTAAAAAATTACGCCCTACTATTTTTTGGCGGCACGTCAAAATGATTCAATTTTCCATCCTAGCCCACGAAGAATTTTTTTTCAAATTTTCACCATTTGTTGCTAACCCAATAGTGGTTACAAAAAGATTTTTTTTAGATATGCGCGGATACATATTTTTTTTTATATCGATTTTTAATTAATTAAACCATATAGCTTGATGGTTAATTACAGGTGCATTTGAATACAAACCTTTGTTTGAATTAAACCATCTTGTTGCTAAAACATGGCTTTAGTGATTTCTATAAAGTCCTATTGTAAAAAATGATGGCAAGTATTTTTTAGAACCTGTCAAAGTTGACCCGAAATCTATGATTTCACTTTGTTGCTGAAAGAATTACGAATTATTTAGCAATATTATATTTATTTAAATTATTGTATATTGTTTATAATACATTAGGTCAACATGGGGTAAAATCAAAAATCCAAAAATGACGCTCAATAAGATTTTGACGGCGGTCTAAGTCAAAATTATTTAATTTTCCATCCTAGCCCACGAAGAATTGTTTTCAAATTTTCACCATTTGTTGCTAACCCAATAGTGGTTACAAAAAGATTTTTCTTAGATATGCGCGAATACATATCTTTTTTATATCGATTTTTAATTAATTAAACCATACAGCTTGATGGTTAATTACAGGTGCATTTGAATACAAACCTTTCTTTGAATCACACCATATTGTTGCTAAAACGTAGCTTTAGTGATTTCTAAAAAGTCCTATTGTAAATAATGATGGCAAGTATTTTTTAGAACCTGTCAAAGTTGACCCGAAATCTATGGTTTCACTTTGTTGCTGAAGGATTTGTTCTTTCTAAAATATGCATGGATATTTCTATTTGCTAAATATGTGGGTATTAATGATTAAAAACCTAAACATATTAGTGCAGTCTGAGGACGACAAAATTAATTATCCATTTACTACAAGTATATCAGAATTATTCCGTGAATTTATTTGAAACTATCGCCCGGATTCTCCAACGAATCTTAAAGTTCGTCTTATATAAGTTAGTCTTATATAAACTTGTTTTATATAAACTCGTCTTATATAAACTCGTCCTATATAAACTCATCTTATATAAATTCGTCTATATAAACTTATCTTATATATAACCACGTCTTAATTTTTTATTCTGTTGCACCAAACATATGCAGATCTTACCTAATCTTACATTGTACGACCGTCTTATCGTTTTAAGATCCGATTTTTGTTTGGTGCAGCGCTTTAAGACCGTCTTATTATTAAGACGGTTTTAAACTAGTTAAGATTCGTTGGAGAAACCGGGCGTGTGTTTTGTGAACATCTGATATTGATTGTAACTGTAAGCTGTCATAGAGAATCTTGCTGTTAATAAAAATGTAATTTTGAATTGGAATTGCAGTGTACAGCGCTGTGACAAATATTTTAGGAATATAATATATGTGTACTACAAGATGGTAAATAATTACAATTAATCAGTAAGGTTGTGATTTCAAAAACTTCTTTTTGTACAAATGCTATTATTTCTAGGTAGATAATATAAAAAAACTCCCTCGTATTATATTTACGTATACGGCGGAAAAGCCTCACGGCTGATAGCCCTATAAAGATAGAAGTTTTTTTTATTTACGTATTAAAAATACGTTAGTATACTTAATTTCACTTTAAACGTATTAGGATCGCAATCTGCATATATTTGCAAGGACACACATCCTTCAATCACGAAAAATGAGTCCACGAATTGTAAATGTGATTAACGCATTAAGTATTGTAACCTGGGTGTATGAATGGAATATATATCATTGTTGCAACGCGAACGCTAAAATTTACACGAAAAAAAGTATGCTGTTAGTATTGTGCAACTTTCTCTTATAACACATGGTGTCTGCTAATACGCTGACGAATGCTCCCATAATTCATTCAAGTCTATTCACGTTACGTAATAGAACGCAATGTATTATTCATTTATAACATAATGCCGTACTAATCAAAGAAAATCAATAAATATAATCTCGAATCTTGCGGAATATTAACTTATCTAATCCAAATAAGTTTTAATACAATTTTTTGTTCGTCCCATATTGTATATATAATGCATGTATTCAATGACGAGAGATTTGTATAGAACCAAATGCTTAAAATATAAGTTTCGAAAAACTACTAAAGAATATGTAGATACGGGACGATATACGAGTCGAGATATATTTAAATTTACATTATTAAATTATGCATAATACATTTATATCAAAATTTTAAAATATTAAATCAAAATTTATAAATGTTTATATCAAAATTTTAAAATATTAAATGAAAATTTATAAATGTTTATATCAAAATTTATAAATCCGCACAGTGAATCTTGAAAGATAATAATAATAATTTAAAAAAAATATATTTATGTCATTAACAATGCCATCCAGAGAATTATATACGAAAGAATCTCAGACAAAACATATATACATAATAAAGTTACAATTACATTCAATTATAAGTATAATTATAACATAGTTAAAGCCATCCAGAGAATTATACATGAAAGAATGTCAGATAAAACATATATACATAATAAAGTTACAATTAAATTCAATTGTAAGAATAATTATAGGATAATTAAGCTACATAGTAGTCATTCAGGTTGTATGATTCTAATGTACACAAAAAATCAAATAATTTCTTCATGACTGCATAAGTTTGACACTCTTGTATATATCCTGGAAGTTTATTAAAAATTCGAATGCATGCATAATGTGCACCTCATATGTCCAATTATCCACACAAATTGACGCTTGAACTGTGTTGAGAGTCCTGCGGGTTTTCGGAATACATCTCACGCGTTGTCCACTACCACGCTCCGTAGCGCAGTTGGTAGCGCGACGGCCGCGATAGCCGGAGACGTGGGTTCGAGTCCCACCGGAGAGTGAATTTTTGAGAAATAATTAATATCTAACATTGATGATACATCTGGTGATTCTTCATTCAGATAGCCGACAATGGCAAGAAGTACTTCACTATATATATATATATATATATATATATATATATATATATATATTATCATAATTATCCACACGCATAGACATGAATAGATAAATAACTGTTATTAATCTTTGTTTCATTAATATGATTCCGTGTAATTAATTAGTTATATATTTATTCCGAGAATCCGAACCACTTTCGCAACTTCGGTATAAATCGCGTTGATTAGCCGTATCCTTGGCATCAATACCTTGAAATTAATTGTTGCAGACTTATTTAAATGTTATTTCAAATATTTACTTGAAAATGCATGAAAAAATATATGATATACTTGAAGAAGTATTTGTAATAAATGGATCTGTCGGTATTTTATGAAATGTATTCCAGCATATAAATATAGGTAGAAAGTAAATCGTAATCCTAAAATATCCAAGGGAGCTCGCATGGAGGTCGAGAATTGAACTTAATATTATATTCATTTCTGGGAAATATATAAACTTTTCCTGAATCATTCATAACAGTTAAACTTTATATTCTACATCTACCGTAAACTGATTTATAATGAATACAATTCAGAATTTTGTTTAAAAATTACATGCATTTTGTAAAATTGTGTTGTTATTTGCGAATATGCTATAGGCTTTTTCAAAGTACGTGGTATGGTTAGACTAAAAAGAATCTAGCAACACCGACGGAAGTTTTGCTGGTAATAATCCTGTCACAAATTAATAAAGAAAATAATTTAATATATATATAATATCCCCATTTGGACTTATACCCGTCATCCATATTATATCCTTAACAGTCCGTAAATCTACTTGCTACATATATATATATATATATATATATATATATATATATATATATATATATAATATATACAAAAATCGGCCCACATTGTTATTTATAATTCGCTCCTTTTCAATTGAGGACAACCTGAATACTGAATAGACTTGAACTATAAATTATTTATTACCAATTAATATTATACACACATAATAATGATTGATTATTTATCTATATTAATTGCATTGCTATAAAATTTACTTTTATAGCGTTGTTCACGCTTATATAGTAAGATATAAAGTTATGTAATCGATTAAAAAATAAACGAATATCATAGGTCATTGGCCATTAAACGATTTTCTGTGTTTGGGAGTTGTATTGTGCATTACAAACATAAATAACTCTTAGCATAAGAATATGTATACATGTGTATTGAAATATAACATGATGAAAGTGTATGTGTAATAATTTCGTCATATTAGTAATAATTTAGAGATGAATAGATTAGAATTAATTGAAAAATGTTTACAAACTGCACGATTTTATTTTTAATTGTATTCATATTATAAATGATGTTGCCGTTTAAAGTTAATTAACACTATTTTTATTGTCAAGGCCGTGCTTTATTATTATATATTTAAATAACGGAGTTAATATTCTGATGTTAGGTATAAGGCGTCAAGTTATTATAAATATAAAATAAAGTATTATACACTACCCCACGACACCCTACATAACTTTTTTGTATATGTATTTACTAAATTAAAGTTGTAGGATATAGTATAGACCAAAAATATCCTTTTTCGGCGAAAATAACATCAATTTTTACATATACGAATACAAATTTTTTAGTAATATCGATGTATAATAATAATAATAACAATAAGTTTATTTCCCCTTTTTTTACAAACATACAGATACATTTTTAATTAAAAAAAAACTTAAAACTTTTTTGTATATGTATTTACTAAATTAAATTTGTAGGATATAGTATAGACCAAAAATATCCTTTTTCGGCGAAAATAACATCAATTTTTACATATACGAATACACATTTTTTAGTAATATCGATTTATAATAATAATAATAACAATAAGTTTATTTCCCCTTTTTTTACAAACATACAGATACATTTTTAATTAAAAAAAAACTTAAAACTTTTTTGTATATGTATTTACTAAATTAAATTTGTAGGATATAGTATAGACCAAAAATATCCTTTTTCGGCGAAAATAACATCAATTTTTACATATACGAATACAAATTTTTTAGTAATATCGATAATAATAATAATAACAATAAGTTTATTTCCCCTTTTTTTACTAACATACAGATACATTTTTAATTAAAAAAAAACTTAAAACTTTTTTGTATATGTATTTACTAAATTAAATTTGTAGGATATAGTATAGACCAAAAATATCCTTTTTCGGCGAAAATAACATCAATTTTTACATATACGAATTCAAATTTTTTAGTAATATCGATTTATAATAATAATAATAATAATAAGTTTATTTCCCCTCTTTGTACAAACATACAGATACATTTTTAATTAAAAAAAAACTTAAAATATATTTATATTAACTACATATTGATATCTACAGTTCTTCGATCTTCAATCGTTATAGGCGGTTTACTTAATTAGGGGTGGTTTCTATGAAATTTTTATAGGTACATTTAATAATATAGTCTTGTGAAACACATTGTATTAATAACATTTTTACTAAAAATTTATAAAACTCCTGCCTTTTAATATCGATTTTAAACAGAAGGAGTTTCTTTAGCCCTCATGCCGCAATCCCAACAGTTCCTCCTAAATATATATTATTGAGTTGTACAGGTCTATTCTTGTAAGTTATTGCTTGCGTAGGTTGCAGTTGTGAAACAGCTCATAATTACACTCTCAAATCTCAATTATGTTTTCCATTCAGCGGTTACACACCTAATAACCGAAACAAGTTTAAACCAACATAAAAACGCCGTAATAATTGATCATTATAATCAAATTCTAACTAAATATTTTATTACACTCATTCAAGCCGGGCGCGCACCCAGTGCGGTTTTCAAATACGCCAGCGTCCACTTACGTAAGCGCTACATAAATCTGGAACCATATATTAAATCTGCCCGTGTAGAATGACAATGTTTCGACACACAGACTTTAATTTAAGTTAATAAATTTTATAATGCGTTACAAATTATCACACGCGTGTATCTTGTTTGGGCTGGATAGTTAATTTAATGTTTGACATTTAGTTGTGCAAACCAAAATGAATTTCATCAATTTTATATCGTGATCTGCGTTAGAATACGTAATTTATTCAGGTTTGTTGTAAACAATAGCCTATAGTTTATGTAATCATACATTTTATTTATGTTCGTGAATTCATGAATTATTATAGTTATTTAATTGTAATACAATTATTATATTTGTATGAAGTATAGCGCTATGCATCTATTAGAATAACAATAGGCCACTTATATTCCAAATACACAAAGTATTTTTTATTCAACACCTCATAATAAATGCTACATAAATATGACGATTTAAAAAATTATAGTTATTGATTATACAGAGTGTTTTAGATTGCGAAATTAAAACAATTATGCTATACAGCAGGAGTAGCCAAACTTTGTATCCCTTTGGGCAACCTGTTTTTTAAATTATAGAGGGCGGTCTGCCAATATCGTATGTATTAAGTGAAGAATAAGAAAGTAGTAATTTAAAGCCAAAAATAAGTTTTTTTGAATAAAAAAAAAATGATATCTAGGAATAGTAAGACTGCGATCGACGCTTTGACCATCCCTGCTATACAGTCAAACTTAAACCGTGATAGCTATACTTGTCTGGAACATGAAAGATATTAGAATAGACGAAAAACTTACACACACTCTGATGAAACTTTAATGTGAAATTCGCAAAACTTGGTTTGAAATAACCCAAGCAGATATTGATATCCTCACTTCTAGCATGCCCCAACACGTGAATGAATAAACACCATGGTGATCCTATACATTATTGATTGTGATTATTTTTTTGTTTATTTTCGTGGATTGATTTTTTGATCATCTAACCCTATATTAGTTAAAACGACACTACATATATTCAAATCAAATAAATTTAATATAGAAAAGAATATGATGAACAAAAAAATATATATCCTCATAGATAAAAGCTAAGTCAATGTTTTGAAGCCGACCGACTTGTCATATATATTTTTCTGTGCTTTCATTACAAAATTGAGGTTCGACGGTTCGAATTCCCATCGAGGTTGTGCCTTGTTATATTTTTCAACTCATAATTTAATTGTTGTGTTAATTATTTTGAATTTATTGTAATCTTGGATGTGATGAGTAAATAAACTCTCTGGTGTGGATTAATGATATAATGGTACCATGGAGAGGATTAATTTACAAAGTGGTGAAGTAATATTCATATTTTCTGTGCCATGATTGTCAACAAATAGCAGCATGTGTATCGAATTATACAAATTTGTTACATTTTTCTTTTAGCATGCCTAACTACGTATGATATAAAATTTATCTTGAACTTTATGGCAAGATATACACATTTAACTTACATGTAACTTACACATAATACAACTAACCCCCTAGGAGGAAAATTAACTCTCGAGATATGGTGTGAATTCATCCTCACTAGCTGAACTACACTGATGAGATCTAATAAGATCAAAATATAGATATGTAGATTGCTATGAGGTGGGTTCACACTTATATATGACATGTAACTTAATTATTTAATTAAATCATCTTTTATAATAACACATCACCCCCATTAATCGACGGGAATTTCAACTGGTAAATAAAAATAATATTTTGAAAGATAAACCAGGTTTAGTCATTTAGTTTATAAATTTTCATGTATTATATAATACGGCCCCGAGCACAACATTGTCAATTATTTTGGCAGTTTGCAAAACTCTCCCTGTATGTAATTTAAAACGATTCACTTTGATTGACCGTGGTCGTGAATTATCGTTGCAAAAGTTAAGGATTCTAATATGTCAATGAAAGTGAATTCATGCCATTGATATAATTTTGGTGGGGCCCACTCCCATTTATGCAGCATATAAAAGCGTGTAAGTGCGACAGCAAAGTATATTCAATCGAATAGCAACATACAACGTAGACATGGCATTCAAGGTAAATAAAAATCAAAATACCTGGTAATCAAAATATTTATTAGGGGGGTGCAATTTTTGAAAACTTTAATATAGACATGGGGTGGTCAAACTTTTCATCATTTCGGGCGACCTATTATCGGCGGTGGTCTACCAACATCGTATGTATTAAGTCTAAGACTATTCCCTAGTCGCCCGCCTGTCTGATATGTACACATATTGTTTTATTAATAAACTAATTGTGATTGTGAGAACAAATTATTATTTTCCCTCATTAAAATAACTTGATAATTAATATATACTAGTATTATCTATGTTTATTTTAAATTTAAAGATAATGTTGGCTTTAAAATAATACTTTTCTAACAAAATAAGAAAAGTAATTATGTAATAATTATAATAAATAATAATATAATAAAATAATTATATATAATTATGTAATAAGTAATTGTAAGCAAAAAATATTTACAATAAACATAGATAATACTAGTATATTCAATATCAAGTTATTTTAATGAGAGAAAATAATGATTTCTTGTCAAAAACTAATTAGTTTATTATTAATAAATATATATATATATATATATATATATATATATATATATATATATATATATATAGGGTCGCTAGACAAAATGGTTTGGTAATCTATAATCTTAAATATAATAACATTATTTATTAAAATCGGAATTTCCTAGATTTTGTCCTTTTTCTATATTATTTCACCGCTCACCTGTCCCTGTCCCTGAATTATACTAGTACCCCCAATTACACAAGTAGCTACTACTATAGCTGTTCTGATACGTTCCAGCGCCCCCCATATATATATATATATATATATATATATATATATATATATATATATATATATATATAATATATTGCCCACTTTAGGCGCTTTCGTTTAGCATGGTTTATCATTGCTAGTCGCCCCTGTGGTGATGCTTAGCACTTGCGGTCGTGCGCCGCCGGTGTAAGAGCCAAGGTAGAATTATGCGCATCGGAAGCTGCAAATAGAACAATAAGCCGGTACCAGCCCAGAGTGATAAACGAAAGGCACTTTTGAGAAACACTGATATAGATACATATTTTGCTTACTTATTATATATTATGATCTACTCTTAAATTTAATTTAATAATTTATTTTCAGCTTATTGTATTATGCGCCGCTTTGGCTGTAGCCAGCGCTGGTCATTTGGCCGCCCCATTGGCGTACTCCGGCTACGCACACGCCGCCCCAGTAGCATACTCTGGATACGCACATGCCGCCCCAGTAGCATATTCAGGATACGCACATGCCGCACCAGTAGCTTACAGCGCTCCAGTGGCCACCTACGCTAAAACCATCGCTGCTCCTGCTGTAGCCTACTCTGCCGCCCCTGCTGTCTCCTACGCCCACTCCACATACGCCACCGCCCCTATTGTAGCTAAAACTATCGCTCCTGTCGCAACATACTCCGCTGCCCACTATGCTGCTCCCGTATCTCACTACGCAGCTGCCCCTGTAGCACATTACGCTGCTGCCCCGGTAGCTCATTACGCAGCTGCCCCCGTTATCGCTAAAACCATTGCTCCGGTAGCCTCCTCCTATTCAAGCTCCACCATCACCAAGTCTATCGCTCCAGTAGCTTACGCTAAAACCATTGCCGCTCCAGTAGCTTATGCTGCCGCCCCAGTAGCTTACTCCGCAGGACACTACGCCGCTCCAGTAGCCGCCCACTACGCTGCTCCAGTTGCTGCCCATTATGCCGCTCCAGTTGTAGCTAAAACAATTGCTGCACCAGTAGCTCATGTATCTTACTCCGCCCCATCCCTTGGTTACGCCACCAACTACGGATGGTAAATGTTGAGAGAATTTGTGATTTGTAAAACGTACTGAATTATTTATTTGACATAAATGTTTGAAATGTGTGTATATTATGTAAATACAACATTAAAAAAAAAAATTACTTGTTTTTTAAATAGTTACTAATATGACTTGACTACAACTGGTGATGGGTACTATCGAATGAATGCACTATCCAAAGTTGTCAAACACTCGATATGTATCGACAACAATAAATAGTCTCATAACCATACACTAATAAGTATCGGTAGTTTAATATGAAATAAAAACCTTCGATGGAGCCGGGCTATTGACAAAAGTTTCAGAACTGCTATATATAAAAAAAGTTTGCCCATCTCTGCCCTATAGGAAGATCTCGAAAACAAATATGAAATATATAATATATAGATACCAACCATACGTTATTTATCATTATTCTTCATGGATGTTTTTAAATCTTCTTCACATATATGTTTGACTCTCCTACGACCGTTGTGGGCCTACAAACAAAATCGAGACACTAGGGTTGGCAACCGTCTTTTGAGCTATAATGTCTTCTCATCCTTCCTTTTGTTAAAATGTCCATCTTATTCTCGAGGATTATTTCGCCTCTATCCCTTATCCTAATCCGGAGGTGGCCATTGACCGTTTTCTCAAACCGGGCGGCATAGCTCTCACTATTGACCATTTCCCGAATCCTAGGTCCACTAATATTGGTCGATTTGACTAATATGGGGATTATTTATCAATGGTGTGGTTCTTCTCCAGGCGTCTGATCATTCCCTGGACCGGCATTCCTGCGAAATGGTAGTCTATGTTTTTCATTATGTCCAGTGTGGGCAGCCTTGGCGCCTCAACTATTCCCTGTCCCATTTGCCTATACGATTACCATCGGATGCCATTGTGTTTTCCGTCATCGTGTCCTCACTGGTGGTATCGCACACTATGTAATGTATGTACCGCTCGGTTTTTCCCGATGGAATTTCGACAATATGCACTTCCGTGGTCTCTTGTGGCCAGTCCCCCGGATACGTCCAGATCCAGAATGGCGTTGTTTAACCGTTTGACCATCTGGATCTCACAACCCTTACAACATCATGATTTACAAGGCCTGCAATATTTCTTAACGAAAGTCGGGACTCTAATACGAATAGTTCAAAATTATTTAGTTACCGATAATGTGCACATTGGCAAACTATTGGCATTCTCAAATTTTCACAAAGCAATAGTAGACGAATCGAAAAATTGACTGTTATTACGCACCAATAGCTTGTTCAATACAGTTAATTGATGCTAAGTGACAACAAAGAAGTGACACACAACAAAAAAACGATGTATAGGTTTTATTTTAATTTATTTTAATCATTACTTTGTTTCATCAAACAGGCCATGTTTCGATAATTTTATTAAATTCATTCAGTAAATTCTCTGTGTTGCCTTTATAAAAGGCACCTTACATGATCAATAATACTGTCAGTCCTAGTACTGTCAGTATTTGCTTTAATCCTCCTTTTATATTTGTCAAGTAATCAATTATCCGGATAAACATCAGTCTTCTCTTGAATCCATCATTACTATACCTTACACGATCAGTAATATTGGCAATATTTTAGAATAATGAACATTTTAAACATATTACCGTACAGTACTACTGTCATCATTCATGTTGACAGTATTATTGACCGTATAAGGTGCCTTTTATGAAGGATAATATATTTGATAGGTATGTCATTATTGTTTCAATATTATGTTTTTAATTATTTTTTGAAAGTACCTTGAGAAATAGTGCTCTTTATATATACTAAATTAAAATTTTGCGTTGTTATGAGACGGTATTTACTTATTAGTCGAAGCGTGCTAAATTAATACTCACTCAATGATTTAAACAAATTTGTACGATTGAATCCAATGATTAAGGGCCGGTTCTACAATTAACATTTAACTGGAGAATAAGGCTATTTGTGGAATAAGTTTGATATATTAGCGTTAATATCTCAAACTTATTCTAAGAATAGCCTTATTCTCCAATTAATTGTAGAATCGGCCTTATCTCGCTGGCTGGTCCGCGAATCACGCTTCGCCTTGGTCACTCGAACCCGCAATCCGCGGGCTTTTCCATTTAATTATTTGATGTTAATTTTTTGTAAATTTAGCAACTTGAATGTTCTAAAATCGGTGGATATATAATATAGGTTTTAGACACATAAAGTATTAGCAACATTGTTGGTGACTTAGTATGGATGAGTAAGTATTTTGGGTATGAATCACCCGCAGCACCTGACTGCATTGCGCACAAGACAATGACAGTACAGTTTCAGATGTGAGTACGCTCGCGTGTGTTGCAACGAAATATGCATTTGTTACCATTATTATAATCTAAATTAGTGTGTGATTAATTAGTGAGTGTTTGTGAGTGGTTTCGTTTGCTGGTGTGGCGAAGAAAGACAGCGGAGAGGATTAAATAATTACAAGGTTAGTTACCGAAATTTTATGGTCGTCATTCTGAAGATTTTTACTTACCAGTACTACTGATTGAAACATGACCGTAATAATGTTTATGTTTTAACATTCCGGCACTCGCGCCCAGTCTCATAGACCCGGAGCATATATATGCTCCGGGTCTATGAGACCTGGCGCAAGTGCCGGATGGTTAATTACAATTAGAGTAGTGCCTTTTCTTGAATATTAGATAGGGAGGGAGGTGGAATTCTTGTGAAACGGCAGTTCTTTTTTACAAGCCCCCGCTTACGTTTTTTTTTGGTTAGTTGTGCATAACGTATTAACCATCATGCGTTAATGTAAGGACACTCTTCTGTTTCCTAAGACGTTGAAATATTTGGTTTTATCTAACGCTGACAAAATTACCGACGATTCTACGGAATTAAATGATTTGTGGTAATCCATAAGGGCCATATGCAGGGACAAGTTGTATTTTGTGCATTTTTCGGTTAGGGTGCGTATGGTATGTAGGTGGTTGTTGCAAATTGTATACATATTTGATTTTACTCGTCTGTACATTCCAACCCATCGCATATTATTACTTAAGTAGGTACGGAACAGCCATGTGTTTACGCAGCCCCTTTTTACAACCCTCAAAACTGTCTATTTGTCGCCAGAGTGTTGCTGGATTTTATAATATACAGACGTATTTTAAGGACAGTACAGTATCTACATATTTATCTCATCACTACGTCCCAGCATCCCTTGATAATTTGAACCAATTTCATAATAGTGGTCGATTGTGCTTTCGAAAATATTCCTGTTCGACTGGAGAGCTTGTACAAATGTGATAGAAACCTGATCGTCCTGTAATTTTCGATTTTTTTACTATCTCCTTTTTGTAAAGCAACATGACTCTGGCATTTTGCCACGCGCTTGGTATTTTTTCTTCGTCAAGGCATTTATTTAGTAATATTCTTACAGCCTCTTGGATATCTTCTCTTTCTATTTTTATTATTTCACTTGTAGTCCGGTCTTCCCTTTGGCATTTTTAATATGCTTTAGTACTGCTTTTAGTTCGTTCGTATTTGCTAATTTCAGGAATTTATTCTGAATCTACATTTATGATGTCCTTCTTGACTGTGGCTGTTGGGGTTTTGCTACCACAGAGTTGTAGAATAGTTGAATATCGGCTACGCTTTCTTCTTTGCTTTTGACGATGTTCTTTCGAATTCCGTTCTTGATTTTTGATCTTTAGAAGTGCGGTCTAATTGCCTTCTACGTTACATTGGTAAATACACTACACTTATTCGTCCTTTTTATTCCTTTAGTTTTAGGTTTGCACACATCTTTTTAGTCGCTACTTCAATGCAACTAACGATTTTTGTGATTAGATCATCTATTCCCATTAGCCTGAGAAACTTTTTGAATAGCTGATACTGCTGAGGGTCTAATAAACATCGGCAAAGTGAACAATATGTTATGAAACTGAACTGCAAGAAAATGCAAATGATAATAGAGCTTTAGTAGAATAAAAATACAAGAATTATTTATACAAAAGAAATTTATTGCAAGATACAACAAACGACATTATTTTTTACATTAATATACAAAATGCAGTTGGAATGAAAGAGCCGTTTCCATTAAATTACCATCCGTAGTTGGAAGCATATCCGTAGCTAGGGGCGGCATAGCTGTGTGCGCTAAGGCTCAACGGGGATGCGAAGTGCGAGCTGTAGCTCAGAGGTGATGAGTAGGAAAGAGCTGGTGCAGCGTACGACTTGGTGATCAATGGGGTGGAAATAGTCTTGCTGATGATTGGGGCGGAGTAGATGCTTTTGCTGATGATTGGGGCAGAGTAGATGCTCTTGGAAATAAGAGGGGAAGAATAGGAGTGGGGAAGGGAGTAGTGAGATAGAGGTGAAGAGTAGGACAAGGGGGAGATTGTTTTAGAGATGATTGGTGATGAGTAGCTGGAAATGTGGCCACTGGAAAGTCCACCAGAGTAGGCCCATGGGGAAGCGTATGAGTTATAGCCTGAGTAGCCCAGTCCGTAAGATGAGATTCCTCCCAAGTAACCGGCGTTAGCGGCGGCCAAAACGGCGAAGAGTACAACAAGCTGAAAATACAATAATATTATGAATATTTGATTTATTACAATAAAAAAAAAATAACATTTCCTATTAGCAACTCTCTATTGGTGTAATTATTTTTAATTATTTTTTCCCCAAAAGCGCAACCTATGCATTGGACAAATCAGTTGGGTAAAAAGCTAAAATGTGAATACCTTTGTACCTTTTTGTCCATACTTTTTAGTAGGATTCAGATAGGAAATTAAAATCCTAATTTTATTGAAATGACGAAACCAAATATATGAAGAAAAAGGTAAAATGTGAATCTGATATGTAATATTAATTGGATGGCCAGGACCCACTCCAGAACTACCCTAGGGAATATTATAAGTTTCGGCTTTTTTTTACGGTATAGCATAATATATACTTATTTGAGTGTTGGCATATTAAAAATAATAATAATAATAATAATTACTGGTGCCGGTATACTTGATGGCAAGCAAGAATATACCTAGGATTGCCAAGACCATATAATTGAAAATCAAGTATCGTTTAATTTTTATGAAAAAAAAATAACTTTGTTGATATATTGGGACAATTTATTTAGATGTGAATAGTTCTGGATAGTTGGCAGGACGGTAGCATAGATACATACACTTAGGGCTCAAGATGGGCCCATTGTGAAACCTCCCTTTAAGGCTGCTCATTCGGCCCATCAGTCAATTTTTAGATCTGAGTTATACTCTTTAATTATAAAATTCAAATTTATCTTTATATTCAATTATTAGATTAGATTTATTTGATGTTTTTATGCAAGACGTATATATATATATATATATATATATATATATATATATATACGGGGCAATACGAAATAATAATAATAATATATACATATAACGACTAATAAAATAATATACAAATAAGTAAAATGGCCTTCAGCAAAAATATTATTTAAAAAAAGTTAAATATACTTAATTTTGAATTATTTGACATTACCAAAATCGAATATTTTTGAAAAATTGACACAGATAAAAAGTGAACAATACATTCAAAAAAATCATTTAACTAGTAGCAAAATCCTAGTTACTGTTTTCTTTGAGTAACTAATACAAATAAGTTACGGTTTTTAGGGTAGTAGTTGTTACTTAAAATCTAATGTTTAGTTCTCATGTTTTATATCAAGATAAAATTTAAATTGAATAGAATATCGTTTGAGATTTATAAAACTACATAAGCATCAACAAACTATTTGAGATAAACAACGACAAGTTGTAGTTACAAAATATGTAGAATATAGACATTTATTTTAGCTCTAAATTGAAAGCACCACTCTAGGCCAAGAAAATATATACATATATATATATATATATATATATATATATATATAATTTTTATGTAGATATACAAGTAAGGAATAATTGTTGTATGTTTGTTAGTTACATTAAATCATGCAAATACAGTTTAGAGAATAGAGACAAAAACCTTATAGAGCGCGAGACCTCTATTTTATAAACTGTATTTACAGAATACTAATTTAACAAAGAAAATGGTTACCGAGCAGAAGCCTTTTTAGCATATTAAAAAAATTTAGTCCTACGGTTTATTGGTTTAAAAAGTTTGTCGCTTTATAACTCAAACAGTAATTATTTGACGAATTTTGTAAGCGATGTACAATATATATATTTTTTTGTAAATAATTATGGTAAAAAAGAGTTAATAAAGCAGCTCTTCTGTATTTAAATGCCCATAATTATTCGACTGAATGATTTTATGAACATGAAATATGTTGCTATATTTAAATTTACATAATTATTCGTCTGACTGAATGATTTTCTGAATATGAAACGTGTTAATGGTAATATAAATAACATTGAATTAAATTAAATCATATCATTGACAAAAGTATAATTAATGAAAAACGTAGCTCGTTGTAAGCGTAATTATAATTGCCAAAGAGGATTACATGAAATCAGTACTAATTAATCAAAGTCAACTTTGTCATTTTTTTGTGAAATTAGTATTATTGATCGTGCTTACATTAATATAATATTGAATTAAATGACATTATATCATTAGAAAAGTTCTTAATTTAGGCACCTAAATTAAGAACTTGACTGATTATATAATTTCATTTAATTCAATATTATATTAACGTAAGGATGTTCAATAATACTAATTTCACAAAACTGACTTTGATTCATTAGTACTGACTTTAGTTCCAATAATTGCTAATTATAATTGCAAAGACATATACATGAAATCAAGACTAAAAAAATTAGTTTTGAATAGTAATTATAACAGGCACATTAAATATGAAAATAACTTAAGATATACCATAAAATTTAAATAGATAATATTTAATGAAATTATATAAAAATTGTTTGTTTATATTTACCTTGAATGCCATGGTAGTAATTGCAGGATGTGTATTCTGAGTTGAATATGCTTCCATCTGAAATCTGTTTGCTATATATAGTACTGAGCGTGTTGCAAACGTCAGGTGGGGCTCACCGAATTAAGTCGTTTAATATATCCGAAATTTTCTCAATACTGTTACTTCACAATCACGCTACAGGGTCTTCATCTGGCATTTTTAAAAGAAATGTACACACACGATTTTACGTTGCAATATATTAAACGCGCCTCTTTTCACAACTTACTAACGTTACCATACTGGACGCATTGCTGGACCGCATAGTTTTCCCCATTTGTGCCGAACAATTGCTGCAACACACTATTGTACAATTTGGTTTCTGTTTGTACTTGTTGAAAACAACACCATGAAATGATGTAAAATGGTTTTCTATGTGAAAACTGGTTTCTTACAATAATATAAATCTATACTTTTAATTAATTAAATATTATATATATTATCTAATTGTCTTTTACCTTTCGGTGTAGGCTAACTTTAATTAAATACGTTACTTTATATACATGGCTCAGCTTTTCTTGCAGGATTATTTAGAGTTACTACTTCATGTTAATCCTTAAATACATATTTTTGCTAAACTACTTTTTAAAATGTTCACTGCTTGATTAAAAATGTTATTTTAAAAATTGTAATTTTATATAGATATTTGCATATATATTCATGATTTTGTAATCAATGGCAATTCTTATGTTTTGTAGCAAATGGACGACTGGCAGTAACTATTATTTAATATCAATTTAAAAAAAAAACATGAATTTAAGGGTTAATACATTTTCCGGGAAAAACTACCATTATTTAATGTTGGGCTAATTAATAAACCATTTTTTTTTTGGCGTGAATAGTAAAAATCAATGATGAAATGAAATCATATATATATTTTAATATGTATTGAGTTTAGAAACTGAATAAAATACTAGTGCAAATCAACAATATATTTAATTATTTCATAATAGAAAATTATGCGGGTTCGGAATAACATATATAATATAGTAATATATATATATATATATATATATATATATATATATATATATAAATGTGAATACTTTATTATATTTATATATTATATATTATTATATTTTTAGTAGTTAGAGTATTAAAATTTACCTATTTACAGCCTTAAATTTGACAATAATAATACACACCAAATTTATATATATATATATATATATATATATATATATATATATATATATATATATATATATTTGCCTTTTACCTTTCGGTGTAGGCTATAATATAATTAACAGTTAAAATTCCTGACAATTGTTATTTCTGCTTTTCACCATCACCGCGGATAAATGTAAGGCTCTAATTCTACTTTTAGTTTTGCAGATCTTAATTAATGTTTCCAGAATTAATGATTGTGTATTAAAAATTCAACAAGATTTTGACCTATTATGCAATACTACTGTATACTTTTATTACGCACCATATGTACCAAAAGAAAGCAAAAGTTGCGCATGTAATTATACAACATTTGGTGAAAATAAAACTTGTTATAAAAATGAGTGTTCTTTAACAAAAGCAGCACAGTTTATCGAAGGCACCGGTAATGTGATTGCGTGTTATGTTTCCATGTAGTTTATACATCTTAGTTTTTAGCAATAATAATAAAGCAACCCCTTGTTCGACGAAGATAATGTTTACACAACTGCATACACATAATAGGGTAATTTATTTTATATTAAAATTGTATACGAAAATTAGTAAGCGTAAATTATTCTAATAAAAGTATACAAATAATATCCGGCTCTTAGAATACATATGTTCGTGTAGTGTGTTGCTATTTGTTGCCCCCAAATCTCATACATGAAGGTTCCAGTATAAAATCAATGACTGTGACCTGAACATCTATAATACAATTAATTGATCCGGTTCAACACTTATACAATATCAGAATAGTGTTTTAGTGTTATAGTACCAATATATTTTACACAGTTCGATTGTACAATTATATAATATTAAAAATTAGACCCTTGCAGTTATATGGTTTTTATACTAAAACTTTTTATTTATATATTTAATAAATTTTTTAACATTTTCTTTACATATATAGTTTTATATATGTAAAGAAAATGTTAAAAAATTCATTAAATATATAAATAAAAACTCTAGTATAAAAACCATATAACTGCAAGGGTTTAATTTCTGGAAGTATACATATGTAAAAAAAATCTTTTAATATACAGAGTTCTACAGCAAGGGGGAACATGAATATTAAGATTTAAAATTTAATTATAAAACGAAAGTAAAGAATAACTATTTGTTTTCAAAATATCAAAGACCGAAAAGAACAAAAGGAGGAAGGAATAGCTAAGACAATGAGTACTAGAAACCGAATGGTTTTATGAACTTTTATGAAATATGTTGCTGTATTTAAATTTACTTAATTATTATTCGTCTGACTGGAATGATTTTCTGAATATGAAACGTGTTGATGTTAATATAAATAACATTGAATTAAATGAAATCATATCATTGACAAAAGTATAATTAATTAAAAACGTAGCTCGTTGTAAGCGTAATTATGATTACAAAGAGGATTACATGAAATAAATGAATCTAATGAATCAAAGTCATATTTAGAATTTTGAAAAAGGATATAATAATACACAAATACACGAATAATACACAAACACATACATACTACATAAATACATGAATAATACACAAACAAATGAATAATACACAAACACACGACTATAATAGAAGGGGAAAGGGAAGGGGGGGTTGTACTTACAGGAATATGGAATATGACTTGAGACCACCCTCCTATAATATTAACAATAAGTTATAACAATATATTTTTGTTGTGGTTGGTGATGTTGAAGAGCAGCTTTTTGTGAGAGAAATGCCAATAAAGGTGGTTTTTTTAATAACATTATAAAGAAGGAAAATATTCCCATACTAGTAAACAAACTGACAGATTCTACAAGCTTCAAACTAAGTGCTAAAGAAAGGATCAACCTCCTAGTTTCCCTAAGTAACCTAGATCAAATAGTAAACGGTGTTGATATTATCCAACAAGCAGCATGGGTAAGCACTCCTGTTACCAATCATAGAATAGCACAAAATAATTATGCAAGACAGATCATAAAACTAATCAAACAAGAAAGAAACTTAGGCGCAAGTGGCAACATACTAGAGCCCCTCAAACTTAAACGACTAAAAAGAGAAATCATTTAAATAACGTCACACTCATCGGATCTTCGAATCCGTTCAAATGCCAAAATATAAGCCTCCTCTCTTGCACTATTCTATTCTTTACCCTCACTCACTACCTCTCGCACGCATTTAACAGATATCCACTACTTTTGCGTCCCCTGTTAAACATTCGCTTACCTTACTGCAATCCCCCATCCACTCTGCTTTCACTCCCTCACATTCGTTGCTGAGATGTCACCACGTATGACTCCCCTTACTACGCAGTACACACCATCCATACTTCTCTTCCGCTCTCTTCCCAACCGCATCTAATTCGTACCTGCTCCACTTTCCCCGTACTTGCCTATCTACTTAACCAGGGTTGTACGAGCTCTCAGTAATTCTTTATCAAGGACTGTCTACAAAAGTACTGTATATAAAAGGACTGTCTACAAAAGGACTGTATACAAAACGACTGTATACAAAAGGACTATCTAAAAAAGAACTGTATGTAAAAGGGCTGTATACAGAAGGACTGTCTACAAAAGGACTGTCTACAAAAGGACTGTATACAACAGGACTGTATACAAACAGGCTGTATACAAAAGAACTGTCTACAAAAGGACTGTATACAAAACGACTGTATACAAAAGGACTATCTAAAAAAGAACTGTATGTAAAAGGACTGTATACAGAAGGACTGTCTACAAAAGGACTGTATACAACAGGACTGTATACAAACAGGCTGTATACAAAAGAACTGTCTACAAAAGGACTGTATACAAAAGGACTATCTAAAAAAGAACTGTATACAAAAGAACTATATAATAATAATAATAATAATAATAATAATAATAATAATCGTTTATTAGTGTTATCACTTCAAGAAGTTTACACAAGTCAATACAATATGAGAATTAAAACAAAATACACATTCACACAATAAAAATACGTAAAAACAGGAAAAATACAAAAGGATTATCTAAAAAAGAATTGTATACAAAATGACTGTATACAAAAGCAGGTCACATTTCCGTTGTCCAATCCGGTAACGGCAAAAATGTTTCGTCATCGAAATGTAATCTGGTATATAAAGGGCTATTGGCGGTAAAATTAATATCTTTCAAATTAGGCAAGCTCGAGCTTTTAAATTGGGTTACGAATTTAAATTACAACACGATCGGGTGGGGAAATAGTGGCAATTTTATGTCTGCTGTAGTACGCATCCAGTAGGTCTAACAAAGTTGCTCATATCGGAACATGTGGACGGCAAACATTGTGCGACACGGGTCTAAAATGTGTTTATGTTAGTTCGGTGTCCTCATGTATACAGTCCTTTATTTTCTCCTGCCTATATTGCCACTTAACATCTCTCATTATCTCCCTGACTTCTGTTCTGAAACTTGGTCTCAAATTTGCATCCATTGTCTGACGTACCCACTCTTTCATGCATCCTTCTAACAGTCTCTCTTCCCCCAACTCCTGCAGTACCATGATGTTATTAAACTTTCTTATTGGGGTGGGTAAGCCTGCAACTGATATTAATTCCATAATACTCGTCTTTAATATATTATTTAGTAAACTATGTATATTCTATTTCATTTTTTTGTTTCAGGTATGTACTCTACTCTTTACAAAATATCAAGGATTATAATGAGATTCCAACTTCGTATAGGTAATGTTGTCGCTTAGTTATTAATATTACCCATTAGTGAGCACTGGTTAAATTCCATGTCAGTCAACTAAAAAGTCACAAACTTTTTACATACCACATATAATAGTCGAGTAAAACTAGAAGGAGAATTTCGCATCCTAATTACACCTAATATGGTGGTAGAGAAATTACTTTGTAAACAAAAACCTTTCGAGATAAATATTTACTATATTTGACAACATTTGACAATATTTGAGGATATCTTTAGATATCTAATGTATTTCAAAAGGCTTGAGTATAATGAAACAAACCAAAATAGTGTCTCAGTTTTATATAACTTAAACTGCCTGGAGGTTAGAAGATTGTGTCTTGATCTATCTTTCTTACATAATCTAATTAAGGGTAGAATTGACAGTCCGGATATTCTATGTAAATTAAATTGGAATTTTTCATTACCAAGGTACTGCCGAAATTCTCTCCTTTTTAGATGTAAGAAACAAATTATGGATACTATAGTCCGATTAGCAGATTAACGCGCTTATGCAATAAATTGCAAGCAAATTCCAGATTCAATATTTTTACTCTAAGGAACTGTTCGCCTAGGATAATTGTCTCCATTACTCGATAACTTGTAATTACTTAATTTATTTAATTTATTTCACTACTTTTTAAGTGTAATTGTACATTTTTTGTTTGTCCATTGTCGCACGCTATATGTATTGTCACTTGTGTGTATCTTATTTTTATTCAAGGTGTTTGCCGTAAATAAATATTATTTGAAAATATTTGAAAATATTTGACAATATTTGGAAATTCTTGACAATATTTGACAATATTTGACAATATTTGAAAATATTTGACAATATTTGACAATATTTGAAAATATTTGACAATATCGTAATCGTAATCGTAATCGTAATCGTTTATTGGTGTTATCACTGTTACAGTTTACACAAGTCAATACAATATGAGAACAAAATACACATTTACACAATAAAAATACGTATAAACAAGAAAAATATACTTACATGTATAATAAAAGTTATTCAATTTAAAATGAAATAAGTGTACAAAAAACAAAAAAAATAAATAAAAAATACCTAAAAAATACCTAAAAAAATACCTAGCCAAGATTATAATCATTTACATGGTTACGGGTCAGTATTAGTGAGTTCTACGTCCTGGCCAATACAATACATTTGACAATATTTGACAACATTTGACAATATTTGACAATATTTGACAATACTTGACAATATTTGACAATATTTGACAATATTTGCTAATATTTGCTAATATTTCCTAATATTTGCCAATATTTGCTAATATTTGACAATATTTGACAATATTTGACAATATTTGACAATATTTGACAATATTTGACAATATTTGACAATATTTGACAATATTTGACAATATTTGACAATATTTGACAATATTTGACAATATTTGACAATATTTGACAATATTTGACAATATTTGACAATATTTAACAATATTTGACAATATTTGACAATATTTGACAATATTTGACAATATTTGATAATATTTGACAATATTTGACAATATTTGGCAATATTTGATAATATTTGACAATATTTGACAATATTTGGCAATATTTGACAATATTTGACAATATTTGACAATATTTGACAATATTTGACAATATTTGACAATATTTGACAATATTTGACAATATTTGACAATATTTGACAATATTTGACAATATTTGACAATATTTGACAGTATTTGACAATATTTGACAATATTTAATAATAATAATAATAATAATAATAATAATAATAATAATAATAATAACAATAATAATAACAACTATCTTTATTATTTCTATGAAAAACATTTACAACCAATTTTACATATGAAGAACAGGTGTAGTTCAGATTCTGATCTGCTCTGTACTCAACCTGCTATAGAAGAAAGAAAACAAAAAAATGATTAAGAGACAGTATTGCATGCAAATAAAACTAAAGTATAACTATATAAACAATAAATCTACCAAAATATTTAAGGCATAACATCAAACCTCATTTTCAAATAGATATGTTTTTGCATCGTAATCTTAAATCTTTCATTTGTGAGTTTTGAGTTATAAGGGAATTTTATTATACATCATATAAATGTTAAAAATTTGACAATATTTGAAAATATTTGGCAATATTTGACAATATTTGACTATATTTGAGGATATTTGAGGATATTTGAGAATATTTAACAATATTTGAATATTGTCAAAAACATTATATTAAGCTAAAATCTTATGAACGCACGTGTGCGTGTTTATTAGGTTACCCAACCGTCCTCCTATTGGGAGGACAATCCTCATATTGGCCATATGTCTTCGCATCCTCCCTCTTGTTATAATGGCCTTCTTTTACTCATTTGAGAAAATTATGTGCCTTCAAGACACATTAAGCTCCACTACGTTGCCTTGGCATAGGACTGTGATCCTGGGTTGTCAGGGTTGTGTGTCGCCTGCTTGCTCTTCTTGTTGTGGTTACTGGTATGTGTCATTTCCTTCCTTCGCTTCTCGTCTAAGGCCTCTCCGGTTGGCTCGTTGTCTTTGTCGTTCTGCCCTGGCCGGCCTTCACCTGTATGGTCGTTGTCTGGGTTATTGTGCGTTGGGTTTACCCCGTCCGCCGGCCCCTCTGCTCTTGTCATTCGCCTCGTCCCGACCCTTTCTCTTAATTGGGCATCGGAAGCCCTTGCATATGGCGCAGAAGACCGTCTATCTCTTGCAGTGTCTTGCCTGGTGGTCCTCGGTGTCCGTCCGCGAGTGATTTTTGTGGGGTTTCTGCAGGTTTCTTTGTTTCTGTTGGTTCGGTCTTCCCATCTCCTCTTTCAGGAGGCGAGGTGGCTCTCCTCTTGGCTGACTGAGTTGAGTGACTTTCGTCCGAATTTCCAGCCTTATTCACTAATAATAATAATAATAAACTTTATTTCTCATAGATTGTAGCACAATAATAAAATACATTTAATATAGATACAATAAAGGAAACAGGTCAATATAAAAACATAAGTACCACTACAAGCAATCTTCTTCTCTTTTCCGGTGGCTTTTGCTTGGTCTTGGTATTCTGTTAGTTCGATCCTGGCTCTTACGTCGCTTCCTCCAAATGGGTTGGTGTCTTCTACGAACTTGAGTTTGTTCTGTATTTGCTTCTTCTACTCGTCGGATGACGGTCGCCCACCGCGATGCAGTCACCATCCGGTGCCGAGGTCCCCGTCCTCTGCACTGTAAACGTTTCATTATTTTTGTTCTTGTCAATTAATTCTTTTTATTCCAGGATAAAAGTAGGGTCCAATCGTGATTATTTCACTACCTCCATGTCTCTTCGGTTCGTTGAGATCCTGTGTGTTACGTCGCTTCCTCTCAATGGGTTGGTGTCTCCTAAGGACTTTAGTTGGTTCCGTGTTTGCTTCCCGGTGCAGAGATCTCCCTCCTCTGCACTGTTAATTATTTTTGTTCTTGTCAATTAGTTCATTTTATTCCATAATAAGAGTAGTGTACAATCGTGATTATTTTACTATCTCCGTTTGTCTTCTGTTCGTTGAGATTCTGGGTGTTGTTATGTTGCTTCCTCTAAATGGGTTGGTGTCTTCTACGGACTTTGGTTGGTTCCATGGTTGCTTCTTCTACTCGTCGGATAACAGTCGCCCACCGCGGTGCCATCAGAGTCCGATGTTGAGGTCTCCCTCCTGTGTACTGACTACCGACCCACCCACGAAAACCTGAGAACTGAGACAAGTGACCAAGAGTCCAAATTTGTGAAATAAAAGTTGAGTGGAGGCAACCACCAAGTGAAATAATCACGATTGGACACTACTATTTTTGTCCTTGTCAATTAGTTCTTTTTATTCCATAATAAGAGTAGTATCCAATCGTCATTATATTACTACCTCCGTTTGTCTTCTCTTCGTTGAGATCCTGGGTGTTATGTCGTTTCATCTAAATGGGTTGGTGTCTTCTACGGACTTTGGTTGGTTCTGTGTTTGCTTCTTTTATTCGTCGGATAACGGTCGTCCACCGCGTCCGAAGCTGCGTCTCCCTCCTCTGCACAGTAAACGAGTGACTACTGACTACCGACCCACCCACGAAAACCTGAGAACTGAGACAAGTGGCCAAGAGCCCAAATTTGTGAAATAAAAGTTGAGTGGAGGCAACAACCAAGTGAAATAGTCACGATTGGGCACTACTTTCATCCTGGAATTAAAGTAGCTAATGGACAAGGACAAAAATAGTAGTGTACAATCGTGATTATTTCATTTGGTGGTTGCCTCCACTCAACTTTTATTTTACAAGTTTGGCGTCGTGGTCACTTGTCTCAGATCTCACGTTTTCGTGGATGGGTCGGTTGTCAGTAGTCAGTGACTCACACCTGATGAGCCAGCCGTCCTTCTCCACGCCTCAGGAATTGTCTGGGTGTTTTCACCCTTCTCTTTACCGTCCCGCGCAATCATGTCTGACCTAACAAACACTCCTCCCAGACTCGTCCTCCTTTTGAAATAGGAATAGTTGGCTACTCTAGTGTTTATATTAGCCCATCTACTAATAAAATCGAGTTTTTAAATGTCTTAAAATATTTTTTGAACTACTTGGTGTGGATTAACATATAAAAAGAACATATAATTAAAAAACCCCAAACCAGGATACGTTATAGTTTCGGGGATTCACGGTAATTTCTCTAGAGCAGGTGTTCTCAAACTTTCTACTGCTAAAAAATTCTGAACCCCCATGATGATATTTTGTAATTCGGACTTAATACAAGTCAAAGAATATGGGTACCTATGTAAAAAAGAGAAACAGAAAAAAAATTAAATAAATAAAAAATCTTATGACAAAACATAGAGATGCAACGAACAACTGCGATGTATTGCCATGATTTAGATTTAGTTTACTTTTTTGTAAAAAAAATTGCTCTACATAATTTTTATTTTTATTTCTTTTGTACCCCCTGCAATAACTTAATGTACCACTAGTGGTACATGTACCAAAATTTGAGAAACTATGCTATGGAAGATAAAATTGAGCTGTTGAGATCTTGGAATTGCATAGTTAGAAGAAGAAGAACCATCGAATGATGGGAATTTCTTCTAGTCCCTATAATATAAAAAGAAAGACACGATTTTGAAGTCGATCGACCTCTCACATATGAGTTTGTGCTATTAGTGCATGTGGTGACATATTTTTTTACTGACAGTTTTCTTCGTCCAATGGAAAAAAGCATAAAGCGTTAGTAGGATAGTAGCGTCTATTGGTATCTTAGAAATTGGAACTGCATAGTTAGAAGAAGAAGAAACGTCGGACGATGGAAATGTCTCCTAGTCCCTATAATATAAAAAAAAAGACAATGGTTTGAAGCCTGTTACATATGATTTTTGTGCTGTCATTGCATGTAGTAAACACATATTTTTATTACTGACAGTGGGCTCAATGAAATTAGCGAGATAGTTAGACATTTGGACGAGGGGAATTTCACATAGTTGACAATAATATTCAAATAATAAGTGACAGAACACAAGTTGTAGCCATCTGTGTTAATATTTGGGTTTATAAAAAAAAATTATAAGGAAAACCTGGAGTGAGCCACATTTTTTGTAACTCAGTGTATATTATATATTTGTATATAAATTGATAGTACCCTTAATTTATTCTCTATAAAGATTATAAACAGTTAGGTAGTAATCATAAACTGTACAACAAATAACTTTCGATGCAATTTATGTTATGATCGTATTATTGCTATTCAATTTCATAATTTGCTGAAGTTTCGGTGTAACCACATCGCATTTATGTAATCATGCAGACGGCCAATGTCCAATTTGAACTGATTATTACTAACAAGATTTGTCAACGGTCAATAAATCATATGCAAACCGCAGTCGACTAATAGGAAATCGATTATTTACCATGCCCGATTACCGGTTATTGAATTAATATCTAATTATTCGAGGTGGGCCCATAAACGAATAACCAGAGATTAGTTAAGTAATCTGATAACATTATGGAAATTATCTTGAAGGAAACTGTTTTCATGTTTAATTTTGATGTAATAAAAATTATTATTTATTAGTGGTCACGTATTACACATATTTAATTGAATTAATTACTTAATATATATATATATATATATATATATATATATATATATATATATATATATATATATATATATACACACATGTGTGTGTGTGTGTGTGTGTTTGTGTTTGTGTTTCTGTGCGTTTGTGTTTGTGTGTTTATGTTTGCATCTATACAGTAAAGATGCGCCCGGGGCAAACCTATATGTGGCGCCCCTCCTCAGTCATCGTATTTATTAAATCGTACTGTGAGATGACAAATGTAACTTCCAAAACTAGTTGTTAAGATAAATGCATTTTAAACATTGCAACGGTTCCAGTAGTTTTACCATCCAGTCTATTGTTGTCTTTTTTTAAAAATAACAATTTAGTTTATTCTAAACGCAAAAAGGATGAAAGACACGTTAAAATATACAAAAGAATCATCAAAACCCGAAAATTATCATTTTGGAAGTTACAACACATGTCATTTCACAGTGCGAAATGACCATAAAAATTACTTTACCGAAAAGTATTAATTATAATAAATAAAAGGGGTATTAATTTCCATTTAAATAAGAGATGCACTTTCAATGTGTCTTAGATATTATATAGATATATAAAATTGCCAAGAAAAATGTTATTATGGACGTACTTGTATTGAAATTATAAGCATTTATTGCCGAGGTGCAATAAACCCAAATTCGTCACAATGAGTGGTAGGTGGAAAAACTTTGACATCTCCATGTCTATAACACTGCAGACGTTAATATGTACTATGAGTTCATCACGCAGATCGGCACCCACTCCTCCATTATAATCAAATCAAATCAAACAACTTATAATACAAATAATATGACGCACTACAACTACGAAAAGTAGTAGTTGGTAGTGCGTATAATAATATTTGTAATCGTGAACGGTCCTAAAAAATCCTTATTTATTAATTATTATATTAATTATTATTTAATGTCAGCATAAACCCACCTTTACTCTATGTACAATACAACGTAGTAAACTCTAATAAAACTTTCGTAGAATCTACTACTACCCCAACTCGAAACCGCACACGCTGTAATAACAAAAACAAAAACCTACACTTTCCACGAGATATAAACTTATTGTACGATATTTCTTCTCGGGAAGTATTACATGTTGTTTCAAACGTGCGACTTCTGTATGTATTGTTTTCTTTTCCCCTTGCACGTTTGTGCTGAAGTTAAAATTACTAAATAACATACCTTATCTCCCAGCATATCTTTTTAAATGAACGTTCCCAAACTTGCCTTATTGATCTTTCCTCTCCTTTTGTAACTGTATTCTTTAAAATGAGTTTTCTTTCATGTCGCCCTTAAACAGATCTACATTTCAATGTTATAGGAAAGTGCAAAAGATTTTTGCATTCGCACTGAATATCTTTTCTACCCTTTAATTAGCGGGCGCTATGAATTGCAAACTAGAATTTGAACTGAAGCAGGATGCAATAAGATTGATTTTATAAGGCAAATTTATTTATTTGATTTGATTTATTAATATTGTAAAATTATGTAGACTTAAATAAAATATACTTAAATTTTAAATTACTATTTCGATTTACAAAAAAAAAATGTATGCTCCTACAAGAAAAATATTCATAGTTGCTCTTGATTAATAGTATTGGCCAGTCTAGTGATTCTGTCAAGTAGTAGAGCAATAGTGCGTTCTCTGCAAATTAATTCTGAAACGAAATTATACCGTCGTAGCATTTTCTATTTCTAACCGGAGGGTGGTTGGAAATAGAAATTTAACTGCGAGAGAAAATTGCTGCAAATAATATCTTCTGATAATAGTTTCCGGTCCAACCATGCTTTATTTATAGTGTAACCTATTGTATGTATATTTAAAATAAGAAATCTTGGTTTCCCTTGGTCTTATTCAAGATTTTTCCTTAATTTTTCTAGGTAGCTGTTCCACCAAGCTCGGCGGCCCTTTTGTCTTTTTGTTTTCTCCGAACAATTTTCCTGGTCCGCCTACCAGTTCACTCCCAAATAATTTTCAAATACTATTACACATATATTATATTTACTTCAATTATATTTCTGAGAACTGCACACAGTTGCGCTCATAGAGACATATGCGACTCATCTTTGGCGACCCCTTCACTCTGTGCTGCAACGGACTTATCTCTTGTTCTATTTATTTCATTTTAAATTGAATAACTTTTATTATACATGTATCTATATTCTTCTTGTTTATACGTATTTTTATTGTTTAAATGTATATTTTGTTCTCATATTGTATTGACTTGTGTAAACTGTAACAGTGATAACACCAATAAACGATAATGATTATGATTATGATTTAATTCTACCTCGGCCCTTACAACCGGCGGCGCACAACTTGGACGATACAGCTTGCGACTAGGATGTTAAACGAAAGCGCCTTAGGTCACTGGGTTGGATTGTACAAAAAAATCAAATCTCAAGAATGTATTATAAATAATTTAAATATGTTTAAAAATATGCATTTTATGCACCTGCGATTAACAAGACGGCAATTTACATATGATTGCATAAACAAATCCATTAGCATAATCCTAAATTCTTAACACTTTGGCAACACAGAATTATAAAATGATTCACAGCGCGAGATAGCATTCATTAATTAGAACCATCATCATCTCCCACAAAATTAAATGTCACTATAAATAATTATGGTACAGGTACAAATAAAAAAAACGCAGACCTGCGGTACACACAAAATCCTTGCTCCCATTTCACCATCGGATTCAATAAAAAGACTTAATTGATGGCTTATTAAACAATGTGCTCCGCCTCGCACACGCGAAAGTGTCGAAATAAATCATTAATAATAAACTGCAAATGGTAAATTATCCGGTTTGCACTTTGTTTCCAATTTGCATGCAAGATGTTCCAGTTTCCAGTTTTATTTTATTTTTTATATAAATTTGGAACAGATTATGTTTGTCGCGACGTGAATGAAGTACGGATTGCGCAACCGACCATGTAGGTTAATGACTGTATTTTACGACGTGTTGATTTCGATATTGGTTGATAATGATGTATAAATATCTTCTTTTTATGCGGCGTTTGTTTCACGTATTGATTTTTATTTAGTGACTATTCGCGTGCAGCGCAACTATGCTAATTTCTTAATTAAAACTCATTTACTCTTTTAATTACTTTAAAGTGGTTGCGAATTAACTCTTACTAGCGGTAGTACTTTTAAACGATTAAGGTGCTTATCCTGGGGTTGTTAAAACTATTTTCATGCAAATATTTTTGTATATGTATACATTTTTAATATACAGGATAGGGATTGTAATACTTGAAAATAAAAATATAAATATATAAATATAACTGTATTTAAATAATCTTGAAAAATCGAGTTCCTATAAATTTGGTATTTATCTATATTTATCTATATATTAGCCTACACCGAAAGGTAAAAGACAAATAGATAATATATATTTATCTATGTGAAGAGTGTACAAACAGTCAATATCGAGAGAAGTTGCAAAGAAATTTGGATTCTACATTCAATATATCTGTTTCCGATATGCCATGTAACAGTCATGCATCAAGAGCACTTGTGTTACTGTGTAGTAAACTTCGCCATATTTCCTATAGATTCATGGTGCTAGCTGTGGGATGAGTCTACGAGTCCAGTTGGCTTTATCCACCAGTTCATCCCACTTTGTTTATCATCTTGCCACCGTCCTGGCTCTTGCAATCCGCACATTCAGGCCCTCCTTATATATCCAGAGCGAGCAGATCGATCGGACGGATACCAACGATGACCGATACCGTCCGGTACCCCCTTGCCACGCTAAGCGCGCTCTTCCTCTGCACCCTCGCCAGGATTTCCCGGGTACTTTGATACTCCGATGTCCCCAGATGGGAGCTCCATACAGCATTATGCTCTCCGAGACCTGGGCCATACCTTTCGTGTTCGGCATGATCGTGCTATTGCACACCTGGCGGCACTCACGCCCACCCCCTCCACATGTTTCCTCAAGGTCAAGCCCTTGTCCACGACAACCCGTAGGTACTTGACCAACTTTCTTGGGAACTCTTCGGTCCCTCCGATGGTAAACTGGACCTCCGCATGTGTTTTCGCACTATTAGGAGCACCGCCTTCGCCTTCTCCTCCGCTACTTCAAGTGAGCTTTCGACTGATAATGAGACCATGCATGGCCTTCAGACTATCATTAACTTTTGCCCTAAGCTCCTTTTCACTACGCCCCGTTGCAACGAGGTTCACATCATTCGCGTATCCTACAAGTTTTGAACCCTTAGGGTCCCAGAGCCGAGCGTCGTAGAAGTCCGCACACTAACTTCATGCATCTATCTCAGTACTCGCCCTCCACAATAAGATTTCAGACATGCATGGCATCCAGGCTATCATTGACTTTTGCCTTAAGCTCCTCTTC
The DNA here is from genome assembly GCA_963942505.1 of Lordithon lunulatus. Taxonomy (NCBI): domain Eukaryota; kingdom Metazoa; phylum Arthropoda; class Insecta; order Coleoptera; family Staphylinidae; genus Lordithon; species Lordithon lunulatus. The sequence goes on from OZ012671.1 coordinate 45,339,754, forward strand.
GCTACGCCCTGTCGCCACGAGGGCCCCATCTTCCCCGTGTCCTACAAATTTTGAGCCCTCAGGATCCCAGAGCCGAGCTTCGTAGATGTCTGCACACTAACCTCATGCATCTATCTCTGTCGTCGCCCTCCACAATAAGATTTCAGTTATCCAGATAGATTCTAACCAGTATCTCTTACACTATCACTACTACAATATATTGTATTCATTGTCTACTGTTGAAATAAGATTTTTTCTCTAATGAAACTTTGCCTAATCCGGTATCGTCTAACTGAGCTTTCTAACTACCTACATTCATCGTCGAACCATGACTGCTAATGTTTAGTTGCACTGTCACTTTTTTGGCCATTGCCCGCTTCATAATTTCCTCCAATTGTTCTAAAAACAACAAACCCCTGATGGCGATATATGTTCTAGCCTTTTCTTGTACTTTTCGGTTGCTTGTTTCTGTCGTAAGTTGTTCTGCTTATAACCCTGCAACCTCACTCTTAAAGGGAAGTGACTTGAGATGAGCTGCGATCCTATTACCAATTCTTTTCATTGTGTCAGTTATAATGTAGTAATTTACACTGAGTTTCCCAGTGGGTATAGATACATGCCCTCTCCTCCTTCATCCTCTATGGAGTTGTACGTTAAATATTGCCCATTCGCTGTTATCCACTTACTCTCCCCTATTTGTTTCCTTCTGTATTAATTGTTTTGTCTTTGAACTTCTTTTCCGATCCTGGAATTATACCTAGCACGCAGTTAACCTAGATAATAAACGAGAACAAAGGAATGAAAGTAATAACTGGGTTAGTTATTACTTTCATCCTTTTGTTCTCGTTCATTATCGATTTCATTTTGAAACATCAATCTGCTGTCTTCTTTGCACAGCATTATTATGTCCCACGGCTCCTAATATACTCGTGCTTTTCGTTCTATACTTACTTCTAATAGTTCCACCCCTTGTACGGTTTCTTTGATAGAGTGATGTCAACGCCCAGTGTTCGTCCTTTCTACCTTTTTAAAATGCTGTCCCCTATCGGAGGTTCATTGCAACTCTTATGATTTTTCCCCAGTAGATATTCCCGAGGATCTTGAATACAATAGTTTCCCGTGGCTTTCTGCATCCTTATTTTGAGGCGATTTCTCACCCCAAGGAGACAAGGATTCCCTTGCTCTTGCTGGCTATTGCACCCAGCCAATACTTATCCCGGAAGATACTACGTGGGTGCAGTTTAATGTCATGTCCAGGAACATGTTCCTTATGCGCGTCGCGTATTGCTTCCGGGCATCTCCATTGGAAGTTATTTGGCAATTGATCTTCTATCTTCCTCAATTTTTTCTACCTCAAACCAATTATGTAGAATGCTTCGAATCTTCGTTAGCTCCTTTTTTTGCTCCTGATCTTTCACTTTTTTCAGTTCAGCTATATTCTAAAATCCCATTTCAATACTTGCATCGTAGTCCGTGTTCATTGCCCTGATGTTACTCACCTTCACTGTGTTGTTTTTAGTTATATATATATATATATATATATAATTTGCCAAAATATATATATATATATATATATATATATATATATATATATATATTGTATCTCCTCACTACCAATACTTCGACTACTATCGACTGCTAGGACTACTTTATTTCTTTCTTATTTGGCAATACATGGTACCAATAATATGTTTAAAATTTTCATTATTCTAAATATTGACAGCATTACTAATTGTGTAAGGTATAGTAATGATGGAATGAATAGAATGCTGATGTTTATCCGAATAATTGATTACTTGATAAATATTGAAGGAGGATTCAAGCAAATACTGACAGTACTAGGATTGACAGTATTATTGACCGTGTAAGGTGCCTTTATATGCTTTTATGTGCCGAAATGTGAGTAGCATAACAAACTTAGTTACTGCATAAAAAAAGTAATTTCGCGTATTACCCTAAATATTGACCATTCTAAGGGGTTAATATTCTTCAATGAGGAGATATATTGTTATTATTATTATTATTATTATTATTAATATATACATATGTGTATTTAATATCCATAATTTGATACATGCTGCTTATTTACTGAAAGCTTTAATGAATTGAAATGCGAGTAGCATAACAATCGTAGTTACTAAAAATAATTCGAGCGAGTGTAAAAATAAATACTGTCTAAATTTAACAGTTAATTATATCTTTTAAATAATTTAACAGAAAAGGTATCACTCTCCCGGTGTATTCGTATTTCAGTTCATAAATTCTTAATAGGCGCTTCCGTACTCCGCTCAAGCTGTCTATAAAATATGAAAACAGGTTCACACAAATGCTAGGCACTGAATCTACTGTTTTATAATGCATAAATATAGCCTGGTATCCTATAAATCACTTAAATTCTTTACAGCTGCACGGTATTAAATTTTCTATTCTCTGTCATATGTCCTTTCATACGTGGAACTTAATATTAAATTCTTCATATCATACGTGGGAAACACCAATACATTCATGGTTTTAAAATACAGAACGTTATAATTAGAAGAATAAAAGTATATATTAATATTCCCAATGAAAATTGTTGGATATCTCACATAAAATATACATATTGTGTGATTTTAATATTCATTAATATGAATTCTAGCTGCACTGTAATAAATTTTATATTCTCTGTCACATGCCTTTTACATACCTGTACCTTAAATTCTTTATTGAAGGCGCACATGAGAAACTCGGCATATGCATCCAAAACCATGCATAGGGTTCATGGAATATTATAATTAAAAATATGGTTTTGGTTACATGGAATTTTAATTAAAAAAGTATAAATATAAATTCCATAATAAATTTTTGAATGCCTCACATAAAGTATACATATTGGATAATGATAATAATGCATAATAATCATATAAAATACTTTACAGCTGCACATTAAATTTTATATTCTCTGTTATGTGTATTTTCATACGTCGTACTGAATATTTAAGGAGCTTTCGTTTACCATGGTTTGGCATTGCTAGTCGCCCCGTGGTGTGTAGTATCGCGGTCGTGCGCCGCCTGTCGTAAGGGCCGAGGTAGAAGTATGCGCATCGGAAGCGGCAAATAGAACAAGAAACAATAAGCCCGTACCAGCCCAGAGTGATAAACGAAAGGCACTTTAATGATTCATAGTACGTACGTACGTAAGAGGTAAACTCAATACATTCAAAGTTTTATAAGGTAGAATGTTATAATTTAAAAAAAAGTAATTTCAGAGTAATATCACAATAATAGTACATAACTTTCCAAATACATATATAAGAAAAAATAAGTAATAGTAGAAATAAAGATAATAGTAGTAATAGTAATAATTGTCTTCATATGTAAATCCATTGGAAGATCAGTGAGGTCTATACCGGAATTTCGCCTTTTCTCCGTACTGTTTATTAATAACTGTGTATTATTACTACTAAATTGGAGTCTATTATTATTATTATTAATATTATATTCTATTTATATGGATCTTGACTAGGTCCTTCTCAGTGCTGTCTAGTGCGAAGGAGTTAAGTAGAGTAATTGAAATAGGCATATCAGCTTTTGACAAATAGCCACAGATATATTGGGTGATTTTATGCATAATAATCATTAAAATATTTTATAGCTGGGCTGTATTAAATTTTATATTATCTGTTATGTGCCCTATTAAATTATTCATTGTAGCATACGTGGAAATCTCAATACATTCATTGTTTTATAGTATACATATTAAATAATTAAAAATATAACCTATATTTCCATATGAAAATTATCACATAAAATATACATATTGGGAAATGATTTTAATGCATAGTATTTATTATAACAAAATAATTCATAGCTGCTTTGTATTAAATTTTATATACTCTGTCATGTGCTTTTTCATATGTGGAACTTAATATTAAATCAACTTTAGCATTCGTGGGAAATTCAACACATTTATAGTTAACATAGAATGTTATAATTAAAAAATTATAAATTAAAATTCTTTATGAAAAATTCTATATGAAAAATTTTAAAATGTACATATTGAATGGTTTTAATGTATAATAAATGTGAGCAAGCTCAAGGATTAATCAACAGGAATCCCGCAAGGATTTTAAGTCACCTTTGAGAAATTATAGTAACGTATGTGTAACATCCGCCGAATTAATTATTATTATTTGGTGTGTAACTAAAATTATGCACACTTTTCAAGTTCTCGTTATTAAAAGGCCGATTCAATACGTAATATATATATATATATATATATATATATATATATATATATATATATATATATATATATATATATAGAACAATTTAATTAAATATTAAATAATATAGGCGAGTCAAGGGTAGTTAATTTCTATGATGTTGAAAGTACATGGTTTGTTTATTTACATCCGGGTCTATTTGTTTAACAGTAGCTATGTTCACATTATATCGTTTGCATCACTAATAATTAATATAACCAAGGATTATTCAGAATTAATGATACAAAAATAACATTATATACCTATTTGTTTATTAATTTCTTAAATGTATGAAAGGAAGTGGTACACTTTAAAAAAACATGGACAAACAACGTCCGACGAAGAGCTCTGGTGCAAATACATCCGCGCGCACAACGGCACAACTAGGCAAAGCTAACCCACCAAAACTAAACAACCCCCTCAATGACTGCATGCATTTTACTCTTCCATTCTATGAAGACAGACTCTCTGTAAATATGCTATTATAATAGGCGGCATAAACCTGAATACACGTAAACATAGACAATTACAAACTTTTATTAACAATTCAGAGTTTACCATAAAAGATACAGGCCCAACATGTATTATACCTAACAACGACTCTACCCCAGACATAATTTTGCACACAAAAAAACACTACGAACAACATAACTAACGTCACGCTGACACCATATGCTCTGACCATCTAGAAATTATTTTCGAAATAAACATTAAGATACGGATCTCACAAACAGAACCAAACAATACTCGGATACTAGACAAGAGACATTACAAATGTATAGAGAAAGACTTAGTAAACTATATAACCAACAGGAATCCTTAATACACTACCTCCGCACAGACTCTGCAATTTCAAGACACAATAACAGATACAATTATGAAATATAGCACGATCACTAGCATGAAATTCTACAAAAATAGATTACCGAAATTTATACTTGCAATGATAAAACAAAAAAAGGAAGATATACAGACAGTACATAGAAACAAATGACAGATACTTAAAGACAGAATACAACAGACTTAACAAAAACATACAAAAATGACTCTACAATACAGAACAGGAAAGTAGTTGGATGTCTGCCAATAAATTGAACAAGACAGGGGTAGGTCATATTGGACAAAAATTAAAAACATATCTAGATACATAAAAAACTAACATATCGAAACACTAAGTGACGGACAGACATTGACAAAGCAAACATATTTGCGGACTACTTCGAAAAAGCCTTTACACTAACGTTAAATCAGAACTTTGACGATACACACTTTAACGAAATCAACGTCTGGTTCGAAGATTACATTCACTGCTATGACAATATTCCAGTTCAAGAAATAACAGAAGAAGAATACTACGCAGTTCAAGGAACAGAGAAAAATACAGCCCCCGCACACGACCTATAGCTAATAAGACACTTTACTGAAGACTTATACTTCTCCAAATATACAATTACTGTTTACAAAACAAACTGTATCACAACACATGGTAAAAAGAGGTAGTTATCACTATTTTGAAAAATTGACAGGAAAAAAACAGCCCCTAGTAGTTACCGACCCATTACACTATTGCCAGTTATGGGGAAAAACCTGCAAAAAATAATCAAAAACAGAATTTGGGCACTAGTAAAACCCAAGATTCCAAGGTACCAATTTGGATTCAAACCCGGACTCTCCACGACACATCCACTGTATGTACTAACTGTCAAGCAACTTACCTACAGGACGAACATACGACAGCCCTTTTTATAGACATTAATAAAGTTTTCGATAGTGTCTAGCACAAAGGCTTAATATATAAAATGCACACTCTACAAATCCCCCAATACATTCTTACGACATACAGCTTTCTAACAGACAGACAATTACAAATCCAGACTATCAACTCATATTCTAGAGCATTTTTCACTACCCAAGGACTACCACAAGGCTCCCCACTCTCGCCTTTGCTATACAATATTTATTGCCACGACATTTACAACCACAACATGGTAAACAAAGAGCAAGTCAACCTGCAACAATACGTTCTACAATACGCAGAAGATACTGCATCAATTACACACAGGAAACGACTAGGCGACGTAACAAACTCCTTAGAAAGACTCACAGATGAAACAATTGAACCATTTCATTGTTGTAAGTGGAGAGTGCAGCCTAACCCAATTAAGTACCACTGCTATCGAACCATATAATTAAGGATAACTCACCTACAATTAACATAAACGGTACAATCATGCAACCGACTAAGCCTATTAAATATCTAGGGATGACTATAGACAACCATCTAAAATTAGACAAACATGTAAAGAAAATAAGAATAGAAGCCACCAAATGTGCGAAACATTTTCAATGTTTAACATACGGGAACAAAGACATTTCTTAGAACACCGCGACCAAAATTTACAAATCCATCTGCAGGCCAATGATTGACTACGGACAGATTATACTGAAGAACGCGCGCGACAACTGTAAGAAGATAACTGACATAACTGAATGGACACTACGACTGATCACCAAACTTAGACATCCCAACAACCCACTTCACAAAATTTCCAACACAAATCTATATAACTCCATCAAGATCATCCCTATCCAAGAGAGACTCGAACGACTGCGAAGAAGATTCCCAGAGAAAGAGACCAACAGGATAATACTGAATGAACTATGCTTAGCAAGACAACACAGACGTACTAAAAAAGCACTGAGAGACTCCACGAATCCTATTCCAGACCCTAAACTTACACCATATAATAGAGGCTGTATCCTACTATGAACTACCAGAATTAAATTAGTTTTTGTTGAATAATAATTTGGGTCACCGTCTACTTTGAGTTTATATATTTTATTAAATTAATGTTTTTGTCAGTCAACTTATTTTTATACTTTTTTTTATATTTTTTATATCTGTTACTACTAAGCAATGTACACATGTAAACGCCAAACAGGCACAAAGACCCCCAATGGGGTCGATAGCGCAATGAAGATGGTTTATATATATATATATATATATATATATATATAGAAATTGCAGATTGATTATAAATATTCTATCTAACATGGTATTTAATATAAAAATCCCATTTCCACTATTAAAGCTGTTTTTGAGCAGTTAAAGTACTGGCATTTTCAAAATGAGTAGTTACTTTAGAATACACGTTGTATTTTCGTTTATAAAATTTAGAAAATATATTAAATTAATTGCAGATTGATTATAAATAATCCATTTAACATGGTACGTACTATAAAAATCCTACTTTTACTATTAAAGCCGTTTTCGAGCAGTTAAAATACTGACATTTTCAAAATGAGTAGTTTCTTTAGAATACACGCTGCAACTCATTTATTCATATTTCAAAAGTACTATATTATTTCAAAGAAACCGATTGTTTCGTATTTTTTCTTCTTAGATCCTGTTACTCCTGCTCTGAAGTGTCGGATCTCCATCACTCTCGTCCACCGATTTTGCGAAACTCTCTTCATTTGTTTCCAACATCCAGCTATTTTTAGAGGCTTCTTCATGCATTGTACATCACCATGCTGCCCTGTAAATTAAAAAAATTAAAATGTAAATGTAAAACAAGGACGCCAATCGACAACATTACCAGGACGAAGAATCAAAAAAGGAATACCTAAATTCCTGTTTTGGTTCTTCGTCCTGGAAATTTTGATCTACATACTTATTTCTTCATTTATTTCGAGGGCAGCAGGTTCTGGTAGGCTAGCTTCTAGAGAGCTATGCAATGCGTATTATATATATATATATATATATATATATATATATATATATATATATATATATATATATATATATATATGGAATTTGTGTAAAAGGGAAGGGTTGGGCTGATATGCCAAATAAAGGCCTTTTTTTGGTATTTTCAACGATTATTTTTTTGATTACAAATCTAATACGAAATTAAAAGTCATTTTCATGATTTCCAAAGACTAGGAAAATCAAATTTCATCAGTATAGATACTTTTGAAATTTGATTTTCCTGGTCTTTACAAAAACATGAAAATGACTTAAAGAAAGAAGACCTTTAATTTTGTATTAGATTTGTAATCAAATAATCGTTGAAAATACCAATAAAAAAGACCTTTATTTGGCATATCAGCCGAACCCTTCCCTTTTACACAAATTCCAGCCGAAAAAAAAACAACACTTTCACAGAAAGAAATAAAAAAGAAACCAAAAACAACACAAATTAACATAAAATACATCATTTTTCTAACCACTAAAATATTTTAGTTGAAAATACCAGTTTATTTTATAAATTATACGTTTTAGTTAGTATTCAATATTACAAAAAATATCAAATCAAATTCATATTCTAATTAGTCACTAATCGATTGTTTAGAAATTCATATTCTAATTAGTCACTAATAATAATAAAGGTCTTCTTAAAAAAAAAATCATTTTGTATTAGATTTCTAATAAAAAAAAGTAGTCGTTAAAAATACCAGTTTTTTTTTGTAAATGATACGTCTAAGTTAGTATTCAATATAACATTGATTTTATATATATATATATATATATATATATAAATATATATATATATATATATATATATATATATATATATATATATAGCCTAGCTTCTAGAGAACTATGTATATATTTATTTAAATTTTTAATTCAGAATTATTTATTTTTATAAATCGACATGGGTAAGGTGCCACTTCTATTAGAGATATATTCAAAATCATTTTATACACAATTGCATGAAAATTGCTTTAATTTTGCTTTCCAAATCGGAAAATATGATTTCGTAAACATGCTAGACATTTAGTTTCAGGCTTAAATCTTTTTTTTTTAATTTTATTAATTATATATATATATATACATAAATAATAATAATATAATAATAATTCAGTAAAAAATAAATAAACTGAAAAATCTAATCAGTTAAATACTTAAAAGAATAATAAAACTAAAAGCTTTACCATACTTTATCCACATTTATATCATTATGAATAAGGAAAATACACTTAAATGTATGTAGAAGAATATATTTCTTCAATTTCTCAATTTATTTTACAATTGACAATTTATCGACAATTTATTATTATTATCATAATTTCTAACTCGCTCTACTATCTGGAAAAAGTTACCTACACCGGATCGTTGGTCAATGATTGCGGGCTTGTATGAAGGTGCAATTTTCTATTGCAGTGATTCTCATTGGGGTCAGATAAAAAAATTTAGGGTGTTTATTATTACGAATGTAACCATTTTCATATAGAGAAAAAAATAAATCTGCTATTAATCAAAATTATGAGTGATTCAATGCTCAAGTGTTTCAATAAACAAAAGAAATTTCTTCTGAATTTAAGTAACGCCATTCCCCCATTTGAGATTTTGGGATTCTTTCTTCGGGGGTCCTTTGTAACTTTTAAGTGCTAAAGGGGATCGCGAACCAAAAAGTTTGAGAAATAATGGTCAATTATATGTTTGCCACATTGAGAACTTATGGTGTTTACGGCGGATGTATCAAGGTTCACATCATTTTTTTTTATTTGGTGGAAAGTTTATTATTATTATTATTAGTATTTATTTCTCGCTTCATATAATCCAAAAAATATCATTATTTATTTCCACGAGATTTTATGTGTTGTTCGTCCTGCTTTTCCTGATATGAAGTCTGTTTGTAAAACCGGGATATCTACCGTAAGCAAATTTTAAAGTAATTCGCCAGCACAGCGCTGAAATTTATTGCCGAATAATTTAAGGAGAGAAATTTATGGCTTCTTTAAGTACTTGAGTAGATGATTTCCATAAAGATAGAAAATTGATTTAAAAGCTCTTAATACCTATAATAATTTATAAGCTGCCAAGTTCCCCTGTCGATAAGTAAAATAATAATCACCTCTCTTTACTTTATAATATGACTATAATTTGCAAATTTTATTTTATGGTAAAGGTCGTTTTAGACAAGAGAATTTTTTAGCTCAAAAGTTGTTCAAGAAATGAATTCATATATTCTCCTCCCATACAATTTGTCCGTGACAAATAGAACGCGTTATATTTTTCCATTCGATCTACTATCCAATTCAATATTTCAAATAATTTGCTGTATGATACGAGACAATTTAGATTGACTAACTTTTGAGTCAAGCAATTGTCTGGTCTAAAACGACCTTTACATATTTTAACGTTATATAAAATAAATAATAGCACTGGCTGTAGGTTTGGCAAGGGTTTTTCTGGAAAATATTGTAGCTCTAAATTATCAAATCATCCCATTTTAAACGTTTGCTTACACTACTAACTGAAAACACGTTGTTTTTATTTTATTTTTAGGGTGCATTGTGAAGAAAATGTGTGATAAGTTAAGACATTTGTCAAATACTACAAATGTATTTTAGGAACTAGGAAAATAATTTAATACTACGAAACTTATGTATGTAGTTAGAGTGCCTTTAGTAATAATAAAGTATTTAACCCTCATGCTCATAATAAATTACTGTCTAAAACTTTACCACTAGAACCGCGTGAGTAAATTCGATTTTTAAAGCTTATCACAAATTCTCTTCACAATGCACCCCAAAGTTCCATCATAAATATCTTGAGCCGCAGATGTTATACGTCCCCGTATAAATCCCGCATCCCCCCACACATGACATAACAAATACCGAATCGTTTGTCAACCCTCGCCGCCCTTGCGTACACTCCTCTCCCACGGGCGATTAACGCATATTAAATGCGTGCAAGTTCGAAATAATAACATTAAGGCATTATGGGAATAGACTTGGTTACCTTTTACCATATAATATACGACGGGCGAACTCGCTTCCGCTTCCGGATTACACGGAATTTACATTTCAATTAAATTCGGGAAGTGGTTTATGAATTTTGAACGTAATCATTGCTGAGGCGGCATCATCAGGAATTCGCAGACAGTTGAATTTGTCGCACCGTAATTTATTCCCTCATTAAATAGAAACACACCGAGCGCATCGATTTTTGTTTATTAATAAATTTGTATTCGGACGAGTTGGGTATTAAAATCGGGCCGTGTTGCAAGTAGGTAGGATGTTCGGGGAGCTGAATTTCCACCAGCATTTAATTTGCCGCGGGAAAATCGATAATATGTACTTTAATCTACAGGGGTCGGGGGGCTTCAAGTATTTGAGTTGAAAATTTATTATTTACCTTAGATACCCCGCGAAGTTTTTTTCTTTCTAATTAAATGAAAACATTTATCAGCGTTGTTAATTTGATTAGGCACGGGAAAGTTTATTGTAAGAGTTTTCTTGCAAACAATAGAAGTATTTGATTGTCTTAGTTGGTAAATGTTATCATAAAAGATAAAATTCTCACAATAAATAACAAATAATAGCTTATATTACAATAAAGTTATATATATATATATATATATATATATATATATATATATATATATATTATCAATTGCCTTTTACCTTTCGGTGTAGGCTATTACATTAACATTATTAACATTATTATAGTTTACAATTACTGTTGTTTATACATTTGTAAATTCTTTCCACTCCTTTCTGTTCTTCGCCAGTTCTCTTGCTTGCTTGACTGTTTTTCCTTTCTTGATTATTATGTCCTCTATTATGTTGTCCCACTCTTTTCTTGGTCTACCTCTTCTTCTTTTATTTTCAGTTCTTGCTTCCCATACCTGTTTTGTTTGATTCTTTTTGTCCATCCTAATTAAATGACCCCACCAGTTTAGTTGTTTCTTTTCTATATACTTATCTACAGCTTCAATTCCCAGTTCTTCTCTGATGTCCTCATTTCTTATTCTGTCTCTTCTCGTAACTTGTTTTACTCCTCTGAGATATTTCATTTCCATTGCCTGTATTCTACTTTTGTCCCTCTTCGTTAACTTCCACGTCTCGCTTCCATATGTCAGTATAGGTCTATATATGCTTTTATATATATATTTATTTTTGTCCTTCTGCTGATCTCTTTCTTGTTAATCAGTATATTGCTCAATGCGTGGTATGTTTTAGCTGTGTTGTTTATTCTGTTACTAAGTTCGCCTTCCATTTTTCCGTCTTCTGTCAGTGCTACTCCCAGGTATTTGAATTCTTCTACTTGTTCTATTGTGTGTTGTTCTATCTTTATATTTATTTGTTCTTTCCGGTTTCCTATTACCATCACTTTTGTTTTGTTATAGTTCATTTTCATGTTATACTTTTCTAGGTGTCTGTTCCATACCCTAAGGTTGTGCTGCAGATTACCTTCATTTTCTGCTATCACTACTATATCATCAGCGAATGCTCCTTCCGATATTTTTACAACTTGCATGTTTTTGTACCCTATGTTTGCTTTTTTGGTCTCTGGTTTCATGCTCTTCATTATTTCATCCATGTATATGTTAAATAATGTAGGACTGAGCCCGCCTCCTTGTCTTAGTCCAGTGGTTGTCTGAAATGTTCTTGATGTTTGTCCCTTGTGTATTATTGCATTGGTGTTGTTGTATATGTTTTGTATTAATTCGACTGTCTTTCTTTCTACACCTCTCTCTTCCAGGATTTTCCATAATTTATTTCTTGGTATCATGTCGAATGCTTTTTCCAGGTCGATGAATCCTAGGTATGTGTTTTTATTATTTGCAATTCTTTTTTCTGTGATTTGTTTTATCGTGAAAATGTTGTCCTGTGTGGATCTTCCTTTCCTAAATCCACATTGCGATTCTTCTAGCGTCTGCTCTATTTTTGCTAGTATTCTTTTGTTAATTGTTTTTTCTAAGATCTTCATACCTATGCTTATGGGTGTTATACCCCTATAGTTTGAACATTTTGTCTTATCGCCTTTCTTGTGTATCGGTACGATTAACGATACTTGCCAATCTCTGGGTATTTTATTTGTCCTCCATATTTCGTTTATCAATTTTAGTAGTATTTCATTACCCGCAGGTCCCATATGTTTAATCATTTCCGTTGTGATCTGGTCTTGTCCTGGCGATTTCCCTATTTTCATTTCCCTTAATATCTCTAGTATTTCTTTTCCATTGATCATCTCTATATCTGCTTCCGAGTCGTTCTGGTCTCTTGTCTTCTGTTCATTTCCACCATTTTGTGATAGTAAGTCTTCAAAATATTCTTTCCATCTTTCCAGTATTTTTTCGTTGTCCTTCAGCAATATTCCTTGATTGTCTTGTATATAATTTACTTCTTGTCCTTTTTCTTTTCTGTTTAGTTTTAGCGTTTTATAGAATAATTTTTGATTTTCCTTTGCATTTTTCTTCATTGTCTCTCCGAACTTTTCCCATTCCCTGCTCTTTGCTATTCTGACCTTATCTTTTACTATTTTCCTCTTTAAACTGTATTCTTCGTAGTTTTTACTATTTTTGTTATTTAGGTATCTTTGCCATGCTTTTTCTTTTCCTTTATTTTCTCTCTTATGTCCTGCGACCACCATGCTGTCTGCTCCTTCTTGTTTGTGTTTTGCTTTGTCCCACATGTCTCTTGTGCTGTCTCCAGTATATTTTTCTTTAATTTATTCCACATTTCCTCTACTTCTTGTCTATAGTTGCCCTTTACTAATTTCTCCTCTATTTTCTCTTTATAGATTTTTGCTATTTCTTTTTCCCTTAGTTTGTATGTTCTTATCTTGTTGTAGTTTATTGCTATATTTGGTCTCTGCTTTTTTTATCGTTATCTTGGTAGTCTTCCTTTATTTTCGTCTCTACTAGATAGTGATCACTTCCAATTTCGTAACTTCTCTTTACTCTTGTGTCTATTATTTTGCTCCTTTTCCCTTGTTCTGCTAGTACATAGTCTATTATAGATTTTTCGTTCCTGCTTATCACTTCCCTGGTGTATTTGTGTATGTACTTGTGTTTGAATAGTGTATTCGTTATTATTATTCATTCTACAATAATCTAGCATTTTCTTACCATTTTCGTTGAGTACGCCTTCTCCATATCTTCCTCTCATCGCGTCATTATCTTTTACTTCGTTGCCAATTCTGCTGTTGAAGTCTCCCGCCACGTACACTTCTCCTTTGGCTTTTTCTGTTGTTTCGTTGCTCCCAGAATGTTTCTTTGTTGCACGCAGTATCATCTTCGTTTGGTCCATACACTGCTATGATAGTTTTATGGTAGCCGTTTCTTTGATCTCTAACTTCGATAGACAAAATCCTCTCCGTAATTGCATCCCATTTATATATATATTCGATTTCAGTTTTTTATGCACTATACATCCTACCCCTGCTGCGGCTCTCCGATTGTTATCTACACCGCTATATATGAATATATGTTCCTTGTCCATTTTGTACTCTCCCTTCCCCTTCTTTTTTGTTTCTGTTACCACTAAGAAGTCTAGTTCAGCTTTCTCAAATTCTTCTTCCAGCTCTTTTTCCTTTCCATTTATACTCCTGATATTCCAAGTCCCAATTTTCCATATTTTTCTTTTTTTTACTGTACTCTTTTCTTTGTTTCCATTTATTATGTGTTTGTTCTTCTTTCCTTTGTTCGTTGTCCCTTTCCTCGCTGTATTCTTTGTATTTTTTCTTCCGTCCGTTTTCTCTTTTGCTACAATAAAGTTAAGATATGTAAATACAATTATGTACAGTTTTATTACTGCTCGGAGGAAAAAACTATTTAGATTTCATTTTTCCTAGACAATTAATTTTTATAAAAATTTTGCTTTATATAAAAAAATTCAATGTTATATTGAATACTAACTTAGACGTATCATTTTCAAAAAAAACTGGTATTTTTAACGACTACTTTTTTTTATTACAAATCTAATTCAAAATGATTTTTTTTAAGAAGACCTTTATTATTATTAGTGACTAATTAGAATATGAATTTGATTTGATTTTTTTTTGTAATATTGAATACTAACTAAAAAGTATAATTTATAAAATAAACTGGTATTTTCAACTAAAATATTTTAGTGGTTAGAAAAATTATGTATTTTATGTTAATTTGTATTTTTTTGGTTTCTTTTTTATTTCTTTCTGTGAAAGTGTTGTTTTTTTTTCGGCTGGAATTTGTGTAAAAGGGAAGGGTTGGGCTGATATGCCAAATAAAGGTCTTTTTTTTTTGGTATTTCAACGATTATTTTTTTGATTACAAATCTAATACAAAATTTAAGGTCTTCTTTCTTTAAGTCATTTTCATGTTTTCCAAAAACCAGGAAAATCAAATTTCAAAAGTATCTATACTTGTGAAATTTGGTTTTCCTAGTCTTTGGAAATCATGAAAATGACTTTTAATTTTGTATTAGATTTGTAATCAAAAAAATACCAAAAAAGGCCTTTATTTGGCATATCAGCCCAACCCTTCCCTTTTACACAAATTCCAGCCGAAAAAAAAAACAACACTTTCACAGAAAGAAATAAAAAAGAAACCAAAAAAATACAAATTAACATAAAATACATCATTTTTCTAACCACTAAAATATTTTAGTTGAAAATACCAGTTTATTTTATAAATTATACTTTTTAGATAGTATTCAATATTACAAAAAAAATCAAATCAAATTCATATTCTAATTAGTCACTAATCTATTGTTTAGATAAAATAAATATAATAATAAGTTATTTTATGCATAATAATTGCTCTTACTGGGTCACATATTATTCATTTGACTTAATTACACTTGGCACAAAAAAACTAATTGAATTCATTAAAACCCATATATCATACAAATTAACTACACCAAAAATACACAGGCATTATAAGGCAATCACTCAAAAACTTTTATCAGCCACCTGACACAAATCTAGGCGCCGCAATGAAGAATTAGCGAAATGCTCTACTTCCATTAAAATCACACCTCTGTACGTACCATATTTATTCCACTCCCCACTTTTGTAACGAAATTAAAAATTCGGGAACCCTAAAATCATCATAAAGCCTCTCTACACAGTTAATTTGTGACGAAAATCTGGCTTTTATATTACAACCCCTCCCACAGAGACCCTCATTAACTTCGGCTTTGTCTCATCTTAATATCCCTGATTGCACAAGTTAACTACCCCGCTGCGACTCTACACTTGATTTATGTAAGATGATTATTTATGTTCCCGAGCCGTCGTGCAATTTTAAAAGTGGAAATCTTTAACTGCCGCCACAATCAAGCCCGACCACCTTTCTAATAAAATGGAGACTAAATCCAATCCACCTCTAAGTGTCGGAGAGTTGCTAAGTGAATTGCCCCGCACCGAGAATGCTTTCAAGAAGTAATATGTGTATTATCTTAACTGCTCCATGCGGGTGATAAACAAACAGGATTATCCTCGTTCATATTACAAGCAATTAGAATAGAAAATACAAATCTGTATTAAATCAAATTCACGTAGTGTTAATAAATTAAATGCAGATAATTAATTGCTATAATAAAACGTTAATCGACTTAATAGATTTAATAATTTAATAAAAGCATCACAAAGTTTTTCAGCTATTAACAACGAAAAAGTGCGCAAGCACGCAGCACGATAAACATAAAAGCAGGGTTTATTTTGTTTTAATGGAAAAGTTATTTGTTCGTTTCGTGTAACAATTGAGCTATTAAAGGATTTAATAGTTTAATGGTAACTGTATAAAATTACTGTCCTACTAAGTGATAGTATTGAATATACGAATTGTGGCGATTAAATTTCTAACCCAGAATATATTCAAGCTTTAATTTCCTAAACTGACTAAGCGTTGTCTTTAGTTTTTGAATGAACTGCTAGGGATGACTATATCGTTCACAAATCTTAGATCTGTCGGATTAAATTCCTTTTTAGTCCTAATTTATGTTTGTAAATGCTTCTTCCAGTTCGGCGTTGTGTATAATATTTCGTATTACTATATGGTGTCGCCAGTTGGCGTTATACTTTCCTCCTAGGGGGGTAAGTTGTATCAACATAATATTTGATACAATCTTAACACATTTCTATTATTGAAATATTCTCACTTTATAAAATAGTAGATGTTCCTGCAAAGCACTTTTCTTATACGCTGTACTGCTCCAATAATAAAATTTTGGTTGTCTTTATACATTCGAATTCCCATTAGTGTCCCCGTGTGCGCGTTCGCTCTCAATATTCAATTTTGTCATATCACTCCACTATATTATGTAAATGGGTTTTGAATATGCAAAATGCATTTTATTGGCGCGCGGGCGAAGTTGGTGGGATAAGTGAGACTGGTTGGGTGGTGTGTTGTGAAAATGCTGGCGAAATTAAATTGATGCGTTCGCAGGACTTGAGAAAATGGATCGCTGTAAGTGAGAGGATCGTTTATTTAAGGGAGCAAATAGGAAGAGGTTCGCTGACGCATAATAAGCTCGTAGTAATAAGTAGTCGTGTTTTCTATTCCATGAACCAATTCCGGGAAGAGTTAGAACGGTTGGTTTCTAGTAAATATACTGCAATATAATATAGACTTCCATGCTAAATCTAACTTTGTACGAAAAAGCTCTACATTACAGTGCACTGAAACTGTTCTGCCATAAAAATAAAACATTAAAATTCCTGTATCGTTTTAAAAGGAAAGTAGAATTACTTTTGTAAACCTTATGACATAGAAGAACACTATTCGTTTCTAGCAAGGAGAAATTGAAAGTCCTAGATAATTCCATAAGCTATATATCCTCGCCTAAACAGCGCACATCTAACATATTATTCGAAGTTGACAGAAAAGAGAAAACTGATTATAAAATGTTTATTGGAGTATTGCCCTTGTTTCTAATAAATAACATATAAGCAATAAAATAAAAAATGCATAACTTGTTTGTAAGAGTAAAATAACTCTAATAAACATTTTATAATCAATTTTTCTCTCTCTTGTTAACCTCGAATAAAATTAGATGTTTGGTGTTGCTGTTTAGGCGACGATATATAGCTTATGGAGTTATCTAGGACTTTCAATTTATCCTCGTATGATTTGTTCTGCAACGCACATAAGAAATAAATCGACTCGAGTAGACTGCTGAAATCCCTTGTTACGATGTTTGTTTGTCATTCACGTATGAAAAATGTCAATAAAAGCTTAACATTTTACCAAACAACACATGCAGGACGGATTTCAGTTCAACGTAATGACAGACTTATTGCAGAGAAAATCGCATGTGTGTACCAAATTATCATTATAGATAATATTATCAATCATACTTATAGACTGCTGGTATTTTTTCGACTTGTGCCCGTTTTCACCATATAATCGAATACATATTTGGGCAAACATAGTAACTTTTATTAAACATTGAATGGTTGTGGCATCTACTATATAGTAATTCATTCTCAATAAAGAATTTATGTACTATGTATTTATCACCTAAAATGTTTTGAATAACGTAGTCCTTTGATTTATATCCTTCATTAACGTTTGTTAGTGACACTTTATTGGGCCTCATCTCTTGTAAGTAACTTGTATTTTTATACAAATAATTATTCAATCAGTAAAGCGATATATGCAATAAACATTCATATTTGTGGAACAAACCAACATTCTATGATTATATGATAAATATCTTACATAAAGTAACAGCATAAACGTTTAATTTGTTCCTAAAATGTAATTTCATATTACTTTAACAATTAACCTTACATTATTGGATTGTTAAGGCGTCTACTTTGTGATAATTCATTTTAAAGGATAAATAAAACGAGTTTTTACTTTGTTTTTTATCACACTTCAGTTACACTTTGCAACTAGTTTCGGCTAACCTCTAGCCATTTTCGAGTCATCGGAGGAGCTCGAAAATGGCTAGAGCTTAGCCGAAACTAGTTGCAAAGTGTAACTGAAGTGTGATAAAAAACAAAGTAAAAAATCGTTTTATTTATCCTTTAACCTTACATTTATTTTTATAAATCATAGCTAATATACATTTTTTTTAATGTTTTATTTTTTTTTGCTCACATACAATGTTAACATGGTATATCAGATAAAAATATAAAAACGTGGTTTCTCCCTCGATCGGTGGCCATTCCCTCACTTGGGTGTGGTCCCTGGTGTTGAGGGTTTATGTTGTTCTAGTGCTGTACTTCTATTTGTATCCCTTTTTAGGTTTCAGGACTATGTATCGTTATTTTTTTTCACTAGTAACTGCTCTCGTAAGGTTTTCTTGAATCACAGTCATTTCCTTTGTGTGGTCGTTTAAAGAGTTATAGATGTTTATTGCTTCGTTGAATGTTTTCTTTAGTGTTATTCTTATGTAATTTTTATTTCGAGTTCTGTAATGGTAATAGTCTTTGTTTAATTTAAAATATATGTTATTTTTGATTTGTTTCTGCTTAGTTTTGTGTATCATTATCACATTACTCATGATTATTTTCTTTTCTATGTATAACTCTTTGTAAATCTTGTGTACCTCTTTTGTGGGAGTGTATTTTGGTAGTTTGTGCCATGTTTTCAGAATTTTAGTTTGTTGTCTCTGTAGTTTTTCAAAAAAAATTTTGGTTGTGTTTTCCCAAATATTTATTAAATATGTTATTTTGGACGCATAGAGGGCATTAAAAATGTTTGCTTTGGCGTTTGGTGGTATTAACTCCCTCGTTCTATGTTCCATTTATTGATAAGTTTCTTTTTATCATGTTTTTTGTATGGTTGTCCCAGCTTAGGTGTTCGTTTATTTGTATTCCTAGGTATTTTACGTTGTGCACTTGTTTAATTTGGGTTTCGTTTATGTTTATGTTAATACTTAACTTCTTCTTTTTCCGTGCGTTTATTACTATGAATTCGGTTTTGTCTTCGTTTATTGTTAAGTATAATATATATATATATATATATATATATATATATATATATATATATATATATATATCCAGGAGATGGATTATCCCCAGTTTGACCCCGATTCTTTCAACTTGTTTATATATATATATATATATATATATATATATTGCAGAATACAAACATTTGCAAAAACAAGTTAAAAGAATCGGGGTGACACTGGGGATAATCCATCTCCTAGGTACTCTTTATTTTTATAGAAAAGGAAAACAATTTTTCAATCAGTAAAGCGTAACATTTTAAGTGCAGGTACATTTCCAACGCTTTACAAACGAATCCATTATAATGTCCCGAATCGATACGGCGAAAATATGTCGTAAAACTGTCTAGAAAAATGCAATGACGCTCAAGAAAGTCAGGTTGAAGTAGTTATTTTATCAAAATAAACAATTTTATAATTATAAAATTATTTTTTGAGTAGTTTTTTTAAATAAATTAATACATAATAATAAATAATAAAATAATAATAATCATACATCAAATGTGGCAAAAATAGAAAATGCAATAATAAAACTTCAATATTAAGTCAGTTGTATATAATTAAATATATATACTATAATCTCTTCAATTTACTTCTCGTGCACAAAACAATTTCTCAACATCTCCTTTGCGCTGGCATACTTTATGCTAATGTAATAAAACTTGCGAATATCTCACGCATATATATTCATAAATCATTCTTAGTAATAAATTTTAAATTCTATGATTTTTAAAATGACGCTAGTGGGATAAACAATGCGAAATGTGCCCTTTTTTAAGCCAGATAACGTTTCATGTAAAATCAAAGAGGGAATTCTGTACTAGGTATTATCCGGATTCTAGCTTTGTAAGCCCTGCAAAAGAAATAAATCGCAAAAAGCAAATCTAATAATGTTTTGTCAGCGCGCACGTCAACGACTTTAAAGTTCCCGACGAAAATATTTTCGTGGTGAAATATTTTAAATGTAGAAGAAGCTACATCGTATTTCTACCGTTCATATTACATAATAAACATTTCTTCCGATTATAATATTTATTTTGTACATCGTTAACCGGTAATTGTCTGGGAAAGAAATATTTCGATTTATGGATTGATTTTTCACATTATGATTAAAAGTAGCTAACTTTTTTGGATTGTTAATGCGTCTACTTTGTGATAATTCATTTTAAAGGATAAATAAAACGATTTTTACATTGTTTTTTATCATACTTCAGTCACACTTTACAACCAATCTCATACAATCTTTCCATATTATCTCTTGTGATCAAAAATTACTATTTAATCTCCCTCGGATTATATTTTGTATACTTAAACATGCTCTATACGAGAAGAGTACACTCTACTCGCAACTCTACTAATTTTAATTTTGAATCGTTTATACATAAGCTAATAGTATGTATTGTGTATCATTATTCTAAAATATTGACTGTAATATTGATCGTGTAAAGTGCCTTTTAAGGGCCAACATAAAAGACCCACTAGATTTTGGCCTCATAGTTCCATAGCATGACGTAGTCTCAAAAGCTGCGCTGCGACTTAACTTTCTCGTGATATCATGGTACTTAGTGCATTTGTTACAATTTGTAACTAAGTCTAGACCTTCTGTTCCTTCTGCCGTATGTTAGTGTATGTGTATGTGAGTTCTAGAACTTGTTGCTTCAGAAAATAGTCCCCGAGTTTCCTAAAGTGTTCTTAAATGTATTCCAACGACAGATAGTACCATGTACCTGGGTAAAAGAAATATCTTACTTTTTAAAATGATGTCTTTATTTTTATAATTATCACGCGATGTATTCGTATGATTAAGTAACAAAATACAATGCCACATTCACACAATATCACTCACAAATGTAAATATTTGCAAGTGCGGACATGGCTTTAAGGAAAAAAACAGGACTAATTTTTAATTAGTGCCCTATCTACATTTCTTTCACATATTTACATTATTTCTAACATTCGGTGCAATTTGTAATAATTCATACAAATTAATAATAATAATAATAATAATAATGTAGTTTTTCGCTACTTAAGACACGCTCAAATGGTTAGACATATTTCAGTCGGATGCATACACATCATAAATATTTGCAAGCTAGGACAGCGTTAAAAATAAAAATCACATATCAGATTTCGATTTTATTAAGTATTCCAACCCAACCGTTAAGGGTCTGCCCTAGTGGAGAGGTTCCGGAAGTCTTAAGTCCGTGAAATTATAACATGAAATATTCCGGCCTAAATTCTGGATACGATAAAAACTTTCGGGTCAATTTTTTTTGTAAACTTTTTATATTTCACGCATGGCAAAAGCAATGTTATATTAGTTTCATAAAATATAAAGCTTTGTTGCCGTGACTTACTTTTGGGCGGTCTCATCTCATCATTATTAGTATCTATAATGGAAATAGCTCATCATTTACATCCTTATCCGACATGTTGTACATATAATCATAGATGATTAACATAATATAGTATTAATAATAGAAATAATTCGTTTCAATGCCACTTGCACTCACTATTACTAGCGCCAAATATGAGCGCCCACACTGCCGCACTAGAGTCTTTACTGGTTGTCCACCCCAGCCTGTCGTGACATTACGCTCACTAGTCAGTACAATATCGTAGGAACCCTCTTCCACCGCGCAGCGATTTAGGTTAATCTGCAGGACCTTGAGGTTAATCTGCAGGACTCTGAGTTTAATCTGCAGGCCCCTGGGGTTAATATGCAGGGCCCTGAGGTTAATCTGCAGGACCCTGAAGTTAATCTTCAGGACCCTCAGGTTAATCTGCAGGACCCTGAGAATAATCTGCAGGACCCTGAGGTTAATCTGCAGGACCCTGAGATTAATCTGCAGGACCCTGAGTTTAATCTGCAGGACCCTGAGATTAATCTGCAGGACCCTGAGATTAATCTGCAGGACCCTGAGTTTAATCTGCAGGACCCTGAGATTAATCTGCAGGACCCTGAGGTTAATCTGCAGGACCCTATGGACGCTGTGTCCTCTTTCCTTGCAGAACACACAGTAAGGGGACTGCGTCATGTCCCGTCATTCCACATCGTTAGTAGTCCCTTGACCGATCCAGTTCTTTGCACGGGGCCCTTTAGTGGCCCGTCTCCCAACATCAGTGATACCTTATGAACGTTACCCTAGACCCTACAATGCACCATCCTCCACGCGCTCCACCTTCGCGTCTGCGACTTGTTTGGCCAACACGTTGGAGGTGGTAAAGGTCACCGCCTGGGTATCCCTGAAGGCCGGCCTCAGCGCCCCATCAACGAAGGCGTCCGGGCCCACCGATGTGAGCTTTGACAGCGCCACTGCTACTTCCTCCTGCTGTGTGGCCTCGTCTAGGTCCCTTATAATGACAACTGCACCTGGTCTCTTTACCGTCGCCTAGGCACTGACAAAGTATCTCTCAATCGCAGCCCTGAGTTTTTCATTTCAGCCGGCCATCTCGGGTCTTCGAGACCTAGGACACCTGTACTTCAAGCCCGTCGATATTTACAGATCGTACCTTTTTCATCAGACCACGTATGTGACTGGACCAGTATAGCCTCGCTCCTGTTTCCCTTTTTTCCTCGTCCACTTCGGCGCCTGGGGTGCCTTCTCTGGGTTCTTCCGCCTGCCAGGTTGCTACCCTACTGGGTGTATATGGGGTATTCCATACCAAATCGACCACTTTTGACCCCGACCTATTTCGATTTGACTGAAAATTTTTTTATCTTTTTCTACCCTATGAGAAACGGTTCTCAGAATTTTTTCAATTTTTTGTACCCATCTCAATAACGGCTCTTTGTTTTTAAAATTGCCATAGCTTTGTCAAAAATTGGCCGATCAAGACGTTTTTTTCTTAAAAATTTTCGTTATATATATATATATATATATATATATATATATATATATATATATATTATATATATATATATATATATATATGTATATATATATATATATATATATATATATCCAATTTTTTTACCTATCTCAAAAAAAGGATCTTTGTCAAAAATTAATCGGCCAAATTTTGACAAAGATCGTTTTTTTTCTTCAACATTTTCGTAATACGTAATATATATATATAGTATATTTTTCTTGTCTACAAAAAAATCTAGATCATATTGGAACTTTATTTCAATCATAATACTCAATAAACTGTATTTTATTGTCTGCGAATTAATGTAAATACCTGGTGATTACACCCCTCTACGCTTCTCCCTTGACCAGTTGAAAAGCTGATGGCACTAAAGAGCTAGTATTTTTTTAAATAAAAATCATCAAACATATTACTTTTCGACAAGTTTGTTTTAGTATTCTGGAAAACCCAGTAATATATTCCATTGCACTTTTAGTAATGTGCTATAAATAACTCTTATTTGGAATGCATTAGTAAAATGGAATATATATTCATAATGAATGCTCCTAACTGGAGAATTATAATTTGTTATTGATGGAAAATAAAGCAGATTCAATATATGCTGTTAGGTATTTATCGACATAGGACGCGTTAATAATTTCGGGATTACTGTTCAATGACATACTGTATGGTGCGTGATAGATTCAGATTTATGTTAATTTCATGTGATGGAAAAGTGAATATTCGCAGTATAATATCTGCAAACCTAGTCTCACTAACTGGATTGCAGCTGGTTGTTGATTGTGGTGGATTTTGATGAGCGAGAGACACGCAAATCAACCGATATTTTACGTTTGATACTATTTTTGTAATAATAACAATAATAATCTGAAGATATGTATATGTATATACATATACGAATTTGTTCTCTCATTTTCAGACTGTAAATGATGTACAGTTTGAGCATTACATTAGCTTTTTAATGTTTAATTGAATACGATTTTTCTCAAAAAATTCGTTATGCGACCTATATCATAATATACATCGCTGATCGCAGAAATGAAATCCCTATCAGAATAAAAAAGAGTTGTAATTTGAAAAAATTGTCGATGTCATTGTTCATTCAAAAATGATCAAAAAAAAACATTTTTATTAAAAATTGGCAATTTAAAAATAACCAAACAATTTTTGCAAAAAAATATAAATAAAGGTTTTATCAAATTTATTCCATACATTAGGAACACTCTCTATATATAAACAATATTTATTGGGCTATCGACCTGTCCCGTGTCTTTCCGCCTGTGTGTACATTTTAGTTTACAGGTATAAAGTGAAACAAATATTCTCCCAAAGCAATTATAATATTTTATTATGTTTTGCTAAATGCAAACACCACTGAAAGATAACTTATTTTAAACTTGTTTTTTTTATAAATTTATTTAACAATTAACAATAAATATTAACTTATTTGAATTTTTCTATTAAAGTTATTATGGTCATCATATTGTCTTTATGTACATTTTAGTTTATAGGTATAAAGTGAAACAAATATTCTCCCAAAGTAATTATAATATTTTATTATGTTTTGCCAAATGCAACCACCACTGAAAGATAACTTATTTTAAACTTGTTTTTTTTATAAATTTATTTAACAATTAACAATTAATATTAACTTCTTTGAATATTTCTATTAAAGTTATTATGGTCATCATATTGTCTTTTCAGCCGCATGTTTTTCGCTATATTTTTAATAATAATAATAATAATAAACTTTATTGTCCAACAGAAACAAAATCCAATGACTTTATCATTAAACAAGCTATATTATTGTAATAGCTATTATATAAGACCTTATTACAATAATATGCGACATATGTTACATATGTAACTATCTATAAGACCTTACATATGTCACATACGCCATATTTGGGTTTAAAAGGGTATAGAAATAACATGAATGAATATGCTTGATTAGTCCTTTTAACAATTGTATTATAATTTCACTTCAGTACACTAGATAATGTTATATTGCAATACATAGCATGTCAAATATTGGCTTGAATTGGCATCTAATTTGTGATAATTCATTATAATAAATAAATAAATAAATAAAACGTTTTTTTCTTTGTTTTTTATCACTTGTTTATTAGTTAAGTTATAAAAAACAAATTAAAATTCGTTTTATTTATTTATTTAACACAGCATGTCGTTTAGCTTAGTATTCCATTATTACTTATTATCATTACTCTTTTAGCTAATATAATAAACGTCGTGCAAACCTTCACTAATTATAAATTACCGACTTAACATCTGCCATCTGGCTGAATAAAAAGTAACACCGCTAATGAAATCGGTTCTTGTCACAAAATAATTTGTAGGTACTGGTGTAAGTGCTCTAATTAGGTTTGTTAATGTATAAATCTAATTTCTGTTGCTCTATAACGGGGAACGTTACAAGAAAACCACTAAAACCGACAGGGTTGTGCACAACTAATCAAATACACCGCGTGGGGTGTTTGCGTGCGACAGTAAACTACGCAATTCTACGAATTCATCCAATTATATTCTGTTAAATTGTTGTTGACTAATGCAGTCCGCGTAAAATTTTGTGTGTTAGTTCAAACTAATATAATTTATATTAGCTTATTTACTACAAATGTTAAAATGAATTAATGTTTAATGAATAATTAAAAAAATAATAAAGTCTACTAGTCTAGTTTATTATCATTTTATAGAGTTAAGCTCGTATTAGACAAGACAATTTCTTGAACCAAACGTTAGTCAAGATACGAGTCCATCTAAATTGTCTAGTATTATACAGCAAATTGTTTATAATATTGAATTGAATTATATATAAGTGTGAATTCACCTATTAGCAATCTACATATCTAGATTTCGATCTTATTAGATCTCATCAGTGTAGCTCAGCTAGTGAGGATGAATTCACACAATATCTCGAGTGGTTATATACAAAAATGATACAACTAACCTCCTAGGAGAAAAATATGGTGTTCAAATTTAATCCAAAATAAACTTCGCCGATACAAAATAAATAGGACCAAATTATTTCCCTCATAAAACTTATACCCTACAATATTTGTTCAGTAGCCTAGTTGATAGAGACTTTCGTCTCATATAAATCGTCGATTTTTAATTTTAATTTCCCAATTTTTAATGAAAGTGTCAATTTTGTTCGATCATTTTTGAATGAGCAATCACATCAAAGAGATTTTTTTTAAATTTGAAATATCTCGTCATTGCGCATTCAACAATGGCTGACAAAAATTGACACTTAACTTAATAACTTCTTAAAAAAATGGAAATTTAAAAAAAATGTCCAACCAATTTTTGCAAAAATCATTAATAAATGTTTTATTGAATTTATTCGCTACTTAATTTCTACCCTGTTATATTATATGTTATATTGTATATTTTTATTATTTATACAAATAATTGTATGTGTTTTTAACCATCGTATAATGTTGACTATTACTTATAATCTTCTGTTAAATATTAAATGTAAAGAATACTAAATTAATTACAATTGCAATACATTTATAAAGCAATTCTGTTCAGAAAGTAAAAAGCATCCACGCACTGTTTAACATAAATGATTGAAATTTACTTATATACGGCCTTAGATGAAAATCCATTCATAATACCTTATTTAATTCACAAATAACAAATTATACTGTCCTAAAATATTCGCGGCAGTCGTAAATAAAACAATTTATGTGAATGCGAATATTTCTGCAGATACAAATTGTACCAATCTATATTTCTTCTTCTTTAGAATTTGTCCTTTTATCACCACCCTAAGGAAACAATGTCTTGGGAATTGAATAATAGCTCTGCGGGTTTTCGGGAGATAACGTGACCGAGTGCTTGTCTGCTAAGGACATTTCCGCGAAATTATAACGACAATAGCATGTTATTCGCAAAGATACATTTACTTTACTTAACAGTATCATGTATTACATTGTGGAGTATTGATAATCAGTCGCCAATCTCTCTATATTTGATAATAAACAGTACCTCAGCTGCCTTAAGTCGGTATTATAGTACATATAATCTCCAAGACATGAAAATTAAGGGCTGAATTAAGATATTTTTTAAGTATACATTTAAATTTGTCAACATCCAGCTATATTATAAAATAATTAAATACGTTTGCTATCTTAAGCTCGTATGATAATTATAGATTTTATAACTCTGACAAAAAAATAAAAATAAAATAATAATAATAGATTTATTAAATGCAAATATATATATATATATATATATATATATATATATATATATATATATATATATATACATTCATAAATACTGAAAATCGATTCGACGTTGATGAGTGTTTTACATCTATGGGTTTAAATTCAAATAATTGTACATACGGAACTCACAGTAATATATATATATATATATATATATATATATATGTATAATTATTTGAATTTATTACCCTTTGATGTAATGTACTCATCCACGCCGACTAGAATTAAGGGGGCGTTGAGTAAATATACCAAAACCAAATTTGTCATTTAGTTTTAGATATGTTTTAGTTATGTTTCAATTTTTCAGTATTTATGACTGTACTTAATATTGTAATAGTATATATATATATATATATATATAGATTTATTTTGAGATACTATCTATTTTAATCTAAATCACTTAATATTAAATTTCTTTATAGAAACTATAATTATTTCAACTGATAACACGTTCATTTCAACCTCACCCTGCGGCCAGCAACAATAATCCACACTGAATGAATCATCGATCGAACACATCTTATCGCCGACCGGATTGAGGCGAAATTTGTTTTTTCCACCTGCAACCCATTCGGATTACCATTGCTGCGGAAATTAGTTTCGATACCACCCTCGTCATCCAGCTATCTTTGTAAGCGGGTTTTAATAGAATAAATAAATAAATTCACATTTCCAATTGATTCAACTACAACACAATGGTACTAATGATATTGCAAAGCAGCATAAACAGATAATATTACGTTAATTTTAAATGTAAGTATAAATGAATTGAAGTGTCCTAGTTGATTCACAGTTTTTCAGAGGTTTTCTGTTAAGTTAAGGTACATACCGGTTGATACAACTATAAAAATAACACAATACTATACTAATCAATAATTATAATTATTCTACCACGTCTATTAAGTGTATTACAGGGGTTGTAGTTTCCAAGCCTGAACACAACTCTTATATGAAGATATATACAACATGAATTGATTATCTTTTCATGTATAATTATAATCCCATTAGCGACTGACATTTCTAATTTTAGTTCGATTGAAGTGCAAGTTTGCTCAAGCCAATTATGTTTACAGTTATGAAGACGCAATTATGTTCAACTAACTCCCAATCGCACGGATAATTAACATACGGAACTCACAGCACGAATAACATTATTACTATGTTGTGTGTATTAAACTAAACCGTCACCAAACGGTAGTCAATAATTTACGCTTCAACAATTATTGGATTTTTTATGTTGCCAACAGACACAATCACGGGAAATCTAATTGCGGGGGGGAAGTGTTGCGTTCAAATAGTGGTGTGTAAATAAAATCTGTCAGTAGGAGAAGGTCGCACCTAAATGAGATTTTTTTCCTGCGCCAGGGAAAATATTCATTCAGAATTAGAGCGTTCATTTCAGCAATAATTGAGTTGGGAAGCATCCTTTATTGCAACTTCGCTTTCAATTTAGGTGTAAAATGGAAATTCATGTAAATCGTATTTTTTTATAAAAAGGTGTGATAGGTTTAACAGGTTTATTATCCTTAACAGTTTATGCGTTAATAATCACCCAAACGACCAGGAAGCTGCTTAATTAATTATTTATAATTCAAACGCGTAACTGATATTATTTGTTGCTTATATATATATATATATATATATATATATATATATATATATATATATATATATATATATATATAACAAATAATATCAGTTACGCGTTTGAATTATAAATAATTAATTAAGCAGCTTCCTGGTCGTTTGGGTGATTATTAACGCATAAACTGTTAAGGATAATAAACCTGTTAAACCTATCACACCTACCTCTTTTGAAAAAAAAATACGATTTACATGAATTTCCGTTATATATATATATATATATATATATATATATATATATATATATATTTCTCTTACAAAAAAATCTTATATAAACTACAACTATTTTAAATTTAGTTTCATCTAATTATTTCAACAGCATAATAATGTTACTTATATTAACAAGTAACCTTACTATTTTCAATATGAGTAATTTACGGTTGAAATAATAAGATGAAACTAAATTTAAAATAGTTGTGGTTTATTTGAGATTTTTTTGGTAAGAGAAATAAATATATAAGCAACAAACAATATCAATTACGCGTTTGAATTATAAATAATTGATTAAGCTTGTAGAAGAAATTTATATATTGAAGTTAATTAGTTTAAACACTTGTTTAAATTTTCATAACATTATGGTTTTTAGTTAGAAATTATCCGTGAGGCTTTCTGTCGATACAAATGTTCAAAGGAGTTTAATCACCCGTAACTTACCTCAAATTTCTGAAAAACTGTGGGAGGATATTTACGAAAAATTCGCCCCGATGTGGTTTGAACTCAAGCTCCCTAATGCTCAAGTACTAGACGTACAACGCCTCTAACCACTAGTGCCCTGTCCATTGTCTACTAGTAATGACTAGTAGTCATACATGCTACCGTCACGCTCATACTAATAGTACAGGGTGGCAGCATGTGTCACTACTAATCACTAGTAGTAGCCAAACGGATAGGGCCTAGATCACTGACCTGAGTAGAAAGACATTTATTTTGTAATAAATTGATAAAAACAAAATTGCTACCATGCTTATAGTGAATGGCCTTTTACCCATTTCAAGTTGAAATAATGACACTCATATATAATATTTTAATTTTTTTGAGAAACTGATTTTGTGATAATGAATACCTAAATATCGTGTTCATATGAATTCTTATGAAGCCTGTCTTCTTTTATTACAGATTTTTTTTTTTTAGATCGGAGCTTTTCCAATTTCTAGTCGAGATACCCCAAATCGATATGAAACTAGATATGCATGGAGCTGAGCTTCATACATATTAATTTGATCCGAGACTAAAACTATGTTCATGTCAAGATTGATTGACGAGGGCCCTTGCAAAAAATAATCATCCACTATCACCTCACCCGCTTAAAATCATGTGTGCATCACATAATTTTTAGGGGGCAAGGACTAGATTTTATAAAACAAAATATATATATTTATTTTAAGGTCATCAATCCGATTTTATAAAAATACTTCCTTTGAAAGAAAATATGCCGGGAAAGATACTTGAAATTATAATTTCTGTGAAACCATATATGTTTGGGGATGCCACACAGAATAACACTTCGTTGCAAATATAATATATTTAACGAAGACCAAAATAACTACTTGATCTGAAATTGAAACATTATGGCAGTGCTGCATATACGCTGTAATAATATACATATTTGTATATATGTATATATGTATATATGTATATATGTATATATGTATATATGTATATATGTATATATGTATATATGTATATATGTATATATGTATATATGTATATATGTATATATGTATATATGTATATATGTATATATGTATATATGTATATATACCCAAAAACAGCTTTGCTGCTTTGTGGTAATTTTCAGTACTTAAAAACAAAAATTCTGTTTTCCTAACTAATATTTCTTTACTAATCAAGAATTAATAGTTATTTATTATTGAAATGATATTTTATTATTTTAATAGTTAGCAAGAAAATGTACTTAACATTAATATCTTCAACTAACAAATTTCATTTCAAGTACTAATTGTCACAAATGCGCCAGATCATATAAACTAAAAGTATATTCTGTATAACAGAATATACTTTTAGTTTATATGATCTGGCACATTTGTGACAATTAGTACTTAAAATTAATTTTATTAACTTAAAACATTGTATTGTTACATTTTAGCTGTTGGCTACAATTATTTCATTAGTGAATCCATTGTCTCGTGTCTCCGATTATGCAAAATTTTGAAATTAAAAAGTTTTATAAATCTCGCCCAACTGAACAGTTTTAGTATGCCCGACTTTTATAACTACTCCAATTATACGGAATATAGCTGTTGCAAGGCGTGCGGCTTGATTAATTAACAAATTCATTCATGGCTTCCTTGCAGTTTAATAAATTCTGCAAGTAATCATAATTTCAATCCATAAGTTTCTATCATAATCCATCTGCGTAAACTTCTATAATGATACATTTAATCCAGAAATTTTGATTTTTAAAAGAGCTAATGTGTATGCAAAGTTTGAACATTTGAATCTTCTTTACTTGTTTTACAAGAGGCCATTGTAAAACAAGTAAAGAAGAATTCTAGAGACATTTCATTGGCATAATAAAAAATTAATATAATAATAAATTTATTTATTCTAGTACACTTATATACAATAATTGCCACTAACAAAAGTACAGAAATCGTATCAAATCAATTGACATCTGACATTGACATATTTATTATATAAGGTTCGTCCAACATTTTATTTATTAATTATTATTTATTTTATCAGTATAAACACCTTAATGAAAAACAAATCGACCCCTTTTTTACAATATTTTAAATAATTTCTAATTTTATTTGTAAAAATACAATAAAGGTGGGTTTAAGCTAAAATAAAATAATAAATAAAAATAAAGTTCAAGAGTCAACTTTATTTTTATTTATTATTTTATTTCAGCATAAACCCACCTTTATTATATGTTTACAAATAATAATTATTAATTATAATATATATAATAGTATAGTATACTATAAAGCTATGAAAAATATGACTAGAGAGGGAAGTGGATAGAAAAGGGCTGCTGCCGGAATGCCAGGGGGGTTTCAGAAAGGAAAGAGGGACGAGGGAGCAGATTTTCACGCTTGCGAGAATGGTGGTGGAAGCGTTGGAGTGCAAAGGGAGAGTGTATGCGGTGTTTGTGGATTTGAAAGCGGCGTATGATTCAGTTCCTAGAGGAACGCTCGTGGAGTGTATGGATAGATTGGCCATGGAAGATGAAAGTGTGGAGTGGGTGAGAAGTATAATATAATGAGACGTGGGCAAAAGCGAGAGTGAATGGAGAAGTGTCTTGAGAAGTTTAGGGTGAATGTGGGTGTAAGGCAAGGGTGCCCGCTAAGCCCCCTCCTGTTCAATCTATACACAAGCGAGTTGGAGGCGGTACTGAGGAGAGGACAGGCTGGAGGGGTCGTGGTGGAGAGAACCAAGGTGTGGATGTTGGCATATGCGGATGACATAGTATTAGTAGCCAAGAGAGTGGAAGAGATGCAAGAGATGTTGGAAAGAATGAGAAGGTACCTGGATAGGAGAGGGATAGTGGTGAATGTGGAGAAGACTAAATGGATGATGTTTAGAAATAGGGGTAGAAGGGGTAGAGTGAAAGAGCTGGAATTGAAGGGAAGAATGATTGAGAGAGTGAATGTCTTTAAATATTTGGGCTTTTGGTTTGACAGTGGAGGAGGATTTAGGGTACATGTGGAATGTATGCAAGTGAAAGCGAGAATGGCTTGGGGGATAGCGAGAAGGAAATAGGAGAGGTTGTGGGGCGGTAATCTCGTAATGGCTTGCAAAATCTGGGATGCGTGTGTAAAACCTATTCTGTTTTATGGAGTGAAAGTGTGGGGATTGCGTGAGTGGGATGTGATAGAGAGAGAGCAAGGTTTGCTCCTGAAGAGTCTGGTAGGTCTCGAAAGGTCGACACCGAGAACAGTGCTGTTGCATGAAATGAATCGTATGAGTATATGGTGGGAGTCGTGTGTAAGGGTTGTGAAGTTTAAAGAAAGATTACAGGAATTGGGCGAGGAAAGACTGGTCCGGGAGGTATGGATGAGGTGTAAGAGTAGGACGGAGAGTGGTTGGAGGAAGGATAGAGGATGGATGTATGAAAGAGTGGGCATATCTGAGGTGTGGGTAGAGGAGAAGCTGAGAGAAATGGGAAGACTAGGAACTGAGGTGAGAGAGAGATTGAGAGATATTGAGTGGCAAGAACGGCAGACTAGAATGAATGAGAACTCTTACAACCCTGGCTACATCACTCTATGTAGCCAGGGTTGTAAGTGCGTCGGAAACTCCCGAGTTACTTAGCCAGGGGTGAGTGGAGCAGGGAAGCCAAGGTATGCATGGCAAGAGCGAGCTGTGGGTCAGACGAGAGAGGGAGGAAAGTGTGGATGGGTCAGGGTACACCGCGTGTGCGCTGTGAAGTAAGGGAAGCGACACGTGGTGGCGAAGAATGTGAGGGTGTGAAAGCAGAGTGGGTGGGAGACTGCAAGAAAGCTGATCGAATGGTTAAGCGAGGATGGGGAAGGCGGTTGACGTGGGAGAGGAAAATGGCGAGGGCACAGGGAGCGGTAATAGATGAGGGTAATTTGTAATTTTTTTTGCGGAGTATTACTTTTATTTATATTTGTATTTTTATTTTTGTATATTTTTGTTGTGGTTTGTGATGTAGAAGGGCAGTGAGGGAAATGCCAATAAAGGTTCTTTTTTTTTATTGATTATTTAAAATATTAAAGAAAAAGGGGTCGATTTGTCGGAGCGCTCAGCCTTTTTAATATATGAGCCTGTGTGAATGATCAATTTTTTATATATACTTCATGTACCGTTATATGAGCCTCTGAGAATGAAAGTAGCATAAGTCACATCTTAATTGTTTTGAAAAGTAGATTTTGCAGTTGTACGCAGTTATATATTTATTTATGAATAAATTGATTTCAAGTCTGTAACTACACACGTTGGTTTACATAAATACCAAACGTAAAATCTTCTCCTCTCAAAACAATTCAAATGTGACTTATGCCACTTTTATTCTCACATGCTCATATAACGGTACATGCAGTATATATAAAATATCTATCATTCTCACAGACTGAAGTATATATACAAATAAAATCTATTATTCTCACAGGCTGCAGTATATATACAAATAAAATATATCATTCTGACAGGCTGAAGTATATATACAAATAAAATATATCATTCTCACAGGCTGCAGTATACATACAAATAAAATCTATCATTCTCACAGGCTGCAATATATATATATATATATATATATATATATATATATATATATACAAATAAAATCTATCATCCTCACAGGCTGAAGTATATATACAAATAAAATATATCATTCTCACAGGCGGAAATATATACACATAAAATCTATTATTCTCACGGGTTGCAGTATATATACAAATAAAATCTTTCATTCTCACAGGCTGAAGTATATATAGAAATAAAATCTATCATTCTCACAAGCTGAAGTATATATACAAATAAAATGTATCATTCTCATAGGCTGCAGTATATATACAAATAAAATCTATCATTCTCACAGGCTGAAGTATATATACAAATAAAATTTATCATTCTCACAGACTGAAGTATATATACAAATAAAATCTATGAACCATAGAATCGGTACTATAAGCGATTGAAGCCGGCGGATACTCTATTAGGTGCCAGAAAATTAACTTTATTTAGTAGGGAATCTGTTTGTATAACATTTGCTTTTTCATCATATAATAACAATATACTCAAGACTTTGCTATTACCCTAAAAGTGTATTAACAATCACACATTGTTGTAGAAGTGACTGAAATCGTTTAATTTTATTGCAATCAACTGATCAAACAATAACAAAAATCAGATGTTTACCTACTAATTTGGACAAAACCATTAACGTTTGAATCGTCAATGAAGCATAAAAGAATTTCCAATTCGTGATTTAGATTTAATTGCAACATCTAACAATTGATTACTTGTAATCACGGGCTATGGTTAACTAGCCTTTATACAACCAGGCCTAAAGCCCGTATGACATTATCTAGTTTCCTATATCGTTTTATATATTGAATTGATATATTAAACTGTATAACTATTTATAAATGCAAAATTAACATTGTGTATTACGGTGTTGCTATTGTTAAGTGTATTTATTATTATTCCGCCGCTATATCATTTTCTACATGTGTGTATGACACTATGTAGTTTGTGTCTGCATCGAAAACGATATAAGAAACTTCATAATGTTATACGGGCTTTAGTGTACTGCCTAAAAATTATTAACTAGATATTTGACATGTACAGGACAGAAAAAGATTTCCATATGTTTTCTTATCAATAACAAAGTTTATGTATTCATGTCTTTTCTTTAAATGATTTTTATTCTTATTCTCGTAACTAATTTCAGCAGCTTATTATGTGTCGTTATCCTCAGAGAGAATTGAACTACATGATGCTAAGCTGACTTGATCTTGATGTATAAATCTAGGATGTTATAAAAGCAATCTCCATGTGAAGTTTGAACATAAAACGGGATTAACAGCTCGGAATACGGCGCTTGTTATATCATCTTGACATGGGTTTATACCGAAAATTGTGACACAATTT
The DNA here is from genome assembly GCA_963942505.1 of Lordithon lunulatus. Lineage (NCBI taxonomy): Eukaryota > Metazoa > Arthropoda > Insecta > Coleoptera > Staphylinidae > Lordithon > Lordithon lunulatus. The sequence goes on from OZ012671.1 coordinate 45,376,016, forward strand.
ATTGTCCATAAAGGGTTGCGGTGCGGAGAAACAAAGTGTTAAATTAAATTAGATTACATTGTAGACAACATGGCCTGCTATAAGATATGTAAGACAAGTAGGCTAGCAAAACATAAAAATACTATAGACAAAAAGAAGCAACAGGATATTACATTTGTCTTTTTATATTCATTATATTTATAAGAAACTTAAACATAGCACATAAGAACTATGTGCCAAGTAACATATCAGTAAAGTACATCTGTGCTATTAAAGGATATCCTATGATTTTTTTTATATTAAGAATTCAAACCAATAATAAATAATAAATGTGGGGGAAAATTGAAAATAAAATAACGTATAACAAATTAATCCATAATAAAGTTGTTTTCACCTAGAAATTATAGATGGGTTGTATTTAAATTTTCTTTTTGTCATATTGAAATTTTATTGTTTTTGTAAATAAAGTATTTTGAAGATAAATAAGTGCCAAACATTCTTATATTATCATTTATTAGTAATTCCAAGAAATCAATTTATTACAACTAAACTAAATGTACATTCTATGACCCAGTTTCTCTCCTACGCCAGACTTTTGCAGACCTCCACACCTTTCCCATCCTCTTTTAACCATTCACTCACCTTTCTGCAATCCACAACCCTTCTGCCTTTACACCCTCGCATTTGTTGCTTACACAGTACACATGTGGTGTATCCTTGTCCCATCAACAATTTCCAGCCTTGCTCCCTTTCGACTATATCGCATTCTCGCAGTCCCCACTTCGACTCCATAAAACAACTTCACACACGCAACATGATATTTCATCATATTCACATTTTCTCTCTGCTACAGCGCGAAAATGGTAACAGCTACTAGTCTCAATCTGTAGACTAGAAATAATATTCATTTTCACATATAAACCATCTCTTTAGCATTTCAAATATAGATTGAAACTGGGCAAAACATGAAATTTCATCATATACACATTTTCTTACCGCTACAGCGCGAAAATAGTAAAGGCTAAAGAAAAGCGTCTAGCCTCAATTTGTAGACATACTCCATATTTCCACATATAAACAATCTCTCTAGCATTTAAAATAGAGTTTAAACGGGGGAAAAGTATGAAATTTCATTATATTCACATTTTCTCATTGTAACTACTATTAGTATGAGGGTAACGTCAGCATGTGTCACTACTACTGACTAGTAGTAGCCAAACGGACAGGGCCTTAGTGATGAATAGCAAAGTAGGCACAGTAAGTAGAGGCCTATTACTTACTGTGCCTACTTTGCTATTCATCACTAGGGCCCTGTCCGTTTGGCTAGTACTAGTCACTAGTAGTGACACATGCTGACGTCACCCTCATACTAATAGTATATCGTGACGTCAGCATTCGTCACTACTACTCACTAATAGTAACCAAACGGACAGAGCCTAAATTTTATTCCAACGAGGTATTTTAAAGAAAATCCATGCGCAGTTTTAGAAACTTTAGTATTTTGATGTGTGTAAATAAGCGTAATAATAATTAAAAAAGTAAAAATATTTTCAAATTTAAAAATCCAGGGCTGAAAGGGTTTAGGGCCAGTTAATTCGCACGTCGTTAATTATTTATAGAACCTTTTTCTTATACATTTATAATTCATCTATACAAATATTCTACATAGCATTCACTGTGTGCACAGTACGGGTTAATTGATTTTAAACCATTCACTACGCGAGATTGTAAACATATTGTTTAGTTATTTCATGGAAAATTAAATCCATTGTAAGGCAACTTCTATTGTTTCCACAACTTTTGCAATCGGTCTTGCGGTTGACATACACTATGTATGTATTAACGTTTGCTAACGATAGCAAATTAGTTCATTATTAATAATAACAGCATTTTTATACTAATACTTGTTGTTTTCAAGAATTAGTATAAAAATGTTGTTATTATTATTTCTCTCAATCTTTTTTTGTTAACGTTCTTATGTGTTGGAAGCTAGGTTGCAGCTTCCAACACATAAGAACGTTAACAAAAAAAGATGCAATAATTAATATAGAAATGCGATTATTATTTTGCTAACCAGTTTCTGTTAACCCTTCTATGTAATGACCTACGTGAGATTTATGCATGATATCGCGTAGCCTAATAACTTAATCATCCTATGCAAGGGATGTTATAAACCGAGTCGCTCGGTCAATCGTCCCCTACTGCCCCACTTTGCAAAACTCACTTTGCTATTCAACCGCAGCGGTCGGCACAAATTGACACTAAAATATTCTAGGCTACATGAAGTGCAGGATCGAAGTTTATTCTAGATTATACGAATTTTTACAAGGTTCTTTGTAATGCAAAGTTAGCCGCTGTAAGAGCGAGACTTTTAGTTTCCTGATTGCACCGGAAGTTTTCTTTGCCCATCAGGTAAAACTGTAGAACTTCCGCTCTGAAAGAGGGTTTATGGCCTATTTCACATTTAATAAATGTCGTATGCTCGTTTCACTTATACGAACGAACATATTTTGAGGATACTCGAGGGAAAACATTTCATAACAGAATCATAATTAAACAAAATTGAATACTAAATATACAGTTTATAATTTAAAAAAATCTCATTCCTAATTAATTGTTATCCATTCAAGTGAGAATTTTTTGAAATTCGCATTTTTTCTCAGATATATTATATTTTTTGTTAATATAATAGCGGTATTAATTTTCCCCAATTTAAACTCTGTAGTGTATCTATTTAGCATCAGTTTTCGCGCTGTAGCGGTAATACTGGCATCCTGGATTTGCCAGATTTATGCTCGTATTCACCAACATCCCATAAACTATTGAATGGATAAATTGGCAACGTCATTGTGACAGAAATGTTCAAAACAAATTGAGTAGCGCTTGTGATTGGAGCTTTGATGACAACATTTGTTTAATTATTCAATGATTCCAATAGAGAGAATCTAAATTTACTATATTCCCTAGATAATGTATTTATTATTGCTATAACAACGAATACTTATGGGTTCAATAGATAGTGATAAAGGCACCTTACACGGTCAATAATACTGTCAATACTAGTACTGTCAATATTTCCTTCAATCCTCCTTTTATATTTATCAAGTAATAAATTATCCAGATAAAAATCAGTATTCTCTTCATTACATCATTAATATACCTTGCACGATGAGTAACACTGGCACTATTTTAGAATATTGAACATTTTAAACATATTATCGTACAGTAATACTGTCATTATTCAAAAATTTATTCATTATTCAGTAATATTGATCGTGTAAGGTGCCTTATAAAGGCACCCTACACGATCAATATTTTATTATTTTATTTTATTTTTTGCTATTTCTTATTATATTAGCCATCATCTCTAATAATGCAATATACTTAAATTAATATTAAAATAAAGTAATAACATAATTTTCTTTTTTTTTCAGTGTTTCGTCAAGGAGACACTGGAAAATGTTGGTACGCGGTAATGGGGGGCACGCTGGAGGTGAGAGTGCTCCAACAGGACTCCGAATCCAAAGTAAGTGTATTTCTGTTTGCGACCACATTGCCAAATGTGCTCTTGAAATATTCATGGCTATCCTTGTAAATACAGGAGCATCAGCAAAGTGCAAAATTCAATTTACCACATAACGTGCTACCGGTCGCGACACTATATTAGGGCCGCTCACACAACTTTTTAATAACAGCAACTTCCGTTGCTTTAATTGCGATTGCTTTCCGAACTTTATAACCATTCGACACGTAATTAAAAGTTCAGCAGCTGTCATTGGGATTTCGCAAATAGTTTCACAGGTTCACTTAAGCTGTACGAGTGATTTATTAATATTCACAGCTGTTGTTTTGTGCTCGCGGTGGAAACTTTGCTCATTAATATTTTGTTGTACAATAAAAATGTGTATTCTATCGGTTTGCAATTTAATACAAATATAGTGATTATATTGATCTCGTCTCTGATATTGTGCAGGGTGTACCTAATTTAAAAGATGCACCCTGCACCTAGTTTTAGAAGGTGCACCTTCTAAAATTATTTTCTTGTAAATAACATTGTCATACATACATACATGTATACATACATACAATGTTATAATTTTTTAAATGGAAACATATATTTTTTCCTACAAATTGCGTAAAAAAAAGACTGCAAAATGATATAAGAAATAATGGGTCTAATTACAATAGTTTTTGAGCAATGTCACTTGAGTCGAATAATAATCGAGTTTTTGAAATTTTATAGAAAAAAATGGCTATAGACAACTGGGATAAAATGCATGTATAATATTTCTATTGTGCACTATTTACAAATTTCATGTACAATTTTGACAGTAAACTCACTGATTATAAAGGATGGTCAAGAGTCCGAGTTCCGAGCTGTCAATTACTCTGTAATTTCAAATAGAACGGGTACATTTTTATTAGTGGGTCTTAAAGACAGTGAGTTGCTTTTTCTTCTATCTTCATTGGAACTATTAGCCATGAGGCCTTTCCGCCCGTCAAGGCAGAAGATTAGAGCAGTTTAATCACCCGGTAATTACCTTAACTTCAAAGAAAAACTGTGAAAAGTGATTCTCGAAAATTCGCCCCGAGGGGGTTCAAATTCAGGCTCCCAATACTCAGTACGAGATGGACGACGCCTCTAACTGAGTTGGGTACTAAAAGTTATTTATTAAGACTGAACATAATTGTACAATAGCATAAGTTTTGTGATTAAATATTATTTTATAGTTTCAATAAATTGACTGTAACGTTACTCATAGTGCAAATCGGCTTTAGCCTAGACTAAAATATTAATGAACTATAATTAAATTTTTAATATCCCTTGTAATAATAGTTAATCTACTTCTGATATTATTTACAGTTCTATTATTTATAGCAGCCGCGTATCATAAATCTAGTAATAAAGCTACATTAATTCATATAATAAATCAAGTTTTATGTAGTGCTTTAAATCTAGACCAACACACGTAAAATATAAAATATCGTTTATTTCAACGTTTCCACATATAAAATAAAAATCCTTTCGGCAACATTTTATCCAATTTGTAATGTAAAGTAGAATTGTCAAGCTGAATGCTCGTTGAATAACAACGAACCGGACATTTGGGGGGCGGAAAAAGACGGCTGAAATAATAAAAGCTACTACTATTCTTTGCGTTCCGTACAAAAAAATCAAATGATTTATTTAACGCAGTAAACGGAGCGGGAATAAAAGTTCAAAATATAGCGGCTTCAATATAAATGTTCCGCTCGGAATAATATAGGCTGATATGGATGATATTAATGGTTTGTTTTGTTCAAATAATATTTTTTTGTTTCGGCAGGAGTCGTGGATAAAACTATATTATACTATATCCCACTGCGAGATGACAAATGTAACTTCCAAAAACAGTTTATGAGATAAATTCATTTTAAATGACAAAAGTTCCAATAGTTTTACTATTGAATTATCTAAATTAAAATATAATAATTTGGTTTATTCTAAATTCAAAAAAGGATTAAAGGAGTGTTAAAATATACATAAGAATCATCAAAACAAAATTCAAAACCTGAAAATTCATTTTGGAAGTAACGACACTTGTCATCTCAGAGTGCGATATTATCATTTGGTCCTCTAAATGGTGGAATATAGTTAGTCTGTATGAACCAACTGAATAATAAATAATATAGGCTGATATTGATGATATTAATGGTTAAAATAATAGTGTTTTGTAACGACAGTAGACATTGAAATTTTAGTATACTATATCCGCATTTTATGTCCTCTAAGGGCTGAGCGGTGTAATATACTTCGTCTGTATGAACCAAATGAATTATACATTAGGTTTCGTGTGCGCGTTGCGCTAAAAGTTTAAAAGGGGACTTTTATTAACATGAACAAAAAAGGATACAGCTGACATGTTTATGCAGACAAAATTAATATTCTTGTTGGTTACATCATCTACCACATAGTGCCCAGAAAATATAACAGAATAACTGACCGGAATATTGATTGATAATAAAATGAGCTTTCTCTGTTCTAACGAAGAATTGCATTATTATCGTTAGTTTTTACGAAATTTTAACGAAAAACCTTACTGGGTCAATAATACTGGCAATCATAGTACTGTCAATATTTGCTTCAATCATGCTTTTATATTTATCAAGTAATCAATTATCCGAATAAAGATCAGTATTCTCTTCATTATATCATTAATATACATTACGCGATGAGTAATGCTGGCAATATTTTAGAATAATGAATATTTTAAACATATAGTACAGTAATACTGTCATTATTATAAAATATTAAATTAAACATATACAGTAATATTGATCGTGTAAGGTGCCTTATTCATCAATACTACACCTTACACGATCAGTAATACTGTCAATATTGTAGACTACTGACAGTATTATTAACTGTGTAAGCTGCCTTTTAAATAATCATGTGTAATGATTATTTAATTTAAAATTTGTCAGAAATATTGAATTATATTTTGAATGAGGCATTCAATAATAATACCACATACTTTGCCATTATACAATGAGTTAGTATTTGTTAATTACAAAAATATAGGGTCACTTCAAAAGTGCCATCCACATTAATTCACGGTAATTTAATTCCAGCCGTATGGTTTATTAATTGTAACATATATAAACCAATCCACATGGTTTAATTTGCAGTGTCAGATGACTTAAACGTGCCTATCGTTTTAATTACCCTAATTCATGACCTTTCAAAATTGGTGGTTCGATATGGACTATATAGTTATATACACACACAATTTGCAGGGCAACTATTACATACACTATTCCAGTGTCCGAGTGGCGGTCCTTTATGTTAAGTCCGAACATCTGTAATTGAATTCCCAACGCATGCACCATAATTACAAAGTGGACCTTTATACACACAAATTAATTTAGTGGTCCGCTTACAGCGTTTCATTCGCATATGGTAAAAACTTATTTGCTTCGCTATAATTAATTTACAACTGGATGTGAATAATGTTGTTTCACACGTTCAACTTTTGTTTACATACTTTGCCTAATAATGAAATAAAAACAGTGTATTTGATTAGTTTTTTTTCTCTTAATATAATAATATACGTTTATAAATATAAAGCTATTTACAAATGACATATAATATATTTAGTACACTTATAAATATTGAAATAACTAAAGTAAATTAGAGAAATTAAAAGTAATTAAAAATAATTGAAAAGCGTACAAAGTAATTTAATACATAATGGGTAAGACTATATATATATATATATATATATATATATATATATATATTTATAATTATCACATATTTTATACCACTGGGTATATTTTAGCGAAAAAGCCTACTCAAAGTTCACATTCCTTCATCGTTAGGCGCTTTCGTTTAGCATGGTTTATCATTGCTAGTCGCCCCCGTGGCGTGCAGTATCGCTCAGGTCTTGAGGTCGTGCGCCGCCGGTTGTAAGGGCTGAGATAGAATTATGCGCATCGGAAGCGGCAAATAGAACAAGAAACCAGAAGCCCAGAGTGATAAAGAAAAGGCACTGTTGTATCGCCAGGGCGCCTACCGGCGAAACCAAAACTCTGTAACTAGGGGCTTTCCGGCCTCTGAGTACCGTCTCAAGTCGGTCGGTTATTCATCTCTCTTGTACTGTCGTGACTGTCTGTTAGTGTCCGTCATAAAGGTCGATGTTGTCGGCATCATCACTCGTTTGGCGAATTTTGTGATGGCGCCCCAATTTGTCTCCAGCATCAGTCTACCAATTTGTCCGGTCGTCGGGTTCTCATCTCCCAGCTCATTCCACAAGGTGGATAGTTCCCGCGCGGAGTAGATAGTTCTAACCAGGACGGCCCCAGTTTTCTCTGCCCTCATCGTCGCCTGCAGTACGTGAGCTGTATGGTTCGCCTCCAAGATTATACTTAAATTGCCTCGTGAAGGAAATTTCCCCTGGGCATATGGACCTCGGTGGCGGTCTGTTCTCTTGGACGAGAGGAATGCGACTTTTGGTTTGGATGGCGCAATGGCAAGTCCATTGTCCGCCAGACAAGCCGACATCCTTTCTGCAGCTGCTTTGTTCTTAGCCAAGCTCTTAATAAAGTCCCTTCCACGGACGACTAATGTCAGGTAGTCCATAAAGGCTGTGGGCGTTGCAACTTCCGCCAGTGGAACCTCCAGTGACCCGTCGTATGTTCCACAGGACGGGTCCTAGTACAGAGCCCTGTCGACTTTTCCAGTCATCTAATGTCTCACATGTCTCCCTATCGGTGAGGTAGCCTCCAATTAGCCCGAGGAGGGCTATTGGTATCCCCTTCATCCTCAACGCTTGCATGATAGTCAGCCATAGTAAGGTGTTGAAGGCATTGGCCACATCGAAAGTGACCATCGCGCAGTGTTTCCGTGTTCAGGAGGACTCCGTGTTCGCCTTAGCGACCAATCTCCTCACTGCCATTATTACGTCAGTCCTGAACCGCTCTTCCTGAAGCCAAACTGCAAGTCATGCAGGCCTTCTGCGGCTTCGATGGCGCCAGTGAGGCGATCCACGATCATCCTCTGCAACCCCGTCCAACAGACAAAGCGAGCGGTAGGCACTCGAGTCTGCGATCGGTATCCCCAACTTTGGCAGTAGCACAAGCCTGGCGTATTTCCATTTCCTAGGGAAGACTCCTCTTGGCATGCATACATACGTTGGATTTCCGCAATGTTCCCCACTATCGCCAGGCGGTTGCATTCAACAGTTCGTTGGATAGACAATCAGGCTCTGGCGCCTTCCTGTCAGTAGCTTGTTGATGACTGCGCTCGCATCATGTTCTTCCTATTCTCATGTGGGGTTTTCCTCCTCGTTCTGGTGGGTCGCTTCTAGTTCCGATTGTAGTCTCGGGCCCCGTGCGAATAGTTCTGTAGTCACTCCTTTGATCCCTCTGGGCAGTGCGGCCGACGGCCCAGGCGGGCAAGCAATTATCTTCCTAATCACGATTTTGCGTGGGAAGCCCCACGGGTCGTTCTTGACCTACAAAGCTCGCGCCAGCATGACTCATGGCCGTACTCGATCGCCCGCTTGAATTCCTTCCGCCGTACATGGTGTAGGCTCTGCAGAAGATCGGTTTGGGCTCCTCTCGTTCGTGGCCGCTGTACCACACTCCTTGCCCTGTTCGCAGTCTTCCTGGCCTATGATCCCTCCGAGCACCACCAGTAGGTAGATTTCCTTTTGGTGTTTGTTTGTCTTTTGCCACAAGCCTGCATGCATCCTGAAGGACCGATTCAGATCCTCGGCTATCACGTCTAGATCGTATGTCTGCTGGTAGGTAGCGCCATCCAGCACTAGGATCAGCGCTTTCATATCCGCTCTTTCTATCGCCCACCTCATGGTCTGTGAGGGAGATGGGTGGTTTTGATTGCGTGCGTGTGTGTCCACTGCATTCTTGATTATCTTGAATATTATGTATTTATGGTCACTGTGTGGCTTCTCATCTAGGACCGTCCAAGCCTGCACCCTACCCATCAGCACCATTGGCGCGAAAGTAACATCTATTAAGGATACCGAGTTGTACCTTACGAAGGTTGGCATCCCTCCTACGCTGCACACAGACAAACTGAGCGCAGCTGTCATCTCAATGATTATTGTAGAAGAGCCCCAGTGTGCGGATATGGCTTTCAGGTCGCCCGCTACGACGTCCTGTCCGCCAATGTATCTCATTGTCCGTTCTAGTGTCCCGATCAACAGGTAGCACGCTATCAGGACACAGTCCTCTATAGTTGCCCGTGCCATGCTCCATACCATGGGTGAGCCATGGGAAGTGATGAGCTCATGGTGGTTTCCTAAGAACTTGATAGCAATTTCCACCATGGGGCCATCTGTTACCCACGAGCAGTCGAATTTCTGTGCGAATAGTGCGAATAGTTCTGTAGTCACTCCTTTGATCCCTCTGGGCAGTGCGGCCGACGGCCCAGGCGGGCAAGCAATTATCTTCCTAATCACGATTTTGCGTGGGAAGCCCCACGGGTCGTTCTTGACCTACAAAGCTCGCGCCAGCATGACTCATGGCCGTACTCGATCGCCCGCTTGAATTCCTTCCGCCGTACATGGTGTAGGCTCTGCAGAAGATCGGTTTGGGCTCCTCTCGTTCGTGGCCGCTGTACCACACTCCTTGCCCTGTTCGCAGTCTTCCTGGCCTATGATCCCTCCGAGCACCACCAGTAGGTAGATTTCCTTTTGGTGTTTGTTTGTCTTTTGCCACAAGCCTGCATGCATCCTGAAGGACCGATTCAGATCCTCGGCTATCACGTCTAGATCGTATGTCTGCTGGTAGGTAGCGCCATCCAGCACTAGGATCAGCGCTTTCATATCCGCTCTTTCTATCGCCCACCTCATGGTCTGTGAGGGAGATGGGTGGTTTTGATTGCGTGCGTGTGTGTCCACTGCATTCTTGATTATCTTGAATATTATGTATTTATGGTCACTGTGTGGCTTCTCATCTAGGACCGTCCAAGCCTGCACCCTACCCATCAGCACCATTGGCGCGAAAGTAACATCTATTAAGGATACCGAGTTGTACCTTACGAAGGTTGGCATCCCTCCTACGCTGCACACAGACAAACTGAGCGCAGCTGTCATCTCAATGATTATTGTAGAAGAGCCCCAGTGTGCGGATATGGCTTTCAGGTCGCCCGCTACGACGTCCTATCCGCCAATGTATCTCATTGTCCGTTCTAGTGTCCCGATCAACAGGTAGCACGCTATCAGGACACAGTCCTCTATAGTTGCCCGTGCCATGCTCCATACCATGGGTGAGCCATGGGAAGTGATGAGCTCATGGTGGTTTCCTAAGAACTTGATAGCAATTTCCACCATGGGGCCATCTGTTACCCACGAGCAGTCGAATTTCTGGACCCTGGACCCTGGCTTAATGCCCTACTTTGTCTTTGTCTATCCTCCCAGCACCTACCGCAGCCGTAAAGCATTTCCTCCCTACGGGTGGCCTTGCCCTGTACCAGACTTACCTGTTATTTGGTCGATATCAATATATCAGCTCCGCGTTCAGTTGTGGTCACTATTATCGCCCTTGTCTCGTCCCTGGCTGGTCTTGGCTATCCTACCCTAAACGATTCATCTACAGCCTCAGTGACAGCCCCATGGGGCCACCTGTTACCCACGAACAATCGAATTTCTGGGCCCTGGACCCTGATTTGATGCCCTACTTTGTTCATCCTCCCAGCACCTAAGACACTTCCACCCTACCAGTGGCTTTGCACTGTACGAGGCTTATCCGTTGTTTGGTCGATATCAATATATCAACTCCGCGTTCAGTTGTGCTCACTATTATCGCCCTTGTCTCGTTCCTAGCTGGTCTTGGCTTTCCTACCCTAAAAGACTCCCCTACTGCCGCAGTGACAGCTTCGATAGCTTCCTCCACTTATGTCCTTGTGGTAAGCGTATCCAGTCCTCTGATGTGGAGGATTATTCCCAGCCTCCTCACTGTAGTATCCGCGCCCAAGGCCATTGCCTTTATGACCCCGCATAGAGCGTCCATTTTAGTTCCACTCTCCTGAACCCTCATCTGCACGTGTCCGCTGTCAGTTCGGTCTATCCTTTCCGCATTGTTGCTTGGAAGTTTGATATCGCGGAGCAGGTCCACATATGTCTCGCCCGCGGAAGGTCTTACTATTATAGTCTCCTCTTTGTCTAGATGTGTTTTGGAGCTCCTGGTTTGCTAGATGCCGGTTGGTGTTGCCTTTTTCTCATCGCTGTGCCTCAATCTCATCTGGATGGTCGATCCCTCCAATCGGTATTCGAGGATCTTTCACCCCTCGAGTGTGATCAGTCCCGTCAGCTCTATCCTCAGGTAGTAGAACTGTCCTCCTCAGCTATCTCCCTAAGCCTCGGTACAGCGAGTTCTTCAGGCTGTCGATACTTGTGGTGTAACAGATAACGTACTGTGTTGTCCACACACTTTTCTTGGACAGCCCTCCTCGCGTTTTGAACCCTGATGTTCTGACGATGGTCGCCACTTCACACCGCGATTTCGTCGCCCCTCATCTAAACATCATATCGGGGCAGTTCGTGGAGTTGTACTGCTTTCCTTGAAAACCTCCTCGTGTAGTTTGGTTTTGGGTTTTTGGTGGTCATCGGATAACGATCGGGGGGCACCCACTCCGTCCACGCCGTCCGGTACTGGCGCACCGTAAACGTTTTTTCCATGTTTGTGTCTTCCATATTTAAGTTATTTCCGGGGACAGGCGCTGGGTCTTCACCATGGTTTCATCAATTATTTAACAGGACAGGCACACTACGGGGCAACACTCTAAACAAAGAAACATTATTGTTTTTTGAATTCACGTATCCTAGCCGTGCCCACGGCCCAGCCAGTACCGCAGGATGAAAGGGTACTTTCGACCCCTGGTCGGGCAGTACGCACAGCTCGGCGACGTCTACCCGTTCGTCCAGTCACAAGGACCGGCGGAACCCTCATCACGCCGGAATTCAAATTGCGTATGTCCAATGTGCTCAATTTTTGGTTATATTTTCTGGGATGTGATTCGTAGGAATAACTTCAAAACGTGGCTCATCATACTAGTGCGGTGGTCACTGCCCCTGGCTGTTGTTTTTTTTTGCTATAGCGACAAACGTCGAATTTAGCCAGTCTGCTGGAATGATTTCTCCATGATTTTTTGATTTGATGTTTTTCCGAAATTTCCTTATGTGACCTATATCATAATACACATCGCTGATCGCATGAAAATAATCCCTTTTAGAATCTGCAATGAAAAAAATGGGTTTGTCTTTGAAAAAAGTGTCGATGACGTCATTGTTCATTCAAAAATAATCGATAAAAATTAACATTCATTAAAAATTGTCGCTTCAATTTTAAAATTTAAAAAGTTCTGAGAATCGTTTGCAAAAATCATAAATAAAGTTTTTATCGTATTTATTCCATACTTTAGGGACACCTTCTATATAATAATCATAAATAAAGGTTTTATCGTATTTATTCCATACTTTAGGGACACCTTGTATATAATAAACATAAATAACGTTGTTAATCTTTAAAATCGATTCATGTAGAAATTCTAGCAAGTTTCCTTAAGTTTCCTACACATTTGAGTTTTGTTCCCTTCTTCAAACTACCGATTCAATTATAACAGGTACTCCCACATTTGTTTCGCCTCATATTCATATACTGCCATAGCACGCAACAATGAAATATATTCTATAATTTATTTACATGTCCGTCCCTTACAATAAATTTCTAGCAACAAGAACTGAGAAACTAAGTGTCTATTCGGCTTTACAACGATACAATCTCTTCTCTATGTCTAGTCACTGCACGGCTTGCGTGGTCGTCGTCGTTTGACACAGCTCTTTTTCCGCTTCATCTTGCAAGAACGACGACGACGACGAAGCCTGGAACATTTGCTTTTACGCCGTAGTTTCTTCCCGCAGCAGCTCATCATATGAATGCTATCGTATTTAAACTTCATTTTGGCTGTACGACTCATACTGTTCCATCTACGTGCGCCTTCAACGGCCAGCTTTCTTTCACACCAATTGCTCTGACATCGCCGTAAATGCTGCAGGAAGTTGAGGAATGGGCTTTTCGACTGGAAACTAGGGCTCCTTCGACGCTTTCTGCTACGACAACAGCTCATGATTAAACCATTAGCACTCACTTTCTTTACACTTTTTAATTTTGGGATGTCTCCGAAAAATGACCGCTTATGAGATTGACAGTGTCACTCACTAAAATTTGACACTACTATTAAATAATGTGTTTACTTGGTTTCAATTTACACTGACATGTAATATAATATTTGCTTTCTAAGCTAATACCGCGCTATGAGATGACAAATGTCGTAATTTCCAAACAGTTTTTGAGATAAATGCATTTTAATGATTGCATTGGTTCCAGTAGTTTTACCAGTTTGAGTCTAATGTTAACTATTTTATTAATTATTTGGTTTATTCCAAACGCAAAAAAGGATTAAAGGAGCATTAAAATATACATCAGAATCATCAAATCGAAAAACGAAAAACCAGTAAATTGTCATTATGGAAGTTACGATACTTGTCATGTCACAACGCGTATCTTACTGGGATATTTTTCTAAACTATATCCAGGGTACTAAGTGATACATCTAACCAACGCATTTATCTCTACCAGACGGAGGATATAGAATATAATTGACAAACACCCGCTCCCGATTTGCACAAAAGGTATTTTATGACATGAACGTAATTCAATTTGTAATTGTGTTTATATGTCTGATATTTTCAATTATTGTTTGTATTAACAAAGAAAATGCAAAACCTTTATGCTTTTAGTTTGGTTGATTTGTATCTTCACTCCTCATACGTATGCAAGAATACTCCCAGTCCGTGATATGAATTTTTTACAAGTCTGCGCATATCCCTTTGATCCTGAAATTCGTTTGCGTTTAATTAAACATTTCGTACTTTGTTTGCAGTGCTTATGGCACTAGATTCTTTTTATTGATACGTTTCTCATGTACCTCCAATCATGGATTTTTCCTGTCTAATTACAATTGCATTTGAACCATGATATCATCGCCTAAGCAGCAACACCACACATCTAAAATTGTATTCGAGGTTGACAGGAAAGAGAAGAACTAATTATAAAATCTTTAGTGGAGTAATTAAATTGTTCGTGGTTCAAATAAATAAAATATAAGCAATAAAATAAAAAATAGATAACTTGTTGTGAGAGTAAAATAACTCTAATAAACATTTTATAAAGGAATGACGTGAGATAATAGCCACATGCAAAATTAGGTTTGAATATATCCACTAGTTTTTCCAAAAACGTGGAGGAAAAGATTACACAGATGACTGACGACGTACGACCAATCGATATTTTCCAGAGATGGTTTTAGAATGACGAGGGGACGACCCAATACAAAGGATTTGTGCAAAATTAGATGAAGCAAAATTCCGCATCATTACAATACCTACTTTATCCATATTTGGTATGATAAAGTTACAAAAAAACTAAACATCTGTATGACAATAATGTAATACAAATATATTAATACATATAAATATATAAAAAGTTAATTAATACACGTCACACGTCACATCCCTATAATATAAAACCGAAGCCAATGTTTTGAAGCCAACCGACCTATCATTTATGACTGTTGTTCTGTCAGCGCATAACGTGATAAATAATTTTTATTGTGACAGTTTAGTTCGTCAAATACACAACGCGATAGATAGTTGCATCTATTGTTATCTTAGATGTTGCAACTACATAGTTAGAAGAAGAGGACGAAGCAAGGCGTACAATTTTACGTTTGGAAATAGTGGCACGAGCTCGCAGAAATTGGCGAAATAGCTGATTCATCATACTCCGTCGGACGACGGGGAATTTCTCCTAGTACTTAAATAATATATTATATTATATATTATATCAAATTATACGGGACACAACGACATCGGTAGCCAGCAACTCAATTTACAAATCTCGTGGCGATTATAGAGAATATAACTTACGTATCATGTAAAATTAATAAAGTAAATCTATTTAATTTTATGAAAATAAATTATTTATTATTATATGTTTAAAGTAAACTAATTCATTTTGAGGGACAGTAAATATATCTTTAGCTAACAAATTTTAATAGGGTTCTATATTTATGAAAATTATGTTTTAATCCTCACGAACCCCAAATTAGGTAAATTTCCATCGTTATTGCTTACTCATGCACTATATATCTCTGCTCATGATATTAAATATCTTAGTCTCACCATGTTAAATTTAATTTCAATGCCAATTAAATCTTAATTGCTCCGCAGCTGTCATATGAGTGATATGATAATTTCAGGAAGGTCAACTAATTCCCCTTAGACCTACGATCCTGACTCTATATCACTTGTGGCAGCATCCTACAGAATATATCAATGGCTACACGTAGAAACCCTCCGACATCCTAAGCTAATACCAGTCTATTTAATATTCATGAAAGATCACTGCATGGGAAGCACTTCAATTATCCTATTGTGGAGCTGCAAATGTAAATTTCTGTACTTATATCATTCGAATGTACAACAATAGATAATTACATAATACATATTTTAGAAATATAGTGTTAAAGGTAGATTTTCATTTCGAATGATAATAATTAGTTGATAATTATTCAATTTTCACTAAAGTTGTAGGTGATTACACACGAAATGTGGAGCCCTAGATTTATTCTCGTCTCTCAACTGAACACCAAAATAGCCTTTATAAATCCTTTTGATAAAGTCAGATGTAGGCTTTGTATTTTCTTTCTAAGTGTATTCGGCACTCACATAACAAAATACTTCTGGATAATTCACACAGCTGTATCTGCCATGTTTTAAATAATTGTTTTATTACTAACTAAGAAACGCGGAAATGATGACACAACTTCACCTACGTAAACTCAATAGCATAGTAAACTCAATCGGGTACTGCAGAATCAATATGGGCGGGACATTAATTATTTTGTGGTGGGGGTTACGTAGGTATAGAAATCTCGGGCTTCACGATCATGGGTAATACCAGATAAAATTAGCTAATTAGATACTAATTTTAGGTACAACGCTTGAATTACGACCTCTGATATTATTTTATTATTATTTTTGCCTTTTATCAGAAATAAATGTATTAGCCTGTATTTCGAAAACTAGAGCTGATACGAAAAAAATGCGAGGTATTTTTGGAATCGCTTATCAAGAGTATCTAAAATCACTTTTCCGGCAGTACATTTTTTTTCTTGGGCCGTGTAATTATTGTATTTTCACTATAGTTGATATTTGGTATTTAGTTTCTTATGGATTATTATTCCGACACCTTTACTATTGTGTTTTGTTGACTTCAGTGTAAATGAGTAAATACTCTCCAAGGACTTGCCCTTTTGGTGGGCTAACAGCACATATGTCGATTCTATTCTCTCTTAGGCCGGTGTGAAGTTAGCCTCTAAGATCCCAGCCTCTATACTGCGCGGCGCCGAAAAAATTGCTTATAACAATATGGTACAGTAAAATGGAAAGTCTCTATCCCTACCTATTTATCTTTCTATTTTTTTTTTATTTTTAACTTTTACGCTCATATCTCGATAATCAGATTTTAGAGGCTGAGTCGATAAAAAAATAATGCAACATATTTTGTTTAATTTTTTTACTGATCTTAGCACAAAACATATCACTATACTAGATGGCCGAAGGAAAATGGAAAATTTTGTTTCTAATTATTTTTTTTCGGCGACTAACTTGTATATCATTATTATTATTTTTGACCGAAACGCGCAATGGATATTGATTTGAAAAAAATTGCATAATGTTTATAACAATATGATAATGTAAAATGGAAAGTCTCTATCCCTACGTATAGGTTTTTCTATTTTTTTTAAATTTTTAACTTTGACGCTCCCATCTCGATAATCCGATTTTAGAGGCTGAGCCGATAAAAAAATAATATAACATATTTTGTTAAATTTTTTAACTGACCTTAGCACACAACATATCAATGTATCAGATGGCAGAAGGAAATTGAAAAATATTGTTTCTAATTTTTTTTTCGGCGATCAAGTCGAACATATTTCATTATTATTATTTTTGACAGACGCGCAATGGATATGGATTTGAAAAAAATTGCTTAATAACAATATGACAATGTAAAATGGGATGCATAGGGATAGAGACTTTCCATTTTACTTTGTCATATTATTAAAAACATTAAGCAATTTTTTTCAAATTCATATCGATTGCGCGACTTGGTCAAAAAAAATAATTTACGTTACAACATATATTATACAAAAACGCCTATAAAAATTATTTAAAAAAATATAGATATGATCGGCAAGACATTAACAAAGAATTCCTCAAAATTTTGATTTTATTGGTCACCCAAATTGGTCAGTACAGACCCGCAAACAATCCACCGTGCGCGCGGTCCCCCGGCTCTTAGAGGCAAACTTCACACCGGTCTCTCTTAGTTGATTTTTCAGTTCTTGATCGTTTATTTTGTATCTTTGTGTTCCACGTCGTCCTAGGGGTTGATTCAGTCTAATTTTTCTACTGTCCTGGTTCCTTGCCTTGTTCGTCGCAAGTAAATCTATTCTATACCGAGGCATAGTATTAGTTTTGTGAGCACTGCCATTCCTTTTACGTTGGCCTACCCCAAGATCCAGCTCCTTTATTCGAGCGTGGGACCGGCAACATGATCGCTGGGTACTCAATCCACCCATCCACCATGCAGGCGGTGTTACTATTGTAACAAATACAATAACTATTAAACTTATTTTGTAGTGTCCTTAAATTTATATCGCGGTTTTTCGTAGTCCGGGATACTTCTTATGTTAATTTAATATTAGTGCAAACATAAGATTTCCAACTTATATTTCTAAAGAAAATTATACGACTAGGATCATTTGAACCGCACGCAACTAATTGAGTTACTCTAATTGGACGCGCACTAGGAAGGGAAATAGAAGGAAAGCTTTAGTGGAACCGGAAAGGGGAAAAGATGATTGGGCGAGTGTTTATTTAATTTAAGATGTGTTTGAATGCATTATGAATGTGTGCTATGGCTCTAACGAATTTAATGTTATAATATAAATATAATATAATACAATATTGTTTATGAATTGCTGAAGCGACAAAAATAATAGATTTAGTTTTATTAGTCGGTATATAACCATTATCGTTTCTGCAGCCAGTAGTTAATCAATATAAAATTGTAGCGTTAATATTGTTATATATCAAATAATTTGTAAAGGAATAGTGGCGTTGTTGTGAAAAATGTATTAAAAAATCTGATGCACAATACTTAATTTATCATTGCTGCCTCGAGTTTCTGCAGTAACATCTGAAGACACCGCTACCTAAGAACCCATTTAACGATGCGATTTCGGTTTGCTAGAATAGTAATAAAGGAAACATGAATTGCATGCACAACAATCAGAAATTTCCCTAGTAATCGTGTGCGATTCTGACAGCACACGTTCCACAGGATTACACGTTCGAAACGAGCGGTGTCAGGAATCGTTTCGCTTTCGCACGCTGAAATAAAATTAAACTTAATCTATCCGATGCTGAAAAGTCGCATTATCGGGACATACCGTCACGGGTTTCTTTATGCGCGTTTTCTTGTTACAATAACTAAACTTTATCTGTAATGTTAGAAAGTTTTTTAGTATAAAACTTTATTTGACATTTATATTACGGAACCGACGATTACTAAAAGTCAATTAGAAATATTATTTTAAAATTCCGTAACTGTTTTTTTTTTCATTTATTTGACTGGGGTATACACTGACATAAAATAATAAATAAAATATGAAATAAGAAATAAGAAATAAGATAGAAGAAATAAATAGACATAAGGATCATCTTGGACTTTTAACACCCAAAAATAAAAGTACCCTCGCTAATTTCTTCTCCCACGTCAACCTCCTGCAGATTTTTACACCTTTCCCATCCTCTCCTCGCCATTTATTCAGCTTTTTGCCCTCTCCAACCAACTCTGCTTTCACTCCCTCACATTATTTGCTATGGTGCCACCAAGTGTCACCTTACCTACACAGCGCACACGTGGTGTACCTCAGCCTGTAAGATATTGCATTTTTATAATTTAAGATCATAAGTTAATTGCTATAAGTGTAATCCTTAATGTAAATGTCTGTTTTTTTGTTTTTAGTTATTAAATATCACCCGCGATAATTTCATCTAGCAATAAATAACATATTATTGGCTTCATAGACAAAGAGATGCCTATTTACAGCTGTGCTGACATGCTTGAGCGGGGCTAGCTTACATAACGCATTACATTTAGTTGTAAATTGTATGGCTACAGTGCATAATATATTGTGAGGCATACAGTCACTGAATGCAAATGGATATATTTCATAATAGGATCTCATATGTAATGCCAGTATAATGCGAGCTTCGTGAGCTAGATGCTGTGGTTCGGCACTAGCGCTCAGCCTCAGTTTGTCAATTAATTACAAACCTTATTAGCTAGCGACGATCTATGTTACAAAGTTCTTCAACACGTGCTTTTAGTAATAAATAAAGATAATGTAGTTTTTATTCAGTGGTTCACTTTAAGGGGTGCATAAACTAGTGATCAATTTTTGTCACGCGTGATTTACAATCACACACTTGCAGTTGACTATTTATTATCGAAGAATGGGGGAGCCAGATTTTTCTTTTATAGCAGAATTTTATATTGACTAACAATTATTTATTTAAGGCTTTTAAATGGATATTGCTTCACGTGTCATTAATGTTAAGGCGAATCTCGGAAGACGGAAATACGGTTCAATATTGACCTAATCGCGCGGACTTTTCTAGTCAACAGTTTATAATTTTCTGAAAATATTTTTTGATATTACACAAGTCTAAGGATGATTATATATATATATATTTATTTTTTTGTCTCGAAATAGTTGTAAAAAATATGCAAAAGTAGTCAATATTTGCTTCAGAAAAGTATATATTTACTCCGATTTGTAATCAAAAATTCAAAAGAAATTCCTCCAAGAGATTGTAGTTTCATATTTCAAGTTTTGATAAATACAATTTGATAATGCTTAAGTACAGTAGTATAATGTATAGTCATCCGCGCAATTTATCATAAAATGCTCCATTATTTCGAAATAAATTTATTTCTCGGTGCACACCCCTCGGGTTTTTCCTGGGGCGACGGCTTGTACACCCCGCAAAAAAGTAGAAGCAGTTTCGTTAATCTCACTATGCATTTTTGGGATAGATTTTCAGCTGGAATCCTCTCGAACGACATTTTCGAAGATTCGCCTTAAGCATAATACAGGACATATTTTGGATAAGACAAAATAAAATCTATAGCGGACCCCAGCAGAGTTTGATTAAGATTTATATATGTCAGTGTCAGAATTTTATCATAGCAATATGATAATTTTCTTTTTCAAAAATGTTCTCATCGGTCAACCTTAAAAGTCCTCCAGTTACCAAATGAAGATGATTTAGTTAATATAAATTAATTTTCAAGAAATAAAATCTGGCACATTTTAGGAGTTCAAACCCAATCTGTTAAAATACTAACTATTATGGCACTATAAACTGAATGTGACCACACGTACATGCTACCTGTAATGTGGAGCATTAAATATTAAAGCACTAAAGTGCTAATAGTCAGTATAATGTATATGATGTTATTAATGCAGTAATTAAGCAACCTAGAATAATTTACTAGCTTTTAAGCAATTTGGCGTTTTCATTTGCTACTTCTTTATTTAGTAATACACATTACATCTCTACATGGTTTGTATGTAATTATTGCATTATGAGTGAAATTTTTTAAAGGCCGATGTTTAGCAGAATTAAATTAAAACAGCATCTAAAGCTAACGCCAATGTAACAAATATAAAGACAATTTTATAAAATACACAAGACAGGTTATGCTAGAAAATGATGTCGTTTGTTTCTTCTTCTTAAATCAAACGTCTTGAACAGAACAGACACTACTCTATTAAGAAATTTACATCCACATTTAAAACAATATAAAACAACTGTGTATGTTAGGACTGAGTGTCATAGATAAACAAGTTGGTAACTAAATTAACGCACTAACTTTAAACTAGAATCCGGGAAATATGAATACACGCTTTACGAAAGTGACTAGTTATAATACCATAATTATCTATAACTAGTCACTTTTGTAAAGCGTTTGTCTATATGTAAAGCATAGTAACTTACATATTAATAAATGGTATTTTTATTATGTAATTGATGCCTGTTTTTACGGTACCATATCCCTAAGATACGAAGTTTCTATCGATTTTATAATTGTGTTTAAAATATTGCCGTTAATTTATGATAAAGTAAATGAGCATATTTGGTTGGTCTTGACCCACCACCCCCAACGTCTTTCTCATAGCTTTTTGTATGGATGCAGAAGTTTTGCGTAAAAGTGCGAGGAGTATACGTAGTCTAGGAAAGGCCACTTGAATGGAGCCTATTATCATGTAATCGTTTCACCAAAGAGTAATCATAAATATTCAATGTCATGCATACGACATCGTTATGCCGAATTGAGTAGCTTCAGTTTTATTATATCCAGGATACCAATACTTGAAGGATCGTAGCCTGTTATGTATTTTTGACGGTCGAGATTTTAAGTGATTTTCCATTCTTATTTATACAGGATGTGGTACTATTGCGATTTTTGTTGTTGCAAATATAGTTACTTTATGTAATAATTTGCCGTAAAGTATAGTAATTATGAGGATTTTCAGATTTTCTGATACTGAGTACGAAGTATTTTTTTTTAAATATCAAACTATACTAATTTAACATAACATAACATAACATAACATAACATAACATAACATAACATAACATAACATAACATAACATAACATAACATAACATAACATAACATAACATAACATAACATAACATAACATAACATAACATAACATAACATAACATAACATAACATAACATAACATAACATAACATAACATAACATAACATAACATAACATAACATAACATAACATAACATAACATAACATAACATAACATAACATAACATAACATAACATAACATAACATAACATAACATAACATAACATAACATAACATGACATGACATAACATAACATAACATAACATAACATAACATAACATAACATAACATAACATAACATAACATAACATAACATAACATAACATAACATAACATAACATAACATAACATAACATAACATAACATAACATAACATAACATAACATAACATAACATAACATAACATAACATAACATAACATAACATAACATAACATAACATAACATAACATAACATAACATAACATAACATAACATAACATAACATAACATAACATAACATAACATAACATAACATAACATAACATAACATAACATAACATAACATAACATAACATAACATAACATAACATAACATAACATAACATAACATAACATAACATAACATAACATAACATAACATAACATAACATAACATAACATAACATAACATAACATAACATAACATAACATAACATAACATAACATAACATAACATAACATAACATAACATAACATAACATAACATAACATAACATAACATAACATAACATAACATAACATAACATAACATAACATAACATAACATAACATAACATAACATAACATAACATAACATAACATAACATAACATAACATAACATAACATAACATAACATAACATAACATAACATAACATAACATAACATAACATAACATAACATAACATAACATAACATAACATAACATAACATAACATAACATAACATAACATAACATAACATAACATAACATAACATAACATAACATAACATAACATAACATAACATAACATAACATAACATAACATAACATAACATAACATAACATAACATAACATAACATAACATAACATAACATAACATAACATAACATAACATAACATAACATAACATAACATAACATAACATAACATAACATAACATAACATAACATAACATAACATAACATAACATAACATAACATAACATAACATAACATAACATAACATAACATAACATAACATAACATAACATAACATAACATAACATAACATAACATAACATAACATAACATAACATAACATAACATAACATAACATAACATAACATAACATAACATAACATAACATAACATAACATAACATAACATAACATAACATAACATAACATAACATAACATAACATAACATAACATAACATAACATAACATAACATAACATAACATAACATAACATAACATAACATAACATAACATAACATAACATAACATAACATAACATAACATAACATAACATAACATAACATAACATAACATAACATAACATAACATAACATAACATAACATAACATAACATAACATAACATAACATAACATAACATAACATAACATAACATAACATAACATAACATAACATAACATAACATAACATAACATAACATAACATAACATAACATAACATAACATAACATAACATAACATAACATAACATAACATAACGTAACATAACATAACAGCGTACACAGCGTACACAGCGTACACAGCGTACATAGCGTACACAGCGTACACAGCGTACACAGCGTACACAGCATACACAGCATACACAGCATACACAGCATACACAGCATACACAGCATACACAGCATACACAGCATACACAGCATACACAGCATGCACAGCATACACAGCATACACAGCATACACAGCATACACAGCATACACAGCATACACAGCATACACAGCATACACAGCATACACAGCATACACAGCATACACAGCATACACAGCATACACAGCATACACAGCATACACAGCATACACAGCATACACAGCATACACAGCATACACAGCATACACAGCATACACAGCATACACAGCATACACAGCCTACACAGCCTACACAGCATACACAGCATACACAGCATGCACAGCATACACAGCATACACAGCATACACAGCATGCACAGCATACACAGCATGCACAGCATACACAGCATACACAGCATACACAGCATACACAGCATACACAGCATGCACAGCATGCACAGCATACACAGCATGCACAGCATACACAGCATACACAGCATACACAGCATACACAGCATACACAGCATACACAGCATACACAGCATACACAGCATACACAGCATACACAGCATACACAGCATACACAGCATACACAGCATACACAGCATACACAGCATACACAGCATACACAGCATACACAGCATACACAGCATACACAGCATACACAGCATACACAGCATATTCAGCATACACAGCATATTCAGCATATTCAGCATATTCAGCATATTCAGCATATACAGCATATACAGCATATACAGCATATACAGCATATACAGCATATACAGCATATACAGCATATACAGCATATACAGCATATACAGCATATACAGCATATGCAGCATATGCAGCATATACAGCATATACAGCATATACAGCATATACAGCATATACAGCATATACAGCATATACAGCATATACAGCATATACAGCATATACAGCATATACAGCATATACAGCATATACAGCATATACAGCATATACAGCATATACAGCATATACAGCATATACAGCATATACAGCATATGCAGCATATACAGCATATACAGCATATACAGCATATACAGCATATACAGCATATACAGCATATACAGCATATACAGCATATACAGCATATACAGCATATACAGCATATACAGCATATACAGCATATACAGCATATACAGCATATACAGCATATACAGCATATACAGCATATACAGCATACACGGTATACACAGTATACACGGAAGAACACAGCATACACAGCACGTATTATAAAGTAATGTGTTAAAATATTAAAATCTATACGATATGTCTTATTGCATAAGTCTTGTATACAAGTTGAAATAAATTACTATTATAAATAATAAATAGTTTAAGGTACAACAAATCAATTTAAAAAATATACATACACT
Source organism: Lordithon lunulatus (assembly GCA_963942505.1). Lineage (NCBI taxonomy): Eukaryota > Metazoa > Arthropoda > Insecta > Coleoptera > Staphylinidae > Lordithon > Lordithon lunulatus. The sequence continues at coordinate 45,401,528 of OZ012671.1, forward strand.
TCAACAAAATTATAATATAAAAAACGTATCCCACCAGAGAAAGTGATAGATCCTTATTAATTTGAATTTAATCCTTATTCTAATTAAAAAGAGTGAGTTCAAATAGAGATTAAAATCTTATCGCGCCTAAAATATTCAGCAAACTCTGGAAGAATGATATTGCTTACTTAATCATCATATTTTTTCAAACCCAACTGGATATTTAAATTGCTTTTCTGTACTTTTGAATTATAATTTATTCGTTATATTTTCTTAACCTACATAGACATTTATCATCGATTATTTAAACAAATATGGGAACACTAAGAACTAAATCTATAATAAATCATGTTGTTATCCAAAAAGTTTGTTTTTAAATTGCTTGGTAAATAGTAAAATGACAATGAATATAGTTCTAATGTTTACAATATGTTTGAATATTGTTGGTATTTTATAAAAGAAAAAAGTCGATTTCTAGGTGGGTTACAATATTAATTTATATATAATATATTTAATTGTTATATTGATGATAACTAATAATTGGTTGGGGTTATGCTGATCCTAAGCCATTTGGTCTATTTATTAAATAAAAGCTACACACGCATAGTCCCTCATCAGACATTGTAGTCCAAACACTGGTGCTCAGCGTGCTTGTTGCAATTGCAAAACTATGAACGCGAAATTGAATGTTATCTCATCTACTGTATGTGATTCACTCTTTGATTTTGGTGCTCCGCAAGACTTTCTTATGATCAAAACTGCTCCCTAACTTCAAAAAGGATAAGAATCGTTGCTGTATTCGAACGATTCTGGATAGTTGGCTGGAGGGTAGCATAGCTACAGACACTTAGGCCTCAAAATGGGCCCATTGTGAAAACGATTAATCTATTTAAAAGCTAGTAGCGTTGACTACAGAGTAAAATATATCATACTACTTCTCAATTAACGTTAGTAGGTACTACTTGTTTTCTATATTTGATACATACTTTTGTATGATTATAATACAATTTTTCCCCTAGCAGGGGCCATCTGACAACATCACATCAATTGGGTTTAATTAAACATCTTTATCGGAGAGTTGTTTTGTAGATTTCTGTAAGTATATAAAATTTAAATGTTTACAATGTAAATGGAGATGTTTGCATAATACAGAATATATAAGTGTGAATCCACCTGTGCAATGTGCACCCATATGGTAGTAACATGCATTTTTATATACTCGAGATATTGTATGAATTCATGCTCACTATCTGAGCTACACTGATGAAATCTAACAAGATCGAAATCTAGATATATAGATTGACAAGGAGGTGGATTCACACTTATATGTTCTGTATGATGCTAACATCTCCATTTATATTGTAAAAATTTAATTTTTATATACTAACAGAAACCTACAAAACAACTCTCCGATAAAGATGTTTAATCATCTGCATCTAACATCTCCATTTACATTGTAAAAATTTTAATTTTAAATACTAACAAAAACCTACAAAAAACACATCTCCGATAAAGATGTTTAATTAAACCCAATTAAAACTCTGTAAAATAAAACTCCGTGGAAAAGTGAAAACAATTCACTCGTTTACCCATTTTCAATTGGACACAATTAATGGGTGACCCTTGCAATTTAAATTCATTATCGCCGCGGGAGCATTTCCATATTCCGCAAATAACCGTGCTTTATTTACTTTTTAGGTTCCCGTCACGCTGTGTATCCTGGGGGTGGGTGCGACCTTTGGGGAATCCATTCTGCAAGATTTGCCGCGAGACACGACTGTAGTGACGCAAACAACCTGCGAGCTCCTCAGGGTGGAGCAGCCGGATTTCAAATTAATATGGGAGGTAAGCTAATCGGTTAATTGCGAATTAGCAAATATACATCCGGCGACACGTACGAAATAGTTGATTTAATTTTAAAACAATTTCGTAAAACTCCAGTTAATTCAATTAAATTTTACGCCGCGGCGTATTTAGTTTGTTTACATTACGCTCCTGCCAATTAATGGGGGCTCTGTTAAAATAATAGATCCTGCTGCCAATAAACTGCGTTGTGTAACTATCACGTGCATATAATTTATAAAGTACACAACCTAAATAGTCGTTGGTGTTGTGTTGTGAGTGCGTTACAAATGTTTTGTTGTGGTTTACAGAAAAACAAGGATCTTATGAATGAGCTCATTTCGAACTGCAAACTGAAAAATGGTGAGTTAATCAACATTGTATTGTTCTGAATTAATATCGGAATTCTCACGCCCGTCTCGTGCTCATTATTGTCACCGGTGACATGAATTTCCGTCCTACGAGTAAGTTATGTGCTCTCGTACAATTGTGTGGACTATTTTATTGACTCTGAGGGTCGCACATGCACTATATTAAGTTTCAAGCGCGATATTGGCAGTTCCCGCATACATGCCATTTATTATAGAAATAACTGACTTATTAAATATGCTGAGGAATTTATAATATTTAAAAATTTATTATTTATATACTTACAAATCGTAAATTATAATTATGTGCAAAAACTTCTTATTTTTCAAAAAAGTCTCATAATAGATGTATATAAACACTCCAGAGATTTACTAGAATTACATATGTAGGTGTGAATCCACCTCTTAGCAATCTACATATTTATATTTCGATCTTATTAGATCTCATCAGTGTAGCTCAGCTAGTGAGGATAAATTCACACAATATCTCGAGTGGTTATATACAAAAATTATAATTGGCTTTGTGCTGATATCTCAATATTCCACTACCCGGTGATCCTGATGGCATGAGCATGTTGACGGTTATTACCATATGGGTGTGCATTGCTAATTGTGATAACGCCAGATGGCATTTCACTTTCCTCCTAGGGGGTTAGGTGTATAATATCACTAGAATTAGTTATTATAGAAATAACTTGTTTGATAATATTATTATTAGTTTTAAAAAGATGATTTATGTATGTATTTGTAACGAAATCGATTAGTATTTACAAATCATAAATCATATACACTGAACGGCACAAAAGTGGCCACCCCATACATTTTGTAATAAAAATATGTTTGTTTAATTTTGGGACAAAATTTAATTGACGAAAAACAAAGAAGTAGTAAGTTCCCAAATTTTAAGTTTCTTGTGTATACACAATCAAAGTTTTCGTTTTCATAGTAGAAAACAATATTAGTATTTGGTGTGCGGTTTCATATAATTATGGCATATTACATTTTGATACACGAATGGAGAAATGGATAGCCATGGGCGAGATGTAATTATGAATCGTGAATTGGTATATTTAAGCTTTTATTATTATTACTTAAATACATAATTTATATGTTATTTATTTATTTAATCAAATGGCTATCTACATTATTTGGTGTATGTCTCTAATATATATATATATATATATATATATATATATATATATATATATATATATATATTTATTAATATATATATATATATATATATATATATTTATTAATATATATATATATATATATATTTATATATTTATTTATTTATTTGTACGGTATTACGGTGTTATATTTTATTTTGTTTAATTCCATGTCTTCCTATCCTGTGTTATCAGTTTTAGTTATGTGTTATTTCTTTCCTGTGTGCCTCTTCTCTAATATTAAAGGACATGTATTTTCATTCACAAAATAGCATTAATTTCTTAGCACTAGGCCATTAATTCGGCTTATTAGTGGCCTAGTGCTAAGAATTGAACATTGTTGAGAAGAATTCACCCCTGTTATAAATAAATTTATTCGCGCCTACCGTCCACAGTTTTTTTCAGAATTGTTCTTGTGAAATTAAAACAAATACCGGGCGATATAATTTCCCTGCGCTTCCCCTTTCTCGCTGGAAAAGTCTTCGGACAATAGGGGTATACAGATAAAAGTTTTTTTTTTGGGGAATTCTTGTTTTTGCACGATTGTATTCGAACTTTATCTAAAATTGCCAGCAAACCTCGTATATTTAAGTAAAAACAACAGAAAGTTTAATTCAGAGAATAAAAGAAATAATTATGTGAGAAGGATTTGAATTTAATCAGTAACGATGACTAACAAGGGTTTCCGCCCCTGCAATTGAATGCGGGGGCGAAATATCTATATGACGATTTTCTTTTGTGCGTCACGTTTGGTGTTTTCTTGCGATCAGACCAGATATTACTCTATTAGTCTTTAAATGCCTTCGATTCACAACGGTGGTGTGTTTATGAGTGTTTGTGCTTCGGATTTATAATAAGGAGGTATTATCATAATAAGCTTTTCTACAGCAATATATTTTGTCAGCGTGAATCAGGGATTTTCTACTAAAGGAACGTTGACGACATCCTGTTATGCATCTAAAGGGAGGTAGGGAGCATAAAAAAATATGATAAAGTGTAACATGGGGATCATGCTTAATGTAATGTTACAATTTAATTCAGAAAATGGCTAGGTATATACACACAAATTGCGAATAAATGATAATTAATTCCGGGTACCATTTGCCGTTGGGATATAATTAACAATACTTTCGAAGGGACAATTATCTGATGTAACAAATCATAGATAGTGAAAATACCATCGTACAGATTTACAATTATCACAGTATCTGCGTAATGATGACACGATAGTTTTTTTAATATCATTGTCATGTATAATTACACCTCAATTAAATAATATAATATATATGAATGTATTGCAGACATCACATCATCGGAAAATAATTTTTGTATTCATAAATTCATACTGATATTCCCTTATTCAACTATAATGAGTTCTATCCTACTTATTCATTGCCGTTTCTTGTTAAAATATTTTTAGTGGCAACCGATATATTTAATGCCACCTATATAAATTTATCAATGTAATCTCACATGACCTATTTTTATATACAACAAGTTTGTTCAGTTGACTCCGTTGGATTAGCGTCCAAAAGATTTAGGATTACTACTCGGAATATGTTTTTAAGTGGATGTATTTCGTGGGGGCGATCATAATTTTATACGGCAGTTTCAAAGTTCATAATAAAAGTTATGGAAAAATACTGGATATACTCGCTGCCGATTGCAAAGAATTACCAAGCATAAAGTTCTGAAAATAACAGAAATATAAATTCCGATTTCTTTACAATAATAAGCCGTCATGTATTTAAATGACTAATATTTTGATATAATGAAATTGTTCCATAGCTTGATAGTAGTGAAAAAATACTGTCAAAATTAGTATATGCTTATAATTTAAGCCGATTTCTTTTATCGTTCTGGAGCTATTCCGGGCTGTTCAAGCCATGTAAGACCAACCCAGAACAACTCCCGGCCGATAAGCGAAAGCGTTTATAACTAGGTGTTAGGGATGATTTTTAATTTCGCTGTCTCCAAGAATTCAGTGAAATTTTTAAATTGTGGCTTACTATTTTCAATCTTATTTGTATCACTATTTTAATTATAATTTAATTTATTATAAATTATTTATTATAAATATAATAATAATTTATTTAAATATTGCTATTACTGCAATACACTTCAATTAAATAATGTTTCATTATTTAATTGAAATGTATTGGCGGGTGAGGAGTTGCCAATCTCCTCACCCGCCAGAGTTCTGCAGCTCGCACGCAGAATTGACTGGTGGGATGAGTGAGTAGTAGTAGCATGAAAGGGAGGTTTGACAATAGGCCCATATTGAGGCCTAAGTGTCTGTAGCTATGCTACCCTCCAGCCAACTATCCAGAACTATCCAGAATGTTTTGCTTGTTTACAATTAAAATAGTGTTATAAATATGATTTTAAATTTTCACTGAATTCTTGGAGACAGCGAAATTAAAAATCATCCCTATCAACACCTAGTTATAGCCGCTGTCGCTAATCAGTCGGAAGTTGCTCTGGGCTGACAAAAAAAAATCGTCTCAATGGGAATTCAAACGCACGGAGGTCGTGCGTTTGAATTCCCATTGAGACGAGTTTTTTCTTTTGAACTGGCAGCACAAAATATATAAATGATATGTCGGTTGGCCTCAAATCATTCTCTTAGTTTTTATATTATAGGGATAACACATTTGTTTTGAGTTTTAAATGGTTTTAATTTAAAAAATTATACGCTTTTATTTTTATTACATTTACTATTAATAGCATTTTTACTCGAACTGAATTAAAATGGAAAGCCGACCCGGTTATATAGGGAAGCTACTCTATTTATTTAAACCCATTTATTTTATTTTATAAACTATGTAATTAACAACCCGCATACATTTGCACAATACAAGTATTTACAAAGTAATTACCATCTTACTTTTTTTCTATTATAAAACATTGAAAAACTGTTTAATTATCCTCATTAAATAACGGACCTTTACAAAAACCGCAGTGCCTACAGCTACTACATTATTTTTCTTGAATTAATTATAAGGAAGATAAATAGCACAAAGCATTATTATAAGGAATTTTATAACATTACCTCAGTTTGAACTACAATAGGTGCAGTATAATAATTTCATGGGCCCAAAGTTTCTTAAGTAAACTACAATCTCCTAATTAATTAATCGCTCAAGCAGAATACTAATAAAGCGACCACCATTGTCCACCGATGCACATTATTCCGTACACCAAGTCAAGTGCAATTTGAAAGCCCTTCAGTGGGCATTTTGATGAAAGTAACCTTAAATCGATAAACTGACTAGAGCGTAATAATTCCTCAAGCACTATTTTCACCATGTTTGAACCCTTGCACGACAAATTGGCCACAATGCACACAATATATAATAGTATTAGTTGTTACTGTTTTTGTTACAATTCTGTATCTAGCTATCGAATTTCAGGTCGTTCTGTCGTATGTAAATGTATGTCTATGAGATTGTTAGGACTTCCTACTTCAGAAAATCGTCCCCGAATTTTCACAAGTGCCGTTAATTGTATCCCAAAGACACATGGTACCGATTACCCGGGTTAGAAATCGAACTCGAGCCACCCAAAAGTCACTAGTTTTTAATGATATTATTTATTTGTATTTATATATTATATATTGACACTCCCATTCGTAAAGCGCTAACCACTACATGTTAGCGCTTTACGAATGGGAGTGTCAATATATAATATATAAATACAAATAAATAATATCATTAAAAAATAGTGACTTATACAAAAACTACATTTAGAAAATTAATTATTTAATTTCTAAATTGAAACATACAAAACATTAACTGTTTAAGGTAAAGCATTCTATTCTATTATCTATAGTCGATCGCGAAGCCAATTTAGGTGGATCGCTCACGAACATATTCCAGGTGTTGAGGGTTTATGTTGTAGTATATTTGGTATATTTAACTGCTCCTTTATTTATATCACGTTTTAGGTTTCAGAACTATGTATTGTTTGTTTGTTTCACTAGTATCTGCTTTCTCTTTCCTAGTTTCGACTAAACTCTAGGAATTTTAAAGTGTTTCCAATGACTGAAGGTACAAATGAACGTGCACGCTTATATAAGATTACAGACACATTTTCAAACAATAGAATAAGTGGTAAAAACATAGCAGTTGTATTAGTCTCCTTTATATAGATAAGACATCAAATCTCAAAAATTCAATTAGGAATGTATGTAGTTGAGTATTTGCAATAATATAATCTAAATAACATTTTTATTTTAATTATTTCGCATATAATTAGTTATTTATTATCTAGTTATGACTATAGTTCTTTTTAAATTTTTAAATGTATACAATTCAAGTCTCTTTTATTAATTATTATTATTAAATTTAATATACAAGTATATATATATATATATATATATATATATATAATGTATGTTATTATTGCCAAATGTGAGGCTATAAATAGGTAAATGCAAATTCTCTAAATTTTTCACCCTCCGGTGGGAATCGAAATCTATCACGTTGGCCGCGATAGCCAGAGACGTGGATTCGATTCACACCGGAGGGAGAATTTGCATATATATATATATATATATATATATATATATATATATATATATATAATATAAATTTCAATTTAAAATAAATAACCCACTAACAGCATGCATAAACTCTATCATTCTTTTGCGTATACTAATTAACAATAAAAACTCGTTGCTCCTTTATTGACAACAATTAAAATACATTTGCGATAATGTTAACGAATACAGCTATCTATTTCCCAAGTACTTTTAAATTTACATTATCACGTGATTTCAGAAATAAATTATGCATAGATAACGCACCCCGGTATGTAAATTTCAAACACACAAACAGTTTTACTTAAAACATTCAGCAGTGTACAAGTGTCGTGTTTAAACGGATACAAACGATTTTTCAATAATACCGCCGTTTGTTGATTAATATCTCGTTATAAATCCTCCAGGATGTCTTACCGAGAGGAGGAAACAATTAGTGTAGTTGAAATAAATGGCAGTGAGTGTTAGCCCTTACTTTATTTAAATGGGAATCATAATGGGCAAGTGTTGTTGGAAATGGAGATTCCCTATTTTACGTGTGTTCAGCCGTAAGTTCTTAATAGTAAAAAGGTTTCTAGTGCAGGAATATAAGACCCTTCACATCTTATGCGAATTTGCAACAGCAAGGACACGTTCTTTCATACTTAATTGCTACTTGACTAACAACGAGATGTTCCCTGACATTATTTATCACTCGCAGGTCGCTCATGGACACTTAGCATCTTGAGAATCAGATTCTGAACGTGTGGCAACATCTTGTGTGTAGTATGTGGGGTATCATTTGAAGTATGAATGGCGTAATATATTTTGAGGATAATAGATATAACAAATACACAACATATGGCATCAAACATTGAATATTTAATTGAAAGTTAATATGTTACTAAATTGTACGAGGGTGCTTTGAAAAATTCGCAAAATGGAAGGGAAAATGAGAAAATATGTCATATATACGTGTGAACCCACCTCTTAGCAATCTACATATCTAGATTTCGATCTTATTAGATAGAGGGCACTACCCGGTGATCCTGGTGGCATGAGCATGTTCACGGTTATTACCATATTATATTAAGTGTGAATCTACCTCTTAGCAATCTACATATCTAAATTTCGATCTTATCAGATCTCATCCCATCATACCATATGGGTGTGCATTGCTAATTGATGTGGTGCCGCCAGATAGCGTTTAACTTTCCTCCTAGAGGGGTAGTTGTAACATTTTTGAGAAAATATGTTTTTGAAAATGTTTTATTTTTCAACATAATCTCCGTTAAATTGAATGCACTTCATTCAACGCTGTTCCAAAGCCATTATGCCATCACAAAAATGCGATTCTTGACGTTGAAGTCCAAAATAGTCTGTCGTTGAACTATATTGGACTTCACTTCTTGGAGGATCCTTTTTTTCATGGAAAATCGTTTTCCCCGAGTACATTCTTTAGTTGTGTAAATAAATGGAAGTCTGATGAAGCCAAATGGGAGGAATAAAGTGGATGTTCCAACAAATCGTACATTCAATATTGCAAATGATTAATATTTACAAATATTGCTTACATCTCCCTGTTTCCTCCACCATTCTCGCGACAGTAGAAACCTGTTCCTCTTCCCTTCCTAAACCAATCCTGAATTTGCGACAACAACCCTTCTATCTACTTCACCTTCTGTTTTCATCATTGCCATCGTTAGCTTGTACCCCGGACTCGTTAACGTATATATATTTTTGCATCTTGAAATTCCCCAATTCTAATTCTAGCACGACGAAGAGTTCGTTTTTCTTTCGTGTCGTCACTGGTGGAGGACCACCAACCTCTTCAACGTGTGGTAAGGGTCTCCTCGATCCATGTCTTCAATGCCTTATGCATAGACAAGACGCTTGAATCCAATTATCGCGCAATTTCTTTGAAAGATTTTCTGAATTATCGCATAGCAACAGTTCTACTTCTTTAAAAAGGGGGTTAATTGATCTAACTGTGGAGGCTGATGAATACTAGGCATTTTAAAGAACAACTGAATAATTTCAGTGCTTCGGAAGTCGTTGGTTCCGTCGGTAACGTAGCTAGGTACTTACACACAAACGATATAAAAATTAAGCCCAATATCGCGCGTAGTATAGTAAGGAGCTAGTGGTTAGAGTGTCTTGTACTGAGCATTGAAGAGAAAGTGCTACTACCCGGTGATCCTGATGGCATGAGCATGTTACCATATGCGTGTGCATTGCTAATTGATATGGTGCAGCCAAACAAAAATATGTTTTTCTTGTTGCACTTTATCAGGGGTGTACACCCGTACTGGTAGATATTTTCTAATACTTTTATACGCACATCTTTGGGTTTACGCGTTAGCGCGCATAAACTAAAATTGATTTTTTCTACGATGAATTTTATGTTTCGCGCTTTCCCGGCTTTCCACGGTTATACCACTTTGCCCAACCTATTTCTCCCTACGTCCAGTAGGATGAATCTTTCAAAAGACACCATTCCTACCTTGCCTTCACCCCCTATCATAAAAAAATATTTCTTGTCAGAAATAGTTATTAATATTCTTAAAAACCATAAATCTGTATTTATGATTAAAACGACTTTTGTATGTAATGTGTCTGAAATATCTTGTGAAGCATATATCAAATTATGTCCCAAATTTCCATTTTAATAAAACATTAGACAATCTTCGTCTTACGAAGTAAGTACACCCGCGTGGCGGCATGTAACTTTCGTCTGCTGATTATAATATCAATATTTAACTGAAATTGAATGGTTTTGGTGTCTACTACGTGGTAATTCATTTTCAATAAAGGAGATGAATAAAACTACTATGTTTTTTACCACTTATTTTAATAAAATTTTATTCATCTCCTTTATTCAATATTTAACTTTACTCAAGTAGTCTTAAATATGGTTAGTATTAATATAAAACAAAAATGGGGAAGAAATTGCATAAATCAGCCTCTTATATGCATACATAAATAATACGACTAGAGTATTTCATGATCCATAGCCATTTGAGAACTCTAGAATAAATACAGATACTAATAGAAGAAAAGTCATGATGATATTGTCTCTTGTATCTGGTTTCCGTAGCTCTGGAGTAGTGTTTCATAAATTAGTTAAAATAAAACTAATTTAGTTTTAGTGTAGGTCACGGCACTAAAAAGATTTTTAGGGTGTCGCGAAAATAGTCATAGTCATATTTATTTCTTCTTAGAAATAATCTTCTAAAAAATCAGATGTAATAATGTAATAATACATATTAAAAGAGGCAAAATATATAATTTATAAAATCCGAATCTTGATAATCTTTAATAGAATATTTCGTTCATAAACTTGCCGTAGTTATCTCCTTCTGGTTGCGCCTGATCTCATTTTCCAAATAAAAACGAAGAAATAACAAAGAATTTTCAATAAAAGAAAAGCAGATTTTTTTAAATCTGTTGATAAACGAAAAAGTAAATTATAAACTTAGAGTTTCAACTAATAAAATCTTTAATCCTTTATTAGTTGAAACTATAAGTTTATAATTTACTTTTTCGTTTATCAACAGATTTAAAAAATCTGCTTTTCTTTTATTAAAAATTCTTTGTTATTTCTGAGCATTAATCTTCGTTTTTATTTGGAAAATCAGATCAGGCGCAACCAGAAGTAGATAACTACGGCAAGTTTATGAACGAAATATTCTATTAAAGAATATACAAGAATACACACTGTGTTGTTCATGTTGTTCTTATTTTCCTTAACACTTGAAACAACTTTTGATACTCATAACAGCCTGTAATTTATTTGATTAGTATATTCCTTCAAGTAAAAGTCAAATCCATTCAATATTTAATATTTAAATATACTACCTACTGACAAAAATAATCATAGATCGCAAATGTGGAAACATTTAAAGGAAATTTTGTTAGGGATCGCGTAATCAGTATTTACCAAAGTGGTCGATTCCGCCCCCTATAGGGCGCAGTAAAGTTTCAGGGGGCGATAGCTGCCGCTGAAATTTGGGGCAAACTGAATATGAGGAGAAAAAAGTTAAGAAAATTAAGAAATACCATACGATCTGCTGTCTAAATAGGAAGTTGTATTTAGCAGGTAGTTTATTTTTCAATTAAACGCACAAAATTATTGTTTTGCGCGATCATTGTTTGTCAGGGGCGCTGAGTAAGTTTTGAGTTGAAACTATTTGCCCTAACGCCCCCTGTTAGGCCAAATAGTTTGAGAACGTATACTATTAGTACACTTAAGTGACTTAAGTTTTAAGATTTTATTTAATTATTATTCTATTATTTAATTATTGATATAAAGTACCTACTGGAAATAAGGTGGCAATAGTTTGACTAGGCTCTAAGTCTAGCATGAGTGCGACATTCTAATTCTAACAAAAATAGTTCTACCTTCTATATTCACGTATAAATAAATTCTCTAAATTCTAAAATTATAAAAACTCTTATTATGATCAATATTACTTATTACGTGGTTAGAGGCGCCGTCTGCTGTCGTGTTCAGTACGAACATTAATCACGTTACACAATTTTTCAAAGGTTTTCTGTGGTGCCGGGTACCGGGTACTGTGGTATCGGGTGATTAAGCGAAGCTCAGAGGAGGCTGTTCCCTTGACCGGGAAAAAAGCCTCACGGCTGATAACCCTGTAGCCATGGAAGTTTTTTTATAAATATGATATGCCGTACGCTTTAATATTTGCTTACTTTGAGTACTACTTACTACTTACTATTGATAAGCGAAGGATGGAAGGTAGCACATACGGCGGTGATTTACGAACTACCAAATTATCAAATAATGTAAACAAAGCTAACCAAAAGATAGTTAAATTAAATACACAAACAAAGTTACACATAAGAATTTAGTAATTGTTCCGTAAAAACTGCTAAAACACAAAGAAATAGAAACATAAACTAAGTACAATGTATAAGATTCTAGTTCACACACAGCGGTCGCTACCTGTCATCCTTTATTTATCTATAGTCTACTATATTATGAACATATGCTCTGGAGGTTAATGCGTAATAATTAACATTAGTACTGGGAGCCTAGTAGCCCGATGGCTTTCTTGATTAATTGTTATATTCCTTTCTGTCCATTACTTTAAATTTTTATAGATTAAAAATCAGTGTATTATATTCTATAATAATTTGATCCTGCAAAACTTATTAACATATGTTTTTTCGAAAAATCAAACATTTATTACTACATTTATCTTTTACGTTTTTTTTATATATTTATGCACATACACTGAATGTGTACTATTACATTTGTATAGTACTCGTTTATTGAATAGCCTGAACTGTGTATTTACTTTCCGATCGTCCAATAGTCCTGCACTGTCAGGGTCCGATAAATATTCCATTCCACGCTTTGACGTTCTCAAACAAAAGTAGTAAAACGAGTTTTGTACTTAAAATGTATTGCAAGAGCACTAAAATCCTTCTACCTCGCACGTCGTTACCCGAAAAATTAGACGATAAAATCACTCATTGTTATACACTGTAAAGACCAAATATAACAATGACAAACAATGATTTTATATTTATTTAAAAAACTATGGTTGCATTAAATTAGTTGATTCATCATTCACTTATTAATATTATTATAATCAATATTATAATATATATCAGTAGTTTATTATAAAAACAAATCCGAATTTTAACTTTTAACGAACCGGTAGAAATCAATCAACAAATATGATTTAAGCCCGGAACTCATTATATATATATATATATATATATATATATATATATATATATATATATATATATAAATCCGGGTTCATAGCGAGTGGTTTCGCCTTCCGGTACCCTGCCTCCAGGCTCTGCGATCGATCTCCTTCCTTGAGATTCCTTTCAGACATCGATTTCATGATCCCAACCTTCCATGCAAGCGCTGGGCGACCTCTTCGTCTTCTTTCCGGAGGGACCCATTCATAAATCTGCTTCGGTAGTCGTTCAGCTGGCATCCTATTCACATGCCCAAACCAGATCAGTTGTTTTGTTTGTATTTCATGTATGATTGTGTCTTTCGCTTTCATTTTGTCTCTAATCACCGTATTTCGTATTTTGTCGAGCCTGGATATTTCTGCTTATTTTCTCAGAAAGTTCATCTCTACGGCAAGAAGGTTCTTCTCCAACGATTTAGATATAAGCCATCCTTCGCATCCGTATGTTAACGTACTCTTAAGGATCGAGTTATAGATGAGCATTTTCGTTCGGGGTCTTATGTTAGGTTGCCACAGTGTACAGTTTAGTGCCCCTATTACTTTGCTGCCCTTGGTGATACTGTTCTCTATCACTTTCCACTTTACCATTATCATCAATTTCAGTGCCAAGGTAAGTATGCTTTCTGCAGGATTTTATTTTGTCGCCATTTTACATAATCAGATCCGTAGCTCTACCACCAATGCACATGTACTGACTCTTGTTAAAGTTCATTTCTAATCCCCATTTTCCGTATAAACATATTTAATTGAATAATTATTTATTTATGCAAGCCAAACTATAATTATTTCATTATACCTCTTGTTATAGGATTTGGCTCAGGTGTCAACTCAAAAATGCAGCAACCACTGTCACCTCCACCTCGCAGATCAATGTCGCCAGATCAACCTAATCCAGCAGAAGCAATCACCGAATCGCCAAGTACAATTATGGGACGGATTGGTTGGGCATTACGAACACTATTATTAAGTAACTAATGAAATAATATTAAAACTACCCTAAATAACTATAACAACCGTCTTAAATAGGTCAAAACACATGCTTAAAAGACAGGAAAGTGTCTGGACGACTAGTGCGAAGATGCGCCCCTGGTACAGAGTTAGTCGACTGGTTACTGTCGCTATCTACAGGAATCCATACAAGGGCGCAGGCTGCTGGAATGTGGCAGGCTTTATTGGAGGAAGGAGTTATAGCGCATGGTAACATCGTATATAAAACTACCAATTGCTATCACTAATAATTATATTCCAGTTGCAAGGGAGCAACCTTTTAAAGATAAATGCTTTTTATACCGGTTTTGGCAAGATGAGGAGGGTGCGACAGCTCTACCCACACTGGAAGACGTTGCATCAGCGGAAGATCAAATTCTAGAATCGATAGCTACGTTAATAAATCGTGGTCCTGATGCTGTACTGCGAATGATTCTACGAAAGTCGTAAGTAGTTCATTCAAAACATTTGTAATCTAAAACGAGCTTTGCACTCAATAACAATAAATAAAAATACATTAATTTTTATTTATTGTTATTGAGCTCAGAGCTCGTTTTAGATTACAAATGTCTTGAATGAAAACTTATTCAAGATGTTGAGTATGTTCTTTAATTCCAATTTTGGAACATAGGGCCACAATGTAATAATTAGGGGATTTATACTACATACATATAACCCATTATACTTTTCCATGTCACTCTTTCTATCATAGCCTAGTCTGCAAATAAATCAATCCCATGATAGTTATTACTTTATTTTATATATAAATCATAAAATATTTGTAGGAGTCATGAGCGGACACCAGATGATTTGGAAACAATTTATGAAGAGTTGTTACATATAAGAGCCCTTGCACACCTTACAAATTCTGTTAAAAGAGAATTAGCATCGGTGCTGATTTTCGAAGCGCATCCCAGATCTGGGGCAGTGTGTAGGTTATTGGAGTATTTAATTAAAGTTTTATCCTAACATGTATTATTTCAAGTGTTTCATCAGGGAGATGAAGGGAGGTCATGGTATATAATCTTGAGAGGTTCCGTTGATGTTGTTATACATGGTAAAGGTACTGTAAATACGTTGCAGGAGGGAGATGATTTTGGAAAACTAGCGCTTATTAACGATGCCCCAAGGTATGTACCATAAATAATTAGCATTAAATATATTACAATATTCGCGCACCCCAACGTGAAAGCTGGAGCGAAGTTTACGAGATGCAAGACAGAGTGCTGCCGTGAGAGCTTTTAAATGCGTACTGAACTGTTAGCAGAAAACGTACTAAATTAAGTCAATTTATAGTGAATTAAATATAAATGTGTCTCGTCCTACAGCGATACGAACCAGTGTTTGTGTCGTATGCCAACTATGAAGTCGTTTTGCAAAAAAGTCTAGCAACAAAAAAAAAGACCTTTATTTGGCATACCGCTCAAGAAATACACAACTCCCCCAATATACAATGCTTATACAGCTAGAGCAAAAATAAAAATAAAAAGTATCACTCCGCACAAATACAAATTAACACAATATAAGAATATACATAGTCGCCCTAAACCCCCTCTGCCCTTGCCACTTTCCTCTCTAGCAATAACAATTTTATTTTTGCTCTGCTGATTCTTAAGATCTTCTTGTAATTATAGTAAAGCCAGTAGTGCATATCTCGTAGGTAAAATATAAAATCGGCCGTTTGTAAAAGGACTGAAAATTTCAGTCTAATTTCAACGACGATCATTATCGTTTTACAAATCTTTTATGTAAATGAGTACAATTACTATAATATAATATGTAATAATAAATTAGTAAAATTGTCTTAAAATGTCTGATATTTTAGGGCGGCTACTATAGTGTTAAGAGAAAACAATTGTCAATTTTTACGAGTCGATAAGGAAAATTTCAATCGCATACTGCGCGACGTCGAAGCCAACACGGTGAGATTAAAAGAGCACGGCAAAGACGTGCTTGTATTGGAGAAGATATCTCCACAGCAAAAAACAGCGTATGCAAATTTCAAGTAAGCGTTTTAATTTTATGCGGCGATATTTTTACATTCGATTCCCATCATTTTAGATATACGATAATGACTGGAACGCCGCAAAAGATGCTGGAGCATCTTCTGGAGACGCGTTTGGATACTAGGAATAATTTAAGCAGCCAAACGATTGCTCAAGATCCGTTTTTAGAGGATTTCGTTTTGACGCATATTGTTTTCATGCCAACGCATCAATTAATCGATGAACTTGATAGACAATATCCTTTTACTACATTTTTATTATATTACTAGGTGAAATTCCCGTCATTCGAATTTTAATTGCGTTGTCCCCAGCAATGAATTTTGAGTGAATTAGCTTACTATCAAATCAATTTCAAGGCAATATTTTGAAGCCGATCGACCTGTTATTTATGTATTTTGTGCTGTCAGTTCGAAAGAGTTCCGAGAAATTCGAAATTCCTATCAAGACAAGTTTTTTAATGATTTTTTTAAAATTATAACATTATAATATTATAACAGCACAAAATACATAAATAACAGGTAGGTAGGTTTCAAAATATTGTCTTCGTTTTTTAAATTATAGGTATTATTAAAAGATTAATCCCTATAATTTAAAAACGATGACAATGTTTTTAAAGCCGACCGTCCTGTTATTTATTTATTTTGTGCTGTCAGTTCCAAAGTAGGGGTCGAGGAATACGAAATTCCTATCAAGACATGTTCTTATTATGTTATTTTATTCAAGTATTAAGTGTTTTGAAGTAATATCAATATTTTGAGTAAGGTTTTACTTTTTTCTAATTAAAATAGTGACACAAATGATCACTATTTCAATTGGAAAAACGCAAAACCTTACTCAAAACATTGATATTACTTCAAAACACTTAATACTTGAATAAAATAACATAATAAGAACATGTCTTGATAGGAATTTCGTATTCCTCGACCCCTACTTTGGAACTGACAGCACAAAATAAATAAATAACAGGACGGTCGGCTTCAAAAACATTGTCATCGTTTTTAAATTATAGGGATTAATCTTTTAATAATACCTATAATTTAAAAAACGAAGACAATATTTTGAAACCTACCTACCTGTTATTTATGTATTTTGTGCTGTTATATATTTTTAATACAAAATTATTATATTAGTGCAGTCGAAGGTCGTATATTTTGCGTTTGTTATTATCTGACTACTTGACAATACAACCTGTCTTATAAAAACGCTAGTCCGCAGGACGATTGTAATTTTATGTAACAACTAGTGTCGTCAAATTTTCAAAAAGAATCTATAACTATTAATTATATATTGTGTGTATTTTATCAAGTAACAAATTATAGTACTAATGGTGTATAATCCTTAATTATGCTTACTTATCATTTGGAATCGCCGAACCAAGACAGAGAATTTATTCTTGCATGTAAGAAGCGCATAGTGCAATTTGTTTACAGATGGGTTATCACCGTCAGATATCCGGTCTTTGAGGATGAATCCGCGGTGGAGTTTCTCGAAGACCTAGCTGGCGAAGTGGAAACGGATTGCATACAATTCAACGAACTTCAGGAGGATGCTTCGATGATGCATCAGGTCATGACGCAGCTGAGAAGGTAATAACATGCACAATCGTATTTATCTTACGGGCATAGGAACAAACGTTTGGTTGCTATTTCCCTGCAGCATGCAAGGTTTTTAAATTAAGCCACAATACATATTCAACTTGCAAATGCGTATTAAAAGTTCATTTGTTATTAGTAATAGGTAATCGCTATCATCAAAATATTATTTATTTGTACAAAAACTATAACAAATTCTGCCGAAATTTAAAATCTTTATATGATGGACAGCTTTCAAAATAACAGACGTAATTAATATAACAAAAAATATATAGAAATGATGCGTTTTATCAAAATTACCCTAGAAAATTATAAGTTATATAAATACACGATGCGGCAAGATACCTTCTTTATTTCCTAATATAATAAAAAAAACGTAATAAAGATATATTTTCAATATTATTTTTATTAAAAAGTTAAACATTTAAAGTTGTAGTTTACATGGTTTACATCATATTGGACAAGTTGGAAAAACAGGCCTCTAAGGCAAACGCAAGCTGCTCGTTACTCCAACGTATGATGACGACTGAAACAAAAGCTAACAAAACTTTAGGATCCCCTCTCACGAACGAGACCACGCACACCTGCCTGGGGCTCCAATTTGCTTCATGGTGCTCATTTCAAATGAGTTATCTTTATTCAAATTATCCAACTCAGTGGCCTATGTTGGCTTGAGGTGGGGAATCTTCAAAAGACACCCGAAAGGCCGTATTGGCATTCTCCCCCAGGTAGTGCTGGATTCCGACCCTCTTGAGCCGACCTACCAGCTACACGCCATCTCCTCCCTCACCCAGGCCCGAGACCGTTCTCACATTACTTCAGGCCTGGGTGGATCTCCTCTTCCTCCTTCAGGCTCTCCCGTCAGGGAAGTAATAACCCTGACGTACTGGGCGATGGCTTCCCATTTAGCCCCGTCCGCCAGCATCAACGGTACCACGGTTTTCGGCCTATATTCCGGCTTAGAGCCGCCCGTCCCATCATTTGCACACGAAAACGGTGTGCTCCGCATTGTCCCTCAGGTTGTTACAGTAGCCGCACATGTCCGTCTCAGTCCGGCTTATCTTATGAAGGTATGCCCAAAAGCAGCCATGTTCCGTGAGAACCTGAATGATGTGATAGTTGATCTCATCATGTGTCCTACTAGTCCAGGCATCGATGTCCTGGCTTCTTCTTTCTCCCTGGTGCTATCTGTTTGTTCAGATTTCCCCCTGTCGAATCTGTCCATCTCCATGACCTGGAGTTCAATGGGGACGATGCTGGCGACCACTAAGACTGTTTCCCTTGCCGCGGCCGCGGTTCTGTATGCGCTGGCAATTCTTAAAGCTGCTCGCCTTTGGGATGCCCCTATCATCTGTTTGGTCCTTTCAATTGCCATATAGTGGTTCCGAATTGGAGAACCGTATGTCATGATGTTGTCCGTTACCCGTACCAGCATCCCTTCGCTTCCTCTCCCGAGGTCGCGGTATGTTTGGCAATAGCCATCCCAGTGCCGTCACTACCTGACATGCACGGCATAGGTCATCCCTTGATCGATAATAACTCCTAGGTATTTAACACATTTGTTGGGCATGGTCGTCTCACCCTGAACCGTGAAGCACTTGCCCGATTCTTTTTTTGCCTACTAGCATGACCGCCTTCGCCTTCTCCGAGGCCCTGTCTCGTCTTACTCTTGCAAGGCTCTCTGTCGCCAGTGTCTGAATTGCCGGCACATTCTTCGTCCCGTCCGCCTGTGTCAGGTGATCGGTGTGACCGATGATGCTGATCTCCCACGTTAGCCTTAGGTTAAGCACGTCGTCATACATAATGTTCCACAGGGTCGGCCCCAACCACAATCCTTGTGGAAGTCCGTCCGTCAGTCTCCTGGTGATTTCCATCTCTTCCGTAGTTAGCTGCACTGTTCTCGACACCAGGTAGCTCTCGATCATTTGTAGTAGCCTGGCATCCTTGCACAATTAACCCCCAATTCGCCGTATTAAAATAATTTCGTACATCTATGTTTATAAGTGCCGTCATCCTGTTGGTTCGCCTGGTGCCTTCCCCCGCCACTCTGGCAAACTGAAATACCCTATCCACCGCTGCCACTCTGGACCTCCCCGGTCTGAATCCGCACTGATTGATCATCAACACCCCCGCTGCTCTGTCAAGCTGGTTAGATCAAGCCCAGGATCAAGTACTCGACGAGTTTCCCCAGCGTGTCCCTTCATACACAGCTGATATGTCGTTGGCTTCCATAGCTTTGGTAGGAGCACCAAACGTGCACCTTCCAGGTTTCTGGGTAAGTCCCTCTTCTTGGGCATCATTTAGTATCACCGTTACCATGGTGAGAACTCCGTTGTGATAATTTTCACGACCTGAGTGGGGACACCGTCCGGTCTCGGGGCCTTACCGGGGGCCTCTTCCGCCGAGAAGTGTTCTGTCGATTCCTGGCCCACCCGGTCCTTGGTATACATCAGTGGTGCCTGCGCGCAAAGTGCGATTGCCGCTCTCGGGAACAGGGCAACGATTACCTTCTCTGTCAGCTCCGGCCCTAGTATGGGTCTTGCTTGATAGCTTATAGCCACGTCTCCCCTCACCGAGTTAAGGATCTCGTCCCACTTAGTGCTCTTTGATTTCTAAATGGCTATTCGCAGGGTTTTGTTGTTCCGCGTAACCACTTCCAATCCGCGTTGCCTTCCAACGCCATACCTGCCCTCGTCTCGCCTTAAAGAGGTAATCCCTTCAACAGTAAACTTCTTGCGCCAGGTGGTGTAGTGGGGGTGGTCGCTGTGACTTTCCGTCTCCAATACCTGCTATTCCTTTACCCTACCCGCTATGCCCTCTGTTGAGAAGGTGAGGTCCAGAATTACAGTGTAGTCCCCTCTGAGAAAAGTAGGTGTGCCCTCTTGGTGGTGTAGGATCATGGCCCTCGCGGCCACGCATTCCGCCAGTTCCAGCCCCCTCCTGTTCGTCAACAACCACTCGTGGGACTTCGCGTTGAAGTCTCCCCCAACGATAGTGTGCACGTCAAGATAGGGGTTGATTCCATCCAGTGTCACATCCATTATCCGGGATGTTCGGCGAAATGTATACGCACCTCATGGACCCCGTAATACATCAGCCCCACTCGCAACACCTTCGCGTCTGAAACTAGTTTGGCCAATACGTTGGAGGTCGCAACAAGGTCTAGGTATCTTCGTATGTCGGTCTCAGGGCCCTAACAACGAAGACGCACGGGGCCGCCCCTGTGAGCTCTGACAGCGCCACAGTTAATTCCTCCTGCTGTTCCTCAGGCGCATCGTATCCGTACCTTTATCCGTCCACTCCCATTTGACACTTGTTGCCTGGAAAGTGACCATGTTTCGTACTTCAGGTCGTAGGTTCCCCCCTCCTCGATGAGAGCCCTGATTGCTTCTGCAGTCCGTAACTTCTCATTATGTTCTTCGATCAGGATCTGACAGCCAGCCATGTCGGTCCTGTCCCCTAATGCCCTACCTTTTAATTCAGTCACACACTCTAATTTCGCGCATCTGGCCCTTAGTTGGTATACCAACTGTGAGCTCCTCTTTTATTCTTTCAACCTGTCTGGTCAGCTCTTCTACCTGGTGCAACGTACTTCTGCCCTTCTTTCGCCTCGCCATCCTTCTAGCATCACTGTCCCGAGTGATTTCGTCCTTTAGCTCCTTTAATCTGGCGAGCTCCTAGAGGGGGTTCAGTTCAGAGGCCTAGTGTCCGTCTCGTACTGGGCATTGGTAGGGGAACCATCCCTTTAGTGGGCAACATTTCGCGAATCATCTTTCACAGGTTTTCTGGTTAAGGTAAATGCCTTTTCCGAAAAGTTTTCCCATCTTAAGGGGCATACACACGCTCAGTTTAAGTACATAGTTTCCCTGTGCAAATATCTGAGTAAAAAACTGTGGGCTACTTTGCAGTTCTCTCAGTTTTTTCGTGCAGTGTGTATGGGAAGTATTCTCCGATAAGTTATGAATCTAGAGATACTCTGTTGACTAGAAATGTCCCACAATTCAGGAAAATTATAGTATACCTTTATAAAGCCCAGAGGGGCATCTTTTTTATTCATTATAATGCAAGAAGTGGACAACACGCTCAGGAGACACAGACAGAACTGCAGAAACTGTATGATTAACTGAGGAAACTACCCAGTTTAACGATGCAAAAGTAGAAACCTTTGCACAGGCCGCAGACCTGCACAAAAGCCTACGTGAATTGCGCAATTTTCTCAGTTTATCGCTATGCATGACATCATGTGTGATAAACTGCGCAATTAAACTGAGCATCTGTGGGCCCCTTTACATGTGTCTAGGTCTATTTTGCAATTTATAACCCAGACGCTGTTCGTTTTAGGTTTGGAATAAAAGTGTCTGGTGGGATCCTACTTAAGTACAGGAGTATATAGAGCGGGGTTTTCTATTGTCAGTTTACTGTTCACATAAAGCTCGTATGACATTATCTAGTTTCTTATATTGTTTTCGATGCAGATACAAACTACATAGTGTCATACACACATGTAGAAAATTATATAGCGGCGAAATAATAATAAATCTACTTAACAATAACAACAACGTAATACACAATGTTAATTCTTCATTTAAAAATAGTTGTATAGTTTAATATATCAATTCTTATATATATATATATATATATATATATATATATATATATATAAAACGATATAGAAAACTAGATAATGTCATATAGCCGTATACGGCAAGGATTCTTTCACTATATTATGGAATATTTAGTACAAATTATTATTCTCTATGAGTAATTTTAACTTAAATGGTTATGAGGACCAGTACGACACCAGACATGTATATAAAGCCCACACATGTCTGGTGTCGTACTGGTCCTCATAACCATTTAAGTTAAAATTACTCATAGAGAATAATAATTTGTACTAATTATTCTATAATATAGTGAAAGAATCCTTGCCGTATACGGCTATATGACTGAAGAATCACCAGATATATCAATATTGACGTGAGTTTGAGTCTCACCGGAGTGAATTTTTGAGCAATAATTATTCTATATTATTTATTTATGGAGCCACGCTCATATATATATATGAAGTATACTTACATTACTTACAAATCAAAATAGCGATATGATAATAACACTTCATTTGAAAAAAGGGTAACCCATAACAAATTCATTACCTCTGACGTTATTCACAAGGGTAATCATGCGACTATTTTTTGTTTATAATTTCAGATTCCAAGAAGATCAAAAAGCCCATGAAAATCAGAAATGGAAACTCCCTCCATTAGGTCAGCCAATTAGTTTATTTAGCGGTAACGATGAAAATATACGGACGATGATTAAACCACAGGACGATAGTAAATAATCACGAGCTCATAGCAGTCGCATCATTTAATTCCTATTCAAATTCTAGTTATATTCCGTGTTTATTGTGCGGACCACACGTACTGCACTTTGCGTCTACCTGTTGATAGCACGGCGGAGACCATAAAGTTGTTCGCCGCTGATAAATTGAAGCTTCGCGCAACAGATGAACTTTTGTTGGTCGAGGTGAAATCGAACGGGGAGCGGGTCGTGTTTAAAGACAACGATATAAGTGTGCCGACCGCACTGAGCTTGAACGGTCGTATATTTGTTACACCGAAAGATCATTTGGATGCGCTGGTAAGTGGCGGCAGTAATCGTTTCGGGCGAGGAAAATGAACATATTATTGCAGACCGCGTTGGGTGAACAAGAAGAGGCCACTCAGGGGATTGAAGCTGATATTGAATTATTTAGTACTAAAGAATTGGCTTATTACATGACCCTGTTTGATTGGGAGCTGTTTTGGTAAGATTTTTAATATAATTGGACGCCGTTCTACAGAAAGGAACCAATCCACCTAATTTTAAAGTAGAGAAAACAGATTTATATAAAGATTTATACAAATATTTATACATATATTTATACAAATATTTATACAAATATTTATACAAATATTTATACAAATATTTTTACATATATTTATGCAAATATTTATACAAATATTTATACAAATATTTATACAAATATTTTTACATATATTTATGCAAATATTTATACAAATATTTATACAAATATTTATACAAATATTTTTACAAATATTTATGAAAATAATTATACAAATATTTATACAAATATTTATACAAATATTTATACAAATATTTATACAAATATTTATACAAATATTTATACAAATATTTATACAAATATTTATACAAATATTTATACAAATATTTATACAAATATTTTTACATATATTTATGCAAATATTTATACAAATATTTATACAAATATTTATACAAATATTTATACAAATATTTTTACAAATATTTATGAAAATAATTATACAAATATTTATACAAATATTTATACAAATATTTATACAAATATTTAAACAAATATTTATACAAAGATTTATTTTAATTAAAAATTATCTATTCATCTCAGGTTAATTTTGGAGCATTAGAGCTATATTTTTTTATTTCGTTAACTTAAATTGTTTACCCTGAGTATAAAGGTAAGAGAAACAAACATATTTTGTGGGTTAGTTCCTTTCTGTATAAAGGCGACCACTTTAAAACAAAATTGTTATTAATTTGAATATTATTTAATATTAATTGAATCGTTATATTTATTTTATTATACTTCTTATATTCGAATTCCTTAATTAATTTAGGTGTGTACATGAATATGAACTTATTTACAATACATTTGGGCGTCATCATTTTGGACAAATAACAGCTAATTTGGATGTATTCGTGCGACGATTCAATGAAATACAATACTGGGTTATTACGGAGATCTGCATGTCGATTAGTTTAAGTAAGAGAGTTGGGATGTTGCGTAAATTTATTAAACTTGCCGCATAGTAAGTACAAACAATTAAAATGCTGCACTTACAGACTTAACTAATTTAATTTCAGCTGCAGAGAGTATCAAAATTTAAATGCCTTCTGTGCTATAGTAATGGGTTTAAGCAATGTAGCCGTATCGCGACTATCTATGACGTGGGATAAACTTCCATCCAAGTTCAGAAAACTTTTTACTGAGTTTGAATCCCTAATCGATCCAAGTAGGAATCATAGAGCTTATAGATTAAGCGTTGGAAAATTGCAGCCACCAGTCGTACCTTTTATGCCGTTGCTGTTGAAAGATATGACGTTTACACATGAAGGCAATAAAACATGTCTGGATGGTCTTGTGAATTTTGAAAAAATGCATATGTTAGCACAAACAATGAGAACTATACGGTTTTGCAGGAGCAGGCATTTAGGTAAAATTAATTTCCGGTTTTTATTATAGGCTATGTCATGGAAAATTCGTATTAGAAATTAAGAAATATAATTCTTAAATGGCATTATATATGTAATCTTTGCAAAATTTCTTCAAACAATCTGTGTTGGAATGTTTTGAAAAACGTACACTTCCGTTCTGTACATAACTATGGTATAGCCTATATTGAAAATCATTCTTGTATACAAGTAAAGTTCAAAATATTAACAATATTTGTTTTCAGTATTGGAACCACCGTCGCCAAAAAGTGAAGGCGAAGTCAAATCATATATTTCATGCCTTCGAGCTATCGATAATCAGAGAGTCCTCACAAACATGTCACAAAAACTGGAGCCAAGAAGGTCATAGACTTCTTAAATTACAAGGCACATGTATTAGGTTGGGTCCAAGTAGATGTATTTAAGCCCATTGCACATTCAACGATGGCGATGGCTATGCATCTAAATAAAACAAACGAGTGAATCCCTTAATAATTGCTACCCTAGTAATTTTATAGTAGCAAACACTAGATTTCTTCCAAAATTTGAGCTATTACATTTGTGATAGCTCCATCTCAATCAAAATTAGTCCTTAACAAAAGTCATATGTGATATGACTTTATAACTATAATAATGAGAGCAATAATATTACCCTTGATATGCACTTTTTAAAATTCTAACTTTTGAAATTTGGATTTTTTGCATATCCACGATCACACGATTAAAATGATTCAAAACTACACTTTTTAAACCATTCCTATCTCTATCTCTCTCTGCTTATATATCTCTCTAAATATCTATTTTCAATTTACTGTAACATAATATTATTTTTTTGTTAGAAGTAGAAAATACAACATAGATTTAACTTATTTATTCATATGAAAATACACGTGTTGTATTTTCTTTCATATTTGTTATGACAATCAAATATGTATTTTGTCTATTTGTATAACAAAAATAGGCAGGTACAAAAAAAAACTATTTTTATTAATTATAAATGTTCTATCGTAATAACTTATAATATAAAATATTTATCTAATTTATTCGAAATTTATTTTTATATATGGGTTTTACTGTATTTTTGTAATGTGTGCTTTTATTACTTTTCTCTTTGTGATTTTATTGGGTACATTCAATAAGTGTAATTCTTACGTACAACATTTCTCTGTTGCTATATGTGTAAAATGTGTTTTAATTTCGTATTAAATTGATTTAAACCCTTTATATTTGTCAAATAACTGACACAATGTAAGGCAACACTCCAATGCATGTTTGTATAATCGATGTTTATTTTTAGAGAAGTTTCTTGTAAATATAATTATTTATATTATATATTTACATAATATAGGCATTTAAAAATATTGTATCTTCGTACATTACCTTTGTATTATTTAAACCAACAAATACCGGCTCTAATGTAGCTGGCACCTCCAAGTTTAGCGATCATTAGCATGTTTAAATATAACTATTTAATATTTTAAATTAGCTAGTTTAGTGCCCTAGTGGTTAGAGTCGTCATCCGTCTCGTAATGAGCGTGTTAACAAAATTTAATATTTCAAATTAAAATCTAGCCTACACCCCAAAGGTAAAAGGCAAATAGATAATAAATATTTGTCATATTGATATGCGGTAGGGAACACCCTTCATATGTGGATAATCGACTTCTAGTATAATTAGATAATTTATCCAGTTGTTAATATGAGTTAATAAGAAAACAAAGGATCCCGACTACTGTTCGGCGTAAGTCTGCTGTATTAAAAACTGTCCATTAAATGGAGACGGAAGCATCGCGCCCGGCGCATTCACCATTATGTCACTACGTTGATAAAAGTGAGACTACATTTAATGTTAATTATATATTCAAAATCAATACTTAATATACATACATATATGGGAAACAACATATTAATGTTTTGAGTGTATATTATAAAAGATTAATTTTTACAATATTAACACGTTAACTGGCATATGTATGATTTTGAATACACACACAATAATAACGTTTTGTTTTGTTTTCCGTATTACATATTCACGACCCTGATTTTCTTGATTACATTGATAACATATCTTACGCCGCATATATGTAATATCTACACAGATATAATAGGAAGAAATATTACAAAACAATAACAAAATTTATTTAAAAATCCCGATGAGATCCGTTTCTAAAAATAACTGCGGCAGTAAAAACCTTGTAATTTTAAAATAGCTCTTCATTAAAATTGGTGATTTCTAGTTGTGTCAGTTTGCTATCAACGGAGCGATGTGTCGACTACCAGCATGTATTTATTTTTTCTCTTATTATACAATAAACCATTTTGTGCATATATATTAGTATGACAATATTTAGAGCACTCATATCCCTGGAATTTTGTCTAAATGTTCTACTGAATGCACTCAAATTATTTTAATTGAGTATATTTGTTACACTCTAGATTTAAAATCTATCTATTGAATGGGTTCAACCCGGCGCATGCACCAATACATGTCGTGTTCCGGCTTGTACATTCCAAGAAACTCAGTTTACTAATATATTTATATTATATATTAATATATTATTGTGTCAACATTAAGATAAATCGCCTTC
Organism: Lordithon lunulatus; assembly: GCA_963942505.1. Classification (NCBI taxonomy): domain Eukaryota; kingdom Metazoa; phylum Arthropoda; class Insecta; order Coleoptera; family Staphylinidae; genus Lordithon; species Lordithon lunulatus. Next base: position 45,429,588 of record OZ012671.1, read on the forward strand.
CATGAAATTTATCCTACGGTAGGCACTCAACAAAATTATGTTGTAATACTTCGGTTTCAAAATTCAATTCAAAACCCGAAATACTCAATGGCATATATCGAGAACTAGCATGTGTTTGTCAACAAATAAAAACTACTTGTTAGTTAACAAACCCATCTAACTGCTTGACAAAATACTAAATATATATGACAGCATTATAAAAATTAAAATAACATAATATCGGGTTTGAATCCCGGCCCGGGTAGTCGTTGGGATACAATTAACGACACTTGTGGACCATTTTATGAAGTAGTAAGACCTAACAGTCGCATATACTAACACATGGCAAAAGGACCCGCAGGTCGGTAGCCAGTTACAGAATTGTAATACTGTTATCGATGCTCGGCGTCGATGGGGTTGGTGAAGGAAGCTGCAGTCCGTCGCCGGGGTCAGCTCTTCGTAAGACAGGCATGGGAGGGTTAAAAACCGTCAGGCAGCCTTACGGGGAAGATAGGATCAACGCTCGGCGTCGAGGATGTTCTTGAAACGGTTCTCTGAGTCGTGGTGAGGAAGAACCGTCACAAGAGGGAGATGGGGCACAATTATCAGTGTAAGCCGATAGATGCAAGAGAATAAATCGATCCTCTGAGTCTTGGTGAGGGAGGTTCGATTTACCAAAGGTAAAAAGTTAAACTCAAGTATCGGTTTCAAGGCGATAGTCGGGTAATATGAATCAGTCCTCCGAGTCTTGGTGAGGGAGACTGCCGTTTAGGGGTGCGGTCACGTTAATTATAGGGGGGCGAACGGGCCCCCTACTCTCAGCATCCACTGACGAGGCGCACGCAGCCCGGATTTTCCTACCCTACTGAGCGTGGAGTAGGGGTAAGCGGCATATTCGCCGAAACGGTAACAATACCTACTACTGCCATAAATAAATTGAAATATACAGATTATGGATAGCAAGCATTTACCTTATCTTTCACACACAACAAGCTCCTTTGCGTTAGATGCTTTCGTTTAGCTTGGTTTAGCATTATTAGTCGCCCCGTGGCGTGCTGTATCGCTCAGTCTTGTCAGTTTCACAGATTCAGTCATAAGAGTATATTTGGTTGGTTTTAAAGGTATACTAGTAATATATAATGTGCTTTCGTTTAAGAGCCCTGTGGCGAGCTCTATCGCCCAAGTCTTGCGGTCGTACGCGGCTGAAGAATTGTGCGCATCGGAAGCAGCAAATAGAACAAGAGGCAATAACAAAAACAAGAGACAATATGCCCGCAGCTCTTATTAGCCATTTGCAAGTTTCTAGTCCTCTATCGTCTACATCTTGTATTTCTTCTATCGCCGGTCCTCACCCATTCTAGCCATTTTCTACCATCCGTGTTTATGGTACTGTGTTTTAATATTCTTTCTAGTTCGTTGCCATCCATATTTATGATATAGTGATTCTCTCGCCCTATGCTAATGTTCCAATCATCATCTAATTGTCTCTAGTTTTCCTCTTGCAATATACCCTTTCTACCCCCATTATATATCGTTAGTCTGGATAGTTGTCTGGGGGGTAGCATGGCTAGAAACACTTGATCCATTGTGAAACCTCCCTTTAAGACCACTAACGCATCCCACCAATCAATTCTGCATGCACGCTGCAGAACCCTGGCGGTTCAGGGTTGCCTCATCACCGTCTGTAGACATTTACTCCTGGACGAAAACCTCTTCCTTCTGTCTCCACGATTGTCTGTTTTGGCCTCTTGTGTATCCAGTGGTTTGTGTTTGTGCTTGTGTGTAGAATACGTCCCTGCATCTTTCTTTTGGTCAACCCACGCGCCTTTTAATTGTCGTCGTCTCCAGTGCATAACTCGTCATCTATTTTTGGTCATCCCTGGCCATGACCCGCCCATCACATTTGTTTTTGGTAATCTGTTCTATTGCGTTCGATAGACATGTATTCCTTCTTATCTCGTTTTTGATCATGTCTCTAAAACTCGCCCCCCACCTTCCTTCTCACTATTCTTTCAACACTCAGAGGTTGATTGCACTGTTCCGTTTCATCCAGACCGACTGGTTCTGTGGAATATGTCCCCGGTTGCCACAGGCGTCCTAAGTGAACCCGATTCTTATTGAAATTTCCAATGTTTGATTTTCTGCTCCATCTTTGATCGTGTGTCCCATGTGTACCTTCTTGAAGCAGCTGTGCTAGATTGATATTCGCCGTGATATGGCTTATCCAGGTTTACCTCTAATCGCATCGCTGCTGAAGTTTGGTATAATTCGTTAACTAGTATCGTTACTCCACCTATGTGGTGATTTATTTACGAGTTCCTTTGGAAGTTGCCTATGTTGGCCATACCAGGACAGCTCTCCCCTAGTACTAGATGGTCTAAGACGTTTCGTCGCCAGGCCATTTCATCGCCGAGCAACGAGATTTCAAAACTGTCAAATAAGTCTACATATCAGAAAATAGGAAATTGTTCTTATCTACAAAGAAGTATTTTTTCTATTAACCTATGACTACGCCACACCAAGCCCAATGTATGTAGGTATTTGTTTAACCGACAATGGCCAGTTGTATTTCTTCTATTCCTGCGGTCACTATATGTAGGGGTGATTCTCTTGAGAGACCTGGTTGGTAGGCATGTTATATCGGATGTATGGGGTAGTTGAGGGAATGTTTTTCAATAATTTGAGATTGTTACGACAGGCCACCTTTATTACTTCCAACCTGGCGTATCTGGCTATCTTACCTTGTAAGGGGCATAGGCCACATATCATTTCACAATAGATTAACTATTAGTATTAAGTCCTTTAAATCAGTTTGGTCCTTTTGTTAAAAAAGCAGATTGGCCCTTTTTGCGCTACTCCGTTGATATATCCTATGCTCTATTATTTTTTGCAGACTACCTGCAGCAAGTATTTCATCCTCTTGGGTTGATAAAGTATATGAGAATCTCTTCTTGGCAAGCCTATGTGCTATTTCCTTCCTCTTGACACCACTATGTCCTTTGATCCAGCCCTAGTCCTAGTTTCTCATGTTTAGCTAGCTCGTATTAGCTGTGTAGGCATGAACATACATTTTGCGTCATAAATGCGTTGGTATATAGTAGTATTTAGTACTTCGGTTAGATCAACTTCGAAGAAGTTTCAGTATGATGTGAATCTCCTAAGTGGTACACTTAGTTCTGGTAAGAATATTCGATTTAAGTTTTGGATCCGTCAGTATACGAGGAACATTAACGAGGGATATTTATGACCTCAAGATTCTCTTTCCTCTTAAATAATATCAAGTCTTTTTAGGATTTACTGTTAACGAATGAGCATCGCAGCAGTTTTCAACTATTTTTAGGACAGCCTGAATCAGATTGCAGTACACCTTCAAAACTACTGATTTATCATGATCACTATATCGTCTGCATAGCCAACGCCATAGTAACCTGTTGTTGTTACATTGCAGGGGGAGGCTATCAACTACAAGGTCCCAATATAATAGCGTGAGTGAGAGGATTCCTCCTTGAGGACAGCCTCTTCCCGTAACTTTTTTTGTTTATCTTCTACTGTTAATTAGATTATTATTAGTCCAAGCATCTTTTTTCTAGCCCCTATGAGTGGGATGAATACCATGAGATTCCAATACTATTGTATGATGTTTTGTAGGTAACACCTTCATTCCCTTCTTCTACCTATGAAGGTGGCAAGCAACGAACTTTCATGCTCCAGTATTTCTTCTATTTTTGCAGTCCACTATATGTAGGGCTGATAATATTGAGCGACCTGGTTGGTAGGCAGGTTGTATCGGATATTACATAGCCGTGCTATGGTCCTCAATAAAGGCACCTTACACGGTCAATAATACTGTCAGTCCTAGTACTGTCAGTATTTACATCAATACTTCTTTTATATTTATCAAGTAATCAATTATCCGGATAAACATCAGTATTCTCTTCATTCCATCATTACTATAGCTTACACGATAAGTAATACTGGGAATATGTTAGAATAATTAATATTTTAAACATGTTATCGTACAGTAATACTGTCATTATTCTAAAATATTGACAGTATTATTGATCGTGTAAGGTGCCTTATAGAAATGAGATTAAGCTAATGGGCCTGAATACCTTAGTAAACTTAGCCTGGTTTCACTATAAAAGGTTACCTCCATGTTATTGGTATGTACCTAAATGAAATGTTACCTATATCATAATATACATCGCTGATCACAGAAAAATAATCCCTTTCAGAATTAGCAATAAAAAAATGGGGTTGTCATTTAAAACAAATATCGATGACGTCATCGCTCATTCAAAAATGGTCGACAAAAATTGACACTTTCATTAAAAGTTGGAAATTTAAAATCGACGTGTCCGGGTAAGTCATAAATAAAGGTTTTATCAAATTAATTCTATATTTTAGAGACACCCCGTATATCATATTACTATATGTCTTTTCCCATCGCCTTTACTATTTGGTGTGGAACTTTTTCGACATATACCTCCTTCCTCCTTCCTTATTTACGATGCGACCTTCCTTTCCGCTTCGTCACATCACCACTCAATTCATTCTGTGTCTACTGTTGGATATAGGCCTCCTCCGTGGCATTCTCATCGCCTTCTGTCTTTATTTTATCAAATTTATTTCATACTTTAGAGACACCCCGTATATCGTTACTGTTTTCCCCATCGCCTTTACTATTCGGTGTGGAATTTTTTCGACATCTACCTCCTTACTCCTTCCTTATTCACGATGCGACCTTCCTTTTCGCTTCGTCACATCACAACTCAATTCATTCTGTGTCTACTGTTGCATATAGGCCTTCTCCATGGCATTCTCATCGTCTTCTGTCTTTATTTCTCCGAATACAGTTGTTATAGCATTTCCCAAGTAAAACATTAAAGGCCATGCATCGTGCATTTACGATAATCAACTGCATTGAAAAATCTATCAGACAATGGAATAACAGACATCTGCATGGATTGTCTTAATAGTAATAGGATATAAAAATAAAATGTCTATTCTGTCATTCTCATAAAATAATATATTTGGTAACAAAAGACAAAATCAACAAAACTACAACTACAAAAAAAAAATTGTGCACAATACCACTAATTATAATAAAATATATATTTATTATATAATCTATAATTAAAAAATAAAATAGAAGTCTTGTCTCATCCAGACGACAACTGGAATCTATTACGATCTGCAAAAGAAAATTTATAATTATCCTAATGATAATTCACTAGAACAGTTTGCTTTTACATAATCTCCAGACTACTGTCGCTGTTTTTTGTTGCGTGTTCCGGTTCGGAGGACCCAGATCCGGAGCCGATCTCTAGCAGCTCTTCTGCTTTTTGGTCGGCATCGGGCTCTGTCACACTGGAGAGCTGCCACGCCGGTATGGAAGGGGGAACCACTGGACTATTGGATACCGATGGAAATTGCTTCCTAAAATAATATAAATGTATTGAGTCTAAATATTTATTTATTCCAACTGTGTTATGATATTATAAATGTTCTATTATTAGGGCCGGTTCTACAATTGACATTTAACTGGAGAATAAGGTTATTCCTGAAATAAGTTTGACATATTGGCGTTAATATCTCAAACTTATTCCACGAATAGCCTTATTCTCTGGTTAAATGTCAATTGTAGAACCGGCTATTAGTATCGCTTTTTTTATAGACAACTAGTTAGGGGATACTACTATTGGCAGAGGGCAGTGAAAAGTTCCTTTATAATCAATCAACACATTTGAAAACAAAATCAATTATTTATAAAGGAGCTTTACACCCTCCCCTCTGATTTCCCAATAGCTGTATCTCTATTATAATAATATTCATCATGACATGATGAACACCATGACATGATGAACATCATGACATGATGAACATCATGACCCATTTTATAATCAGTTTTTCTCTACTGTTGCCCTCAAATCCAATTTTAGATGTGTGCTGCAATATGTATCAGGGTGTATTTGAAAAGAGGCGCACTTTTGTCTTTAGTAGTGATGGGTGAAATAGTTAAAACACCATCATATGCAGAAAAATGGTCAAGCTTATTACCCAAAATTGTCACAGAAACCCTGATTATTTTTATCACAGTTAAATAGTAGTAGTATTTGTTCGAATTCTGTAACTGGTCTGAACATCAGTCCTTCTACAGTTATATATTAGTGTGTTCAAGTTAAAATTATTTAAAACTGATTATAATATTGATGGAATTGTTAATTTTAAAAATATACATATGGCCTATTTAAGCATTTAAAAAGTACGAGCTGAATTGAGTTATCAGTTCAAAGGTCACTGATACAATGTTAATTAAAAATGTGCATAATCACATATAGCTCTTTACACAACCTTAATCAAGGCTCTTTAATTTCAATGTATTGGAATAATAACTGAATTTTACTCTATTGAAACAAGTTATCTAATGTAATTAATTAAGACAAAATGTCTTGGGAGGTTAAGTGACTGTCTCAAATTAATAACAGTTATTGATTGAAATTGAGACTTTACTCCCAACTAGGTAGTTGTCCCACTAAAAAATTGTTGTAATGAACTGAAATCTAATTGTATCCCAATGAGAAATAGGATAATTTATAAAAGTTTAGAATACTCTGGATTATATCAGGCAATTAATGCCAGAGTAGGCCAGAATACTTCTGTTAATCTGGATAATTGAATGGTTGATAGATATTGAAGCAACTACTGAGAGTACTAGGTATTATATGGTCAATAATACTGACAGTATTGTAAAATATAGACAGTATTACTGATCCTGTAAGGTGTAGTATTGATAGATTAAACTGAATACTGATGTTAATCCAGATAATTAAGACACCTTAAAAGGAATACCAGAATACTTATGTTAATCTGGATAATTGATTGGTTTATAGATATTGAAGCAACTACTGACAGTACTAGGTATTATAAGGTCAATATTACTGACAATATTCTAAAATATTGACAGTATTACTGATCATGTCAGGTGTTGAATTGATGGATTGAACAGAATAATGATGTTAATCTAGATAATTAAGACCTTACATGGTCAATAATACCGTCAGTCCTAGTACTGTCAGTATTATTTTCAATCCTCCTTTTATATTTATGAAATAATCAATTATCTGGTTAAACATCAGTATTCTCTTCATTCCATAATAACTGTACCTATACAAGATAAGTAATACTGTCAATATTTTAGTATAATGAACATTTTAAATATGTTATCTTACAGTAATACTGTCATTATTCTAAAATATTGACAGTATTATTGATCATGTAAGGTGCCTTAATGATTCGTTGATAAATATAGAAGCAAATACTAACAGTACTAGGACTGACAGTATTTGCTTCTAAGATGACTTATGCCTGTATTCACCAACATCCCATAAACTTTATAGATCCCATAAGCTATTGAATGGATAAATTGAGAACTCTCTTCATTATGACAGAATATGCCAAAACAAATGTCAAACAGTTTGAATAGTGCTTGCAATTGGAGCTTTGGTGACACCTTTTGTTTAATTATTCAGTGTTTGTAATAGCAAGAATCTAAAGTAACTACATTCCCTAGATAATTTATTTATTGTTGCTATAACAACTAATACTTATGGGTTGAATAGCTATTGATTGATTTATGGAACATCGGTGAATATGGAAGTGAATGACAGTATTGTTGACCATGTAAGATGTATAATAATCATCAGAAATATTAATATTATTCTACAAATTTTTTAACCTGGATAATAGAAGTCCCTTGACTGTAGATACTTCTGATTGTAAATTCTGCAGTTGCCTCTGTGTACTACTTTCAGAACACTGATTAATTTTATCCACCTCAACTCGAACACTTGTTAGGCTATCCTTCAGTTCATTCACAGAAGTATTAACTGATTTTGATAACTCATCCAAGGATTCTTCAATAGATTTCTTCTTTTTTCCAAATAAAAATGGTTTAATAAATTTCTACAAAATAATAATTAATTAATATAAAGTATTATTATGAATATTACAATAATATACCTCATAAAATTTATATAATGCATAAGCAGCAGCACTAAATATTGCAATGCTATGAAAAATATCCCGAATCCGATCAAATAATGTGACTTGCATATGTCCATATCCACTATAGCTATAAGGTATAGGAACTGAGTTTTGTGGTGGAAGTGCTGGCCTGTTCTGGTTCTCATGAACCGCATAAGCTCCAGATCTATCACAAGCTAACTGAATCTCCTGATCAGTCAACCCTTTCCTCTGCAGAAACTTCTGTTTTTGCGCCAGCGGCGTGCTAACTACATTACGATTTTGTAAGAACTTTACCGCTGTTTGCACCTAAAACAGCAACGCACTTTAGACTCAATTATTATGTGCATTTTAAAATAAATAACAGTACTCACCATGTCCTCACGAGGGGCTGCTGTAAAACTCTGGTCCAGTTCTTCATTTGTGACTGACATGGTGGACTCAGTTCTAAATTATTTGCTATAGAATAATAACTAAATAATACTAATCGCAACCTCTTGCGCTAAGTTAATAAAGATTGATGCTGTCGAGATGACAGGAGTTGTCAAAACTAAGTGGGGCCAACTAATTAAAAGTTAATTAGTGGATTGGTTTTATTTTGATTCTATTGGGAACAATGGTATGGAAAATATTGATGATTCAATAACAGAAGACATTGCTTTATCACTTTGTAATGATTTATAATATTATATTTGCCCGTTATAATTATGTATGTTTTTATGTAAAATGATGTCAGTCATAAATTCGTAATAAATATATTTGGTTTGTAGCAGTGTTCATGTATTACAACCGGCAACAACGTACACGTAAAAAGTGGGTGTAAAATGGCTGACGTATCTGTCATCTATCGGTAATTAAAGTTTAATTATGTAAGTTTTGTTGTTAAGGGATACTATAATTAAATGTAAGTAAGCTCAGAAGATGCTGTTTTATATCTTCATGATTTTATGCATAAATTTATTACCGTACTGATTTAAAATATGAATTAAAGTGTGTAATCAATAAATTCATCATACAAGTTTATATCAATTTATATGTTAAATGAAGTAAATTGATCTGTTGAGTACAGCTGGGTTTATGTTGGCTTAAAATAAGAATTATATAGGAGATGTCTGTAGAAATAAGGATTATTTTAGACTATTTATGGTTAATTTGTCACTTAATAATCTGCGTTTTTGTTCTTATTATTTATTTTATTGCAATAAACCATATAATGGAAAATAAAACCCAGCTATGTGGTTAAAGTGGTCATCCATCTTGTACTGAGCATTAGCAAGCAAGAGATCAAACCCTGCTATGGTTGAAATATTGCGAATCACTCACAGTTTTTCAGAGGGTTTCTGTGTAGTTAAAGTAAACACCAGGTGATTACACTTCTCTGAGCTTCTCTAATTACCAGTGAAAAAGCCCTTGGGCTAATAGTTATAAACAAAATATCTCTTATTATTCTTATTTAGTTCAGACTCAACTCACCATTAAAAAATTGATAATCTCAACAGCTCTGATTATATTTATCTAGAAAGTTGCTATTCATGAATGTTGCTATTATCAAATTAATTATACAAATTTAATGCAAAGTAATATTTACCAATACATTTATTAAGTAAAGCCAAAGATACTATATATTTTTTATTGGATTAATTTCATAAACAAAAAACAGAATAGAAACAATAATCATTATATTTCTCATACAATAATTATGTCTCACTTTTGGCCCAATTTTTAAAAGGTTTCTACTTCTTAACTCTAAGGTAAACTATATATGCATGCAGGTCATTTCGAAGCATGCCATGGCACACCATATTTGCACAGGGGTTGAAGCTTACACCTATTCTTTGGTTAACTTGATGTCGTATCAGATAGTTGGAGATAGTTTTGGATAGTTGGTGTTGTCTATCAAATAGTGCCATGTTTGATTTGTTGTGAGTTGAGTTGAGCACAACCAACAAGGAAGTACTGCAAGTTTTTAGAAGTAAATTTTATGCTTGTCTACCTTTCCTAGAATATTGTTGAAGTCTACCTTTCTAGGGTTAATCAGTACTAACCCTTTCACTTCCTCTAGCTGACCCTTTATGGGTTGGCAGATTTTTTTGTTGTACTCCATTAGTTTCTTTTTGTAGGTTTCCTAGTCATTTGTTTCCCTTGGCCTTATTGAAGAGGCTTCTGGGTTCTTTTCTGTTCCACCAAATTGTGTGGTCCCTTTGCTTTTTAGATTTCTTTCATAGAAATTGTGCAAAAGAAATAATGAAATATTCTCCTTATATTCTTAATGTGAGAAACTGCTTTTATTACTTTGTCCATATTACAAATGTCACTAATCTTTAAATTTTCTTACAATTGTGGGACATGGTAGAGTCCCACATTTCCAAACTGAATTCTAAAAAGAGGTACAAGTTACAAGTTTCGTGAATCACATTGCACAGTTTTCACAGGTTTTCTGTGAAGTTAAGATAAATACTGGGAGATTAAACTCCTCTGAGCTTCTCCGGTGGAAAAGCCTCATGGCTGATAGCCCTATAAAGATAGAAGTTTTTTTTATATTTATATCTGTTATACATTACTTACTGCAATAAGTAGCAAAATAAAATTAAGAGTAACATTAAGTCAATAACCAGATTGTTTTGTGTTGGTATGTATCTCTGGAATTGTTATCTTATATGGATAACCTTTATGGATTTATACACCAAGTTTGATAATTTTAGGCTTATAATAATATTAGCTTTAAACTAGTAGCTTTTTACAAGAACTTTAATCAAATTTAATGTTTTAAATGACTACTATACCTATGACCTATTTATCTTCCAGCTGAACTGCTAATACAAACCATTACCATCATGATTGGGGGCCTATTTGTGTATAACCACAAAGGCGAGGTCCTCATCTCCAGAGTCTATCGAGATGATATAGGAAGGAATGCAGTGGATGCATTTAGAGTAAATGTCATTCATGCAAGACAGCAAGTTAGGTCACCTGTAACAAATATTGCACGAACATCGTTTTTCCATATTAAGGCAAGTACAGGATTTTAATCATTGATTTTAGTATTGTATAGAATACTCTGATTTTCTATTTCTTCTTTCTTCTTTTTTCACCCATAAGAGATTGATATTATACCCTAGCATATATTATGTACATTCTAATTTTATATATATTATCTTCAATCTAATATAGAGAGCAAACATTTGGCTGGCTGCAGTAACCAAGCAAAATGTCAATGCAGCAATGGTATTCGAATTCTTGTTGAAGATAATTGAAGTCATGCAGTCCTATTTTGGAAAGATCTCGGAAGAGAACATTAAAAATAACTTTGTTCTCATTTACGAGCTTCTGGATGGTAATATAACAAATAAAACATAATATGATTACTAAAATTTGTTAAATACAGAAATTTTGGATTTTGGATACCCTCAAAACTCCGACACTGGTGTTCTTAAAACATTCATAACCCAACAAGGTATAAAATCAGCCACCAAAGAAGAACAAGCCCAAATTACATCCCAAGTAACTGGACAAATTGGTTGGAGACGTGAGGGCATTAAATATCGTCGTAATGAACTTTTCTTGGATGTCCTGGAATATGTTAATTTACTCATGTCGCCACAAGGTTTGTATTAAATGACTCAAATACATTTGGTTTACATAATATTTTTCAGGGCAAGTTCTATCAGCTCATGTTGCTGGTAAAGTAGTCATGAAATCGTATCTATCTGGGATGCCTGAATGCAAATTTGGTATTAATGATAAAATAGTATTGGAAGCCAAAGGTAAAGGTGGTTTGGGAGGTGCTACTGAAACAGAGGCTACACGCTCAGGCAAACCTGTAGTTGTTATTGATGATTGCCAGTTCCATCAATGTGTTAAATTGAGCAAATTTGAAACAGAACATTCAATCAGTTTCATCCCACCTGATGGAGAATTTGAATTAATGAGGTATGGTAGTTTTATACCATATTACTGATAATATGTATGTGCTTTGCTAATCAATTTGGGTCACATTCTTTTTGACTCGCCCAGTATAAGTAGTATAACATTAATTTACCCTTAAGTGTATAAAATACTAACTTTTACATAATTTTAATATATATATAGGTGATGCTACTAGACAACTCTTTGAAGAACTCAATTTTGATAATCGTAGTGAGATATTTTTGAAAACTCCAATGATGTGGATGCTCCCAACTACACTCCAATTTCTGATATATTTTTGATTGTTTATTCCAAATTATTATTTTATTATTATAACATATAATTTAAATCAAATATAAATAATATAGTCTCCCATTTCAGATATCGAACCACTAAAGACATTTCACTACCATTCCGTGTAATCCCACTAGTCCGAGAAGTGGGACGTACAAAAATGGAAGTAAAAGTTGTTCTGAAAAGCAACTTCAAACCATCCCTATTAGGCCAAAAAATCGAAGTGAAAATTCCGACTCCACTAAACACATCTGGAGTACAATTGATTTGTTTGAAAGGAAAGGCTAAGTATAAAGCTTCTGAAAATGCGATTGTTTGGAAGTAAGTTTTAAAAAAAATCCCAATAGTAGTCCAATCTAATTATAATTATTTTAGGATTAAACGTTTAGCAGGCATGAAAGAAACTCAACTATCTGCCGAGATTGAACTACTAGAAACTGACACTAAAAAGAAATGGACAAGACCACCAATTTCAATGAACTTCGAAGTGCCATTTGCGCCATCAGGTTTTAAAGTTCGTTATCTCAAGGTGTTTGAGCCTAAATTAAATTATTCTGATCATGATGTTATAAAGTGGGTGCGGTACATTGGGCGGAGTGGCTTATATGAAACAAGATGCTAAATCTAATGTTCCAACCATACTTTGATTAGCGAATGTAGATTTAAAGAGATTCACACAGTGGGGTGGAATGGTACTGGCGCGTTTAGCTAGTACAATCTTATAAAACTGATCGCTCAGTTTTATTTGATCATGCTATACTTGTTTTTTCAATTAGAATGAATGAATCAGACATATCTCTCCAAAAAGTCGGGCTGTGAGTGGTCTCGTTCCAAAATTGCAGCGCTATCACTGTTGTGCGGTTACTTGTAGCTATAATCCAGCTGTTGACAGCGCTGGACTGGCGAAACGTGCCATTGGGTTATCACCAACAGTTTGGCGCGATATTTTTAACACTCCTCTGGTTGAAAAATCAACGTATGGTACCTCTCCAGTCTGTGAGTCTCTTTATGACCAACTTGAGTTCTAGTACTATTACAAAAATGTATCAAATTATTTTAGATTCCATTAAAAAATTCCAAAACTTATATTTTATTAAAAACTTTCTTTATAGTTAATATTTTTATTATACATATTTTAATTCTATTCGAATACTCTACTACATATGACATCTGTATCGTTTAATTTTTTAGTTATTTAAAGTGTTAAGTGTTTCAAAAACATGATAGTTATTTTAGAGGATTTGTTTTTTACTTGTAAGTTCTCCTTGATATTGTGCTTTATAATTATTAAGGCAATCATTTTGTGACATAGCTGTTATAAATGTACAACCTTAAATGTAAAGTTCCCAGTATATGTAGTGAATAATATCAACTGCCCTCTAAATATATGAATGGTGTTTACAACACAGTGCATTATTGTTTAATGGTTTACATTTCAGACGAATCAATAAATGTATTTATTTGTCTAAAGTATTTAGTCAAATTTTAATGAGATATTTTACAATCATAAACCTCATCCTAAACAGAGTACTTACTTCACGAAAACTAAAAGTGCGAAAGTGCGTTCTAGGCGCGTAGCTTGGGGAAGGGTAAACGCACGAAATATATCTCCAACGGGCAACACTTGAAGAGAGAAATAGGAAAATCGGAAGCGATCACGATAATAACGTGACGGAAGGCATTGAGGAACTGAAGCAGTTAATGAAAAAGATGATGACATGAAGAATATAGAAGAGCTAAAACAAGTTGGAAATGAACTGATCAGACAAGATGATAATGGGATGAGGAGAAAACAGTAACAAGAATTTGGTTCTCTATGAAATAGAATGGAGATAACAAATTACCCATTCAATCTTCCCTACCACTTTCTTCACAACTACACTTTGCTTGTACCAAGGATGCCCTATTCATCAACTCTTAATTATTTTAATATTATTTATTACTCTTCATGTGAAACCTAAATAAAAGATTTAATTTTTATATTAACTAGAAACAGTTTTTTTTTATTTAAGTACAATAAAATTTCAAAGTAACATTATTTTATACTACAATATCATTATAATATAAAATACAATTACATTTTCAAATAATTTGTATTTACATTACCCCTTTTTAGAATGTAATTTTGTATCAATCACTACAACTCTTACAACATCTAAAGTATTTACAAAAACCTAGTAAAATAATATCAGCAAACAATTATATTGCATATGGAAATCGTGAGTGAGATAAAGGCAAAACATAAAAGGAAAATAAATAAAAAATAGTTTATTATTCAGTACATTTAAATAATAAATGTACAATTTTCATCAAACTTTTTTTTTAAACAACAATCACTATGCTATACAATGTTTTTTTATTTACAATTTATGCCTCTTTACAAACACATATTACGAAATTCATTTTGAATAATGAATGTTAATTTATAGTTTTGTAGTTAAACGAATATTTTTTTATTTATTTAGTAATGCCAATAATATTTTGTGACGTAATATTATTTATAACGAGGCAGATTTCTAGTAGTGTCAGCTAAAAATGTACTAGATATATACAGTATTCAAATCAAATTGTTATTCGAATTAAGATTTTACTCAATTAATTCAATAACGTCTAATATTCTTGTCTGAAATGTAGTTGCTAACATTTGTCTTATCTACAAGTAATTTCTGATGCAGAAAACGTGATTTTCGGCATACAATCTATGCTTTTTATAAACCCACCTGCTTATTTCCATTTTGAATTATAACAATGTCACATGAATTTTGATCCCATTATATATTTTTTTGATTGAAACTTAAATATCTTAAATGTTTCAAAATGGAAATAAACTCACACACACATTCACTATTTTAATTTCTGCCATATATTGTTATATTTAAATAGTCGAAAATCACAGGGTGAATAGTTCGATATTTACAGCACTATTAATTAGTGGAGAACATACTTATCAATTTGAACAGAATACAACAAACAAAAAAACAACAGTATATCTTTGGTTTGTACATATGTTCATGATATAAAAGTTGAAAAAAATAATAGTAAAAAAAATATTTTCATTTATAAATAGCTAAAAAATAATGCCTCAGATTTTATACAAAACAAAACTTATTTTATAAATCATGCACAAATGTTTAATAACTAAAAACTGTAAATTTGTTCTAGAACACTCAAAAAAATGCACGCCTAATGAAAATCTTATTCGTTTATTTAATTTGCACAGGTCACATGTTTGCATCGATGCTGTATTTTAAGTAAAACTTATGATATGAACACAAAATAAAATAAGGCATATTTTGTAATAACACAAATAATATCAATATAAATAATGAATAAAAACCAGGAATTTTTATGTGAATCTATTCCGGATGGAAGATGTAGATGCGCCTTCATTCGGCTCTCATGTCCATGATTTTTAATGTTTATTGTTTGAGCACTTCAAACCCTATTAATAAAACAATACATTAATTTTAACAAAACCACTCACTTATTAGTTTAAAAACTATATTCAATAATTTATGTACATTGCAATATTACAGTATGTGTTTTAATGACCGGCATGCCGCCACCAAGGACTAAGCTAGGGTCTGACTGTGCCAGGTGCTAACTTACGGATATCAATGAGTTGAGGGGATTCGGGTCCCCTGGAAGGAAATATTTGTGTCAATCTGTATGTTGTGCAACTAACCTGTTTCCGCTTCTACCATAGACGATGCAAATGTAGGTTGCGGGAAAGCACCGATCGCACGTCCGTTGTAAATCTAAGTGCATCTAATACAGGTAGTAAATTGAGTAGCGCCACGTCAGTTGGGTCAGAAAACCATGAGATAATTGGTATGGCATTGTCTAATAACATAAAATTACCAATATTAATATGTAGCAAAGTTATACATGACAATCATTTTTCATCACACCACCATTTGGTTACTAGAATAATTATATACCAATGATGACAAGATGTGACTTCAGAAGGAATGTTTCAAGGTCTTCATACTTATAATGTGACAATTGGACTTCACTGAGGAATAATTCTATTTATTACTTAGATTTTTTTCTTCTTTATTTCATTTTGTTGAGGTTTTATCATAGAAGTCTAGCCCCTAATATTGAAATTGGAATACTATGACCCCCAAAAGTAATTGAAATATTTAATATATATATATACATATATAGATAAATAAATAATAATTATAATATATATATAATATATAATACACATCTTTTAGTTACTAGAAACAATGCAATACTTTTGTATCCATATAAAAAAACTATGCAAAAGTTGACAGTTTAATACTTTTGATTGATCTGTTAGTGGTCTGATAAGTGTCCATTAATACTAATCAAAACTAAACCAAGTAGTTTGACTACTTTAATATGATATTAACCATCACTAATCCATCAAGGAATTTTATCAGATAATATATGATTAGTTTGCATTGTATTATTTGAGTAAAAATAAGTATACTAACCAGGATAAGCCCGGTATGCACCAGGACTATTGTCTAAAATAAAGACCGATGAAAGATCGCCACAAATGGCGCTGAGATCCTTAGTATAAGAACCCAAATCAGGAGTACAATGCTGCCGATAAAACCGCCTCTGTAGAATACCTCTACCAGCATCCAATCGGTCAGCTACAGCTGCTCCGTATATCTCCATGCTAGCGGTAAAGACAACAAGCTCGTACCTACAAAAATACAATTTGTAAACTAATCAACAACTATAAAAATCTCAAATATTACCATTTAGACACAATATCTAAAAATGTGTCAACGTGAGGTCTTTTGTGAACGAAAAATCGAACAGGATGCTGGTCTATGATGACTTTCAGCACGAAGTCTGGTGGAGTGCCTGGCCGCACTGTTTGCCGCACCACCCCATCGTGGTGCGAGTGTATTAATGTTTCATCTAAATCTAACACCAGCGTTTTTCGTTTAACAATATCTTAAAAGGAAATATTAATATTAAAATATTTGATAATCAAGTCATATGTGTGTACTTACTTAATCTATGCCTAGATAATGGTGATAAAGGAAATAAGTCATACTTCACTGACTGATGTTGGATCATCTGAAACAACAATCAAAATGCTAATACAAAATGATAAATATACATAGGAGATATAATGGCAAAAACAGAAACAAAAAAGGAAGATGTTTGAAATGTACTATAAATAATCACTTATGGACTAGACAATACAAAAAGAGATCTGCAAGAGATGTTGGAAATACTAGGAAGGTTGATAAGAGGAGTTATGGATATGGAAAAGACCAAATGGATGATGTTTAAGAATAGTGGCAGAGCTGAAATTGAATGATTGAGAGAGTGAATGGTTTTAAATATTTTGCCTTATGGTTTGACTGTAGAGGTGGGTTAGAGAAAAGAATCTATCATCAATCTGTAGGTGTAGAAATACTCTACATTTTCACATGTAACCCATCTCTGTAGATTTTGAAATAGAGACGCTACAGAGTTGAAACTGGGGAAATACATGAAATTTCATCTAATTCACATTTTTTCACCGCTACAGCGCAAAAACGGCAATAGTTACATAATAACGTCTAGTCTCAATCTATAGGGCTAGAAATATTCTACATTTTCATATGTAAACCATCTCTCTAGCATTTGAAATAGAGACGCTATAGAGCTGAAACTGGGGGAAAACATAAAATGTTACCATATCCACATTTTCTCGACGCTCGAAAGCAGTAACTGTTACAGAAAAACTTCTATACTCATACTAATCTGTAGGGCTAGAAATACGCTACATTTTCACATATAAACCATCACTCTAGCATTTGAAATAGAGAGGCTACAGAGTTGAAACAGAGAAAAAAAAAACATAAAATTTCATCATATTAACATTTTCTCACAGCTACAGCGCTAAAACGGAAATAGCTACATAATAACGTCTAGTCTCAATCTTTAGGGCTGGAAATACTCTACATTTTAACATATAAAACCATCTCTCTGGCATTGGAAATAGAGACACTACAGAGTTGAAACTGGGGGAAAAACATGAAATTTCATCATATTCACGTTTTCTCACCGCTACAGCCCGAAAACTATAATAGATACAGAAAAACGTCTAGTCTCAATCTGTAGGACTATTAATACTCTAAATTTTCACATATAAACCATCTCTCTAGCATTTGAAATAGAGACGCTACAGAGTTGAAACTGGGGAAAAACATGAAATTTCATCATATCCACATTTTCTCATCGCTACAGCGCAAAAACGGTAATAGCTACATAATAACGTCTAGTCTCAATCTGTAGGGATGGAAATACCCTACGTTTTCAGATATAAACAATCTCTGTAGCTTTTGAAATAGAGACGCCACAGAGTTGAAACTGGGGGAAACACATGAAATTTCATCATATTCACATTTTCTCATCGCTACAGCGCTAAAAAGGTAATAGCTACATAATAACGTCTGGTCTCAATCTGTAGGGCTGGAAATACTCTACATTTTCACATATAAAACCATCTCTCTGGCATTTGAAATAGAGACACTACAGAGTTGAAAGTGTGGAAAAACATGAAATTTCTTCATATTCACATTTTCTCATCACTACAGCGCGAGAACGGTAATAGTTACGGAAAGACGTCTAGTCTCTATTTGAAGGGCTAGAACTACTCTATTTTCACATATAAACCTTCTCTCTAGCATTTGAAATAGAGGCGTTACAGAGTTGAAACTGGGAAAAAACATGAAGTTTCATCTAATTCACATTTTGTCGCCGTTACAGCGCAAAAACGGTAATAGCTACATAATAACGTCTAGTCTCAATCTGTAGGGCTATTAATCCTCTAAATTTTCACATATAAACCATCTCTCTAGCATTTGAAATAGAGACGCTACAGAGTTGAAACTGGGGGAAACACATGAAATCTCATCATATTCACGTTTTCTCACCGCTACAGCCCGAAAACTATAATAGATACAGAAAAACGTCTAGTCTCAATCTGTAGGACTATTAATACTCTAAATTTTCACATATAAAACCATCTCTCTGGCATTTGAAATAGAGACACTACAGAGTTGAAAGTGTGGAAAAACATGAAATTTCTTCATATTCACATTTTCTCATCACTACAGCGCGAGAACGGTAATAGCTACGGAAAGACGTCTAGTCTCTATTTGAAGGGCTAGAACTACTCTACATTTTCACATATAAACCTTCTCTCTAGCATTTGAAATAGAGACGTTACAGAGTTGAAACTGGAGGAAACACATGAAATTTCATCATATTCACATTTTCTCATCGCTACAGCGCCAAAAAGGTAATAGCTACATAATAACGTCTAGTCTCAATCTGCAGGGCTGGAAATACTCTACATTTTCACATGTAAAACCATCTCTCTGGCATTTGAAATAGAGACACTACAGAGTTGAAAGTGTGGAAAAACATGAAATTTCTTCATATTCACATTTTCTCATCACTACAGCGCGAGAACGGTAATAGCTACGGAAAGACGTCTAGTCTCTATTTGAAGGGCTAGAACTACTCTACATTTTCACATATAAACCTTCTCTCTAGCATTTGAAACAGAGACGTTACAGAGTTGAAACTGGAGGAAACACATGAAATTTCATCATATTCACATTTTCTCATCGCTACAGCGCTAAAAAGGTAATAGCTACATAATAACGTCTAGTCTCAATCTGCAGGGCTGGAAATACTCTACATTTTCACATGTAAAACCATCTCTCTGGCATTTGAAATAGAGACACTACAGAGTTGAAAGTGTGGAAAAACATGAAATTTCTTCATATTCACATTTTCTCATCACTACAGCGCGAGAACGGTAATAGCTACGGAAAGACGTCTAGTCTCTATTTGAAGGGCTAGAACTACTCTACATTTTCACATATAAACCTTCTCTCTAGCATTTGAAACAGAGACGTTACAGAGTTGAAACTGGAGGAAACACATGAAGTTTCATCTAATTCACATTTTGTCGCCGTTACAGCGCAAAAACGGTAATAGCTACATAATAACGTCTAGTCTCAATCTGTAGGGCTATTAATCCTCTAAATTTTCACATATAAACCATCTCTCTAGCATTTGAAATAGAGACGCTACAGAGTTGAAACTGGGGGAAACACATGAAATCTCATCATATTCACGTTTTCTCACCGCTACAGCCCGAAAACTATAATAGATACAGAAAAACGTCTAGTCTCAATCTGTAGGACTATTAATACTCTAAATTTTCACATATAAACCATCTCTCTAGCATTTGAAATAGAGACGCTACAGAGTTGAAACTGGGGGAAAAACATGAAATTTCATCATATTCACGTGTTCTCACCGCTACAGCGCGAAAACTATAATAGATACAGAAAAACGTCTAGTCTCAATCTTAAGGGCTATTAATCCTCTAAATTTTCACATATAAACCATCTCTCTAGCATTGGGAATAGAGACGCTACAGAGTTGAAACTGGGGAAAATCATGAAATTTCATCATGTTCACAGTTCTTCACCGATACAGCGCGAAACAACAACAACTACAGAAATACTCTACATTTTCTCATATAAAATATTTGAAATAGAGATGTTACAGAATTAAACCACATTTTTTTTAGATTTTATTAATTTAATAGATAATAGCAATTAAAGCAGGCAGAATTTACCTGGTGCCAGAAAATGAAAAAGACATCAGACATCTGTGAGCATATTTGTATTTTCATTAAATACAGGTCTATATACCTAAGGTTTAATATTTGTACGTTAAATGTTTAATATTATACATAGGAGAAGATTTCAACTGTATATGTATGTGGGACAGGGAATACATGGAAGTAATAGGAACATTTGAAGAAAATATAAGAAACACTAATGGAAAAAGGATGTTGAAATTCTGCACAATAAATAACATGGCAGTAACCAATTCATTCTTCAATCAGAAGAGAATACATCAATATACAAGAGAAGTTGGCAGGAGAATAAGTGGAAAGTAACAAGAGAAGAGCAGTAATAATAATACAGTGGTAAGGAGAGGACTGGAAATAGGAAGGGAGCAAAATAAAAGCAAAACCCAAAGATGAGAAGTGGTAAAAAGCATAAACATTGTGATTGAAACAATAAGAACATATAGATTAAGAGAATAGAAAATAGCCGACAAATTCAAGGATTCATTAGTAAACAAAACAGAGAGAATAGAAGAAAGCACAAAAGACCAAGATGTAGAACATCTATGGAAACTATACTAAATTGTACTGATAGAGGCAGCAATACAAAGTGAACCTAGAAAAATGTACAAGCAGATATTGGATAGAAAAATAAAAGATGAGATATAGGATCATATCATAGGTTTATAAGAAGCCAGCCACAACTCAAAAACATTCAATTTTGAAATTGTCATTGTCCTAACATAAACTTAATTAAATATTGTATATATCTTTGTTGCTAGTACTTAAGAACTTTGAATGAGCAAATCTTTTCTAGACAAGAGAAAGCACCTATCACCAATAATACTTAACACATAAAAATATTCAGAATTTCAAGGAAGCAAGGCTTTTATTGTACAATTTCTACAGTGCCCAAATATTATAAAAATATATAAATTACTTACTAATATTTTTATTATATATATATATATATATATATATATTATATATATATATATATATATATTATATATATATATATATATATATTATATATATATATATATATATATATATATATATTATATATATATATATATATATATTATATATATATATTATATATATTATATATATATTATATATATATATATATATATATATATATATATATATATACATTAAATTAGAAAAGGTGAATACTTTTATAATAGACCTGATTAATAAAACAGTATTTTACAACTAATTTAATGTACTCAATCTCCTATTTTTTTAAAACTCCTGACCTTTATTTGAGTTGTAAGTCTGTTTACCATAAACTTAATATAAACATTGTAATAAGTGGATGAAAAAGGCAAGCTGAGAGATGGTATAGGGCAGACAGAAAGTTTTCATTTTGCTTAGTATCTATACCACCAAAACTATCAATTGAGAAAATAAAAGTTAATTGAAACCATTTTGAATTTAGTTCCTGATTAATTGAAATACTACTACTAACAAAATTTACCAACATTTGTACTTTTTGAGATGTGACTATCTTCTAAAATGAATGATATGTTTACAATGATGGCATAAAAGGCTATATAGGAAAAGATAAGAATATTTGTAGCATTGATTGACATACAAAAGGCATTTGATAAAGTATCAAGAGAACAAAATTAAATAGGAATTAGTGAGAAAATAAGAATAGTAGTAGAGATACACAAAAATAATAAGAATGCTGTCATATATAGAAATAAAACATCCGAACAATTCACAACACACTTTTTTATGTACACACATGTTGAAAATCATCCAGTATTATTAAAATAAAAACAATTGCCTATACATAACAATCAAAGTAAATATTGTTTTCACTATGAAACAAATTTTTACATATTTATTATATCAATCAATAAGATTAATTGTTCTAGATAACACTTTATTATCATTTTCGACAATAGAGAGATAAAATTTTGATAACAAATTTCAATTCAACTCAAAAATCTATCAACAAAGCTTGTTTTGTTTCTTTGCACAAGTGCTATATGTGTACATATTAAACATTTAGCACCAAATAAACTCCTTGAAACTATTTAATAATAGTGTTGTCAAAACATTATGCAAGTGGAAAAGTGTCATCCTTACCAATAGAAACAGAAATATGTCAATATGTCAGATCATACCCAAATAGAAAATGGGCATAAATTACCAAAAGAGCAACAATTAAATAATGCCTGTGGCTACTTACAGATCTGGTTTGCTTTTTAACCATAAAACACAAACAGTTCCAAACTCTGGATGCGAGTAGCAAAAATGCCCTAAGTCCCATTTGCATTTGCTTCCACATTGGTAATGTTAGTTTATTCACTATAATAATAATTTAGACACTAGTATAATCTTGGTAACACACACAGCTAATCCACAATTTTAGCCTAACTTATTACATTTTAGCAAAAATATCATGTATAAACCGCCATGCCAGTACACACGATGAAAACAGCCACAAATGACTGAGTTGTCAATTGACAGGCATGCATAGTTGCCAATAATACATTATCAGCTCTGGGCTATTTTTAAAGTTATATATTTTTTGATTTTATGATCTGCCATTTAAATTGAACAACCTGTCGCGATTATTATTTCTTAATTTTCTAAGCAGTTTGTGTTTGTGCGTTGCTACCAATAAATAGTTTAATAAATTTAAGGTTCTAAATGATTATTTTATAAATTTAGTAGATATATTATATTTAATATACTACAAATAGTATTTTAAATTTAATCTAACTGTTTATTTAATTATTTTATGTTTAAGTTTATTAAATTTCAGCAAACCTGCTAGCTTGGTTGCATATGTTAGTTTATAAATTTTTAATGGAAAAAAGTATTGATGATTAAATATATAGCTGCCAATTCTTGCAAATAACGTTGCCTAAGTATTATTTCAACATACCATTTTAAAATTAGTAACTTTTTATAGTTTTCTTATATTTAGCTTATAACTAAGTAAAGGCATGCTAGAGGAGAGTTGGCCCTTAGATAAAATTGTTGTTACTTATACATTTTTAAGGTTGGCGTTTTCAAATGTAGGCAACTTGTAATGCACATGTAATAGCATAGGCGCAATGCGTATAAGAAATACGCACCGTTTTCTTTAACTAGAACATAAATTGAGTTGCAAAAATACGTATGCAAAAGAATAATGTTGCACGTATTCCGTAGTCTAGGTGAGAATGTCCATAGTCCCTCGGTAATCGTGAAATTAAATTTATTATTTTTTGTTTACAATTACCGAAGGACTATGGACACCAACTTTTAACATGGACTTGAACACTCTCTTATCATGCTCTGTGATGGACACTCACCTAGACTACGGAATACGTGCAACATTATTCTTTTGCATACGTATTTTTGCAACTCTATTTTTATGTTCTAGTTCAAGAAAACGGTGCGTATTTCTTATACGCATTGCGCCTAAGCTTACATGTGCGTCACAAGAATGCCTAAATTTGGAAACGCAAATCTTAATTGAATTTGTTTATTATAAATATTGCTAGTATCTGGAGGTCTATGGGCAATTCAAGCTAGTCGGTACTCTATCTGGTGGCACAAAATGAACTAAAATCTAGTGGGTAATCTCTACGCATAAAATGTATTTTCTCATCGTATATGTGACAATATGTGTAAGGTTTGTCTAGTTATATATTAAAAGTTTATTAACAATCACGCATTACTTCCAAGTGATCAAAATCGTATACATTTTATCTTATCAGTTGATCAAACAATAACAAAGGTGAGTTTTTTTACCCACTAGTTCGACAAAAACCGTTGACATTTGAATCGCCAATTGTGTAACTTCAAATTGGTCTGTTACCCATGGCAACCAAACAACTGTTGCTCTGCGAACGCTAGTGTAATAGTGCCTTATGGCAAATGTCACCAGTTTGTTAAAAGTGACGTTAAGTTAGTAAAATAGGTTATTATCCTGTCACATTTGACACATTTGTGCCATTGACATAAGGCATTCCAAGGCATCTTCTATAATGCTGGTTGCTCTATGGATCTGATCTATAGTGGACTGATTTTGTCAAAATCCAAACTGATAATTTCCCCCGCGAAGGAACACACCTTGTCGTGGTGTGGGGGCCCAATTGGACGACATCCGAAATAGCCCTGTTATGAAGTTAGAACATAGCAGGGACCAGGATGTCGTCGCATTGCTAAGATGTTCTGAGGCTCAGCAAAACTCCTCGCATGATGAGCCTCTCTTCTAGAATTAATTTCACAGCTTTGATCTGTCGGCCAACCTTGGTCAACTGGTGCCTCTCTTGGCTCTTTCCGACCCCGACGCTATTAGGTATCGAGGGTCACCAGTCTTCTCTTCATCGCTCTAAAAAAAAAGGAGTTCGAGCCAAGTCTAGCTAGGACGGTGATTCCCACAGAGCACTATAGGTTGTATAATTTATTTATATATTTGTTCGAATAAATAACATACTAGGCACGTGAAGTGGCAAAGCGCTATTTTTTTTAAATCTGAAGGAACACATACATATACGCTAAAGGTCGTTTTAGACAAGACAATTTCTTAGCTCAAAAGTTGTTCGAGAAATTAATTCATATATCCTCCTCCCATACACTTTGTTCTTGACAAATAGAACGCGTTATATTTTTCCATTCGATCTACCATCCAATTCAATAATTTTCTGTATGACACGAGACAATTTAGATTGTCTCGAATCTTGACTAACTTTTGAGTCAAGATATTGTCTTGTCTAAAACGACCTTAACACACGACAGAAAGACCCTAAAGTTGATAGCCAGTTACAGAGATGTAACAAATATTATAATATAATTATATATTAAATTATTTATTTTGGCCCCTATAGAAAAGTAAAAAATAGAAATCTCGTAATTAAAATGAAGTCAGTAAAAGTGAACATCAATCGTAATTACATGCCTCAGCATAAACATTTCCAGAATAGTAAACGGCGCCACGAATGGCTTTATAATGAGAAGTGTTATGCTTTCGAAAAAGATGTATCAGAATAAATTATGAATCGATTAAGTAATATAATTGGGTGTCTATATGATTTTGAAATTTAAACGACGATAATACAACGGTCTAACACATAATTCAAAATGATTCGGTATTGATTGATTTTTATACCTACAGTACAGCCGTTTATCTATATATATATATATATATATATATATATATATATATATATATATATATATATATATATATAATAGTTCGACCCTTATCGCACAGTGGGGCCGATTCCCGAAAACGTGGCCAAAAATAGGAAGACCACCAACTTTCGTATTTTCGAATTGTCTTAACAGGTTCAGGGATTGTCTGAGCATTCGGTATTGATTGATGAGAATCTTTAAAAGGGTAGATTTTTCTACCTGCCCCTACAAGTTAGTCTGAAGTTCACCCTCGTACATCGTACAACAGAGCTGACAATTTGAGCAAAGTTCAAAGTTTTATAATGTTCGTGTAATTTTAATTGTGTAAAATCAAAAATTCTCCTGCCGTACAGTAATTCTGTCATTATTCTAAAATATTGACAGTATTACTGACCATGTAAGGTGCCTTTATGAAGTGTTAATTTTGCATGTATGTATTATCTTATTACCTTTTACCTTGCGGTGTAGGCTATTACATTTACATTACTTAACAATTATTGTTGTTGATTATACATTTGTAAATTCTTTCCACTCTTTTCTCTTGCTTGTATAACTGTCTTTCCGTTCTTGATTATTATTTCCTCTATTCTGTTGTCCCACTCTTTTCTTGGTCTACCCCCTTCTTCTTTTATTTCCTGTTCTTGCTTCACATACCTGTTTTGTTTGATTATTTTTGTCCATCCTAATTAAATGTCCCCACCAGTTTAGTTGTTTCTTTTCTATATACTTTTCTATAGCTTCAATTTCCAATTCTTCTCTGATGTCATCATTTCTTATTCTGTCTCTTCTCGTAACTTGTTTTACTCCTCTGAGATATTTCATTTCCATTACCTGTATTCTACTTTTGTCCCTCTTCGTTAGTTTCCACGTCTCGCTCCCATATGTCAGTATATGTCTATATATGCTTTTGTATATATTTATTTTTGTCCTTCTGCTGATCTCTTTTTTGTTAATCAGTATATTGTACAGTGCGTGGTATGTTTTAACTGTGTTTATTCTGTTACTAAGTTCACCTTCCATTTTTCCGTCTTCTGTCAGTGCTAGTCCTAGATATTTGAATTGTTCTACTTGCTCTACTTTGTGTTGTTCTATCTTTATATTTATTTGTTCTTTCCGGTTTCCTATTACCATCACTTTTGTTTTGTTATATTCATTTTCATATTATACTTTTCTAGATGTCTGTTCCATACACTCAGGTTGTGCTGCAGATTAGCTTCATTTTCTGCTATCACTACGACATCATCAGTGAAGGCTCCTTCCGATATTTTTACCACTTGCATATTTGTTGTACCCTATATTTGCTTTTTTGATTTCTGGTTTCATGCTCTTCATTATTTCATCTATGTATATGATAAATAACGTAGGACTGAGCCCGCTTCCTTGTCTGAGTCAAGTCTTAAATGTTCTTGATGTTTGTCCCTTGTGTATTATTGCATGGGTGTTGTTATATATGTTTTGTATTAATTCGACTGTCTTTCTTTCTACACCTATGTCTTTGTGTTTGAATAGTGTGTTCGTTATTACTAGGTTGTTCATTCTACAGTAATCTAGCATTTTTTTCCCATTTTGGTTTAGTACGTCTTCGCCATATCTTCCTCTCGTCAAGTCGTTATCTTTTACGTCCTTACCAATTCTGCTGTTGAAGTCACCCGCAACGAAAACTTCTCCTTTGGCTGTTTCGGTTGTTTCGCTGAGTTGCTCCCAAAATTCTTCTTTGTTGATCACTACATCATCTACATTTGGCCCATATACTATAATTATTGTTCTGGTTGTGTTAGTTTCTTTTAGTGTTACGGTTAGTATCCTTGGTGATATTTCTTGCCATGTTTCTGTTTGGTGTTCGATTGTCTACTCCGCTACATATTATTTTATGTTTGTTATTGGTTGTGTATATTCTTTTCCCTTTTCTTTTTGTCTCCGTTATTGCCAATATGTCTACTTCCATTCTTTCGAACTCTTTTTCCACATTCCTCTTTTCCATATATACTCCTTATGTTCCAGGTTGCTTCTCCATATTTTGATTTTCTCTTTTTCGTTTTTTTTACCTATTATGTCTCGTTCGTTGTTCGTTTTTTCTATTTTCTGTCTGTGTATGGATTGTTTTGTTTACATTTTTTGTTTTACATTTTATTGCATTTATTTTATTTACATGGCTAGTTCTGTCTTACTTCCCTCTTTCCTTAGTTTTTTGTACTCGGTACAAATTTTCTTGTTCTTCGTTCCAATTGTACCATTTTTCATTTATACACATCTTTTTGTATTCTATTTTCACTCTTTTTCCTTCCTTGCTATCTTTGTTATCTCGTATTGTATTTCTCTCTCTTTGTGGGTCAGGTCATCTTCTATGTATATTTGTTGTCCTCTAAGCTTGTATTTGGTTGTCATTATTTCATTTTATCTTCAAAAGATTCCATTTCCACCATGTTTATACTATTTCCATCATTTTGTTTTATCGTTCTTACCATTTTTACTTTCGTATCTACTCCCAGCTTTTGCTGTATGAATTTTCTAGCTTCTTGCCTGTTTCCATTGTTATCCCAAGTTGTTCCGTTATTAGTTGATTGTGTTTGCGATTTTTAAATAGACTTTTAAAAAAAACAGCAGATCAAGGTTTGATTCCTTTTGGGTTTTGTATCTTATATTTTTACTTTTAAATATTTCAAATTTGGCTGCCCAGGTGTGCCCAACGAATATTTTTTCGTAACTTTGACTGTTTTTTTAACATGCAATACATTATTCAAAGCTTATAATAATGTTTTATAATTATTTATACATATATTAATAATTTATATATATTTATATATGTTATACGCCATTTTTATTTTCAAAATCGCACATTGGATTTGTAATCAATAAGCTCAAAATCCTCCGTGTAAGTAATTTCGAATCAATTATATGCAAAATTTTCTTTTTTGTCCGCCATTCTTGGTCCGTTATGTTGAATTTTTTTAAATGTGACCTCATAACCCCTCGTATAAGTTATTTCGAACCAAATAATTTCTAAAATTTACTTTTTTGTCCGATATTTTGCGTCCGTTATTTTTTAAAATTTTTAAAATCATACATCGGATTTGTATTTAGTGACCTCAAAACCCTCCGTGTAAATTATTTCGCACCAAATTATTTGCAAAAGTTACTGTTTAGTCCGCTATTTTGGGTCCGCCATTATGAATTTTTAAAATCATACATCGAATTTGTATTCAGTGACCTTAAAACCCTGCGTGTAAATCATTTCCAAACAAATTATTTGCAAACGTTACTGTTTTGTCAGCCATTTTGGGTCCGCCATTTTGAATTTTTAAAAGCAGACATCGGTTTTGTATTCAGTACCCCCCGTGTAAGTTATTTTGAAACCAATTATTTCCAAACTTTAATTTTTTGTCCGCCATTTTGGGTCCACCATTTTGAATTTTAAAAATCGAACATTGGATTCGTAATTCAGCTACCTCGAAAACCCCCGAAGAATGAAAATTGGACTTCTAAAAGAAGGTTTATTAATATTGGTCACATTTTCGGGATATGGCCCCACTTTGGGGCATTGGAGCGAATTTTTGTAAATCACCTTTCATAGTTTTTCAGACGTTTTCTGTATAGTTAAGATAAATACCGATGATTAAATTCCTATGATATTCTCCCTTGACTACAAGTTTTTTTAAAATTTATAATCAGTACACCTTGAGTAGGGAGATAGGTGTTAGGGGTATTGTGTTACATTACCATTTGCTATGTATATAGTACTTGTAGATTCTTTTCACCCATTCTTGGTTTCTGTTGTCTTTTGCCTTCCTTTTGGTCCATGATAGACCTTTTTCTCTCAAGATGTCCTTTATAGTCATATCTCATATTTTGCTTGGCATGCCAGTTTCCTTCTCTTGTATGTTTTTGTTGCTCATATTCTCTGCTAATTTCAAGAGCTCCGAGAATATGTCGGTAAGTAATGAATTATTTATTACTACAGACGTAAAACATTTTATGGCGAACCATTTTTTGAAATTTATATGGAGATCTCATCGTATTCTTTTCTCTTTCAATTATTATACTATTCTCTAACTCTTATTTATCTACAGGGTTTAAGAATATTGACCTGTTATACGTTTAAATCTTTATACATTTCTTTATTTCAAATATTGGATTGTTAAGGCGTCTATTTTGTGATAATTCATTTTAAAGGATAAATAAAACGATTTTTTACTTTGTTTTTTATCACACTTCAGCTGAATAAATAAAAAATCGTTCTATTTATCCTATTTCTTTATTGTTTTAAATTTTATTACAACCAAGGGAGCTTATAGCTGCCTATACAAAATGTTCATTGAAAGCATTAGAAATTTCCTTTTGCGTGATATCTAACTAGGTGGTTTCTAATAAGTAATCAAATAGTTTCGAAAACCCTCATTGATTATGAATGCTTTTAAGAATTTGACAACATAATGTTATTTGAATACCCTCATCAACCATTGGTTTTATATTAATGAATTTTAGACCTTCCTTTAAATTGACTTAATTTTTATGGTAACTAACCTTGAATAAAAACTAAATAAATAAAATAAAAAATATAATGGCCTTCCCGCCCAAAAATAGGACATGAGTGTAAACCCTAATGCGTATGACGCAATTACCGGAATTTTGTACTCACTTATAATGAGGGAACGTATTACTTCTAATTTTAGTAAATATAACCATTATGCTGAATTATTAATTGTTACCGGAAGATATTAAATTGTAATTACCCTACTATTTTAACACTTCTAATCGGAAAACACAATAAGAGAATAAAAAACGACTGGTATTTTTATCGCGAACAATTTAGAATTGCTAATTTTTCTTTACGTTTCATGACTAAAATAGTCGAAATAGACCCGTATTTGATTGATGTCTGTTTCTGTCTCTGAACAAAATTCGGTAAAAACGGCTGAATGGAAAAAACGAGCTATGCCATCAAACACGTGGTACCCATACACGTGTTTGAGGGCATAAGTGTATCTATGATCGATACGGCATCAGAAAGAGCTTGCAGCATTTTATTCTGATTTTATTGAGTCAAATGCTTTTCGTAGTCGACATACGATTATACAGATAGATTTATTGTAATCAGTGCATTTTTCGATAAGAGACCTAACTAATTGTAGCTGGCCGTTTGTACCATACACATTTCGAAAGTCTGCTTGTACGCGAGATTAATAAAAAGTCGTATTTATTTATTAATCTCTTGGTAATGATTCGCATGAATAATTTGTATATATGCGACAGTAAGCTTATGGGCCGCATAATTCTACCTCAGCCCTTACAATCGGCGGCGCACAACCACAAGACCTGAGCGATAGTGCACGCCACGGGGGCGACTAGCAATAATAAACCATGCAAAAAAAGTGCCTCTAGTACAATGTAATTTACGCTTTAGTGCCGCCCCCTTATTTAGTCTAAAGTAATGTTTGGAACGTCCTCGGAGCCTTGGTTTTGCTCAGTTTGTATATTGGTGACTGGATAAATTGGAACTAAAATAAGCAATTTTATATGTAAATGCAAATTTAGCGCAAGAAATTCGTAATTTTAATAGCAATGTTTTGATAAAAAATCACATCATCTCAATGTTTAATGAAAAAATTTTTACTGAATGTCGGCTATTCCGGTTTCCCTATCCTATTGAACGTAGATAACGACACGTTCGGCGAAATGGTCAGTAAGAAGAAAAAACTAATTGATGTACAAACATAATTTAAAGTTATTAACTATTATAATTCCAGTAGCCAATATATTACGACAAACATGTTTATTTATATAGGAGTAATCAATAAAAAAATTCATGTGTCAAAACAATAATAATAAATTGTGTTTAGAAATATATCTTTATTTGGTGTAAAAACTAACGTCGAAATAAATGTACAGTTGTAATAGATATTTATAAGATTTGGTTTTGTCACCATGCGGCTTTCAAAATTAATTAATATTAAATCATATATAAGTATGAATCCATCCCTTAGCAATTTACATATCTAGAATCCGATCTTATTAGTTCTCATCAGTGTAGTTCAGCTAGTGAGGGTGAATTCACACAATATCTCGAGTGGTTATATACAAAAATTATACAACTAACCCCCTAGGAGGAAAGTTAAACGTAATATGGGTGTGCTTTGCTAATTGAAGGTGTTTAACTTTCCTCCTAGGGGGTTAGTTGTATAATTTTTGTATATAACCACTCGAGATATTGTGTGAATTCGCCCTCACTAGCTTAACTACACTGATGAGATCTAATAAGATCGAAGTTAATTTTTAATATTAAATCATTTAAAAGACCGTTCAAGGATGATTTTTGTTTAATAAACTGTCAGTTTTAGCTATCAGATATTGCTCGAATTCTAGTAGTCCAGTAATGATAACATATCTAATTTCAAAATTTAATCCCGATCAATTATTTTTTTTTTTAATAGCACCTGTTAATGTAAATTAATGCGTCTAGCAAAAAATAGCCTTTATAATTACCCCAATAACATATCTGCGTAAATATTGTTTAAATAAAAATTGTGGAATACAGACCACTTTGGGTTGATTATATTATTGATATAACAATTTAATTAGGCCTGAGCGAATATTATTTTAAAAATAGCATGTGTTATTGTGAATTTATGCGTCTGAAATTCAAGCCAGTTTCCTCGTCAACAAAAAGAGCCTTGATAATTAACATTGCTGCAAAAAGATTGTTAAATCTTATATGTACTATGGACAGGTTAGCAATGTAATCAAGGTAACGTCTGGTCCGAATGCTCAGTTACTCATTTGCGGACTTAATTTAGCAAAATATTGTACTCTTGGTCCTGTTGCCGGTTAAGTACCGGTGTGTAGTATTTGTGAAATCGTTAACCTGTTGCAACATATAAAAAGCGTGGAATATTAATCGAAAATGTATGTATAATAATATTAGTATACTCCCAAATTATGGTATATATCTTCAAAATTATTTATTATTGAATTTTAAAGATGTTATTCCATTTCATTTCAAAAAAAAAATATATTCTTAATACTTTTATAGTTGTCTGTGCTCAATACAAATTTTAACATCTTGTTACTATTACTAGAAGAAAAAGATCAGACAAGTATACTCACTCCGGTTTAGAAGAGAAAATGAGATGTAGAAGCAAAGAATATAGTGGTGTGTGTATAAGAACAGACTGAAAAACTAAATAATTGACTGGAATTTTACAGTCCTCACTGCAATTTTTATATATACATATATATATATATATATATATATATATATATATATATATACATATATATATATATATATATATATATCAGGGATATTCTTGTATATTTATGATAAAAGCTTGTAATTAGTAGTAAATAAGTAGTGGCGCGTAAAATAGAACTTGCACATAGAATAGTATTGTTAATCTTCTTAATTTGGAGGCGTAATATTAGTTACCTAACGATCATGATTTTTGTTGTTGTTTATAAGTTTTAATAATTCCTGATTGATTCTGTATTGAAAAACACTAAAACAAAAATATTGTCTGTAACTTACGGTTTAGCAATTCCTTATTTTGGGTATTGCGGTTGGTTTCACACGTGTTTGTTCTTTCAAGCACTTTCTATTTTCTTATTTTCCACACTTTGACCCCAACAACATCTTTACACATACATCCCACACCTTACAAGCTATTTCATATGACTCTTCAACCAATATCCCATTTTCTTAAGACAAATATACATCGCTTGCACCTACTCAACTTTTTCCGTATATACCCCTCTAAAATCATACACAAAACCTAAGTACTGTTGTATTTTGTTTGCTGTAAAGATAGAAATGGAGTACATGCTGAAAATATTGGGGACGTGTAATGATCCTGCTTATTACACAGAAAAGTTTCCGCGGCAACAGCATCCTGATGCGAATGTTATAAGGCGTATCGAGTAGACTAGTAGATATGTTAAGCCTAAATCCAAGAACAAACGCGAGAATAATTTATAAATTATGTTAATTGCTAGTTTCTATGTTCCTTAATTCTGTATAATTATCCTGATGATGCTCGAAATTAAAAGAGCGAAATATTAATATATTATAAAAGGAGTTTAACTGCCCTCGCTTTTTCCCAAAAATAACTTATACTAATTTTCGGCGAAATACAATACTATATATATATATATATATATATATATATATATATATATATATATAATATAGTTTTTAAATTAACTAATAATATACCGATATATTTGCATAACATAATATATTGTTTGGTTATTGGGTTATTGGTTGTGTGTAATCCAAATTTAAATACATAATAATTAGCTTTTAATTTGACGATATAATTAGTATTAAATACGTTTGCATCGCGAACAATTACGCTGGTGAATGGCACCTTGCCGGCGTGTATTTGGTAGGGAGACTGTTTTTGTGCGAGGGGGGATCATTAGTGGAAAATAAATTTCTATCACTAGTTGACATGTTCACACAATCAACCCAAAATTGATGTAGTGCAATTCAAGTGTTTCCCTCGTCGGATATTGATTAAGGTATACTATTATTTCTTATATAACGTTAAGAGTGTATATTTTGATTTAAATTTAATTGATTAGTAGAGCGAGTTAAATTATTTAAAAATGTTTTTATATTTGCGGTTTATAATCTCTATTAAAATTAAATTAGCCAGTAAACTACTCGTATGTGGTAATAGATTTTATAGCCATAATTTACAGCTCGTTTATATTCTATCTATTTCTTTTTTATGTATGCCCATATCATTTCTACATAATTAAAATACGCACATTCCTTTTTTTATCTATGTATTTATATATTTCGCAACAGGGTAAGCCCCAAAAGAAATGAAATATTTCAATTGATAATATAAAGACGGCGGAAAAGCCTCACGGCTGATTGCCCTATAAAGATAGAAGTTTTTTAATATAAAGAATCCTTGTGACTAAAGTATATCAGAAAGAATCATTGTTTAAAGAAAATAAAATATATTTGTAATTACTTAACTTCACATTTTCATATAGATTTAATTATGATATTTGATTGGTACCACAAAGATGTATTTGGAAATTATTTTATTGAACTAACTGCCCTTAATAATGTCTTAATAAATCTGTATAGATTCTTTCACTGCAAAATGGACGCCTTTCTGCAGAAAAGAGCCAACCTATAAAATATGTTTGTTTCTCTTACCTTTATACTCAAGGTAAACAATTTAACTTAACGAAATAAAAAGATAGCTCTAAAGCTCTAGAAGTCCAAAATTAATCTGAGGTTAATAGATAATTTTTAATTTATATTAATCTTTGTATAAACCTTTATATAAATCTGTTCTCTACTTTAACATTAGGTGGATTGGTTCAATTCTCCAAATAGTCCCAACAAAAATAAAACATTCTGCTGAATCTGAAAAATGATATTTTGGTTAATATGAGAAACTCATGGCATTAGTTGTAACAAACATTTATTATATCGTATATAATACCATATAATAATAATATACCATACTTGTTGATATAAGAGTTATTATAAAACAAAATAAACTATTCGTGACCTAATTTTGGTTGTTATTTTGACGTTTGCTTACTGTATATACCGACATTTAGAGATATTTATTGAAACAAAAAAACAAGTTGTTGATTTAATTTTAATTTTTTAATTTTACTTTCTTTTATCTACTAATTTGATTACATTATCAGATGAATAAAGTTGTGCTAGAAGCCTCTAATTCTATATCGTCTTCAATCATAATCGTGGTTAAAATTATTGCTTGAAGGGTGTTACATTTTCCTCAATCCATAACCTGTATATATTTGTTTATTTTTAATGTTAAAACTTGCATATTTTGTGTATCATTTAATTTGTTATTGTATCATATTACCGTCCTAATACATTATATTAAATATTAAAACATATCGTAAATTTAAAATCTTTCTGTAAGAACATTTTGTAAAAAAATTAAAAAAAGAGAAAATCGAGGAAGGGTATCATCATACCAGCACGACAGAGCAGCTGATTTGATCCCCGTAAGCTGAAGTCGCCATATATACAATATCAATATGTAGTTAATATCAATTAAGCTTTTTTTATATTTTTATTAATTTTTTAATTTTTTAAATTCGATTGAACGTTTCGCAATACAAAACATAATCACAGTGGTCTCATAAAATTGACAATTGGCAAACCCCATCCATATATACAATATCAATATGTAGTTATTATAAATATATTTGAAGTTTTTTTATTATAATTAAAAATATATTTGTATGTTTGTTTGTAAAAAAAAATAGGGGAATATACTTATTATTATTATTAAACTTATTAATATTACAATCCTCAGTTTGATGGCGTTAACAGCGCCCTTAAGTTTATTTAGTGATCACTACGTGGTCATCTCGCTATCTTTGTCATCAACCATCATCAGCACCACATCGTATCAAGAACATACAATAAACTTCAAAATCACAACAAATCGTTTTTATTGTCTCCTATAAGATTTAACATAATACAACAAAGGGCTTATCATAAATTCTGCAGTGCTGATGATGCCGATTGAACAATTTGCCAACTCATGTTTTTCTTTTTTGTAAGTTTTTGCACCTACTATTATTGCAGAAATTAGAAAATGCCGCTGTCACCTATGCAGGAATGGTTCTCCGGGCGCAATATTTTCATCACAGGCGCAACAGGATTTATGGGAAAAGTCCTATTGGAGAAGATGATGCGGGATCTGCCAGGAATAGGAACAATTTATATATTAGTCAGGCCAAAACGTAATCTAACACCCGCACAACGGCTAGAAAACATCACCAAATTGGCTGTAAGTTATATAATAATCATTATATACCTACTAAGTTCTCACGTTTCTTGTCACGGGGCTTTTATCCTATATTCGAATCGAATATATATATATATATATATATATATATACAAAAACACAAACATTAAAATAACATAAAATAAAACAAAAACAACTACAAATTGTTAATAAAACCAATGACCCGGTTGACAATAACCCTAAATAAATATCTACTTAACCTAAGCCCACATTGTAAATATTATAAAAAAATACAACCATTATACCCTCCCAACTCATCACAACAATACCCATACAAAAATGACCTAAAAATGTACTCCCAATGCATCCACTTCCTTCCTTCCTTATTTATGGACTTGTAATATATATATATATATATATATATATATATATATATATATATACATATAAATTGTGGATATCCGTCCCTTAGCGCTTTTGCTCAAACAATCTCCACTGATAAATGGCCACCTGCATCTACTAATTCATCTTTCTCCTTCATTATTTTCTTTCGCCAGAGGCATGTTATGTAAAGAGTGAAAGAAACAGATAAAGGAGATAGAAGAATTAGTAGATACAGATGGCTAATAAGCAGAGGTTATTTGAGGGAGAGAGCTAAGGGATATCCACAATGTGTATATATCTATTTATTTTATATTGCTAATTTTACTAAAGTTTACTAAGTTTTGTAATATCTACAGACAAGATAAGTCCATCAATAAGGAAGGAAGGAAATGGATGTATTGGGAGTATATATAGTATCAGTTGTATTATTGTACACTAGTCACATGTTACATCAAACAATCAAATATAATCTGTGTTTTCATAATGTGTCTCTAATACTATTTTATGGTGATTTCTATTAATAATAGATGATGATCCGATTATCCTCTACCGGTGTGAAGTAAAACAATTCCGAAAATTCTGGCCGCCGTATGAATTCGCGCGCCGGGGTCTTTTTTCTCGCTGCATTGTTACTAAACGGAATGTGTAAAAAAAAAGTTTTTTTATACAATTGTTTACTCATGCCTTGGCAACCATAAAATAAAGTTAATTTTGTTAGCAGTTATTGAATAATATAAAACATATTGCAATTTTTAATAAATTACCGCTCACGATCTGTTTTTGAAACTTTCAACATATTATTTAGAATTGAACATTAGTCATCAGACATATGTTTGTATACTTTTACGGGACTTTTTTTAAAATTATTTTTAAACATAAACATGTAAGTAACATATCTGTAAAATCATTTTTTATTTATAACAAATCTATGATATTTAAAAAAAAAATAATTTTTGCAACGATCCATTTGGCGAAAATATAATAGATACATAATAATTTTATTCCGCAAAACTTGAATTATTTTTTCCCAACAAAACAAAATAATTCCACCTGTGCTTTGTCCTTGTCTTGTTCTATTCCCGCTGCTTGACACTTTCAAACATTACAACTAAACTAGATCCGTAAAAATACTTAATTTTTTATTTCGGTAGTTTAACAATTAGTGTGTGCGTAAATACATGTTAACCCCGGCGGAATTGTTTACGGAAGAGTAAAAGTAGTCTTACGCACCAAATCTATTGTCAAGGCTAAGCAAGTTCATGTTGTAAACAAACTCGTAATCCTGAATAAAGGTCGCTACTTTATATTTTATTTATCAATCCTACTTCATCTCAAAAGCATATTTTATTAATTTTTTCACTTCCTGTTTTTATATCAGTTCCTCCATGTTACCGCTTATTTTTTTACCTCTTCCCTTCTAGTGGGTTCACATTAACACTATTTATAATTATCTATTTGTATTGATAAATGATGATGATATTTTGTTTTGTTTATATTTGTTTGTGTTTTTTACGTTTTTTGTGAATAATTATTGAATTCTTGTGTAACTTTGTTTATGTGCTTTGAACATGAATTCAATTATATTTGGTTAACGGTTTGGTTTACATTATGTAAGACAAATATACCGGAAACAGTATATTATATCAAAAATATAATAAGTCACAGAGCAGAATAGGCAAAACTATGTAATATGTCATAAGAAAGATAATAGAATGGGTGGGATATTCTAATTTCTTTTTTATAGCATTTTTCATAGTCTTTTCTATCTTTTTTCCTCTTCTGCTATGTTGCTTTTTATATATTTAATATAATATACATTTTCCACTTCAAATTACCTTTATTAATCATTACATTTTACTATTGCTCCCATAACTTAGCTAATGCAGGCCTGGATTTCTCATTGTTCATTACGTCTATTCTCAAAATAATAACTGTAATAACCATGCGTAAATACTCGATAAAAATTAACCGGCGCAATATGAACTTGTATGTACCAATGTCAAGGACGGAACAAATATTAACTTTCGCGAGC
The DNA here is from genome assembly GCA_963942505.1 of Lordithon lunulatus. Taxonomy (NCBI): domain Eukaryota; kingdom Metazoa; phylum Arthropoda; class Insecta; order Coleoptera; family Staphylinidae; genus Lordithon; species Lordithon lunulatus. The sequence goes on from OZ012671.1 coordinate 45,468,751, forward strand.
TAATAAGAAATTGTATATTAATCACGTAAATTATTTCACCTTTATACTGCTTGTAACAATCACTTACTATAATAGCTTTTCTAATTATTATCATTATTTTATGGTGATGGCGTATTTGTTATGCGTTACTTACTAAACACGAACAATTAAAGTTCGTGTTTAGGAATAAATATAAAATAGACACTAAAAAGTAGTTGTAAGTCTATATATGCAGGACGTTTCAGGAGAAGTGTCTATAATTTTAGGAAATGATAATATGGACCATTTTAAATAAAAAAGTTCATATAAACATGTGTCCAATTATTAAGGGTTACAAAGGTTCGATTGTTACTCATAAATGAAACTAACTTAGGCTGATATGCAAATGCAAATAGCTCATTAATTGTAGTTATTATTTATTGAAATGATATCAAATATACGAAGGATTAAGTTCAAAGTAGATTTTCAAAAATCCCATCACCGATTTTAATGCACTTTCGAATTCATTTGACAATACCACGTGTAGCTTTCCTAAGGTTTTCTGGCCGTTCTTTTATGAGGGCAGCAATATACATTATGCGAAGGACCAATTTCTTTCTTGTGATAACTTTTCCTTGTAGACTTCGCTAGATAGTCCTGTATATCCAAAAGTTCCGGGACGGAGCTAAAGTCTTGAACGAGTGTGTGATTTGTAACTAAAAAGACTAAATAAAAAGAACTATATTCTTAGATAGTTTAGAACTTCCATGCAACGTGGAGTTTTTTTAGGGGACAACATTTTTAAATAACCCGTGCCGAGTTTCACCTTATTTTAAAGGTAATGAAAAAAAGGATCCGGAATAAAATAAAAATAGTTTTATGCAGATAGTTATGCAAAAATGCACATTATTAAATCCTAATCGGTTATATTTGCATGTATAATTATATGAGTGAAACCAATGACCATCAATTTTTTTGTTCCGAAAAAAAAAATAATGGTTTTATGCAGATAGTTATGTAAAAATAATAAGCGATTGATATTATTTTTAAACATAATTATAAATGTCGGTTTTTGAATATATCACGCGATATATTTTGTTGAACAATACAATCACCAAAACCGGAATAATTAGTGCGTTACAGATTTAAATTAATTATTTATGGTTTCCAATGACTGAGCGGTGTTGCGAAAATTTGTATTTCATAGTACATTTTTGTATGATACTATGTACATTTGAACCGTACACTATAATACCGGTGATTCGAACGGCATATTTCGTTTGAAAGCTTATTACATTAAAAATAAGTAACTGGAAATTATACTTTTATTTATGATTTATATTATTTATGACTTACAGTTATGAATACACGTTATTAATATAAGTAGACTCAACATCAGCCTTACAATAAAATACGGTAGATAGGCATTCGATTAAATAAATATATAAAACATTGTTTATGGTGACAAAATAAGTACTAAGAACTAAATTGTAAGTGCATATTCGTATTTCGTTTGCGAGCATATATAATACAAAATATTCCTTATTTTCACTGATTCGTTCTGTCCAATTAATTATTGTATATCATTATAAACTCACCTTAAAGTTTACTATTTGTTTACCTAATTTAATATTGAATATAGTTATCGTTAATATGATAAGGAATGTATGCAAATTTTACGGAAGAGAAAAATGTGGTTCTGTCTAGACGTAGAACGGTTTCATTCTTATTATTATAAGCAACAAATAAACATTATGTAATTTTGAGTTTATGTAAATAATATCACATTATACCCATTTTCAAGGCTAATCAAGTTTAAATTTAATACCATTATAACCTTTTCTTAAAATGTCAAGGTCCTTTTTCATTACATAAACTAAATTCTTTAGTAGTATTAGTAGAATTGTTGTAGTATATTTATTTACAATGCCATAGAATGGGTGTATAAAAATCAATACAGAGAACTTAGAATATGAAACAATTACGTATTTTGATTTTTTAATTTTCTACACGTTATGTACATTATGATTATGATGCGTCAAAAAGGATATAACTAGTACATATTGCACCTTCAACAGAAAAGTGATATAATTGCGAAATCGTAATTTTTCAGCTAACACTGAAAATGAGGTTATCTCATTTTAGGACGGTGATTTTACTATTCTATCGGTTTTGGTTTAATTCAGTTATTGTGTGTCTTTCATCTGAGCAGTTTTTCAACAGAAAGGTGACAGAAAGACTTTGATCAAAAACTTATTTTCTAAGAAAAATTTAAAAAATACTTTAAAGCCCTTCAAATGTTTTCTTGTTAGAATATCCAAAGTTATTAGTTAGCTAGTTAGTTATTAACTTATTACAAACAGTATTACCGCATTTCGAAAATTGTAATGTCTGATAATTCAATAATTTTTGGACTTACCTAAAAACAGTATTACCGCATTTTGAAAATTGCAATGTCTGATAATTCAATAATTAATTCATTATCTGTTTAGGTGCGATATGTAATTTAACTTGCATTATATGGATTAACAGATTAAATAAAGGAGATGAATAAAACTACTATGTTTTTTTGGTAAAAAACGTAGTTTTATTCATCTCCTTTATTTAAAATGAATTACCACGTAGTAGACGCCAAAACCATTCAATTTCTGATTAACAGATTGTATTTACTATATTTTTAGAATGTAAAGTAGGGTAGTCCAGTTTTTATTGCATCCATTTGTGAAATCAAAATTATACATCAGCCATATGTCATTGTCACGAAATTAATCAAAATAATTATAGTCGCAACTCCCTTAACATATTTCTTTATGTAACTTACTTCCATAATTAAACTCAATCACACGAGCCGATGGTTACAATTATTATTTATTACGTGTCATACTTTCAATGACTGATTAAATGCACTAAAACACTAAATAATTGGGTAATAATAGCAATGCATTTCCTTGATTGAATTATAATTTCTAGTTAGCTTTTAAATTTGAAGCCTTAAAAAACAAAAATTAGAAAGGGAAACAGATTCATTGCAATTTTTTTGCGGTCTTCTGGCGACATTAATTCTTCTTGTCCATATTGGGTGCACTTGCAAACAAGTTTCACAAATTAAGTGGTTTCACAATAGCAACCGCATTGCACAATGCATTTTTATCCGCCTTCCATCTCTCGCTAGATTTAACATGTTCAATTCACTGCGCTTAATTATATGTATGGAAATCGCGGCAAATAAAAATAATGTATAATCATTTTAATTTCTTCGCACTACTGAGCTTTCTGCGAAGGTGTTAGGAACAAAACAAGTGGTAGTTATTTTATGGACCGCGATTGAAAGTGCATGTTTAATACGTCCCTTGCGTAGTTATTGATAGCTCATGCCCGCAAGTGATATTGCATACGCAAGTATATTAAATATTAATTACTTTGCAAGTGAAAGGTTGTTATTTCTCTCTCTTTACTTAAAACAGAAGATGATAGTAATCCACTCAATTAGTGTAATCGCTCTACTCTAATTACATATGTAAAATGCGTAAAATGTTAAATGGAAATATAGTTATAGCTAGTCATTGTGTTAATTGTTGTTATAGAAAGTTAATAAAATTTTATTTAGAAATACGTGAGAATTTTAAATTGAGAAATTGTACTAAATATACGTGAGAATTATTCTTGAGAATGATTTAATAAATATTTTTAATGAATTTGAAATTGAGAAAATGTACTAAATATACGTGAGAATTCATCTTGAGAATGATTTAATAAATATATTTAATGATTTTTATATTGAGAAATTGTACTAAATATACGTGAGAATTCATCTTGAGAATAATTTAATAAATATATTTAATACATTTATATTGAGAAATTGTACTAAATATACATGAGAATTAATCTTGAGAATGATTTAATAAATATATTTAATGATTTTTATATTGAGAAATTGTACTAAATATACATGAGAATTAATCTTGAGAATGATTTAATAAATATTTTTAATGATTTTTATATTGAGAAATTGTACTAAATATACATGAGAATTAATCTTGAGAATGATTTAATAAATATTTTTAATGATTTTTATATTGAGAAATTGTACTAAATATACGTGAGAATTAATCTTGAGAATGATTTAATAAATATATTTAATGATTTTTATATTGAGAAATTGTACTAAATATACATGAGAATTAATCTTGAGAATGATTTAATAAATATTTTTAATGATTTTTATATTGAGAAATTGTACTAAATATACGTGAGAATTAATCTTGAGAATAATTTAATAAATATAATTAATGATTTTTAAATTGAGAAATTGTACTAAATATACGTGAGAATTGATCTTGAGAATTATTTAATAAATATTTTTAATGATTTTTAAATTGAGAAATGTACTAAATATAATAATACTTGACTTTAGTTAATCAACTTTACTTATATTCAGACACCTTTAAAAATAGTACTGAGATGTGGGCAGAAAATGTGCTGAATCTATAAATAATAAAACAGTCTTATTACTTTCCGAATACAGCACTGCTGTATAAGGAAGGTATTGTTTTACCGAAAACATCTTCACGTTTTCTACTTAAGATTGTGGAAATCTGCGATAATTTTCCGGGGAAAAAATTGCAGTAGAAAGAAGGTATTGATGTCCCCAACAATTTAGAAGAAAACAAATCAATTTTCGTTACTACGTTGTATGCCTAAAATAGACAAAATCGCAATCGCGCAACAACAACAACAAATGACGCCATTGGTGTTTAATGGTTAAATGTTAAATGCAGTAATGAAAATGAAAATGGAAATATGAGAAAATATGAGAAATTGTGGAAAAATATGCGAAAACGTGGCAAAAAGTGTGAAATTTCTGATCAATAGGGGAAAGTATGAGGAAATGTGAGTAAATGTTAAATTGTCAAAATGTAGAAAAGAAGTAGAAAAAATAATAAATAGGTCATATAATTCGGAAAGTCGTGTATAGATATTTTTTTTTTAAGAAAAACCATTTGCGTATAATGCCGAAAATGGCAATTTTATTTTAAAGGAAAAACTGATTTATTAGAAGAAAATAATCTTAGCAATGCATTAACATATATTTTATATTCTTAATAAACAAATATGCAATTATTTGTTTATTAAGAATATAAAATATATCTCCATTTAACAATTTCAATTTTGAACTATTTATTTCACTTATATTTTACATTTACATTTAAACATACACTTTGTTGTTATTTTCTATTATATTTACTTTTATAATAATTTCATTATTGCACCTAAGTACGTAGTACTTGTATGTGCCCTGATTTAATATATTTTACATTTTTTTATTTCTAAGATATATACATAAAATAAAATAAACACGTGGAAACTATGCGATATGTTTATTTTATTTTATGTATATACTTGGTGAATTTGGAATAATACAATATTGGTAGTATGTTATTGGCTGTACGTACAATTTTTAAAAGTTTTTATATTATTCACTATAAAAGTGTGCCGCCACAATTTAAACAATTTATTTTTGTTAAAAGTTTAAGAGAAAACAAAAGAAAAGAAAAAAGCATGGCAAAGATACCTAAACGAAAAAAATAGCGAAAACTACAAAAAATACAGAGAGAGAGAAAAATAGTAAGTTAGAATAGCAAAAACCAGGGAATGGGAAATGTTCGGGGAGACAATGGAAAAAAACGGAAAGGGAAAACCAAAAGCTACTTTATAAATCCCTAAAAGATTGCAGGAAAGAAAAAGAACAAGAAATGAGATACATACAAGATAAACAAAGAAGAATGTTGAAGGAAATATTAGAATGATGGAAAGAATATTCTGAAGAATTACTAACCTCAAATAACGACAAAGAAAAAAAGACAAGAATTAGAGTCAAGAACAACACAGAAGCAGATACAGAGAGTATCAAGGAACAAGAACTACTAAAAATAATAAGGGAATTAAAAATAGAAAAAGCACCAGGACAAGACCATATTACAGTGGAAATGATCAAGCACCTGGGCCCGGTAGATAAAGAAAAACTACGGAAACTACTGAACAACATATGGGGCACAAATATCATACCAAAAGACACTAATCGTGCACAAGAAATGGGATAAGACGAAATGCTCAAATTATAGAGGCATAACACTAATAAGTATAGGGATGAAAATATTAGAAAAGACAATAAACAATAGAATAATAGCAAGAATAGAACAGACACTAGAAGAATGGCAATGCGGTTTTAGGAAAGGAAGATCCACACAGCACAACATCTTCACAATAAAACAAATCACAGAAAAATAACTACAAATTATAAAAACACATATTTAGGATTCATAGACCTAGATAAAGCGTTCGACATGATCCCAAGAAATAAATTATGGAAAATCCTGGGAGAGATAGGCGTAGAAAGAAAGACAGTCGAATTAATACAAAACATATATAACAACACCCATGCAATAATACACAAGGGACACACATCAAGAGCATTTAAGACAACCACTGGACTAAGACAGGAAGGCGGGCTCAGTCCTACGTTATTTATCATATACATGGATGAAATAATGAAGAGTATGAAACCAGAAATCAAAAAAGCAAATATTGGTTACAAAAACATGCAAGTGGTAAAAATATCGGAAGGAGCATTCGCTGATGATGTCGTAGTGATAGCAGAAAATGAAGCTAATCTGCAGCACAACCTGAGTGTATGGAATAGGCATCTAGAAAAGTATAATACGAAAATTAATTATAACAAAACAAAAGAGTAGCACTGACAGAAGACGAAAAAATGGAAGGTGAACTTAATAAACAACACAGTTAAAACATACCACACATTGAGCAATATACTGATTAACAAAAAAGAGATCAGCAGAAGGACAAAAATAAATATATACAAAAGCATATATAGACTTATACTGACATATGGGAGCGAGACGTGAAAACTAACGAAGAGGGACAAAAGTAGAATACAGGCAATGGAAATGAAATATCTCAGAGGAGTGAAACAAGTTACGAGAAGAGACAGAATAAGAAATGATGACATCAGAGATGAACTGGGAATTGAAGCTATAGAAAAGTATATAGAGGAGAAACAACTAAACTGGTGGGGACATTTAATTAGGATGGACAAAAAGAATCAAACAAAACAGGTATGGGAAGCAAGAACTGAAAATAAAAGAATAAGAGGTAGACTAAGAAAAGAGTGGGACAACAGAATAGAGGAAATAATAATCAAGAAAAAAAAACACAGTAATAGAACTAGCGAAGACCAAAAAGAGTGGAAAGCATTTACAAATGTATAAACAACAATAATTGTTAAGTATAATGTTAAGTAGTATAAATGTAATAGCCTACACCGAAAGGTAAAAGGCAAATAGATAATATATAATTTTGTTTATGTTTTTTATTTCTAGCGGCAATATATTATAACATTTTGGACTAATGTACTTGAAGGATATTAAATAAATGTTTCTTCTGGTATCTTTATGTTTTGATTATATTTACTTTTTGTCTAGTAGTCATGGCTGAATATATTAATATATTTATATATAGTTATTATATATTTTATTGTACGTGTATTAATTAATTAATAACTGTATTATTTATTATTAGTATTTCTGTATACGGCAAGAATTCTCACTATAAATTAATAATTATGTTTCAGGTTTTCGATAGATTACGTATGGTAAACCCTACAGCTCTGAAGAAACTGCGTATAGTTGAAGGTTGTCTGACGGACGAGAATTTGGGACTATCTGAAAAAGACATTAACATTCTAACAAATGAAGTTTCCGTTGTATATCATATGGCAGCAACGTTGCGACTTGAAGCCGGAATCAAAGAAGCTATATTACCCAACACTCTGGGGACCGTACGCGTTATGGACTTATGCAAGAAAATGAAAAATATAAAGGTAAATTTTACAGCACGCACATATTATTTGTGAAACAATGTGCGGTAGTGCTAATATTGACTTTGTATAATGTCAACTATTGCTATTCATTTGCTTGTTATGTAGAACTTGAATAGTAAGTTCGTAAATTTGCGCAGCAATTATTTTAACACAAAGTGGATTTGCAATACGCCTACAGTAACTATTTAATAGGTGCTTTTGTAAATAAGTGAATAAGTCAATGATAATCTCAAATTACAACAATTTATTTTAATGTGATTCTCAGATGATATATTGCATTATTATTTAATTACATAAATAATAATGCAATATATCATCTGAGAATCACATTAAAATAAATTTTTGTAATTTGAGATTATCATTGACTTATTTACACTTATTTACAAAAGCACCTATTAAATAGTTACTGTAGACATATTGCAAATCCACTTTGTGTTACAATATTTGCTAGTGGCTTATGTGGTAGATACTTCCCCCTACCACCTAAACGAATAATATATACTCTTATGATTTTTAATTATAAAAATTGATAAGACCTTACATTTATTAAAATGAATAAATACATTTTTAATTGTAAAAAAAGCAAAACTTTACTTAAAACCAGGACTGGTCCTACGTAGTCGGTCGCCCGTATGCAAATATAATTTTGTCGCCCACAAGCTGTACTTAAAAATGTATAAATACCATTAAATATGATATTAGGCTAGGGACATATGTGAATAAATTAATAAATTATTTATAAAGGATAACCTGTGAAAATTATCAGAAGGATCTTTTATAACCAAGGCGAGTTCAGATTATATGTTTAAAACTGTTTTGATATCTCATGCCCCGGGCTGTATTTGGGCGCCCATAACCTTGGCCGCCTGCGTGCGGCGCACATCCTGCAAGCCCGCTAGGACCGACTCTGCTTAAAATATTGCTAATACTTCAATTAAATAATAAATAAAAAATATAAAGACAAAAATTTCGGTGGAAATTCGAACCTGCCATCCCCAATTTTGAACCGACAGCACGAAAATATAAATAACAGGACGGTCGCTTACAATACAATACGTTGTCTTCGTTTTTATATTATAGTGATCAAACTATTATAAACTGACATTTGTATGTCTTCAGATCCTGAAATTCGGCAATTTCGATTATGCAATCAAGAATTATTGTTCTTATTATTATTATATTATAATTTATATACTGTTTGTTGTTACAGAGTGTTGTTCATTTATCGACGGCATTTTGCCACTGTGATATTCAAGTTATGGAAGAAACAGTGTACAAGCCGGACCATGACCCTTATGATATGATTAAATTATCGCAAACAGCCAGCGATGAGTTACTTGATGCTAGAAAAGAAGAGTAAGTGAATCCATCACCATGTTTAAGATTGAGTTAACTATTTGTTGTAACATAGAAATTACCTTACACGTTTTGTTATCATAGAAACCATTTAGTAACATTATTTGTTCACTTTTTTGTGTTGTGAAGAAGAATAAGAAGTCTATAAACGTATCTTTATTAATTAATTTTTATTTTATTATTTATATATATATATATATATATATATATATATGAATGTCTATTGTTATGGCTCTTGTAATAATAATTTTCCCGCAAGCGCAGCCAGCCATTAATTCTGAACATGTTATCACATTTATTACCATAGACATATTTTTTTAATTCTTATAATCTATAACCAATATTCTCTTTCAGATTAATAGCTCCACATCCGAACTCCTACACATTCTCAAAGCGGCTAGCTGAATGGGTAGTAAAAGATTACGAAACCGTATTACCTGTAGCTATAGCTCGTCCATCAATAGTGCTACCAGCTATAAAAGAACCAACGCCTGGCTGGGTTGACAATCTAAATGGACCAATCGGTGTTATTGTAGCATCTGGGAAGGGGGTACTTCGTACGATGCTTTGTAATGAGAAATACAATGCGGAATGCATACCTGTCGATGTTGCAATCAATGCATTGATATTCACAGCATATGATCGTGGAAACTCCAGGTATGTAACAAGAAACCGGTTTATAATAAATTTCAAAATGTTACACATCTGGTGGGACTTAAACCCACCCTTTCTCACTTCAACTAGGCCACGTAGAATTGGCTAATAGCAGATGTGAAGTTCGCAATCTACCTTATACGAGGCAGTAGAAAAATGGAGAAAAATAGTTTTATTTCTCAACATAATCCTCTTTTAGATCGATACGCTTTTCCTAGATATGTTCAATAACTTCGATACTCTGTTTATAGTAAGAACCGTCGAGCTCCCAAAATAGCTATCAATCGCAAACTTCTTCACCTCTTCATAGTTGGCAAATCGTTTACCACCAAACCATTTTTGGAAAGAGATAATAATGCGATTTCGCTAATTCTGGCGAATAGTGTGGGTGAGGAAGCAATCCGAACTTTAACTCATGGATTTTAATCACCATCAGAAAGAAATTCAATGAAAACATGCACATCCAAAAAGGTCCTTTCCTGCATATGAAAAGTGTGAAGTGTTTCATCCATGATTATGAATCGACAGAAAACGGCTTTATTACCATGAAACATCGCCAAACGCATCCTCACAGCACTGTTTTGTTGCATTGTGAGAAAACGCGGCATCTTCCGCACATTTTCATGTCCAAGTTTTCAGTCAATATGCGATGATAGGCTATTTTCGTCTGGTCCTTTCCTTCCTTCAGTATCTTCCACATCTTCCTCTCTGATTTACATTCCCATAATTCCTCCGCCACCATTTGTAGCTTTTCTAGTTTTTTTACTCAGATTTTAAAATTTTTGTTTAGCTTCCCCATTTATCCATTTCTCTGCAACTATGCTCCACTCACCCTTCTCCTTTCTGACGGTGACTATTTTTTTATTCAGAGCCGTAACCATTATCATCATCCAATAGACAGCCTGTTTCGTCCACTGCAGGACACAGGCCTCTCAGTTCAAATAATAAAACAGCTGTTCACAAGTTAGATGAAAATAGTAGTAACATATATATATATATATATATATATATATATATATATATATATATATATATATATATATATATATACTAAGTGAAATTAGTTGTTCGGCGGGGTATGCTCATAATCAGTTATCTCGCCAACTCCTCTGAGCACGTATGAAAACTATTACAAAAATATAGTATATACCTCTCAAAATATTTCTAATCACAATATTGTGTACGTTGCACTTATTAACATGCAATGTAGAATGTAATTCATAAATACATGAAATATATAACTATGGTTTTATAAGTCAAAATTTATTTCGAATTTTAACTGAGAATCCAATAAATAAGATTTTAATTTTATACATATTGCTATTAATTCAAAACACGTAATCCTCCAATTTAATAATCAATTAAATACTTTAAAAGGGCACTACCCTCGGAGAATTCGAACCCAATACCCGTACGCGTACGCTAACGGATATAGTTAAGATTTTAAATATTGTTAAGAAAATAAATAACGCATATATAATATTACAGTGATAAAAAGGTTATGGTTTTCAACATAACTTGTCCGCGCAATATTGTTGATATCACATGGGGAGAAGTCATCAATAAAGGACGAAGAATTATGTACGAATACCCATTCGAATGGATTCTATGGTACCCAGATGGCAATATACGGACCAACGTGATTTCACATTGGCTTATAATGATATTCTTCCAATGGCTGCCGGCATTATTCTTGGACACGATATTGTTTATTCTTCGCAGAGAAACATTGTAAGTTAAAAATATAGTAGATTGTTAAGGCGTCTACTTTGTGATAATTCATTTTAAAGGATAAATAAAACGAGGAGGACAAAATCGAAAATGGCTAGAGCTTAGTCGAAACTAGTTGCAAAGTGTAACTGAAGTGTGAAAAACAAAGTAAAAAATCGTTTTATTTATCCTTTAAAAATATAGTGTTTAAACTATATAGACGTATGAACCAAATTTTACCGCAATGATAAAAACGTTTGAAGGTTTAAAATTGTTAATATGTTAAATAGTATAATATTATTAAATACATATCATTACTAGTAAATTACCACATACAACGACCGCAACTAAGTAAATTTGGTTCATACTCCTCTCCGTGGCCTTAGATGGTTACTACTAGTGACTAGTAGTGACACAAGCTGACGTCACTCTGTACTATTAGTATGAGTGTGGCGTCAGCATGTGTGAACGGACAGGGCCAATGTGTTACTAAAAAAATGTTATTTCACAGTTTAATTCGCGTACAAAAGAAAATTCGAGTTGGTTTGGAAGTACTGCAGTATTTCACGTTGCGCAACTGGGACTTTCGAACAGACCATACGACGACTAAGCTAAAGGCCCTCAACGCAGCTGATCGTGAAATATTTTACACGTGCGATATAGAATTTGAAATTGACAATTATATGACGAATATACTTCTTGGTGTACGCAAATACTGTATGAAAGAAGATCTGTCTAGTTTACCCTACACACGATTACATTTAAAAGTGTAAGTATTTGGTCCATATTACGTAGACCCCATGTTTATTGTCACACATTTCTACCATCCATCCTCAAACTTTCGCAATTGCGCAATGCAGTCGCAATATTTGAATCGTTCACAATTATTAATTTATTTTAGGCTTTATTTTATACATACTATTTGTGTGTATGGATTCTACTACTTGCTGGCCTGGTTTGTGCTGAACTTCTTCGGACTTGCTGATGTATTGAGTTTTAAATACTGGTTTACAGGAAACGAGTATATTAGGGGTGTGCGCACTGCTTGAGTTTTAGAATAGTTTATGATTACCTATAGTGATATTTGCTCATGTTATATAGTTATAATGGTGTGTGTTTATATGTGTAAAGATTGTACAAAATAAAATAACAAATACTCTTTGAATTTTTAACTTTCAATTTCTTTAATAAATAATACATATACTAGGTGAAATGCGAGTCTTCCGGCTGGGGATGATTTTGAATTACAAAGCAAGACTTAACCAAATAAGATACATGTGTACCTTTGGCCATTAGAAACTATCAATATCATTTTTGTTTCATTACTAGAATAATTAGCTATGGATAGGGATTGAAAAACAGTGATTTCGGGATACCGAAATCCGGGATCCCGGACTAATTTTGCCGATATTTAAGTACCGCCGTTCACAGGCAATCTTGTAAAATTGCAGCCACGGCCCGCCTTAACTTATCTAGAACTAATCTGATATTATTGACCAACATCCTAACTGGCCACTGCCGGCTAAACAAATACCTACACATGATGGGTCTGGTGGACAGCCTGTTATGTAGAGGGTGCAATGAAGAACTAGAAACAGCAGAGCATGTAATATGCTTCTGCCCAGCTCTAGTACACAGTGCTGGCCTAGTTGTCCCGCATTGGCAACTCCTCACCCGCCAGTTTTGCCGCTCGCACGCAGAATTGACTGGTGGGACGAGTGAGCAGCCTTAAAGGGAGGTTTCACAATAGGCCCATTTGAGGCCTAAGTGTCTGTAGCTATGCTACCCTCCAGCCAATTATCCAGAACTATCCAGACGGCCTGGATGCCTGTTTTCTAGGACGAGAGGAGGCTGACTTCCGTTTTGGATGGCGCAATGGCAAGTCCATTCATTGTCCGTTATTATATATATTATATTTAACAATTTTAAATCCGGGCGCATACCATATTAAATTGAAGACTACTCTAATGTAGAAAAAGGGGGTAGGGGCATATACTCCTATGTCCATTTTGGACAATTAGAAGACCTGCTAACATTACTTTAGAATTTGTCTCAAATTGGAAATTTGGAACGAATCCTAAAGTCTCAACCTAATCAATACAAGTTTACACTACGTATGTTTGTGACAACTGCTGAATCGGGCATTTTATTGTTAGGGCTTATCCCAAATAGGCAGCTGTTTCAGTAAACATGTGTTTTAATTAACCGAAATACACTCTATGGGTCCCCATAAGTCCCAATAAAAAATATATTGTATTTGAATGATTTCGTGTTCGGCAACTCAATACATTTCTTTTGAAACGCACTGACAGAATGCGCATCGACGACAGTACATCCCTGGCAGTACGCAGTAAGTTCGCTTGGAGCTCCCGATTTCGTGCGTGGTTAGGCTACTCGACTTTGTATATATTGTTTGTTTATATTATTAAATATATTTCCAACAACCAGTATAGAGTTCATTCCATAGAAAACGCTTTACAGAAGACCAGGAAAGCGGCCGGTTTTTGCGACATTTACACATAACAAACATTTTTAAGTTTTAAGTATATGTAATCGAATAACAAACAATTTTTCATCGTAATTATTTGCGTTTTCAGAGTACGTTGCGGTATTACTGTTTATGGGAAACGTTATTCGATTATATAAACGTACAATTATTTAAAAAAATACGTCAAAAACGGCCGCAATTAAGCGACCGCTCTCCTAGGAAACCAAGGTTTACTGCAATCTCATATGCAATTTTATGATTTTGAAGAGCTTGTGTGGATATACAAGCTGGCTAGCACACAAAACAAAACTATAATCAAAAATAAACACAAATAAAAAATAACTTATATTTAATAAATTATGACCATAATATAATTTTTATAAATATCTAATATTTATGAACATGCTCAATACAATTATATGTCACAAATAATAATCATACATTGTTTTCAACTTTTTCACATGATCATATTCACTTTGAAAATTTTCTTCTTTAATTACAAATATAACCTTTTTATAATCCTTATCATCATATTTTAAATCATTAATAGGTTGTACTGAAATAAAATAACACAACAAATTTTTATAAGTAACCATAAATGTATCTGGTACACCATCACACTGAAGCACTTTAGAAAAAACAGAAACCAGCATCCTGTACAGTTTACAATCTTTAATATTCAAATTTGGACAAATATACTCAAGTCCGTCAATAATAAAAACTAAATCATTCAAATAAAAATCAAATTCACTCAAGTTGTAATAACTATGTAGAACTTTACATATTAAATCCATGTAATTCACTAACACATCACTTTGCTGATCAATAAGTCTATCATAATATTCAATAAAATACACCAAAAACTGCACATAATGATTAATTGCTGCAATCATATTGTCAGTGAAATTAAAACTATCTTCTGTAAAACCTTCAGTAGTACAAATAGTACTAACAGCATCCACACATGATTGAACCAAATCCAATCGAACACATTTTATATCAACTTTACCATCATCCAACAACTTAACTGTAGCATCCAATGTTTTTACCAACAAATCAACATTTATTGAATTACATAAAATAAATTCAATTTTCTCCATTACATCAGTACTTATAAAATCCAATTTGCCCTTCATATTATAAGCAACTGCTCGAATAAATCTCATAACTTGCAGCAAAATTAAATGATCATCACTATTAATATATGATAGAACCACCTGGTACTCATCAGGTTGTAGTTGTAAGGATTCAGGTTGTACATAAAGGTTTCCCAATATACCTATTAGTATTTCAATTAATCTATTATCTTGCTCTTTTGCTATAACATCACATATGATTGATGGGAATTTTAATTCAAATAAATAATCACATACATCTTTTTCCATTGTTGCATCCCATATGAAACAAAGGTCGTTTTCTAAATCACTGTCCCAGTTTAGATCTTTGAATCGAAGAAGAGTTTTTACTATAAAACCACTGCTGTAAAGGGTGTTACCAATTAAGTCACCTTTTAGCTTTTCTTTGGTTATGTCATCAATATCTTTAGCATTTATATTGGATGTTGTATTTATTGTCAGAGGTTGTTCAATAAATGGTGTGTCTGTAGGTATTTCCATGTTAGATGAGTTTAACTATGAATTAAAATAATAGGTTAGAGTTGTTACTTATTTTTATAAAGTTGTAGTTGTTACTTACTAGTTGTTCATTTGATGTAGGGCTATTGATGCATTGTTTACTGTTTCCATGTTGTAGCATGTTATCTGGTTTAATTTTAGTTAATCACTTTTCGTATTGAATTTTTCACGTAATTTCGATGTTTATGTTTACTTATACCAAAACAACTGTTGGTGTATAAAGAAGCATGTGTGTTTGAAATAATGCCTACCTTAATCTTATACGCAAACAATGCATAAATGGCGTAAGAGTTGCCTATCACACAAACAGTGTGTTTCTAAAGAAATATATTTAGTTGCCGAATAAGAATCATTTAAATACAAAAAAAAGACCTTTATTTGGCATATCAGCCCAACCCAACCCACACATTCCAACAGTACTTTCACAGAAAGAAATAAAAAAAGACACAAAAAAAGAATACAAATTAACATAAAATACATTTTTCTATCCACTAAAATAAACCCTCTCTGCCCTCGCCAATTTCCTTTCCCACGTCAGCCTCCTGCAGATTTTCGCGCCTTCCCCATCATCTCCTAACCATTCGTTCAGCTTTCTACACTCTCCAACCCACTCTTCTTTCACTCCCTCACATTCTTTGCTAAGGTGCCACCACGTGTCACTCCCCTTCCTACACAGCGCACACGCGGTGTACCCCAGCCCCATCCACACTTTTCTTCCTCGCTCTTCTGAACTACACCTCGCTCTTGCCATGCATACTTTGTTCTCTCTGCTCCACTCTCCCCTGGCTAAGTAGCTCGAGAGTTTCCCCTGCACTTGCCACTCTACGTAGCCAGGGTTGTATGAGCTCTCAGCCATTCTCACTTGCCTTTCTTGCCACGCAATATCCCTCAATCCTTCCCTTATCTCAGTTCCTAGGCTACCCCTTTCTCTCAGCTTCTACTCTACCCACACCTCAGACATACCCACTCTTTCATACATCCTTTCCCCTACCCTTCCTCCATCTACTCTCTGTTCTACTCTTACAGCTCATCCATACCTCCCGTACCAGTCTTTCCTCGCCCAAATCCTGCAATCTTTCCTCAAACTTCACAACCCTCACACACGACTTCCACCACATACTCATACGAGAGAGACACCTGCAACAGCACTGCCCTTGATGTCGACCTTTCGAGCCCTAGCAGATTCTTCAGAAACCAACCTTGCTCCCTTTCTATTACCTCCCATTCACGCAATCCCCACACTTCCACTCCATACAACAATATAGGTTTTACACACGCATCCCAGATCTTGCACGCTATTACGAGGTTACCACCCCACAAAGTCCCCCATTTTCTGCACGGAATCCCCCAAGCCATTCTTGCTTTCGCCTGCATACACTCCACATGCATCCTAAGCTCTCCTCCACAGTCAAACTAAAAGCTCAAATATTTAAGGCCATTCACTCTCTCAATCAGCCTTTCCTTCCATTTCAGCCCTTCGTCCACCACGTCATCTGCATACGCCAAAATCCACACTTTGGCTCTACCCACCACGACCCCTCCTGCCTGTCCTCTCCTCAGCACCTCCTCCAACTCGCTCGTGTACAGATTAAACAGGAGGGGGCTCAGCGGACACCCCTGCCTTCCTCCCACATTCACCCTAAATTTCTCAGATATTTCTCCATTCACCCTTGCTTTCGCCCATGACTCTTTATACATCCTTCTCACCTACTCCACTCCTTCCTCTTCCATACCCAATCTATCCATACATTCCACCAGTTTCTCCCTAGGTACTGAGTCATACGCAGCTTTTAAATCCACAAACACCGCATACTCTCACCCTTTGCATTAGAGCGGTTCCTCCATCATTTTCGCCAGCGTGAAAATCTGTTCCCTCGTCCCTCTTCCCCTTCTGAACCCACCCTGGCATTCCGGCAGCAGTCCTTTTTGTTCCACTTCCCTATCCATTCTATTCTTCACCATAGTCATCATCAATTTATAACCGGCACTCATTTAATTACAATATATTCCAGTTTATTGGGACTTATCGGGACGCATATATACTGTATTCCGGTTAATTGTAACACCTGTTTACTGAAACAACTGCTTATTTGGGATAATCCCTAACAACAAAATGCCTGATAACAGTTGTCACAAAAATACGTAGCGTAAACTTGTATTGATTAGGTTGAGACTTTAGGATTTGTTCCAAATCTCTAATTTGAGACAGATTTTAATGTAATGTAAGCATGTCTACCAATTGTCCAAAATGCACTGTAGATAAATTGAGACTGAGCCCAAGAGGAGTTTACACCCGGTTTATCCAACGAATCTTAACTAGTTTAAGACCGTTGAATAATTAAGCGTTGCACCATACAAAAATCGTATTTTAAAACGATAAGACTGTCTTACATTGTAAGACTAAGTAAGATCTACATATGTTTGGTGCAACAGAATAAAAATTTAAGACATGGTATATATATATATATATATATATATATATATATATATATATATATATATATATCTACAGACGAGCTCTAAGATTCGTTGGAGAAACCAGGCGTTAATCACCGTAACATCTAATTTCTGAAAAACTGCGAGAGAAGCTCTCCAAGCCTTAGTAGAAGACGGCCGGCATGTCCAATCACCAAAATATTGTATTACCTTTGATTTAAGTAATACATAAAATAAATGAATACGCCTCTGTTTAAGTTGGTTAACAAAATTGACTGTTATTAAACGACATGTGTCAGGAATCACTATCATCAAATTAAATAAATTTTTCACAACATTATCCTTTTACAACAAAATACGATGTCTCTACAAGACTTGACTTCAAGTGTGGAGGACTCCGTGTATAATTTCGTAGTATCGGCAAGCAAACTCAACCAAATTGTGCACCAGCACAGTGTTTTAGTAAAAGAGGCGTTTTACTTCCAATTAAAATATATTGACGCCTTGATGCATTCGGCTGAATCTTTAAGGATCCACGCAAGGGTGAGGCAATACGTCGCGGCTGTGCGGAAGTTCCGGGATGATAATAGTTCCAGTAAATATTTTAATCATCTGAATGCAGTTTATGAAGGAATACTTGTGCTTCTCTGGATTTCTACTGAAACAGATCCTATTTCGTATATTAGAGACGTGGAGATATGTGTTAGATTTTATACAGATCGTATTGTACGGGAATGGAATGACCACCATCACCATATAGAATGGGTTAGGGCTTGGATGAAGCTCATATCGGATGTGGAAAAATTATCGAAGAAATACAAACCGCTAACAATTTCTAGTCATGCATTTAAAATAAAAGCGTCGGAATGTAAGAATATAATTATTAGTATTATTATTAAGTATTATTATTAAGTATTATTATTAAGTATTATTATTAAGTATTATTATTAAGTATTATTACGCATTAAGGATTTGAAAGCAAAAATATAATGCTATCTAAAATTTATTGTATTTTAAAAGCATTTATTAATGCTATTTAAGATACTACGCAATTTAAGAAGTTAAAAAATCAATAATGTCCTTTAAAATTATAATATTTGTTGTACATCTTGTGTTACATAATTATTGCCTTTTCTATATAATGTCTATTAATACACTACTCGAAAATGAATCAGAATATTCGCCTATTATGGCATATAAAGACTCAGGGCCGCTCCTAGTGGGCGTGAAAATTCATCCCGAGCTACGAAAGAGCTCTAAACATAAAATCTGAACTCGCCTCAGATACAAAAGATCCTTCTCAGTATTTTCACAGATTAGTGTTATGATGATTTATTAATTTCTTCATATACGTCCCCACCCTAATATCCTATATAATGCTAATTATAATTTTTAAGTACAGAATGTGGACGGCCTAATTATTTTCGGACGCCGGCTGACGACCTAATACCGGCCCTGCAATCAGTGATATAAAAAAACTTCTATTTTTATAGGGCTATCAGCCGTGAGGATTTTCTGCCGGTCAAGGGAGAAGCTCAGAGGAGTTTAATCACCCAGTATTTACCTTAACTTCACAGAAAACCTCTGAAAAACTGTGAAAGGCGATTCGCTCCCAGCTGGGGATCGATCTCAGGCTCCCCAATGCTCAGTAAGAGACGGACGACGCCTCTAACCACTCGGCCACTGAGCTGGGTCTAGTGATATATTATTTGGCAAATATTAGTTTCTAATTGTACCTTTTATGCATTGATTAATCAATGCATTTAGTAGCTAGAACTGTTCATTATTATTTATTTATAAAATCACGTCTTCCTTTATATTTTTAGTAGATACCAAATCTGCAAGCAACTCTATAGAAACCATGGCAAGTACCACAGACCTTCCAACCTGTAGATGCGAAGGCCACCATTGGATAATCGAAAACCAACGAGGTGCCGAAAAAATAACATTAAAAAACACAGAAGAGGATCAAACTATTTACATCCGAAATTGCAACAAAACTGATATAGTAATTAAAGGCAAAGTAAATTCAATCGTAATGGACAATTGTAAAACGTCTACAATTGTTTTTGACAGTTTGGTGTCGAGTATAGAGTTTGTTAATTGTGAGTCAATACAAATGCAAGTGTTTGATGAGGTGCCCACTATCTTAGTGCATAGAACTGAAGGTTGCGAGATATATCTGTGCTCTACGTCGGTGACTTCTGAAATTATTACTTCGCTATCGACACAAGTCAACGTTCTTGTCCCTACCGAAAGCGGCGAATATAAAGTGCTTGTTATTCCTGAACAATTTAAAACTATATTGAATCCTGAAGTTAAATTGGAAACAACACCGTTTGAAGTGCATGCTAAATTATAATATGAACATATGAAATAATAAAAATCAGAATTGCAATAATTCATTATTCTATGTTGTATGTGTTAAGATAAATTTATATGTTGTACTTTGAATGTGCATTGCGAATCATTTCACATTCATCATCATCTACAGAGAAATACATATGTAAAGTCCACATTACGTGTGAATCATACGCACTGCACGGTGTAAAGATAAACTTACACTTTCACATTGTATGAGCATCCTGGGCGCATCATCAAGGTTGAATATAGTTTTCATTCACATAAAGTTTTGATAAAATGCAGATGAAAAAAACTATATTTATATTCACTTTAGATGATTTATCCAGGATTCTTTTTAGCGGACCCTAATATTTGGTTAGTTACCGAATATATGGATCTCTCATCAATACTGACATCCTCTTCATTTGGAATATATTAAATATTTTCCCCGTTTTGCCTAATCTTTCGTTTATCTCTTTGTCTATTTTTCCATTGTATTCTATTATAGTTATAGTATTTGAGTAACATATAACAATTTTGATGGGAACGACACTGATTGGTCGAGCTATCTGTATGTTACAATTTTGTTGTTATCGCAATCCCCCATAACGCTGAATATCTATGGGGAACAAAATTTCATATTTTCATAAATAAAAGGGCTAATAAGTAACTCGATTGATTTAATAATGAATATAACAAAATTTATTAAGTAGTTTATTACTGTCTAAGTATTGGTAAAAGCTGAAATCCTTCCACGGGTTTTAAGTACAGATTCATGTGCAGTTCAACATCCTCCATAGATTTATAATTGGTAGTAAATTGATATTTGCTTACTAACACTGATACAAGTATTTTCACATCTTTGATTGTAAATGAAGTACCTACAAAATATAATATTATGTATTTAACAAAATTACATAAATTGTAATTATCGCTAAATAATAACAACGTTTATTTTCTTTTACTTTTATACTTGATGTTACCATTATTCTTTAAATGTTGGTATTATATAGTGATAATGGTTTTACATTTTGCCACCATGCTATGTAAATAAGTGTGTTGCCGCCGAGTGACTGTACATATGTAAATCACGCAGGGAATTAGCGATAGTTAAATGTAGTAAAGAAATGAAAATGTTTACATGAAAATATGAATCGAACCGATATTTTCTACATTTTCATTTAATATTAATTATTTAATTCGAACGAAAAGTCGTGTGCTGCAAACACCAGATTTTTTAGAATTGATGTGATAAAATTATATTTATTTTAGATTTTGATTCCTACCTATAACATTATCATCGAAAGGTACCCAGACGTCATCAGGATGACTACCTCTGTTTTCTGGTAGAAATCTATTTGGATCAAATACTGCAGGATTGCTCCACATATTCGGATCTCTATGTGCGAGTATTATAGGCACCATCAATGTTGTTCCTGAAGGAATGATGTATGATTCTATAATCATAAGTATATTAATAGTTATCCGAGTTAGTATGTATACATTATTGATAATTAATCTTCTTTCGACTGATACTGTAATGTATGGTGAAAATATTTCGTAATTAAGATATCGTTGTTTAAGGCACAACATGACATAACTGCAATATAAAAATGATCATTTTCCTAAAAAAAATTCAAATATGTATGGCATATAATAAGCTATCAAATAAAAGTAGATTTATGGTCAAAAGTTAACGTTTATGTTATTTATTCAAGTTCTATCGGGCGTAAAAAACACTTAATATTGAGCTTGCTTATCATTTTACTACAACTTACCATGCTTAATACTGTTCGTAATTTCTCTAAACATAACTGGTATTGGTGGAAACAGTCTCAATGTTTCTTTGATAACACTATCTAGATATACATAATCTTCAATGCGAATTAAATCTGTATTATTATTATTTGTAATTTCTTCATAAACTTTATCCTAAAAAAGTTAGCTGATTAAAATTTCCTCTATATTAAGTAATAGCTCAATAGACAATCACCTACAAAATTATTATTTAATTAGTTGTAGACTCATGTGTGGCAGGACGCCGACGTTTAGACAGTGGACACATGTAATTGTACAAAATGCTTACCTGAATGTTTTTGTTTATAGCCAGGGATAATAAAACAAAACATGTTATGGTTGTTATTAATTCACTTTCCTGAAACAGTTACATATTAATTTGACTCTAGTAATTAACAATAATGTAAAATAATTATTTGGAAACTCAATTTAAATGTTAAAATAATATAATTTAGGACGAAATTTAGTCATTTAGTTTACATACTACTTTACTTATGATTAACTTTAAAATAAGTTTTATTTTAGATGGCTTTATGGTCAAATAAAAAATTTCAATCTTGATAGGGCTAACAGAACAAAGGCTTTTCCGTCGGTAAGGGGAGAAGCTCATGGGAATTTAATCACATGGTATGGATGCGCCTTCAGCTACCAGCGCGCCTGGAAATGTTCTGGTATACCGACAGTCTAGCCGCCTCTGTATATGAAATGTATATATCTATAAGGCTGTACAATAACAATAGACGTCCAAAACGCATTTAAAACCGTGAACTGGGGGCTTATTGTCGATGGATGCCGAAACATAGGGATCGGCGGTAAGCTACTAAAGATGATCAGTAGCTACCTGGAGGGGACGGGGGGACGGTCCAGAGTATTACCGGGACGACCAACATCACTAAAACACTTACGAATGGAGTTGCACAGGTATCGGCTCGGGGCCAACCCTATGGAACATCATGTACGGAGGCGTACTGAACCTCACACTACCACGAGCTTCTGTTACGCCGACGATCTGCAACTGGTGGTCAAGGATATTCCGGCGATCCAGACCCGAGTAAACGAGAGCTTTGCGAGAAGACAGAGGCGGACAAACTGGTAGGCAGAAGGCGGATCGTACAGTTCTCCTTCATGGTCCAGGGAGAGACGGTTACCCTCAAGTCCATCAAGTACCTGAGTATCAGAATTGATCAAGGTTCTTGAAATTGAACTGCGCACGTGGCAGAGATGGCCAAAAGGGCAAGTCAGATCACAACAGCAGTTGGCTGTTTAATGCCGAACATCCCAGGACCGTGGAAGAAGAAGCGAAGGATGTGGCAAGTAACTATATGGAGCCTCAGTCTGGGCCCATAAGATGAGTGTGGGACGAAAGGTTTTATAGTAGCGGCTCAAAGACGAGCGTCCCTCAGAGTGCCCAGTGCCTACAGGACCGCGGACCACGTTAAGGAAGACAGTGCTCGTAGTGGCTAGTATCACCCCCATCGAGCTCCTGGCAAGGAAGCGAGTGAAACTGCACGGGCGGAACATCGGCGAGTTGGCAGCCGCTACCAGAGCGGAGGAGAGAATCGAAACCCAAAGGCTATGGCAGGAGTGGTAGGAAGGTATTACCGAACGAACCACGTGGACCTGGACGTCGAGGCCCGCATGAGCAGAAAGTACAGGGAGGCCAACTACCCCTCACCCAGATCCTCACGGGACACGACTGCTCCCGGGCATACCTTCACCGTATGAACCGGGTAGTGACGGACAGGTGCAGTTATTGCGGAGAGCGCAGCACACCATCTTTGCATGCCAGCGATGGGAGAGTCAATGGTCAGCTCTGAGACGGGGGATAGGGATCGAGATAACGGCAGAAACGATGCTAGAGGATGAAGGCAAATGGACAGATATCGTCCACTGCATCAGTGAGATACTAACCCAAAGATGGAAGAGGCGAGATAGGATGGAGACCACCCGCTTGAAGGAATGCGAGAGCGGTCCCGGGCTTCCCGGTGGAAAGAGGTGGAGGTTTAGCTAGTTGGTCGACTCAAGAAAGTCGGAATTCAGCACATCCCGGGGGAGAATGCCAACAAGGCCTCTCGGGCGTCTATGAAAATCCCCCCCCCCCTCTTGCAAAAAATAAAAGGATGTACAATAGAAAGAAGGGCCGTATCATAGTATAGACAAATGAGACAAATGTCTAGGTCCCGGTTACACCTTCTACTTTGTAAAATTGTTGTCACTATACTAATATGTTTGTGTGGTCTATATCTTGTATCTTCGAAAAGTACCTGAAAGTATCGCGAGACAACTCGAGAAGAACTACGCAAAACATCCTAATAAATCCCCTCTCCCCCACCCCACTCATGCAAAAAATAAAAGGCCGTACAATAGAAGGAAGAACATTCAGGTCCGTATCATAGTATACAAATGAGACAAATGTCTAGGACCCGGTTACCCCTTCTACTTTGTAAAATTGGTATCCCTATACTAATATTTTTGTGAGGTCTATATCTTCTGTCTTCGAAAAGTACCTGAAAGTATCGTGAGACAACTCGGGAATAACTATGCGAATCATTCTAATAAACGAATACCGAGTGGAAGAAGTACAAGTATTCAAGTACCTAGGAGGTCATGCCGACAACAACAGTAACCTAGCGCACCGTTTGTAGCAAGGCATCTAAGCAGATACATGGAACCTGACAGAGGCAGTTAAGATGCCACTGAGAATATTTCAGAGAAAAGTTCTAAGGGAGATATTTGGACTAATAGATGATGCTAGGTAGAGAATACCAATGAAATATGAGCTACAAGTATCAGAAAATGGGGTTGGGGACCCAGCTCAGTGGCCGAGTGGTTGTAGGCGTCGTCTGTATCGTGCTGAGCATTGGGGAGCCTGAGTTCGATCCCCATCGGGGCGAATTTTCGCGAATCACTTCTCACAGTATTTCAGTGGTTTGCTGTAAAGTTTAGGTAAATATCGGGTGATTAAACCCCTCCGAGCATCTCCCTTGACCGACGGAAAGGCCTCACGGCATATAAATATAGAAGTTTTTTTTGGGATAAGGAAGACATATAAATATATTAAAGCAAGGAGACTACAATGTACAGGTCATATAATTAGAATGTCTGAAGAGAGAGAGCCAGCAAGGAAATATTTAAATCACAACCCAGCACATTAGGAGATAGAGGTTTACAAAGGACCATAAGCAAGGATTAGGTGACAGAGGAAACAATTAAAAAAATATTTTGAATCGAGAATTAAAAATAAAATTTACAGCCACCTATATATAATACAGAAATGTGGATTCCATATGTAGGATTTTATTGGTTTTAGAATCGAGGTGAGGTCTTAGCTGGTAGGTCGGTCCTGGATGAGTCGGAATCCAGCACTTCCCGGGGGATAATGTCTTATTGGCCTCCCGGGCGTCTTTGAATATTTCCCACCTCAAGCCAAAAAAAGGTGTCAGAGGATGCAGAAAGTATGCAAGTAGAACAATTGGGCAAGTGTTGCGAAGGATATAAAACAGTGGAACGATTTTCATGGAAGCCAAGGCGCTGTAGCGGTAGGACATTAGGATACAAATTCTCAATATGCTTAGTATTTTATACTTACTTGTAACATATAAGCATTAATCTCACTCGTTACCTCATCGCTTGAATAATTATCCATGGTACAGTTTATTTCAATAATTCTGCTTAATAAATTTTCATCTAACTCTAAAATAATAAATATATTTAATGTCTTTCAGCCCAATCACAAACTCTTACCATTTTTGTTATTATTTTCAATAACCATTCGTGAGCTAGGATTAAATTCATCAATAATCTGAAAATGTACATGTAAGATTTATAGCAATATATATATATATATATATATATATATATATTCATTGTTGAATATTAATTACCACCTAGTAGTCGCCACAACAATACAATATTAAAGACAAATCTTTTAATTGTTTAAGAAAATCATCCAACCAATACAAATACTATACTTTATTACACTTGAACGTCTTTAAATAATAAATAATAAAGACAATTTTATTTAGTCCATCCGAACGCAATATATGAATTATTGTGTATGTAGTGAAACTATGTAATTATTATTTAATGTGGAGCATTTTAAATACTTACTTCCTTCATACTATCATGTACAATTCTTTTCACGCCTGCATTCTTGATTCCAAAATGTATATGATTAAAAAACCAATTGAAATGAAATAGTGGAAAATCATACATTTTAACTGATTGCATATCCAATGAGCTATAATTATGTGAAAATATACATACTGTTTTAATTATTGCAATAAATATAGCTTATAAAATGAAATAATATTACCTTACAATATTTCGCATATATGCATTAGTTTTATCACATAAAACAACATCCTCTGATCCTGTTAGAGTTTGTAATAACATTTGCAACACACAACGTTGTATGTCATTAATTAAATAATTCTCATTAGAGATGTCGTATCGAGCAATTTTTAAATACATAATATCGAAATATTTGCGGTATGTTTCAATACAGTCATTTGGAGAGGTTTTATCAAATATGTATTTTATTGTTTCGCATTTACTCCTCAAATCAGTTACTAAAAGAATTTAGAGATTATTACAATATTAAGCAATATATATTTAATTATGTTATTTATTTATTAATAATCGGAGACACAGACAGAAAAAAAAATCAGGCGTTGTTATCCTTAATTACATGAATCTATTATTTCTAATTTGTGACGCTTACGCCCGGTTTCTCCAACGAATGTTAACTAGTTTAAGACAGGGTATTAATAATAACACGGTCTTAAAGCGTTGCACCAAATAAAAACCTGATCTTAAAACGATAAGACTGTGTTACATTCTAAGACTAAATCTACATACATATGTAGTGTAGTAGTATGGTGCAACAGAATAAAAAATTAAGACGTGGTTATATATAAGATGAGCTTTAAGATGCGTTGGAGAAACCGGGGGTTATATACTGTGAGTATAAAATGATGCAATTCCTTTTCAGTACGTTGTAGGGGAAGCTTCATAGTCAGGTAAAAATAGTATTAAATCATGTCAAAACTAAATATTTAGTTAATGACTAAAACAATATAGTAAATATGGCAAGGCAGGTGTTACGGCCAATTTATTTACACCTAAAATATATTATTCAACTATATTAACGTTAAAGTTGTTATAGATCTTTGTTCTTTAAATGAAACATTAATACCAGATCAGTTTTCACAGGATGTTGACACAAACAACTCGATTTTCTAAATTAAAATAAAAAGTAAATACGTAAATGTTGCACCTACGAATATATCAAATATATCAAACATTATACCACTACTCCAATAAGTATATTAAATTTACTCCAAATCATATTATGCAAATATTACTAACTAAATAATTCACTTACAGGGAGAAACAAGCAACGCAGGTCCAAAATATGACATCCTGCAATCATACTTTGCAAAATGTCCATTTAACTTCTCACCCAAATCAGCAAGAAACTTTGGTTCGGCAATAACAACATACAATCTATTAAACACCCAATATCTATACATTGACCCAAATGTGCTGTGCCATTTTTTAAACTGCGACAAAACAGCTAAAATATTAACACAAATCAAAATAGCAATAAAACATAAATTATAAGTTAATATTACCTGCTGTATTTCCAACTAAACTATGCGCGTTTCCTAATAGAAAGAATGATTTCGGCCCTGGCACCAAACACGCGTACATATAAAGTTGAAACCGCCTCAGAATATACGGGATGACAAAAATCACAGGGAGACACAAAACCACACATTTTAACTGCACTTTTTCCATACATTTCTGTATAAACGGCATGTCCGCAAATTTACTAACGCACAAGTTCAACCAACTACAAACATAACGGCTCCGCTGAAGAGAATAACGTGTTCCATGTGCAATTGTGGGAAATACACTTAACCACACAACTTATAGTTATAATATTCAAGAACGTAGTAGTATATAAATAATTCAATAATTTGTTGAAAATCCAATAATCACGTTAAGTATGTACTACTGTCGTGCATCAAGTTATTATGGATTATTCAATTTGTTATGGTATTCGTAAACGTAATAGTGTATTGTTGTTTTCCATAGATAATTTTTATGTGATAATGTTGAACTACAGCCGCTGCTATACGCGAACCAGTGGCATGTTGTAGATTATTTCAAGGTACAATTTCCATTGGGTCTAAAACGTAAATATATACAAAAATTGTTGATAAAAATATTAATTTACATTTCTCACCGAGAAAGTGGTTGGATGTTGCAATCATGTATAACGCTAATAATAGCGTAACTAATAATAATAATATTAGTAGAATGCATTATTACAATAAATTTAATATAACCATATTTTTAAGTGACAGAGTATACTGTCATTATTGCATTTATATACCAAGGCCCTAATTATATTATTATCACTGGCCTTATACATAAATATTTTGATAAACATCGATTACATATGACGGCTTTAAGGTAAATCGTTAAAATCCACATCATCGCCTTATCTGTATTGTAGTATTATCAGTTTTATTTTATATCTTGGCAATGATTTTTAATCGGTTTTAACTGATATTAATTTTGATGGGATTAATAAAACCGTGTATTATTTAAATAAAAATTAAGAAATAATTGTTATTTGTGTATCAAGACCTAAGGGTCAACATTTTTCAGGCGACTCTGGTTTACTGGCTGAGGCGTAGCTAAAGACAGCAAATAAGCGAGGGTGAAAAAGGTTCTTATAGGCCGAGATGCACATATTTTATAGACATAATTATCATTAAAAATGTGCTTCTGAAGATACTTTATACTGTTAGCCGCGTCGGTAATGTAGCACTGTTACTTAAATACCCGTCCCTTCCCCACTTCCTTTCCCATGAAAGCCATATGTAGATTTCCACGCCATATCGGTCCTCCCTTAACCATTCACTCACCTTTTTGTAATCGCCCACCCACTCTTCTATCACATCCTCATACTTGTTGCTAGCTTAGGTGCTACCATGTGTCACTCCTCTTAGCTACTATACAGTAGACATGTGGTATATCCTCGCCCCATCCACCCTTTTCTTCCTCTCTCTTCTGACCCGCACATCGCCCTTAGACATACCCACTCTTTCATACATCCTTACTCTATTCTTTCTCATACCGCTCTCAGCACATCCCCTACATTTCATCCACTCCCACCCACTCCGGCAGTTTTTCTGCAACTCAAATCCTCCGACACGACTCCCACCACATGCTCACACGATTTGTTTCCTGGAGGAGGAATGTCATAGGGCTCAACGTTTCGCGTTTTATCAGACTCTTCAGGAATCAACCTTGCTACTATATCCCACTCTCGCATTCCGCACTCCATATAACAACGTTGGCTTCACACACGCATTCTATCCCACGCAGAGGGAGTGAGGAATTGCGATTGAGTGGAAATCTGAAAAAAGACATAACAGAGGGTAGAACGTGTTTTTTTGTGGGTTATAATATACTAATAGCACCCTCTTCTACTTACGTTGAATTGCCTCTAAATACTTCGTCGATGTTGGACTGAAACATTAAAACTTGAAGCCGTATAATATGCATTTCTTAAGATATTTTGTATATATTTTCTCATACAACGCATATTTTACATTTCATAATCATTATAGATTCAGCATACACAACACAGACGACATCTACAAATGTAACACCGCATAAATATAACATTCATAGTACTGCTTTATAAATTATCTCATAAACTATATAGCATCTGAACAAATTTTAAACGTAATTCCTTTGTCACAAAATATATATTATTGGTCACATTTCGTTTCTCTAATAAATAGTGTAATAAAAACTAATTCCGTCTGGTCATTGTTAAAATGGTAATTTATTATTACTACCAGAATGAGCGTGTGAAAGAAATGATAAGCGAGTAATTGGAAGAGAAGAATAACCAACAACCAACAAATGGCTAATATTGTGGCGTGAAAATGTTACCCCCGGTTTCTCCAACGAATTTTAACTAGTTTAGGACCGTCTTAATAATAAGACGATCTTAAAGAGTTGCACCAATCCAAAATCGGATATTAAAACGATAAAACCGGTCTTACATTGTAAAACTATGTAAGATCTACATATGTTTGGTGCAACAGAATACACACTTAAGACGTGGTTATTTATAAGATCAGTTTAATAAGGCGAGCTTATATAAGACGAGCTTTAAGATTCGTTGGAGAAACTGGGCGTTAGTACCGTAATCAATAAGACAATACATATATAAGTGTGAACCCCCCTCTTACAATCTACATATCTAGATTTCGATCTTATTAGATCTCATCAGTGTAGCTCAGCTAGTGAGGAGGAATTCAAACAATATATCGAGTGGCTATATACAAAAATAGTACAAATATAATATAGTAAAATAATAATAGTAAACTATTTAACTAATATATACACATCTGTAACCTCACATTTACTGTTATTATTAGAATTTTCTTTATAGTCAGGCAATAAAAATTATTTGTATTTCAAGTATCTTTTCTAAAAAATATTATTATTGATTTATTTTGCCGTATCAAACAAGAAGGCCGATATTTACAAAACATGTAACTATTAATTTTTTAGTTAAGTTCACTCAATTTTAAGGATTCCAATATGTATGTACATTATTTCCAAGCAAAACATTAATAATCAACTTATTAATTATTGTATCTTTCACATGAACTGGCCCTAGGATATATAAAAAGTTTAATTATTATTCTAATGCTATGGTTCGAGAAAATTTTCTATAAAAAAAGTAAAGTCGGATTTTGAAATTGTATCAAAAATTTAATTTATAATATAGCAATTGCAAAAGGTATTTTATAATAAATCAATATATTTCTTATTCAAATACAATTCGTTAAAAATAGTTTATAATAGAGCACTCTTAAACTGATTTTGTAAGTAATAAACATGTTTTTGATATACGTACTAAGTTTTATTAATATTCAATTGCTACAGTTGGAGTTAAAGAAATTTTAGTGAACATTATCTCGAAAAAAACTTAGTAGTTTTTTGAAATTTCGTCAAAAATTCAATTTGTAAAATAGTACTCTCAAATTGTAATTTTCAATAACTGAACATGTTTTTGATATACGTACTAAGTTTTATTAATATTCAATTGCTTCCGTTGCAGTTAAAGCAATTTTAGTGAGCATTGTTATGAAAAAAACACAAGTAGTATTTTGAAAATTAGTCAAAAATTCAATTTGTAAAATAGTACTCTCAAATTGCAATTTTCAATAACTGAACATGTCTTTGATATATGTACACAGTTTCATTAATATTCAATAGCTACAGTTGTAGTTAAAGCTATTTTAGTGAACATTGTCATGAAAAAAACACAAGTAGAATTTTGAAAATTCGTCAAAAATTCAATTTATAAAATAATACTCTCAAATTTCGATTTTCAATAACTGAACATGTCTTTGATATATATACTAAGTTTTATTAAAATTTATTTGCCACAGTTGAAATTAAAGCAATTTTAGTGAACATTGTCATGAAAAGAACACAAGTAGTATTTTGAAAATTCGTCAAAAATTCAATTTGTAAAATAGTACTCTCAAATTGCAATGTTCAATAATTGAATATATCCTTGATATATGTAATAAGTTTTATGAATATTTATTTGCCACAGTTGGAATTAAAGCAATTTTAGTGAACATTGTCATGAAAAAACACAAGTAGAATTTTGAAAATTCGTCAAAAATTCAATTTGTAAAATAGTACTCTCAAATTGAAATTTTTAATAACTGAACATGTCTTTGATATATGTACACAGTTTCATTAATATTCAATAGCTACAGTTGTAGATAAAGCTATTTTAGTGAACATTGTCATGAAAAAACACAAGTAGAATTTTGAAAATTCGTCAAAAATTCAATTTATAAAATAATACTCTCAAATTTCGATTTTCAATAACTGAACATGTCTTTGATATATATACTAAGTTTTATGAAAATGTATTTGCCACAGTTGGAATTAAAGCAATTTTAGTGAACATTGTCATGAAAAAAACACAAGTAGTATTTTGAAAATTCGTCAAAAATTCAATTTATAAAATAGTACTCTCAAATTGCAATGTTCAATAATTGAATATGTCCTTGATATATATACTAAGTTTTATGAATATTTAATTGCCACAGTTGGAATTTAAGCAATTTTAGTGAACATTGTCATGAAAAAAACACAAGTAGAATTTTGAAAATTCGTCAAAAATTCAATTTATAAAATAATAATCTCAAATTTCAATTTTCAATAACTAAACATGTCTTTGATAATTATACTAAGTTTCATGAAAATTTATTTGCCACAGTTGGAATTAAAGCAATTTTAGTGAACATTGTCATGAAAAAAACACAAGTAGAATTTTGAAAATTCGTCAAAAATTCAATTTGTAAAATAGTACCCTCAAATTGTAATTTTTAATAACTGAACATGTTTTTGATATATGTAAAAAGTTTCATTAATATTCAATAGCTACAGTTGGAGTTAAAGCTATTTTAGTGAACATTGTCATGAAAAAAACACAAGTAGAATTTTGAAAATTCGTCAAAAATTCAATTTATAAAATAATACTCTCAAATTTCGATTTTCAATAACTGAACATGTCTTTGATATATATACTAAGTTTTATGAAAATTTATTTGCCACAGTTGGAATTAAAGCAATTTTAGTGAACATTGTCATGAAAAAAACACAAGTAGCATTTTGAAAATTCGTCAAAAATTCAATTTGTAAAATAGTACTCTCAAATTGCAATATTCAATAATTGAATATGTCCTTGATATATGTACTAAGTTGTATGAATATTTATTTGCCATAGTTGGAATTTAAGCAATTTTAGTGAACATTGTCATGAAAAAAACACAAGTAGTATTTTGAAAATTCGTCAAAAATTCAATTTGTAAAATAGTACTCTCAAATTGCAATTTTTAATAACTGAACATGGCTTTGACATATGTACAAAGTTTCATTAATATTCAATAGCTACAGTTGTAGTTAAAGCTATTTTAGTGAACATTGTCATGAAACAACACAAGTAGAATTTTGAAAATTCGTCAAAAATTCAATTTATAAAATAATAGTCTCAAATTTCAATGTTCAATAACTGAATTTGTCTTTGATATATATACTAAGTTTTATTAAAATTTATTTGCCACAGTTGGAATTAAAGCAATTTTAGTGAACATTGTCCTGAAAAAAAAACACAAGTAGTATTTTGAAAATTCGTCAAAAATTCAATTTGGAAAGTAGTACTCTCAAATTGCAATTTTCAATAACTGAACATGTTTTTGATATAGGTACTAAGTTTTATTAATATTTAATTGCTACAGTTGGAGTTAAAGCAATTTTAGTGAATATTTTCATGAAAAAAAAAACACAAATAGTATTTTGAAAATTCGTAAAAAATTTAAATTTGTGAAATGGTAGTCTCAAATTGCAATTTTGTATAACTGAACATGTCTTTGATTTATGTACTAAGTTTTTTTAAATACTGAAGTGCTACAATTAGACTTAGGGCTATTTTATTGGATTTTTTCTATGATAAATGTCACATCGTATTTAGAAAATTCGTCAAAAATTCAATTTAAATATAGCATTTTTAAATTTAATTTTATAAGTAATGTATATGCTTTTGCTCTGTGTACTCAGTTTCATTAATATTCAAGTGCTACAGTTAGAGTTATTGCAATTTTAGTGAAAATTGTCTATAACACATGTCATGTATTTAGAAAAATTGTCAATAAAATCCATTTATAATATATCATTCTCAAATTGCATTTTGTAAGTAATAATCAGGTTTTTTATTTATATTTTCAACAATTTTAGTGAAACTTGTCTATGATAAAAATTAAGTCATATTACGACTTATTTAATTTTCTTATTAGAACATTCGTAAAAAAAATAGTTTATAAAATAGTACTTTCAAATTGCATTTGATAATTGTTGAACTTATTTTTGATCTATGTAGCACATGAAATAATTTATATGCACATATAACGTATATTAAAAAATAAGCTCGTATACTAGGATCCTATTCCCAAAACTACAAAAATCCGACTATATAGATGGTATTTCAATTATACGTAGTTTGTTAGTTACGCCTTCTTAGTTAGTACGGCAATGTACTGCTTAATACCAAAACAAACTTGATAAAAGCAGAGTAAAAAAAATGAGTCAGAATCGATTGCTTCAATATAAGCATTGACTAAGATATCCCGCTCAAGACATTTAGGACCGAATTGAAATTTCAATTTCGGGTTTTTAGGGACGAGGTAAGTATAGTAACCACTTCACTCCTCCACACGTAATTTCCAGTTTTTTGCAGCTTCTTCCCATAAAATTATTAATGGCAGGAGTACGCCTATAGTTATGGTGGAAATTGTATATTTGTATTGAGCTTTTATCAAAAACTAGGCTGTGAAATGTCGTACAATTGATTCAATCTTATAAAAATACATGATTGTTGCCTCTGCAACTTATTTTGTAAGAATTGCCGAATATAATTCGTAGTCATTGAATGTTTCTACATTCAAGTACTACGTTCGGATCGAAGACACGCAAATCTTTGTCTTCGATCTGGACATGCTAATATAAAAACAAATGTTTGCCATCCTGGACGGAATAGAAGAAACACAAGTGAATTTCTATACATGTTTTTATACATATATATTCTGACACGTTTTTAACAGTTTTTATTCTTCTTCAGCTAGTTCCTCGGTCCCGAGAGGCTGTAGCTGTTCGGTTCTCGAACTCCCTTGATCCGTGTTTTGAGGGGATTAGACTATTTTTTCCTTCATTACTTCTTTCGTAGACCTTCCCACAAAATATACTTCAGAGGCAACATCAACTTGTTTTTATTAACTTACATAATTTGCCCTTTAATTGCCTAGATTTTACTAAAATATTAATACAATTACATAATATGCGTCATAACAAAATAATACACGCGATCTCAACCTTAATTTTATTGGGAACGGCAGGGCACACTATTGTTGTGTTTGAAACCCCTCTATAACGATGAAAGTCTAGAGAGACTTAATATTAAGGTCGTTTTAGACAAGACAATTTCTTGACTCAAAAGTTAGTCAAGATGCGAGACAATCTAAATTGTTTCGTATCATACAGCAAATTATTTGAAATATTGAATTGGATGGTAGATCGAATGGAAATATATAACGCATTCTATTTGTAGAGGACAAATTGTATGGGAGGAGGATACATGAATTCATTTCTTGAACAACTTTTGAGCTAAGAAATTGTCTTGTCTAAAACGACCTTTAGTCAATAATAATAAATTAAGTACGCTAAAAATTGCCTTATATCTTCCTGTACACACACGCATAAAATTTCAAAAAGTTATATTTTTGGCTACTGTATATAATTTACGTGTGTATATTTTATATTGGTCTATACTTTGATATTCTACTAGTATTTTATATGTAATTGACATATATAATACCGTGATCATTTATACTTATTATAGTCTTTTGTATGATATTTGAACATATACAAAATCATTAATTTCAATTATTCAATCGAAAAAAAAAACATATAATTAACAACTGAAATAATAAGTTGTTAATTATATGTTTGTTTTTAATATTAGAATAATTCATTGTTTTAATACGCGATAAAAATAGTTATACTGGGTGAGTTTTTTAATCTGAAATTATCAAATATCTCATAAAATACGCACACTACGAAAAACAAAATTAGTATTGAATATACAAAATATTGAAAACTCGCATTGGAATTACACTCGGAATGATTCAATTTTGATTACTGATTTTTGTGATATATAAACCATCCCGCTAGCATTTTAAACAAAGACGCTACCGAGTTTAAACGTGTATGTAATGTGTATGTTTCGAAATATTTGAAAAATTCAGGATAAATAAAACTCACCCACAATGCAAGACTATTTTGCATATTAAATGATTCTGTATAGTTGGCAGACCAAAACTCCAGAAGCAAAAGTTTAAAATATAGAATTGCATTGGTTGACATAATGATTCCATGTTGTTGGATCTTCAGGGTTCGGGATATGTTGTACCCTCTCTCAACCAATGTTTGTTGAAACCTCTGGTATGCAAACCAAGGTTTTGAAATGAATAATACAATAATTTTATGTACTTTCTTTTGTTAATTATAGGAAAAATTATTGACATTAAAATATATTTTAATAACTATACTGGCATATAAGTAGACCATATTAATTTGAATATAACGCGATTTAGTTTTAGTAATTATCTTGCCACTATATATAAATGTGATAATTTAGACGTATTGTATTTTTTAAATTTTAATGTGAATACTATATAGTGATACACCTGCTTTCAAAACTAAACGATTTAAAATCCCTAACACATTTCTGAATAATAAATAAATAGTATATTAAAATACTTTGCTCTTGGAGTTAGTCACTACAATTACACAACATATAAATATACAGCCTTTGATATTTTGTTTGTATAGTACTTTTAAACATTATCTAATTATCAAAGTTATGACACCTAAAGCAAAAATGTACATAAATATCCACGTAGATGAGTCTTATTTTACACGCATATTTTGATGATACAAAACTTATTATCGTTTACATTATTTTCATTATGAGGATCAGTCGTACATATGTTTAGGTTACTTTTAAAAGCTAGTTGGTGTTTTCTTGAATACTGTTCAAGTGTTGGAGCATGGCGGACACTGTTGCGGTTTTTCTTGCTTTGTCTGCTCGCGCACGTAGTCTTGTACATTAAAGCGGTGCTCGTCGACTTCACCAGTTTGTCTATATTTTAATTCTCTGAAATACACAATAATTTTAGAGTAGTTTCTTTGTTTCTCCCTACATACGTTAAGCGAATGCCGGAAGCCGATTTACGGTTCAATATTAACAAAATTACATGTACGTCTGTACTTTGTTTTAAACATATCACACTAGTATTTCTATTCTTGTTTCTACTTCTACTTCTCTAAGGGCCCGTTCTACAATTGATATTTAACTGGAGAATAAGGCTATTCGTGGAATAAGATTGACATATTGGCGTTAATATCTCAAACTTATTCCACGAATAGCCTTATTATCCGGTTAAATATCAATTGTAGAACCGGCCCTAAGTAACACAACTCAAATTCATGTATTTTTGAGTTGTCTCCATGTAAAAAGCACCTTACACGATCAATAATACTATCAATCCTGGTACTATTAGTATTTGCTCCAATCTTCCTTTTATAAATATAAAATAATTGATAATTGATTCCTTGTTAAATAACAAGGAATCAATTATCCGCTCAAGCATTAGCATTCTCTTCATTCCATTATTACAATGCCTTCATTGATAAATAGTACTGTCAATATTTTAGAATAATGAATATTATAGTAATACTGTCATTATTCTAAAATATTGTCAGTATTATTGATCGTGTAAGGTAGCTTTAAGAATATGGAAAATATCATTCTATCAATAATAGAAAGTGGATTAACCTAGCTTCAGAGCTTGCATGCCAAAGCGCACTTGTGTGACTTTTACTGCCCTAAAGCAAAAGCTGAAAAACGTAGAGGTTTTTTTTCCAGAAACACAGGTTTTTGGGTTGAGTAGAAATACTAGTGTGATATGACTTCTTGTGAATAAAAGAAATGCGCTTTTTTACAACCATCGTATATATTTTATAAAAGATTGAATATTTCTTAAAGCAATTAAGTTAATTTATAAAATATTTGTAAAACATTTATAAATATCCAACCGGTTGATTTTCACCATAATGTAGTACCTGACAAAATTATTGTTGAATAATTAATATAAACGTATTTGTTGTTGTAAACAGTAATTATCCCTTTAGATGTTGAGTGCGTGTATTTGTCACATTTAAAATAAACCAAATACTAATTATTTAGTTCAAACATCAAAATATGATTGGAAGTCGAACTAAAACTGTTGATATTTATAAATTGCTCGAAACCCGATGATGCCGGTAATACCATGAAACGCAACTTGATTCACGATTCAACCGATAATTACAAACGCTGTTGCAATTAATAAATAATTATGCGCGTATATTGTGTTTCGCTCATGTAATTAATATGCTTAAATTTATCACCTGCTTGAATGACTACCTGATTTCAAATAAATTTCATTAGATGGAATTTCTTATGGCGTGAATAATTAAAAACAAATTAATAACTAATTGATTAAATTTAATTTAGATGTAGGTTAGAAGTAACGTTTATAATTTTAAAAAAAAGTACACTCGGTGTACCCCCAGCCACATCCACACTTTTCTTCGTTCATAATTTAATTTATTTGGCATTTGACAAGTTTAACTTAACTTAACTAAACAAAAATGTCTATCTTTATAGGACCGTGAGGCTTTTCCGTCGGTTAAGCCTAAAGCTGAGAGGAGTTTAATCACTCGATATTTACCTTAACTACACAGAAAACCTCTGAAAAACTGTGAATGGTGATTCACGATAATTTGCCCCGATGGGTTTCGAATTCAGGCTTCCCAATGCTAAATATGAGACGGACAACGTTTCTAACCACTCGGCCACTAAGCTGGGTTTTTAACTTACATTTTACATGCGTATTTCACTTAAAATCAATCTCATATTTAGTTACATTACATTACTTACTTACTTATATATATTTATATATTTATATATTTATATATTTATATATTTATATATTTATATATTTATATATTTATATATTTATATATTTATATATTTATATATTTATATATTTATATATTTATATATTTATATATTTATATATATATATATATATATATATATATATATATATATCAAAAATATTGACACGTAATAATTGAGCTATACATTCTTCCTACAACCTCCCGGGCTGCCTGTCCGACGGTTTGGTTTTGGAAGATTTCTGTTGAGTCCTCGGTCCGTTTATCATTATTTTATTTGTTTGTTTTCATGTGTTCTTTGCATTGCTTTTTAAATCTATCAATGTCTTTAATGTCCTCACATAAATGTCTTTAATGTCCTTACATAAATGTCTTTAATGTCCTTACATAAATGTCTTTAATGTCCTTACTAAATGTCTTTAATGTCCTTTATTTATTTATGTAGTTTAGACTTTTGTTTAATGCGTTAGTTCTATTTTTATTTCGGTATATGTTGCTTTTTCTTCGTGAAAATAGGATTCTTACTTTAAAAACTTCTTCTTACCTTGCAATAGCTAAAAAGGCAAGCTCTACGTTCTGACCACTTTTGGCAGATGTCTCCATAAAAGCTACATTATATTCTCTAGCTAGTCGTTCCCCATCTTCCCTTCTAACTGCTCTCTCCACACCAGCATCAGCTTTATTTCCTTTAAAATAAAACACTATGTACACAGACAATATCATATTTAACCACACTCACCTAGTAACATAATAACGACGTCATCCTGAGCGTACTCCCGAATTTCCCCTAACCATGCTCGAATATTGTCGAAACTCGTTTTGTTGGTAACATCATATAAAAGTAATAATGCTGAAAAGGAAACAATAGAAATATTGGAAATTAACGCCATGCAGTTGCGAGTTCTTTTGTTCTATTTCCCAACCAAATCGCGCGTTTTAAATAACATTATTTAGATACATGGAATTTAATTCATGCGTTCATTTCAGATCGATTTTTATTTTAATGAACAAAAAAAAAGAATGGTGGTAATATATATATATATATACAACATGTTACATTGCATACACCTCGAAATAAAATACATTGAATGCTAAAAATACACGACTTTTCCGCAGCTAAAGGGAGACACTCAGAGTTGTGCAATCACCCGGTATTAATTACTACTAACATAGAAAACCGAGGGCTTTCCCGGTGCATACTATATTTAGCAAAAGTAGAATGATTTGTAATATATGTCGGCGCTTGATTACAATAATAGTTTTCAAGCCATAACGATAGCACAAGGGTGCATTGCGCAGCGTCTGATTAGTCGTGACGCCAATCAGGAAGGCCGATTTTAAGGAATGTGTGTACTTGAGATCTTACCCTCGATGGGGGTCTGAGCAGAATCAGTGGACAGGGCGCGACGGTATGGAAATCCCGAGGTTTGGCGTCGGCCGGGACTGCTTTCTCAAGGTAATTATTAGTTATTGTATAATCAGTGCTTTAAGTTAGTTACTCAGTTGTTGATAAAATGTGTTAGTTGATTGTGGCGAAGGACTTATTATTTATTGTGTATCGAATAATATCCTCCAAAGAGCACGCACTGGATTTACCGGACCAAGTACCTGACCATACTAATTGTTATTAGTAATAAAACATCAAGATAACAAATTTGTTATTATCTTGTCAAATAAGCGGCAAATCTAAATTAAAAAATGTTGTAAATTATGTTATTTGCCAGTTTCCTTGTTGATTAACTCTGTTTAATTATCCTGATGATGCTCGAAATTTAACGAGCGAAATATATTGATATATTATAAAAGGAGTTTAACTGCCCTCGCTGTTTCCCAATAATACCTATATATATATATATATATTCTAGAGTTACACTGACATTACCCCTGCCTGCCTTGTACTCTTCATATGGTAACAACCAATATTGAGGCATCCCTGGACAATAAGGGAATATTTATAGCTATAGAAGGTGGATTTGACAATACAACTCACTTGTCCATAAGGAATGCAGCCCCTAGCAAAGGAATTAACGTTCTTATCATAGAGTGGACTCGAGCAACGGTCGGGGAGAGAGGATGTCCTACACACGTAGGACATCCTTTCTCCGGGGGTGAATATTATGACCCCTAGTAAGTATCGTGTTTAGGCATTGTGATATTGTACATCTGTAAAAATAAAATTGATGATATACATACTTGTATCTTATATGTTTGACATTGTTAAGGTAAATTTAATATATACTTAATTGTTTCCTAAACTGTAGGGGTGCAAAATAAAAATATCATTTTTACTTTCAAATTGGCATCTATAGATGTTTTGCTTCTCTCACCTAAAGTATAATAATTATTATTATTTTATACCGAGAGCACCTCGAACAAATCAATATTTCAAATGCATTATTTAAAACTGTACATTATCGATTCACAACTCAATTCATGTGAGGCTTTACATTACAGAAAGTTTTATTAAAATAAGCTGGGAAGTTTAGTATATAACAATGCCTGGCGCTACGGGTTGTGGAGTTTGTAACTGGTCAATTTATGTGAGAATTATCCGGGGTCAGTGTTGCATGGCGTTACTCAGGAGAATGGATTAATTCAAAATATCAACTAGCTACAAACTTCATGAAATTCACGTTTGCAGGAAACTATTTAATCCGATTTTACACATATTCTATTAATATGGTTTATACAATATATTACCTGCAATTCGAATAGCGCAATGAAACCAAGTTTTGAAGTTTAAATGTTTAAACAAATAAAGCATAAACAAATCAAGTATATACATTCACAGAATTAACGATGTAGGTTTACTATAGTGTGTATTAATATTTCATATCATATCAATTATTTGACTATGCCTCTTTTGATTGTGTTGGTGCACCCGTAATCCGTAGTAATGATATGCATTGTTACTGGAATTAGTGTTTTATTTAATTGTGGAGCGCAATTAATTCTAGTTTCATGATGCATAAATATACTAAGCCGGAAATAATTGATTTGTGAAGAGGAATTTAAAATTATTAGTGAGGCACGTGAAATGAATGTAGTTAATCATAGCGGATTAATATACATGTTGTTGTTGTTTGTTGGAAATATACCACACAATTTTATCGAATAGACTAATACAAAGGGAGCAAGTAAAAAGGACCAACTTTTTACTTGCTCCCTTTGTATTACGGTCGTTTTAGACAAGGCAATTTCTTAGCTCAAAAGTGATTCAAGAAATAAATTCATATATCCTCCTCTCATACAATTTGTCCTCTTGACAAATGAAACGCGTTTTTCCATTTCAATCCAATCCAATTCAATATTTCAAATAATTTGCTGTGTGATACGAGACAATTTAAATTGTCTCGTATCACACAGCATGTGTGTATATATATATATATATATATATATATATATATATATATATATATATATATATATATATATACATATTAACATACAAACCACGTGATAAGGAAAAACGAAAAACATGAGATCAGAAGGGTTCAGAACGACAACGGGGAGGACTAATCTTTAGGTTTTTTGTATTTTTTTACAATTGCTGATCTTAGTACTACACCATTCGCAAATATTCCTTCTCCTATACCGTTGGTTTGGACGGAGACAGTCACAACTCAAAAAGTTCAAATATTTGTAAAATCGCTTCGAAAACTTTGTAGTATTTCAATTCGCCAGGAACTAAATTCAAAATGGGTATCATTAAGTTCCATTTTCCCAATTGATCCTTTTGGTAGTATAGATGCTAATCAAAATTGAAGCGTTCTGTGTGCCCGATACCCTCCCTCATCTTACCCTTTTCATCCACTATTTCGAGTTGAAGTCTTTTTACCAGAAATTATAATTACAATGTCTGTATTAAGTTTATGGTAAAAAAAGTCTCAACTCAAAATAAGAAAAGTAAGGAGTTTACAAAAATAGGGGATGAGCACATTAAATTAGTTAAATAATAAAATACTGTAATATTGGGTCATTGTTGAAATGCCATTATATTTTTTTTTTCGCTAAAAGTGACAATAAGCCTACTTCTTCTCAATACCTCCAATCTCTCAAGTGTTATTGGCAATTGGCGTTTGGAAAAGATTTGCCTGTTTTCCCGTGCATAATATGCACAGGAAAACTTGCCACAAAGTAATATACAATATTTCATGTTACGACAATGATAAAACTAGATTTTTTTTTAGTTGTGACTTTTTTAGTTCTTCCTAGCCGGCGATATCTACGCGCTACATGTTGCAAGGAGGGGGCACGGATACACCGTCTTCTGTGTTGTAAGGGGTGGCACTTTGGTAAGGAATATGAGGGATTAAAAGCAGACTGGGTCGGGGATTGCAATAAGGTGAGGTGAATGGTTAAGAGAGGATGGCAAAAGCGTGGCAATCTGCAAAATGTTGACGCGAGAGAGGACGTGGGTGAAGATAGAGAAGGAGTAGTGGTTTATATTTCTAGTTTTAGGATTATATTTTTGTATATGATATTATATTGAGTTGGATTTTTTTGTGTAATAGTTTTTTTTGTCAACAAAAAAGAAATTTCAAAACACAAACATATTCAAGTCAGTATATAGACCAGTACTAATGTCAGATGCGAGTTATGGACATTAACCGAGAGGGAAAAATGCAAAATCCAAGCCCCCCAGATTAACCTTAAGCCAGCCCTGGATTTTAAATTTGAAAATATTTTTTTCTTTGCTAATTATTCACGCACATCAAAATTTAAAAGATTCTAAAACTGCACATGGATTTTCTCTAAAATACCTTGTTGGAATGAAAGCATTGATCAAACATATGGAAGTATAGGCCTGTAAATGTTATGGTAGCTAATGCCACCGGCAGGGTCGAAAGGGTTAAATTCTTAAGAAAAGTAGAACTAGTCACAGAAAGAGAAGACATTATAAAATTCACAAATAGGTTAAATTCTTAAGAAAAGTAGAACCAGTAACAGAAAGAGAAGACATTATAAAATTCACAAATATGAGAAGTGCGGAAAATATAACCAATTCCAGCTACACAGGATAGACAACAAGACACAAAATATATAAATAGTACAACTAACCCCCTAGGAGCAAAGTTAAACGCCATCTGGCGGCACCACTAGCTAAGATGAGCTGATAAGATCTAAGATCGAAATCTAGATATGTAGATTGCTAAGAGGTGGGTTCACACTTAAATATGTTTTACAAAATATATAGATGAGAAGAACCCAAACAAGGACGAATACATTGCCTTTTCTGCTGTTGAATTGAACCTCATTCTCCAAGAGTCCAGGG
The DNA here is from genome assembly GCA_963942505.1 of Lordithon lunulatus. NCBI lineage: Eukaryota > Metazoa > Arthropoda > Insecta > Coleoptera > Staphylinidae > Lordithon > Lordithon lunulatus. The sequence goes on from OZ012671.1 coordinate 45,512,979, forward strand.
GACCGATTCTTGAAAGCATTTGTTTCGAAAGTATTCGTTTAACTGTCAAAGTTGCTAGGCAAAATATGGACATTTCACGAGGTGCGCTTGTATAATTATGTAATTTCGGTTTACTAGCCTTAAAAAACAAAATTCCTGAAAATTTCATTAACATATATCACTGGGTGTTAATTTATTTATAGCGAGTATATATATAAGGATACTTCAAATTTGCCATTACAGGTAAACGTCGTTTTGCGCCGGTTCGATTTACGCCGATTCACAATTACGCCGGTTGGTGCCAGACACACTTTTACACGTTATTTTATTCTATTGCCGTGTACGCGAGCAGCCTATTGTGTGTGTGAAATTGTTTCAGAGTTAGTTTTGTGTGAATCAAAAATCTGAAGTCTGCTTATGACGAAGTGTAGAAGAGATAGATAACATTAAGATAAACGAAGACATTATCGAGCTTACACGTGAATGTGGATTCGAAGACGTAACAACCGAAGATGTGACCGAACTGTTAGACGTGCATGACCAACCACTCTCAAATCAAGAATTAGAAGAGTTAATGGAGGTATTAGATCGCCCTCAATCAGAAAATCCTGAAGAAGAAGAAGAAGAAGAAGAAGAAGAAGAAGAAGAAGAAGAAGAAGAAGAAGAAGAAGAAGAAGAGGAAGATGAGAAAGAAAATGATCTGAAAACCCTAAAAACGGCCGATCTAACTCGTATCCTTGATTCTATAGAAAGCTTAGCAGATGAGCTCTGTGAGATAGATGTTATTTCAATCGAAGCTCAAATGTTAAAAGAAGCGTCACAGCTGCAGTTCGACTTTACTATGCTATGATTCTGCAAGAATAGAAGCAACAATCAAAGCAAATAAAATTGGATGCTTTTTTTAAAAAAAGTGTGATAATTTAATTTAGTATCGACGAACTAGTGAATTAGTATTTATTTAAAAACAAATTATTATTTGCGTCAAGAGATTAGTATTTATTTTATAAACAAATTTAAACTGTATTTATTGAATACATTTATAATTTATTTTGAATATATATAGGATATGTATTAAATAGACATGTTAGATTGTTCTTAGATTTTTTACACGGAACCTAACCTTATATCGTCCATTATATTTGTGTTCATTTTACGCCGATTTTTTTTACGCTGGTGTCTCTCGGAACGGAACCCCGGCGTAAAACGACGTTTACCTGTATATAACTGAGAATAAAAACTTTCTACCAATACATACCATGTGCGTCTCTATAATAAGCGTGAGTAACACTCCTAAATCTTTCCTGTCCAGCTGTATCCCATATTTGTAGTTTCACCCGTGTTTGATCAACGTTCACAACTTTATTCTGAAACAAAAAAGGAACTTTTAAAATTCGGAAGCATTTAAGATAAGTAAGTGATTAGTTTTATAAAATAATAATGAATACAGTGTGGTCCAAATAAACGGAAACATTCTGTAACTTCTTTATTTCACGAATGACAAAAATATGATTAAATATTCAATTCAATATCACGTAAACTATTCTGTAGCATTAAAAAAAAATAAAGCACTAGAATATTGGATTGTTAAGGCGTCTACTTTGTGATAATTCATTTTAAAGGATAAATAAAACGATTTTTTACTTTGTTTTTTATCAGACTTCAGTTACACTTTGCAGCTAGTTTCGGCTAAGCTCTAGAACTAGAACTTAGCCGAAACTAGTTGAAGTGTGATAAAAAACAAAGTAAAAAATCGTTTTATTTATCCTTTAAAGCACTAGAAGTTGAAAATGTCAAAAATGTACAAACTTAAATAGGTCATATAATTCGGAAAGTCGTGTGGTGCCCAGACCAGATATTGCCAAAAAACGGTTACATATTATTTAATCAAGTATCACGTAAACTACTTTGTGGCATATTTAAAAAATAACATTCATTTCCGGTTTGGCTGGAAGTGTATACAACTTTCGTTTCTCAAATGACACTATATACTTTTCTGTAGTTTTTATATTAATCGGTTAATTAAATATTAAAAAATAATTGTTCGTCTTTCGTTAATCGTGAAATAAAGAAGTTACAGAGTGTTTCCTCTTATTTGGATCATACAGTATATCCCAGTTTTGATGTCAACTTAAACTTCAAATAAAAATAAAAACAAATGAAATAACAATCAATTATTTGTGGGAGCACCATAATTTTTACGGTAGTCATCAATACGCTTCGGCATGCTACAAATGTTATCAATATCTTCCTGAAATCATAAAATTCAGTTAAGTTTTTAATTAATACACCGAGGCATACTAGAAATGTTATTAATATCTGCCCGAAATCATCAAATTCGGTTCAGTAAAATCGTTCAATAAATACGTGTTTGTAACAGACACACATGGTAATGCACGTGATGTAGTAATTGTTTTTACCACGAACACACTCCATAATACAAGTTTATTTGTGCTAACTTGCGTCTTACGTGTGTAAAAAATGTATCACAAATGCCAGACTTGTCTTGAATGTGCATTCAATTATACTGTCATCTTCAGGAAACATGGGAACCCAATCACATATTATTATATCGCTATTAATATTATGACTAAATGTCTGTATGGGGAAAACAATAATTGTGTCTGAATTAAGGATCTTATGACAATTAACTGTTTAAAAAAAAATTATATATATAATATATATATATATATATATATATATATATATATTATATAAACCGTATGTTATGATATTGTAAATAGGTACCATTAATCGTTACGATAGTTATGTAATACTATCCCGAAAAAGAGTTGAAAATGCTCAACAAATGTATGTCCTCCGATATGATCCTAGTACATCCTTCTCACTTTATAATTAGAGACTACTAATTGTTATATCATGACGGTCTGATATGTCCATTACTTAAGCCCTTGTTTCCTAGGAGAGCGGTACCGTATAGCGGTTTATATAATTGAATAACTCACAATTTAACATCATAATTCATTGCCTTTTTGCATTACGTTGAGATATTATTCTTTATGGGAAACCATGTTCATTTATATACGCGTACAATTTATTTTTGTGATGTAAAAGTTTTTTTTTGTATTTTTATTAAAACTGGTCTAACAGACCAACCATCAATTTTACTCTAATCTTAAATGCTAACTTGAAGGTGCTTGGGTTCATCCAGTGATGCCCCAAGCTTATGTCTACACTATACAACTCGCGCACTTTTACTCTGTTGTTGTCACAATCACTTTCCTAAATCGAAAGGTTTCACTCTCTTCAGTCTTCTAGGATGATGTTGGTTTTCAAATAGTTGGGTCATTTCCGCATTGACATGATGGTGCAGCCTATTTTCATGTTTGGCAGCGATTCTCTTGATCTCTGCTTTGACATAAGGAATACCGAGGTTCCTGTGAATATCCGAGTTGCGTATGTACCACGGTGCATTTACCGTATTGCATAGAACTTTATTTTGGAATATTTGTATGGAGTTTATAATACATACTCTCTTTAGCACAGCCCCATAACTGGACTCCATACAGCCAAACTGGTTTGAAGATTTGGTTGTAAATTAGAATTTTATTATATATTGACAGCCGAGAATTTCTGGCCAGCAGCCAATAATACTGTCTGTATTTTAAATTTAGCTCATTCTTTTTTTTCTTTACATGCTCTTTTCATCGTACTTTCGCATCCAGTGTTATACCAAGATATTTTGCGTTATTTTCATAGAGGCCAATAGTACCATTGATAGAAAGTGTTGGAGGATCCACTAGTTTTTTATTAGTAAAATTAACATGGATTGATTTTTGTTCGTTTAGCTTTATTTTCCATTTTTTTTGTCCAGTTGGCTATCTTATCACAAGCATTTTGTAGCTTGGCTGTGGATTGTTCGGCATTTTCTCCCACAGCTATTAGGGCAGTATCGTCTGCAAAGGTGGCAATTTTTTAACATTATTTATGATTGGTATGTCACTTGTGTATAGTAGGTACAGTATAGGTCCCAGTAGACTTCCCTGAGGCACACCAGCTTGTATTTCTTTTATTTCAGAAATTCATCTTCTTGTTTTATTCTGAATCATCTATTTGTTATATACAATGTTAAGATCTCGACAAATTGATTTGGGAGCATTTTATTTAATTTATGTATTAGGGCATCATTTCAGACCTTATCAAATGCCTGAGACACATCTAGGAAGATTGTTGAACATACTTGCTTTCCTTCAAGTGCTCTTTCTATCGCGTCGGTGATGCAGTGTACTTGGTCTATTGTTGAGTGGTTGTGTCGAAATCCGAACTGAAAATCAGGAATCAAGTTACTGTCTTCTATTATCTTTTTCATTTTTCGAAGAAGAACTTTTTCAAATAATTTCGATATAATTGGCAACAATGAAATGGGCCTGTATGATTTTACGTCGTTTGGCGACTTTCCTGATTTTGGTAACATAATTACCTCTGCCAGTTTCCAACTATCAGGTACATGTTTTAGGCGGAAGGCTGCATTAAAGAGGTAGGCCAGCATGACTAATCCTTTCCTTGGTATTTGTTTTAGGATTTCACCGGTTATAAGATCAAATCCAGGTGCTTTTTTTATTCAGATTTGTCCTTATTTCTTCAGCTATTTCTTTTGGTGTAACGTGGGTGATTTCTTCTGATATTGGGTTATATGTTGTTTCAAGAACGAACTCTTCCCCCACTTGATTTGGCGTAAAGATGTTAGCTAGGTACTCTGTAAACATATCAGCCTTTTATTTGTTACTCCTAGCCCACGGTTCTCGATCTTTTGTAATGGGTGGAATTGATATTATAGGTCGTTTGATTTGGTTGCCTTCCATATTGAATAATCGGTTTCTTCATTAGAATCGAGGCTTTGTAGATAAGTACTAATAGATTCCTCTTTAATTTTCTTGATTTCAGCTTTTGTGTTTCGTTGTTTAGAATCGCCTTGTCGGCTGGGTTTCTAGTATGTTGCCATCTTCGTCGAGCCGCTCTTTTCTCTCTGATAAGTTCTCTGATGTCGACTGAGTAGTTAGTTAGTATCCCTTTAGTGATCCGGGACATTTTCTTAGTGTTATTATAAGTTACTATTTGTAGTAACTTTCTGAATTTTTCCACTTCTTCTAATTGCCCCTTTGACCTTAATGCAACATTTAAAATAATTCGATCATTAAGTTCAAGTTTGAAACTGGGTGAGTTTCAAACTTGAACTTAATGATCAGTGATTTTATTGACAAACATTTTATTGACAAACATTAGGCGAGTTTCATTCTTGATGATTCTTTCACTCAAAGTTAAGATGACAGCTGAGTGATCGGAGTCTAGGTCGAAACATTCTTTCGTTTCTATGAAATTCGGTAACACTTTTCTTGAGATGAAGAAATCAAGCATATCAGGGATTTTATTTGGGTCGGTTAGCCAGTAGGTGGGCTTTCCTGTCGAATGGAAGTTGCATCCTGTCGCACGAATAGCTTTTCTTAATTCACAACCTTTTGTTGTAGTCAGCCTTGGTTCCCAGTCTACATGTTTAGCATTATATCTCACCGCCTATGATAAATCTTTCACCGGTATGTTGCAGGGGTGTTTTGAATTCCTCAACCTTGTGGTTATGCTTGGGAGGGCAGTAGACTACACCAACTATTATGTTCTGTTTGGTAGACTTCACAGACACGACGGTGAGCTGGATGTCTTCACGCTGTAGATGACCTTGCTCATTGTGGTTTATGGATTATTTGATGATGTTACCTCTGAAACTCACCTAACAAACCAGTCTTATATAAAAATAAGAAGACCACCCACCCGGAAAATCGAGCTAAAGGTGGTAGTGCTGTCTACCACCTTTAGCTCGATTTTCCGGGTGGATGGTGTGATAAACTTTATAACCTCTTATTTTTACATAAGACTGGTTTGTTAGGTGAGTCTCAGAGGTAAAGCACACATGTGTTGTGACGGAAAAGTGACGGAAAAAGCGGCCGCTTCCTAGGTAACTAACGTATGAAATTTATATTTGATAGAACGATATAAAAAACGTATATAAAATGTTTAGGATATAATGGCACCGCAGACAATAGTTGTAGTTATTTGAGTTATGGGTAGTACAAAGCAGTGACGTATCTAAGACAAGGGGGGGTTATGTGATAGTAGTATCGCAGACAAAATAATTTATAAAGAAACGAATTAAACGCAATCTATTTTATACTTTACATAGCATTTCGGGGGGTTGAACCCCCAAAACCCTACCTCAGATACGGCTCTGATCCAAAGGCTTGCCACCTCTGTGGGTTTGATTCCCGGAAACTCCGGATTCTGGGTTAAATTTTGATTTCTTCGGGTTGTGTAAGTAGAATTTAATATGTACAAAATTATATGCAGAATTTACATAAATAATTTTATTTATTATACTTATACTACGAATTTTGATTATTGCATATTTCTCCTATTTGCCTGTTTATATTTTACACGGAAATTTGTTAAGTTTGTTTTTTATTAGTTATGTACTTAGTACTCTGTGAATATGAGTTTTTATTTGTTAATTCATATAAATAAAAAAACTACATATGTAGGCATATGAGTTTTTGGAGTTTTTTTAGTCATCGTCTCCAGGCGATACTTAGTTCTGAGGTGGAAAATGTAGTAGTGCAAATGTTACGCGTCCTCTAATATGATGTACTTGAAATCATTTCTATCCTCAGCTCTGATAAGAGCATAATAATAATGGATAGCTTATACAACTCAAACACCTCTACTACTACTTTTTCCGTTAATATCGCCCGTTGATGGAACGCTCTTAACGGGCCTTTAAAAATAAAGGAATTCGTTCTTATACGGTTTATTAATGATTCAATTTAATATCTAATAAAGCTTCCCATAACAGATATATTTACGTAAAATATAATTTATGGGAAGCAATATTAGAGATTAAATTGAAACATTAATAAACCGTATAAGAATTCTACTTTATTAATTATATTATTATTAATTTGGTGATTATCACGCATTTTTTCAAACTAAAAACACGAGTTTCGCATAAGTAGTTACGTTAAAATTACTCAATATAAAACATCCTACTCAACTATAAATTAAAAACTCAATTCGATTTTTATAGCCGCAAAGAGTTATTAAAATGCAAATTATATCACTCGCTTTAATATGCATACCGAATAAAAATTAAAACAAACAATACCCATAATAAATCACAATTTAATTTCACGCTTGTATCATAAATCACAAATCACATTTTTTATTGGTAACAACAGCTTACCCGAAAATCAATTCCAACTGTTGAGATAAAATTCCCGCTGAGAAAACGCCTCTCTCTGAATTGCACCAACAAGCAAGTCTTTCCAACGCCCGAATCACCCAACAGCATAACCTACATTGCATTTGATTAAATAAAACAGATTCACTGGTTTGCAATATTATGTAATAGCTGGTAATTCGAATAAAACCCTGCATTTGGTCTATTGCGCACGAATTATATATTTCATATATGTGTCAGGGATATTAGGTTTCGTGGTATTTTATAAAATATATTTGAAATTCATTAGCGGGCATTGATTATGTATAATAGTTTTGCATATAGCATTCAATTGGATAAATCTATAATTAATCCTGATATTCACACGCAGACATATGTTTAAATTTGAGTTGCAATGATTGGTGTAGTGGATAAAACATGCTTTACAACATATAATTTTATAAGTTTTAATTGGCACTATCTACAAATTTCTTAACAATATTATATTTAGTACAGGGCCATAACTGAGCGTGAAACACCGCACAAATAAGAGTACTGGAATAACTAAAAGTAAAAGTGTAAATCGGATCATCAATACTTTTTACTCGGTGCTTTTCAGTTCATCAATATCAATAGTTATCGACTAAAAACTGTAGATAATAATCGACTAGAAAGTGTCGACAGTTTGAAAAGCACCGAATAAAAAGGCTCATACTGAGTGGGGAAGGAAAACACCCCATCACCGACGAATTTTCGCGAATCACCTTTCACAGTTTTTCACAGTGTTTCTATGAAGTTAAGGTAACATCAGTCATTACTTTGTTATTCCCATAGAATTTAGGGAGGTAATAAAAAATCTAAGAAAATAGAACCGCACCAGGATAGGACGAGATAACAGGAAACATCCTGAAAGTATTGCACCAACATGCGCTTGATTACAATAATAATTTTCAAGCTATAACAATAGCACAAGGGTGCATTACGCAGCATCTGATAAGTCGTGAAGCCAATCAGGAAGGCCGATTTTAAGGAATATGTGTGACTTGAGATCTTACCCTCGAGGGGGTTTGAGCAAAATCAATCTGACAGGGCGCGTCGGTATGGGAATACCGAGCATGCCGTCGGCCGGGACTGCTTCTCAAGATAAGTTATTGTACTTAGTACTTTTGCTTTAAGGTCATATTTGGCATGGTCTTGTGGTAGAAAATCCTACAAAATAGTCAGAAATGGTATCGCATGCCGTCAGCAAATCCTTGAGATGATTTTCATCATCTCAAGGATTGGATCTACTAAATTTACAAAATTATATATCTATATTTACATTATATTACTAATATTACAGTAGTAAATATAGATTAGACTAATATTATAGATAAGTTTGTTAATTTAGTAGATTTCCATCTTATCATCAAGAATTGCTGACAGCATTGCGACAGCAATCCTTTGACCTGAACAGAGAGATGTGAAGGAGCTGTTAGTGTTGTAAAAATACCTCCTCAAATTTAATTGTGATAAAATGTATTCATTATTTAATTAATGGATTAAGTGTTAAGTATATCAATGTTTTGAGTAAAGTTTAGCTTTTTTACAATTAAAAATGTATAGTAAGGATTTGTCTATTTTTGTAATTAAAACTCATCCCCGCAAACGGCGGACTTTTAGGCTAGTTTAATTATAAATACCTAATTATAGGTAATTTGAAATATCGTTTTTATTTTAACTATTATAATAAATGTATAACTTACGTTTATTAGCATTTATACCGTTACAATCACATCTTGTATAAAAAAGCTCAAATTACTACTACAAAGAACTGTATGTATAATTAGCGCAATGAGACACCTATATAATTAAAAATCATTTGATGAAAGTTTTCATTTAATTGATATTTACATACTTTTCATGAAAGAAAAACTTTGCCATCGCATAATTAGCACTATAAAACTTTATAATTATGAACTAATTGAAGCTGCACGTGCTCCAATAATTAAATTGCCACCGGTCTCTCTTGCAATATGGCTGCCCTTTGCCGGGTTAGTGGGCTCTTGTTAATACTAAGTTGATTCAATTAATTCCCATAAAGCAGTTTGCGGAACACGCTTCACCTTTTATGGAAAAATATGATCCGTATGGGTATAACATAAATGTATTGTTTTTGTATTCGACGTGATCGTTAAATATAAATCCAAAGTGAAAATCTGACAGGAAATATAATGATGCAGTAATAATAAACGGGAAGCCCAATATAAAAGCCTCTTCTGCGCTTCCGCTTCCGTCTCCCCGGAAAATTTAATATCCACCTTGCGTCAGGGCAATGTTAGTGGTATTGAGTTGTATTGCGTTTGGCATCCCTTTCATTACATGTTATGCTTTATTATCTCTGTATATTCTCGTCGATTATTTTTAATACAACTTGGATACAATTCTACGTATTTGATACAGTTATTTTGGTATATTAATCGTCTGATTCGTCGTTCGTTCTCTTCTAATGCATTAACATTGTTTCGGAATTTTAGTCGTATTCTATAAAAAGCTTACGCTCGGTTTCTCCAACGAATCTTAACTAGTTTAAAATCGTCTTAATAGTAAGACGGCCTTAAAGCGTTGCACCAAACAAAAATCGGATCTTAAAACGATAAGACGGTCTTACATTTTAAGACTAAGTAAGATCTACATATGTTTGGTGCAACAGAATAAAAAATTTAGACGTGGTTATATATAAAACGAGTTTAATTAAGACGAGTTTATATAAGACGAGCTTATATAAGACAATCTTTAAGATTCGTTGGAGAAACGGGGCGTTAGAGAGATTTAGACGGCATATGATTGATACTCGTAAGAGAAGACCAGTGTTAATATGATTATGTTTTTGTTATTTTTATATTTAAATATGCTATAATGTTGTTTATTGTATTTGTAAGCAGGTTTTGATTTACATAGAAAAAAATAAATTAATCAAAACCTGCTTACAAATACAATTAGAATAAACTGCATTATAGCATATTTAAATATAAAAATAACAAAAATATAATCATTTTATGCATAATTTTCTCTAAATAATATTAGTTGTATAGTTATATACTTAAAAATGTATTTACGAATATCTAAATGAAAACTAGAATCCTGTTCTACAGGGAGCTACTTTTAACAAACCAAACTATGTATATTTAATTACCGTAATTTGTAAATGGTATGTTAATAAAGTTATTATTATTATTATTAATAATAATATACACTCAAAATAAATTACTGAAAATTATTGAAATAAAAATTATTCAACAATGCACGCACATGTATAAAATTATGAAATTTGTGTATAAATGTAATGTAAACCTTGTAACGGGTAATGTTATCCATGACATATCCACAATCAAGAATGTTTAAATATATATATATATATATATATATATATATATATATATATATATATATATATATATATATACAATTATCTCTATTCATTACAACAATACATAGAATTCAATATAATTTTGTTTACTAATTGGTTTAGTTAGGTAAAAGGCTAACGACTCGCGGTTTTTCTGCCTAGGATTTAATGATTCTATGTGTATTTATTATCTATTTAGTCCGTGTCATTTCTGCTGTTGTGCAATGGTCGGATTACCTCAAAGATTGTATTGGAAGGATGTTTATATTTACGGTTGATGTTTGGGATACGAAGAATGCAGTACTTGCTGAGGATATTGTAGTTGAATGTGTTTAAATCAAGAAACTGCATTCTGTCTGCAATAGGGGCGATGTCCGTTAGGGAGTATAAGAGTTCGTTTGGTGGGTTGTGGAGGGTGTTGAAATATTATACTTCGAAGGCGTATAATCCAACATATAATTATACATTAGTGAATATAACAATAATTTGTTATAGTCCGGATATAAAAAAATCTACATCTATAAAACATTTTAAATCTGTGTTAAGAAAAATTATGTAAATAATTTAGTTGTCTTGTGTCTTGATTATATTTACATAAATTGATTCTTTATGATTATGTGCTCTTTTATTGCCATTCATTTTACTGTTAGACGTTCTTGTCCGCCCCGAGTTTGAAAGGATAGAATTATATAAGTATTAAAACATTTTTTTCTTTTTTAGTACAAATGCAGAATTTTATAAAACCAGCACAAATATTGCAAACCTTTTGTGTAATATCATATTGTTCGGAATCATCCCGTTTCAAGGACTGTCTCCTCGATGCGAAACTTTCATCGTTGGTAGGTTTATAGCATTCCGTTTTCTCGCCCTCTTCGCCGACTTCATTATGGGGCTTCACACGCACCACTTTCCTAACGTTTGTTTCCTCGTTAAGCATATTTGGGTGTAATAACGCAAATAACTCAACAGCACTGTATGTCCGGGATGATGCACCATAAAAATTAACTAAGCACTTTGTTCATGGTCGTTTATGCAGTATTTCATTTAACTCGAGACACATATCACGTGGACTAGTTAGAATTGCTAAAAGCGATAAGAAACGTATGGTTTAGTAGCAGGCGCGCATTCTGTTTTAAAATACGAAACGTGATTTTATGCAAGTTGAAAAAAACCACATTAAAAATGAAATAAAGGAACATACATTTTCATAGTCGACCGAACAACAACCGATAAAACTTATCAACTCGTTAAGCGCGAACTGCTTTTAAAACTCAAGGATTTTAATCATAATAGGCTATTATTTACAACATGAAAAGTGGCATTTGTAATTACAGAATCTGCACGAAGTGGATTGTAATTTATGATTTTAATCGATTATCTTTCATGTAATAATAATGCTAATAAACATATGTTGCATTATTAATATTATTACATGAAAGATAATCCATTAAAATCATAAATTACAATCAACCAATGACTACACTGCTGCTGTCAGATATTTAATTCCTTAAATATGTCACTAAATATTCAACAAAAAAAAAACTTTAAAACATTAAAAACTATTTTATAGTAATGAACAATATTAATCATACTACTATGTTTTTATCACTTTATTTATTGTATCAATTTATTGTAAAAGAACTACAAATAATAAAAACACATATTTAGGTTTCATAGACCTAGAAAATGTGTTCGACATGATCCCAAGAAATAAATTATGGAAAATCCTGGAAGAGAGAGGTGTAGAAAGAAAGATAGTCGAATTCATACAAAACATATATAACAACAACACCCATGCAATAATACAAAAGGGACAAACATCAAGAACATTTAAGACAACCACTGGACTCAGACAGGGAGGCGGGTTCAGTCCTGCGTTATTTAATATATACATGGATGAAATCATGAAGAGCATGAAACCAGAAATCAAAAAAGCAAATATAGGTTACAAAAACATGCAAGTGATAAAAATATCGGAAGGAACATTCGCTGATGATGTCGTAGTGATAGCAGAAAATTATGCTAATCTGCAGCACAACCTGAGTGTATGGAATATGCATCTAGAGAAGTATAATATGAAAATGAATTTTAACAAAACAAAAGTGATGATAATAGGAAACCGGAAAGAACAAATAAATATAAAGATAGAACAACACAAAATAGAGCAAGTAGAACAATTCAAATACCTAGGAGTAGCACTGACAGAAGACGAAAAAATTGAAGGAGAACTTAGTAACAGAATAAACAACACAGTTACTACATACTACGCATTGAGCAATATACTGATTAACAAAAAAGAGATCAGCAGAAGGACAAAAATAAATATATACAAAAGCATATATAGACCTATACTGACATATGGGAGCAAGACGTGGAAACTAACGAACAAGGGCAAAAGTAGAATACAGGCAATGGAAATGAAATATCTCAGAGGAGTAAAACAAGTTACGAGAAAAGACAAAATAAGAAATGATGACATCAGAGAAGAATTGGGAATTGAAGCTATAGAAAAGTATATAGAAAAGAAACAACTAAACTAGTGGGGACATTTAATTAGGATGGACAAAAAGAATCAAACAAAACAGGTATGAGAAGCAAGAACTGGAAATAAAAGAAGAAAGGTAGACCCAGAAAAAAGTGGGACAACAGAATAGAGGAAATAATAATCAAGAAAGGAAAGACAGTTAAGCAAGCAAGAGAACTGGCGAAGAACAGAAAAGAGTGGAAAGAATTTACAAATGTATATACAACAACAATAATTGTAAAGTATAATGTTAAGTAATGTAAATGTAATAGCCTACACCGAAAGGTAAAAGGCAAAAGGATTTTATACATATATATATATATATATATATATATATATATATATATAAATATATATAATATGTTGTTTAAAACTACTAGTTTCGCCTAAGCTCTAGGCATTGTCCTTAAATCATCAGAGGTTTGGATGGAGCGAGCCGGATTTGGATGCATATGAGAAAAAGCTAAAACGCGTCAAGTGGGAGGATGTGCATTCGATGCTCCATTTGAAAAGAGTGATGGTGGTTGCATTGGAGAAGAAGAAGAGTGGGGGCAGAGGGAGTGTTGGTTTGACGAGGAATGTAGGGTGAAGAAGTCAAGCTGGCGAAGAGCAATGGCCAAGTGGAGGAATGGGAGAGGTGAAGTGGAAACGGCCATTCAGGCGAAGAGGGAGTTCGAGAGAACCTGCGAGAGGAAGAAGATAGAGGAGTTGCAGAAGGTAGAAACGAGGTTAAGGGAGTATGTGACAGAGAAAGGGTTGTCGGAAAATCTGAAGGGAAGTGCAAAAAAGAGCAAAGTTAAACTAGAGCTAGCAGAGTGGGAGAAGAGCTGTAGAGAAATGGTGGGGTCAGAGGTGGATTTAGGGAGTCCGAGGCCGGTGGTAGGAAGGGAGGCGTTTTAGCGACGTGGCCATAGGGCAGCTGAAACTGGGAATGGGCTGAAGGCAGAGGCCTTCAAAAGATTACCAGGTGAAGGAAGAGATAAGTTGCTGCAGGTTTTGAATAGGGTCTGGAGCGGTCAGGAGGAGCTGCCGGAAGAGTGGCGTGTGGGGATGGTGGTCCCGGTACACAAAGGGGGAGCGGCATCGGTCGTATACAATTATAGAGGTATTACTGTTATGAGTGCGGGGTATAAAGCTATGATGATAATTGTGAAAAATAGACTAGAGAAGGAAGTGGATAGAAAAGGGCTGTTGTCGGAATGCCATGGGGGTTTCAGAAAGGGGAAGAGGGACGAGGGAGCAGATTTTTACGCTTGCGAGAATGGTGGAGGAAGCGTGTGTGAGGAGTCGAAAGGGAGAGTGTATGCGGTGTTTGTGGATTTGAAAGCGGCGTATGATTCAGTTCCTAGAAGAAAGCTCGTAGAGTGTATGGATAGATTGGGCATGGAAGATGAAAGTGTGGAGTGCGTGGGAAGTATATATAAAGCGGCGTGGGCAAAAGCGAGAGTAAAGGGAGAAGTGTCTGAGAAGTTTAGGGTGAATGTGGGTATAAGGCAAGGGTGCCCGCTAAGCCCCCTCCTGTTCAATCTATACACAAGCGAGTTGGAGGCGGTACTGAGGAGAAGACAGGCTGGAGGGGTCGTGGTGGGGAGAACCAAAGTGTGGATGTAGGCATATGCGGATGACATAGTATTAGTAGCCAAGAGAGTGGAAGAGATATTGGAAAATATGGAAAGGTACCTGGATAGGAGAGAGCTAGTGGTGAATGTGGAGAAGACCAAATGGATGATGTTTAGGAATAGGGGTAGAAGGGGTAGAGTGGAAGAGCTGAAATGGAAGGGAAGGATGATTGAGAGAGTGAATGTCTTTAAATATTTGGGCTTTTGGTTTGACAGTGGAGGAGGATTTAGGGTGCATGTGGAATTTATGCAAGCGAAAGCGAGAATGGCTTGGGGGATCGCGAGAAGGAAATGGGAGAGGTTGTGGGGCGGTAACCTCGTAATGGCGTGCAAGATCTGGGATGCGTGTGTAAAACATATTCTGTTTTATGGAATGGAAGTGTGGGGATTGCGTGAGTGGGATGTGATAGAGAGAAAGCAAGGTTTGCTCCTGAAGAGTCTGCTAGGTCTCGAAAGGTCGACACCGAGAGCAGTGCTGTTGCAGGAGACGAATCGTATGAGTATGTGGTGGG
This sequence comes from Lordithon lunulatus, assembly GCA_963942505.1. NCBI lineage: Eukaryota > Metazoa > Arthropoda > Insecta > Coleoptera > Staphylinidae > Lordithon > Lordithon lunulatus. The sequence continues at coordinate 45,528,220 of OZ012671.1, forward strand.
AGTCGTGTGTAAGGGTTGTGAAGTTTGAGGAAAGATTGTAGGAATTGGGCGAGGAAACACTGGTCCGGGAGGTATGGATGAGGTGTGAGAGTAGGACGGAGAGTGGTTGGAGACAGGATAGAGGAAGGATGTATGAAAGAGTGGGTATGTCTAAGGTCTGGGTAGAGGAGAAGCTGAGAGAAATGGGAAGCCTAGGAACTGAGGTGAGAGAGAGATTGAGAGATATTGAGTGGCAAGAACGTCAGACTAGAATGAATGAGAACTCTTACAACCCTGGCTACGTAGAGTGGCATGTGCGTGGGAAACTCCCGAGTTACTTAGCCAGGGGTGAGTGGAGCAGGGAGGACAAGGTATGCATGGCAAGAGCGAGGTGTGGGTCAGGCGATAGAGGGAGGAAAGTGTGGATGGGTCTAGGGTACACCGCGTGTGCACTGTGTAGTAAGGACCGCGACACCTTAGCCAAGAATGTGAGGGTGTGAAAGCAGAGTGGGTGGGAAACTGCAGAAAGCTGAATGAATGGTTAAGCGAGGATGGGGAAGGCGTGAAAATCTGCAGGAGGCTGACGTGGGAGAGGAAAGTGGCGAGGGCACAGGGAGTGGTGATAGATGAGGGTAATTTGTAATTTTTTGCGGAGTATTACTTTTTTTATTTTTGTATATTTTTGTTGTGGTTTGTGACGTGGAAGGGCAGTGAGGGAAATGCCAATAAAGGTCTTTTTATTTATTTTTTTTGTCCTTAAATATGTTAGTCAAACGTTTCAATACGTTTGAATAACATATTTAAGGACAAAAAAAATAAATAAAAAGACCTTTATTGGCATTTCCCTCACTGCCCTTCCACATCACAAACCACAACAAAAATATACAAAAATAAAAAAAGTAATACTTTTTGTCCTTAAATATGTTATTCAAACGTATTGAAAGTTGTCCACTATAAACCATTTCCTTCATGTATAATATACATATAGGAATATATAAATTAAGGTGAGTTTATACTCACATGTAATAAAAATAATAAATAAAATAGCACACTTTAAATCAATGTGAGCAAGGACTTTTTTACATCACTTATCATGTATAATATAAATATAAGAATGTATAAATTAAGGTGGGTTTATAATCACATAAAATAAAATATAAAAAATAAAATAGAAGACATGAAATCAATGTAAATAAGGACTTTTTGTATCACTTATCATCATTATATAAATATAGGGATGTATAAATTAAGGTAGGTTTATACTCACATAAAATAATAAATTAAAATTAAAATAGAAAACATTAAATCAATGTAAATAAGGACTTTTTTGTATCACTTATTATTATATAAATAATATAAGAATGTATAAATTAAGGTCTTTTATACTCACATAAAATAATAAATAAAAATAAAATAAGACAGATGAAATCAAGGTAAATAAGGACTTCATTTACAGTCTTATAAACACTTGATACTTTGAGCATAAACCCACCGTTAGTATATTTAATAAGCTTAATGTATTTATAACGGTGTCATAAAATGATAATTATCAATATTATCAGCCCCTGAAATTAGGGGTTGCTTTGATCTATATATTATATATATTAAAATAAACTGTTTCTATTTAGACATTCTGTATCGTAGTTTCTTTGAAGGTATTACACTTATATTCTCATGCTGCTACCTACATCTCTTTGATCTTCGACAAAACCATCCATATATTTGAAACATATTGAATGCTATACGTAATGTTGCTTTCCTCAAATTAATTATAGTAGTATTTATTTATTAGTCTGAGTTCCTTTCAGTAAACGAGAAATTTTGTAGTAGATAAAGCTGATATTAATTAATATGAAATACATACATTAAACAGTTTATTGTATTTCTAGTTAAAGCATATACATTAAAATATGTTATACTACATAAACAAACAACCAAACGAAGATAGTATTCGAAATGTTGAAGAGAATAACGAAACATATAAAACCATAGAAATAGCAGGACCTGCGGGAATTAACAACGAACTAAGTCAAATTACTAAACAGACTTTACAAGCTAATAGTAAATATAAGGTGAGAAATGATTTCTCACTTTATATTTACGATTACGAGCCGAACATGAACAAAACCAAAACGTAATTCGAAGAACGTATTTGTATAGATAATGTTGATAACACGTAATAAGATTTAAATAATGAGTTGTTTATAATTGTTAGTAGTGTATAATTAATTATAATAATAGTAATTGTAATTAATATGACACAATTGTCATGTAATGTGTCTTGATAAATATAAGAGATCAGGGCAGAGAGCAGATAGCCCATTGTGGTATGTAATGTAATGTAACGGTTATGTATCACAAAAAATAGTTTTATTATTATTATAGATATAAGAGAACAAGCCGCGATTATCTTATAAAATTATTATTTGGGACCCATATATCGGTCGATAGCCGAATAAAAATTGATTATATATATATATATATATATATATATATATATATATATATATATATATATATAGTTGAGGGTATTTTTCGCCGAAAACTAATTATGTATATTAACTAATGAGTATGCAGCCGAAGGCAAAAAAGAGAAAACTCCTTTGAATGAAGAGCGAAATATCGATTCATAAAAGGAGTTTCTCTCTTTTTTGCCTTACGCCGCATACCCAATAGTCAATCTACATATATATATATATATATATATATATATATATGAAAATTATAGTCAAAAGGTACTTCTGGATAGGTTTAGAGTAGAAATTATGAACGATAGAAAGTAGGGTTTTATTTATGTTTGTATTATTATTTATTTTGAAAAGATAAGTCGCTAGATAAAATACATTATGATTATACGTGATTTACGTGAACTATTTTCTCAGTATTCAATTTAATTTATTCTGAAAAGTTGTATTCAAAATGTTATATAAACTGACATATTATAAAGCAGAAATATCTATACAAATGATGTACATATTCCAAGTATGTCATCTGTATATGATGAAATTATATATTACATGAGAGCACGTATTTATATGAAACGTGACATACAGAAGTTTTCATGCTGTCTTTCTCTCCAATTTAAATACGAATAACGTGACGAGGTATAAAAATTACTTTCCTACCTGGATAGATATTATATGAATGTAGCTGGAGGACTGTTTCTTATATTTTTAGTGTTTGTTTTCGCAATACGCATTATCCTTGATGAATATTTCAGAGATAACACAATTTTCTACCCAATGTATTTAAATTTAAATTGCACTTAGACGCAGTTTACGTAAACAAACCATGTTATTAAAAACTACTAACAATATTTAACAACTGTTTTTTTAATTTCCATAATTCAAACCATAACTACTGTCTAGTCCAGTGATTCGTAACCGTATTGAACTCAGGGAGCACTTTTGATCATAAGAAACATTACCAAACTCAAAGAATCAAAATGTATCAATCATGGCAATGGGATTTTGTATCCAGTCACGATTCTCTATATTTATTGAATGAAACTAACATTCAATCTTTTCTTCCCATAAAATTAAATGTTCTGTTATAATTGAAATAATTTCCTCAGCAGTGTTATAATTTAATAAAAGATATATAGATATATATATATATATATATATATATATATATATATATATATATACTCCTTTTTTTCAAAATACGATGTTTCTTACTTTTTTTTAAGAAAGGCAGTTAATGGATGTTACAAAATTATTTGTGCAACTCAAAACACATACACTAAATGAGCTAACATTAAATTATAGAATTTAACTTAATAAAGCATCAAAATCAAAATGTATATGTATAATCATGGCAATGGTATATATATATATATATATATATATATATATATATATATATATATATATATATATATACAAAATATTTGCGATGATGTCGCCGTGGAATTTCCTATCTCGGGTTAACGGTATCGAGGGGTGCTGTGGTTTGTTCCCTGCCTTCCCTTCTATTTTAAGATTTAATCATTTGTGTAGCGTATTATGGAATTTAACTTAATAAAGCACCAACATGTATCAATCATGGCAATGGTATTTCGTATCCAATCATGATTCTCTATATTTATTGAATTAATATAATTCTAACGTATTATAGAATTCTATATTAATTTAAAAGTGATATTTAAATATTCAAACTTTAAGCTAATTTACAGTTTTAATATGCGCCAATTTACACCCATTAGTCAGAATTAATTTATATGGAAAGTTATTTTTATACTAAACGAATTTACTTTACTATCGCAATTCATTCTCATAAAAAGTGGATTGTGTTACAAGAAAAACACAATTATAAACTCTATATTTCTTACTTAAAACAGAATTCAATTTGTTCGCTGCACATATTCAATTTGCACCGTGATTTGTTTTTGCTTGCACAGATTAATGAAAGCGTTTGGATATGTCAGCATCAGAAAGACATCAAAGCTGTTTTGTGAGGATTGAAACAATATGTATGATTTTTAAATGTATAACACGACATATCAGTACAAGCTATGGGATTCGCAAATGCAATCGATCAGGCAAGCATCGAAACGGGAAACATACAAAAGAAACACGATAGATGCAAGAGTGACTGACTGGATGCACTACTATTAAATTAAGGATATCGATTCTGAGATATTGTTTTGAAATCCTCAAATTTCAACGCAATATATCATGTGTATCCCTGATATGTTATATATTACGACCAGTTAAGCATGTCACAATATTAGAACGAACGATTAAGCAATGCAGTTGAAAAATTAAAACATAACTAAAACGAAAACTAGCACTCTAAATAAAAGCTTTATCATAAAAAACTCATTGGAATATAACAAGCTACCAAAATATATTAAAGACATCAAGGACATAACAAAATTTAAAAGTGAGTGCAAAGAGTGAAAGGACGTAGCAATTGACCATCTAATCAAGTATCCACGACAACGGACAATGGGAGTCGTTTCCTGAACCAATCATGTTTCCTGCAAGCATATGGATCGTAGCTTCGTCGGTGAAGGGCTCATCCGTGCCCTTCACCGACGAAGGTACGATCCATATGCTTGCAGGAAACATGATTTTTTAAAATCGGTATTAAAAATGATACAACTAACCCTATAAGAGGAAAGTTAAACGCTATCTGGCGGCACCAAATCAATTAGCAATCCACACCCATATGATAATAACCGTCAACATGCTCATGCCATCAGGATACGCCATCTGACTGATAAGATCTAATTAGGCATGTAGATTGCTATATATATATATATATATATATATATTACTCTAAAAACTTCACCCTCCGGTGGGAATCGAACCCACGTCTTCGACTATCGCGGCCAAAATGAGACGTGGGTTCCCACCGGAGGGTGAAATTAAGTATTCACATTTACCTATTTCCAGCAATAATTATCCACGCCAAAATATATATATATATATATATATATATATATATATATATATATATATATATATATATATCAATAATACGAACGAAAAGAAAAAATAAAATGATGGGTTAATGGTTGAGTTTTAAGACGAGATATTTCGGAAGCCTACAGACATGTATTGAATGTATTAAAAATGGAGTAACAAAGAGTTTCACTATTATAAAAAAAATCAGAGAAAACCTGAAGAAAGAGATAGTACAAGATCCTGCAGAGAGAATCACTTCCATATATTTTTTCTTTTATATATTATATTGATATATTTAATTTATATTGTATTTTTTTAATCTTTATTAAAAAATAATATTATAATATCTTAGTCTTACTTGAAATAAAACTAAAACAAACAAAACTAACTATTGAGAATTATATAATTATTACTATTTTAACTCTACCACAAATATATCACACGCTAATAAAATTCCAAAAATTGGTTAATACATAAAATTTCCAATATTTTATCTATAATTCGTTTGATAAATATAGCAATTCTTACTATGCACTATTACGGCTGAATATTTTATCTGTATATGGTACAAGGTATATTTCTGATTTAAGGTCATCCTATGCAATTTATGACAGGAATAATAAAATATATTCTATGTACTACTAACATCAAAGACGAAAGCAATATCTTTCTGTGATTATATACACGTGTCACTTTATAAGGATTCAAGTATTCCCAAAAGGAGCTTCCTTTTATGTGATGTTATGATATTGGCTTTATTTAACTGGCACTATTTTATTGCAGTGACTAATTAGCTAAGATTTATAAATAGGTAAATGTATATATGTGACATGTATACATTACACTATCGTCTTAAAGGAAGGCACACCGGTGCCGGGCCCAGAACTCCATATCCAAACGGGAATTGCTTTTAAGTGAGGAACTAATATTTTTATTTACAACATTGTTAAATAAAAATATTACATTATTATTATTATTTATTTATCTCTTTGTACAATTATATTATTTATTCAGATGTAGTAGTAACATTTTTAAAGAGGTAAAATATGAAGTACATGTATTACAAATTAAGAATTACCTATATTTTGTAAAAACAGTACAACTTACCCTCGTAGAGAGAAGTTAAACGCCATCTGGCGGCACCACATCAATTAGCAATGCACACCCATATGGTAATAACCGTCAACATGCTCATGTTATCAGGATCACCGGGTAGTGCCCTCTAGAGAATATGAATAATATTCCAATAGAGTGCTTGAGATATCAGCACAAAGCCAATCGTATAAAACATATATAAGTGTGAACCCACCTCTTAGCAATCTACATATCTAGATTTCGATCTTATCAGATCTCGTCAGTGTAGCTCAGCTAGTGAGGATGAATTCACACAAAATCTCGAGTGGTTATATACAAAAACAGTACAACTTACCCTCGTAGAGGGAAGTTAAACGCCATCTGGCGGCACCACATCAATTAGCAATGCACACCCATATGGGCATGAGCATGTTGACGGTTATTACCATATGGGTGTGCATTGCTAATTGATGTGGTGCCGCCAGATGGCGTTTAACTTCCCTCTACGAGGGTAAGCTGTACTGTTTTTGTATATAACCACTCGAGATTTTGTGTGAATTCATCCTCACTAGCTGAGCTACACTGACGAGATCTGATAAGATCGAAATCTAGATATGTAGATTGCTAAGAGGTGGGTTCACACTTATATATGCTATATTTTGTAGTATAATTGGTGTCATTTATATTTTTACAGAATAAGAATTATTATATATAAATAACTCGCCAGGATAAGAGATTAACAATAGAGACAATAAGATTCAATAATTTTTAAATGATATTCCAATCTGACATCACAATTGTTAAGTATTAATAATGAATTAATATGTAATTGTTATAAAATTGTAATGGTTCGCATTATTATGGTGGGTTTATGCGGAAATAAAATAATAATTAATAAATAAGGATTATTTACGACCGTTCACATCATATATAATAATACGCACTACTATTGTCTAAAGAGTCTAGACTTATACTTCTCAATCAACGGCATTACCAACTGTGAAAAGTATAACTTATTAGTTTTGATTATAGTGTAATATATATTACACTATGGTTTTGATTTTATTATAACGGAGGGGTGAGGAAGACCAAGAATGAGGTGGCGTGATAACTTGAGGGCGGATATGCATGTTCTGGGAAGAGAGTATGACCCCGAAACCATGTTGGATCGGGTGGAAGGAAGATTGTTGTGTCAGCCAAGACCCAACAGGAATGATGATGATGATACTGATTAGGGGTGGGTGCCGATCTCGTTGAACGGGGATGAACTCGTGGTACATATTAACGTCTGGCGTGTTCTAGCCATGCAGATTTCACAGGTTTTTTTTCCGCCTACCACTCACTCATTGTGCCGAATTTGGGTTAAACCACAGCAATAAATAACTTAAATACGAAATTAAAGGAAAGTACAGGGATCAATAAAATAAATGTATCAAATCAATTGACATAAAAACAAGCAGGACTAATTACCTTGTAAAAGTTATTTCTTAAATAGAGTTCGTCCAACATTTTATTTATTAAATACTATTTATTATTTAGCCTACACCGAAAGGTAAAAGACAATTGATAATATATATATATACATATATATATATATATATATATATATATATATATATATATATATATATATATATATATATATATATATATATATATTATTTTGTCACCATAAACACCTTAATGGAAAATAACCTTTTGAACTTTATTTTTATTTATTATGTTATTTGAGCATAACCCACATTTAGTGTCCAGGGCACTAGACAAGTCTGATGAGTATGCATTTCACCAAATATATTATACATTTAAAATTTAAAGACACCTAAAAAATGCTGTTAAAGTTTTGAACATTTTAGGACATTATATATTGGCAAATGGGCTATCCATTTGTAAACGTTTATTGGCTCTACTAATTTTATTTTATACTTAAAATAAAATATTTTCTGAGATACTTGTTAGGAAAATTAAGCATATGGAAACGTGAATTAAAAGAGACATGCCATTTCTATGTGGCCGAAAATTCTAACGTAAAAAAAACTAATAAACGGACTCAAAGAAATTTTTATATATTTAATATACCGTGTATAAAATGTTTGTTAAGCTAGTTTCTAGTAAATAACTTTTTCAATATCAAATGAGACACATGGGAAGAACTTTATTTATATAAAAGTTTGCTAGACAGTTTCCGTAAATAGCTATCCGACTGTCGAACTTATCCCGAAAGAATACTAGAATAATAGTAATAATAGTGATAATATGATATTGTTTTATATGAAGGAATAATTGAAATAAAATGTTTAGTAAACAACTTATTAAGGTTTTAATAAAACAAACAGAATATGATTGTATGTATGTCCTAAACATTTTTTTTTTGCATAAATTCGATACTTAATACTATGTGTCTAGGAACGGATTTCCCTTTTTAAAGACTTATCAAAAATGTTCTTGGAGTATTAAAATAAATTTATTAATGCAAAAATACACACAATATTGCACGTTAAGACGACAACTATGGTAACTTCCAAAACAGTTTTTTGATAAATGCATTTTAAAGATAGTTCCAGTAGTTTTACCATTGAGTAGTATGTTATCTATTTTTTGTTTGAATAATAATTGGGTTTATCCTAAACTACAAAAAAGGATTATAGGAGCGTTAAAATATACATTTCAACAATTATCAAAACAAAAATCAGAACCTGAAAATTTATTTTGAAATTTACGGCATTATTGTCATCTCAAGGTGGGATATATGGAAATATTTGAATGTATATTATTTTTAATGTTAAAATTTAGAACATACTACTCAATGGTAAGACTACTGGAACTATCTTTAAAATGCATTTATTATTTACCCATATAGAAAGTACAATTGATACATAAAATAATTATAATATAATATATTATTATATAATAATGTAATATAATATAATATATTATTATATAATAATGTAATATAATATAATATATTATTATATAATAATATAATAATATAATAACCCCTGAGGATTATAGTTACAATTTTTATACAATTTTCCGTCTAACACTGGATTATAAAATCAAAATCATGAATGAAAACATGAATAATGTACTAAATTGTAATTCAGAGGTCATTAAGCGAGAACTGAATTATTAATAAGAGCAATATAGAACGAATTCTAAAGATATTACCGGTAAGTGTACCACTGCATTAGGTTTAAATGTTTTATTAGGTCATAATGATATCGATCTAAATTTCAGCGAGTTACATCGACAATTTACCACTTTTAGATCAATGATAATATAAAATGAGTTTTTACTGTATATCATAATGATACTAATTTAAGAAAATTTCTTGGGGTATCATGATTTAAATTTTGTTTTGCCTGTTTTCCTCAACATATAATGTGCTTATAATAATTTACTAAATATCAATGAAATAACAATTATTCAACAAAACAATGCAGACATATGCACAAGTTCGCAAATTTCGTAAAGCTACTTACTGGTAATATTCATGAAATATCCCACTTTTATAGTTTTGTATTAATTTTACGAATATTATTTTTTTAATTTTAAGACTTAAGGCGAATCTTCGAAAATCTTGTTAGAGAATTCGAGATGAAAATCTATTCGAAAAAACGCGTTGTGAGACTAACGGAACTGCTCCTACTTCTTTTGGGGAGTGTATAAACCGTGGCCCCAGGAAAAACTGGAGGGGTGCGCACCGAGAAATAAATTTATTTCGAAATAATGAAGCATTTTGTGATAATTGCGCGGATGTCTATAAACTATACTACTGTACTTAAGCATTATCAGATTGTATTTATCAAAACTTGAAATATGAAACTACAATCTCTTAGAGGAATTTCTGTTGAATTTTGATTACAAATCGGAGTAAATATATACTTTTCTGATGCAAATATCGACTACTTTTGCATATTTTTGACAACTATTTCGAGACAAAAAATTAACTTTTTCGTCCTAACAGTATCAAATTATTCTTAGATTGGAGAAATATCCAAACATATTTTCAGAAAATTATAAAATGTTGACTAGAAAGACCGCGCGATTCAACATTGAACCGTATTTCATTTTCCTTAAGGGCTATTCACAATAAGCGCGGTAGTGGTAATGTAGTGGTAAGCAATGTTTTGCATGTCTATAAAATCCGGATGTTCATATTGGGGCTGTAATGGTGTGGGATAATTAAGGTAGTAGTAATTATCCATGCTCTGTTATAGTTATGCCGCGCTGCTATAAACATCTTAACTTTTATACATATGTAAACTTTCACTACGTTACCATTACTGCGCATAAGCCATGGTTTACTTGGATAACGGCTGCTTTTGACTTCATTTTCACGTCAAAAATCATTTTAAGTATATACTAATATAATTTATAGAGGAATAGAAAGCATTAGGATAGTTGCATGCGATAATTATAGTGGTATTAGTAGTAGTAGTTACTGTATTTGTTACAATTTGTAACTGGCTATCGACTTTCAAGTCATTCTGCCGTGTTAATGTATGTATATATGACATTGTTACATCAGAAAATCGTCCCCAAGTTTTTTTAAAGTGTCTTTAATTGTGTTCGAACGATAAATGATACAGACTACCCCGTCGTGGATGCGAACCCAGGCCACACGTTTTGATTCTAATCACTCTACTACATAGAAGTGTATGATAATTATAGAGAGAAATCAATTTTTATTAGGCTATCGGCCCTTGGCCTTTCCGCTAACGATAATTATATTATTATATGTTTTATTTATGTTATTCATATTGTATTATATTGTAAAATACCCAAACAGAAAACATATATCACGAAATCAAATAAATGTCCATTTAAAGTGTACTATGTAGAATATGTTTGCATGTTTTAGATTAATAGCTGGAATCAGCTGGGGTGCAGGATTACGCAAAAATCCTTTTGAGAGCCCCAATTGGACAGGTGCCCGTCGGTCCGTAAAGTATATAGTTAGTTCCTGTAACCCCTACTGGATTACGATATACGATTTTCTTTTATTAAAGCCTGCACTGAAAGGCAAATATTCGATTGATTAAACTTTTAATATCCCTGATTCAATAAATAATTGACTAGACAATAAAAAATTACTTTCAATTATATAAGAATTATCAATTATTTTAATTACTTTTTTACCCTAGAATACTAACACTACGTCATATTGACGTATTTCTTGACAAAAGAGTGGGCAAGTGCTATCATTCTGACTTAACCCCTACTTTAGCAGTGGTTCCACCAGTTAGTTGGCAGTTACGAAAGCGATACTGGCCCTACCTACTTACCACAACAGCGTTATTTATTTGCATAATAAAAGTAGACGTAGGCCCTATCCGTTTGGCTACTACTCAGCGCCTTTCGTTTATCACTCTGGGCTGATACGGGTTTATTGTATTTATTGATGCGCATAATTCTACCTCGGCCCTTACAACCGGCGGCGCACGACCGCAAGACCTGGGCTATACTGCACGTCATGGGGGCGGAGGGCGAATCACGTTCATAGTTTTTCAGAGGTTTTCTGTGAAGTTAAGGTAAATATCGAGTGATTAAATTCCTCTGAGCTTCTAGCCTTGACCGGCGAAAAAGCCTCACGGCTGATAGCCCTATAAAGATAGAAGTTTTTTTTTAAAGGCAGTGAACACGAAAACTCAACTAATACTTGATACAAGGACGTACTGCTGATTTAAATTTCCCTTACGTAATTACGTACTATAATACGATAACAATTATAAATAAATATATTATTATATTTTATAATTAAGTAGGTACTTTTAAAAAGTGATTCTGAACTGTTAAATATTTTTTTAATCAAGCCTAAGTTCAACACGTCAAGATGCTGTGCTGTCGGTAACAACGTACTAACAAGTAGTGTTAGTATTCTAGGGTTAAAATAGATCAAAGGATCTATATAGGCTTCAAGTATGTACTTTATTATTTTATAGCAATATTATAATTATTTTTTTCATAGAATATATATATATATATATATATATATATATATATATATTATATAATTAGAATTATAATAATAATATAAAATAAATCATTTTAATTAATTACATAAGATATTATAAGAATGAAATAAAAAAATTCAATTAATATGTATACTTATACAGAAATACATAAAATGCAGCTACATTGTACGGCTCAGCTATAATCAGTAGAGTTTTGATTAAAATTGTATATGATACGAAGATGATAAATAAGATCATATGTGTACGTTTTCTTTTTAAATATATTAATAAAAATTTAATAGCGCAACATTCCAAACATATTTATCAGAAACTAGATATAAATATTTTCAGTAATATTACAGAAATGAAAATTATACGTTAAACTTATATTTTTATAACATTCTTTATCATAAGTAAAATATGTAATGTCATAAGTAATAACTCTGAAGACGAAAAAACTTGTTTTATTTCCCTTTGTAAAACTTTTTCATATTTAATTAAAGAATTTCTGGAGAAATTGTTACGAACGAGATTTTTTAAATCATAAAGCAGAATTCATATATTTCATCCTTCTTTTATGTGCAAAATATATGTTTCACTCAACACTATAACACTGATTATATAAATAATTTGTATTGATATATTCGAACTTTTTAATATTAGTAAATGCGATATAATTACATAAATATCATGTTTGTATTATATTATATATAACTATAATAATAATAATAATAATATAAATATATATTAAAAAAATCCGTATTATTAATTTTATAGAACATAGAGCAGCTCAACGAAACAACAGAAAAGCCAAAGGAGAAGTGTACGTGGCGGGAGACTTCAACAGCAGAATTGGCAACGAAGTAAAAGATAATGACGCGATGAGAGGAATATATGGAGAAGGCGTACTCAACGAAAATGGTAAGAAAATGCTAGATTATTGTAGTATGAATAATCTAGTAATAACGAATACACTATTCAAACACAAGGACATACACAAATACACCAGCGAAGTGATAAGCAGGAACGAAAAATCTATAATAGACTATGTACTAGCAGAACAAGGGAAAAGGAACAAAATAATAGACACAAGAGTAAAGAGAAGTTACGAAATTGGAAGTGATCACTATCTAGTAGAGACGAAAATAAAGGAAGACTACCAAGATAGCGATAAAAAAAAAGCAGAGACCAAATATAGCAATAAACTACAACAAGATAAGAACATACAAACTAAGGGAAAAAGAAATAGCAAAAATCTATAAAGAGAAAATAGAGGAGAAATTAGTAAAGGACAACTATAGACAAGAAGTAGAGGAAATGTGGAATGAATTAAAGAAAAATATACTGGAGACAGCACAAGAGACATGTGGGACTAAGCAAAACACAAACAAGAAGCAGCAGACAGCATGGTGGTCGCAGGACATAAGAGAGAAAATAAAGGAAAAGAAAAAAGCATGGCAAAGATACCTAAATGACAAAAATAGTAAAAACTACGAAGAATACAGTTTAAAGCGGAAAATAGTAAAAGATAAGGTCAGAATAGCAAAGAGCAGGGAATGGGAAAAGTTCGGAGAGACAATGGAGAAAAATGCAAAGGAAAACCAGAAATTATTCTATAAAACACTAAAACTAAACAGAAAAGACAAAGGACAAGAAGTAAATTATTTACAAGACATTCAAGGAATATTGCTGAAGAACAACGAAAAAATACTGGAAAGATGGAAAGAATATTTTGAAGACTTACTATCACAAAATGGTGGAAATGAACAGAAGACAAGAGACCATAACGACTCGGAAGCAGATATAGAGATGATCAATGGAAAAGAAATACTAGAGATAATAAGGGAAATGAAAATAGGAAAAGCACCAGGACAAGACCAGATCACAACGGAAATGATAAAACATATGGGACCTGCAGGTAACGAAATACTACTAAAATTAATAAACGAAATATGGAGGACGAATAAAATACCCAAAGATTGGCAAGTATCGTTAATCGTGCCGATACACAAGAAAGGCGACAAGACAAAATGTTCAAACTATAGGGGTATAACACTCATAAGCATAGGTATGAAGATCTTAGAAAAAAACAATTAACAAAAGAATACTAGCAAAAATTGAGCAGATCGCAATGTGGATTTAGGAAAGGAAGATCCACACAGGACAACATTTTCACGATAAAACAAATCACAGAAAAAATAATTGCAAATAATAAAAACACATACCTAGGATTCATCGACCTGGAAAAAGCATTCGACATGATACCAAGAAATAAATTATGGAAAATCCTGGAAGAGAGAGGTGTAGAAAGAAAGACAGTCGAATTAATACAAAACATATACAAAAACAACACCAATGCAATAATACACAAGGGACAAACATCAAGAACATTTCAGACAACCACTGGACTAAGACAAGGAGGCGGGCTCAGTCCTACATTATTTAACATATACATGGATGAAATAATGAAGAGCATGAAACCAGAAACCAAAAAAGCAAACATAGGGTACAAAAACATGCAAGTTGTAAAAATATCGGAAGGAGCATTCGCTGATGATGTCGTATTGATAGCAGAAAATGAAGGTAATCTGCAGCACAACCTTAGTGTATGGAACAGACACCTAGAAAAGTATAACATGAAAATGAACTATAACAAACCAAAAGTGATGGTAATAGGAAACCGGAAAGAACAAATAAATATAAAGATAGAACAACACACAATAGAACAAGTAGAAGAATTCAAATACCTGGGAGTAGCACTGACAGAAGACGGAAAAATGGAAGGCGAACCTAGTAACAGAATAAACAACACAGCTAAAACATACCACGCATTGAGCAATATACTGATTAACAAGAAAGAGATCAGCAGAAGGACAAAAATAAATATATATAAAAGCATATATAGACCTATACTGACATATGGAAGCGAGACGTGGAAGCTAACGAAGAGGGACAAAAGTAGAATACAGGCAATGGAAATGAAATATCTCAGAGGAGTAAAACAAGTTACGAGAAGAGACAGAATAAGAAATGATGACATCAGAGAAGAACTGGGAATTGAAGCTGTAGATAAGTATATAGAAAAGAAACAACTAAACTGGTGGGGTCATTTAATTAGGATGGACAAAAAGAATCAAACAAAACAGATATGGGAAGCAAGAACTGAAAATACAAGAAGAAGAGGTAGACCAAGAACAACATAATAGAGGACATAATAATCAAGAAAGGAAAAACAGTCAAGCAAGCAAGAGAACTGGCGAAGAACAGAAACGAGTGGAAAGAATTTACAAATGTATAAACAACAGTAATTGTAAACTATAATAATGTTAATAATGTTAATGTAATAGCCTACACCGAAAGGTAAAAGGCAATTGATAATATATATATATATATATATATATATATATATATATATATATATATATATATATATATATATATATATATATATATATATATATATATATATATTCTATCTATTTTGATTATTATTATTTTATTTATTATATTATGTCAGTATAAACCCAACTTGAGTCTTAAACAACATACAAAATATAAAATCCCCTCAATTAAATCTTATTCAATTTTGGGGCTCCTACAAAGTACAAAGTACAATTTCTGGTTTTTTTGTATAGAAATTAAAATTGTAATATTCTAATATCAAACATAATGTAGTAGTAAATCAGATATTTTAGACAACTACAAGTAATCATGAAGAAAACAGGGGTAGACATCTAAAAAAGCAAAGGTGCAGATGAGCAGCTAAGCTAGAATTAGAATATATGTAGTATGGGAGTTTTATATATATATATATATATATATATATATATATATATATATATATATATATCTGCTGGGAATTATATTCTCAAGTAATGGCAGTATGAATGAGCACATCAGATATGTATGGAAGAAGGCAGGAGCAGCAGTACAGAGTTTGTGGTATGAAAGGAGAAAAAGATTGGGGTATAGATTGTTTGTATAAATAGATATTTGGGATGTATGTGTGAGAAGCATAATTATGTACGATGCTGGAATATGAGGTGGCAAACAGTGGGTTGATATCGAGAAGTTTCAAGTGCATTGGTTGAAGCGTATGCTTGGACTTCAATAAACCACTCCTAGCAATGAAGATAAACAAGAGGCGAATGCGGTAATGATACGAACTCCAGTAGTTAACAAGTATGATAGAAAGATGTATAAGATGAATAATAGGCGTGTGATAAACAAAAGTGTTCGAGAAAATGAAGCAAAACACAGAATGAAAGTAATAGGTAAATGGAAGCTAAAAAGAAAGCTAATGTATGAAAATGTATTTGAAGTTGAAACCCTGAAGCGCAGTGGCGCCATGCTAGATAGTTTGGTAAACGACAGGCTACTGGAAGTAGAGGTACAAGAAAGCAAAGTAATATTGAGCACAGTAGATATGGGAGATATGGATAGATCCAGATTCACCAGCGACTGCCAAAATATATAGAACGAGGAGCCACAGATCATAATTTGTCGCCTCTGGTGTGAAAATGAGGAAGAATGGTTTAAGAATTGAATGGATGATAGCTATAGAAAATGTGGTATATGTGGTCAGGGTAAAGATAAATTGGAACATTTTTTGAATGAAGACGGATAATGTATGGCGAAAGAAGGATGTCATAGAGTGAAATAAAAGTTGAAGATTAACTAACTTGTTTTTGATATGTATGTCAACTTTAACCCTTTCAACCAGGGATTTTTAAATTTGAAAATATTGTCTCTTTGTTAATTCTCTTCTTCTTCTTCTTCTTTTCGGAAGCCATGTGGCTTGTTTTGACCAAACTCTTATCCCGGGTCCAGCTCCTGTGATATCGACGACCAGCTGTCCTTCCACCTCTTCGGTGGCCTGCCGAGAGGGCGTTTGGTGTATGTTTTACCGTCTCGGACTATCTTGGCGATTCTATCGTCCTGCATGCGTGTTACGTGCTCGTTCCACTGTCTTCTTCTGCTCCGCACCCATCTTATAATGTCCGGTGTGTTGCATTGTTCCCGTATTCCCTTGTTGGTTTTTCGATCTGCAAGTGAATAGCCAGTGATGGATCTGAGGGTATTCATTTCTGCACATCTTAATCGACGTTTTGTCTCTGCCGTATCGGCTCTGGTTTCAGCGGAGTAAGTAAGAATGGGTCTCACGCATGCTTTGTAAATCCTTACTTTGCTCTCAGTTGTTATGTTTTTATTCTTCCAGACAGGATTTCGCAGTGCTCCTGATATTCTGGACGCTCCTCTTACCTGGTTTAAGACACTGGTTTTTAGGTCTCCGTAGGAATTTATAGTTATTCCCAGGTACTGGAATTCTGAGACTTGCTCAATGATGATGTTCTTCACGGCTAGCTTGCATCTGATTGGATTCTTTGCAATGACTAGGCTTTTGGTTTTAGCTGTGGCTATTGTCATATTTATTGTTTCACACTCCTTTCTGAACGTGTTCAGTAGCCATTGTAAACCGTCTTCTGATTCTGCGATTAGTACGGCGTCGTCAGCGTAGCACACTGTTTTAATGAGTGTGTTTCCCAGTTTGTAGCCATGTTCTATTGGATCAAGGGCTGTTATAATCTTATCCATCAGGAGGTTGAACAGTAGAGGACTCAAGCTGTCCCCTTGCCGTATCCCAGTTCTGATTCGGATATCAATTTCCTCCCCGTTCGTCGCTCTTAATTTGGTCGTGGTGTCTGTGTTCAGTTGTTTTATTGTCTTAATTATGTTGGGGTGTATGTCTTTGATAATTAACGTCTTTAGTACATCTGAGAGCCGGACTTTATCGAACGCCTTTTCTAGATCCACGAAACAGAGATAGGCGGGTTTGTTGAATTCCATCGCCTTCTCTGCAATTTGTCGCACCACATAGATAGCGTCTGTGGTGGAGCGATTTTTCCGAAAGCCCTGTTGCTCTTCCCGCATCGCGATCTTCTGTGTTATAATGTTCGCTAGATGTTTTGTGAATGTCTTCATAGTCGCATCCAACAGGGAGATGCATCTGTAGTTTTTCGGGTCATTCCTGCTGCCTTTTTTGTATAGTGTAATGCTTGCACTCTCTTTCCAGTCAAGGGGGGGTTGCGTTGTTGATAGAACTATGTTATATAGCTTCGCCATCTGCCCTGCTAGTGGTTGTGCCCCGTATTTCAGCAGTTCGTTTTTGATGTTATTAGGGCCGGGCGCTTTACCGTTTTTCAATTTTGCTAGGATAGCTTCGACGTCCTCGGTATTGACTTGATCGAATGCAGGCTGATGTGGTCTTGTTGTTATTGTCACTTTTTCAAGTTCTGTGTCTCCTTGATCATATAGTTCCGTGAAGAACGACTTTAGCTTGTCCGAGCTAACGCTGTTTATTTGTACTGTTTCGTTCATTTCTTTTCTCAGTCCCCTGAGAAACTTCCAGATTCGTTTTTGTGTCCCATATAAGTCGTTCTCCATTTCCATGCTAAATTGTTCCCACTTCTCTCTTTTTATGGTACGGATTCGGTTGTTAGTTCTGTTTCTTATTTCTCTATACTTTTCGTAGTCTTCTCTGGAGTTCGTCGATTTGTGAATAAGATGGGCTTGTTTCTTTTCTCGTGCCAGAGCTTTTACCTCCTGATTGAACCAGGGTTTGGATCTTCTTTGGTATGTTGGTGTATTATTTATTATTCTCTTCCCAAGCGCTTCTGCGGCAGCTTGGTTTATGTTTCGTTTTAGTTTTTCCCATGCCGCTTGGGATGTATCACTGTCTTCGATGGGATTATGCCTTATTTGAAGGGCCAGTCTTTGTTGGTAGAGCGTTTTTGTGCTTTCGTTTCTAAATGCTTCTATGTTCAACTTTTCGATTTTAGCTGCACTATGTGTTGTTCTGTACTGTGGTGTCTCTACTGCGAACTTACCTACAATCAGGTTGTGATCTGATCCAATGTTAGCAGATGTTAGTGCTCTAATGTCTAGTGTTTGCTCTGGTCTTATGTGCTTGTTGGTAATAATGTAATCAATCATGGATTGCCCTCTTGCACCTGTAAATGTTATCTTGTGCTGCAACTTGTGTTCAAAGTATGTGTTGCATATTCTTAATTCGTTATGTGTACAGAAGTCTATTAGTGTTTCTCCCCTGCTATTTAGCGTTGGCTCATTGAATCTGTTCTTTACACCAGGGATTATGTCATTTCCCACCCGGGCATTTAAATCCCCCAGTATTATAAGTTTATCTTCCTGTGGGATTGTGTCTATCACTTCCTGCAGCGCTTCATAGAAGGACGTTGCCTGTTCGTCTGGCAGTCCAGAATCTGGTGCGTATACAGATTTCTTTGTTAATTATTATTATTTATTCACACATATCAAATTTCAAAAGTTTCTAAATTGCGCATGGATTTTTATTTAAAATACCTTGTTGGAATGAAATCTAGTGATTAAAAGCAAACATATGGTCAGGCACAGTAAATAGAGGCATGCAAATGTTATGGACGCAAATTCTACCGGTAGGGTCGAAAGGGTTAATTAAAAAAACTACTATTAGTTGGAGGGCTTGATATGGATATCCGTTTTCATTCCAAGCACTACAACTCGAGTTGGGCGGATTTACTAACTCGCTTTCGATTTGCATGTCAACTTTTATTAATATTCAAGGACTACAATTCGAGTAGATGTTGATTCTCTCTATTAGTATTCAAAGACTAGAATCCGAGATTTGTTACATTAATTCATAAAAAGGCTAGGTGGAAGATTGGTGAGGTTAACACCTCTATACCGAAACCTCGCATTTTCTCAGTAATGTTTATTAATAATTATAAATCTATATATTATTACTTCTAAATTGGAGAATAAAGTCTATAATTATTATTAATAATAATAATCATATAATAATCACCGAAACTACAATTCGAGTAGATGTTGATTCTCTCTATTAGTATTCAAAGACTAGAATCCGAGATTTGTTACATAAGTTCATAAAAATGCTAGGTGGAAGATTGGTGAGGACCGAAACCTCGCATTTTCTCCGTAATGTTTATTAATAATTATAAATCTATGTATTATTACTTCTAAATTGGAGAATAAAGTCTATAATTACAATTAATAATAATAATCATATAATAATCACCGAATAAGAGTAGTCAATAATTTGATTTGGCAAATAGTTATTCGCTACATTAAACGGAGTTGGAAAGACATCGTTTTTTAAATACGTCTCTAATTATTTATCGTACAGCACACTCAAATGCCTATTGAGGTTAATAAACTTAATATGCCTATATTCATTCATAAATAACTGATTCGTTACAGACAGTAATAACGACAAAACGAATATTTTGTATGTAGTACATTTTAATAGTGATGTATCCCACTATACATTACTATTAAAATGTACTACATACGGTATATACTTTTGGTAACTCACTTTCTACTTTAAAACGGGAAAATTAAGCCCTATGTCATATGAGCCACTTTTTAAAATTTAAGACGGAACTAGTTATATTAAAGTTGTCATTAAAATAAATTTGCAAACATAGAATAAATCCCGTTATTATAAAAAGTTCAGTTCCAGCCACAACCAGATGTTGTAATTAGAAAGTTTAATTCGTACCGCAAACATGCATGACTACCTCGAATCTCAATTAAAAAGTTCGACAGTTAACAAAACAACATCATCCCAGCAATTGTATTAAGCCCGTATGACATTATCTAGTTTCTTATATCGTTTTTAATGCAGACACAAACTACATAGTGTCATACACACATGTAGAAAGTGATATAGCGGTGGAATAATAATAAATTCACTTAACAATAATACACAATGATAATTTTTCATTTAGAAATAGTTATACAGATATTAAACTGTATAACTATTTCTAAATGAAAAAATATCATTGTGTATTATTGTTAAGTGAATTTATCAATTCAATTCTTATATATAAAACGATATAGGAAACTGGATAGTGTCATACGGGCTTTATAATTTATATATGAATAAAAGTGTTTGGGCATATCAAGTATTGAAAACATTTACTCTTGGAAACAATCCCAATAAGAATTCTGTAATTAATATCGCACAAAGTTTCACGTGTTGTAATAATATAAATACACAAGTTTTATCACTAAAACCTCGCGTTGTTGTTATAAATAAATAAGTTTTAACACTACACGTATTTTATTCGAACTGACTTCGCGCTCTATTTGAACTTGTTTGCGTTCTCGCGGGTCGGGCGCGCAACTGAAATTATTTAGCGCGTTACTAAATTTCAGGGGGATGCATCCGTTGTAAATCACTATGGTAACAACCCTATATCGGTTGGCTCAAGCGCAGCGACATCTCTATATTAAATATTGCTCCGTTTTGCATCGTATCTCTCGCTACGATTGGCTCAATATCGATT
Organism: Lordithon lunulatus; assembly: GCA_963942505.1. NCBI lineage: Eukaryota > Metazoa > Arthropoda > Insecta > Coleoptera > Staphylinidae > Lordithon > Lordithon lunulatus. Next base: position 45,550,009 of record OZ012671.1, read on the forward strand.
CAACAGGTTGATCATACCGGGGTGTCTTATCAATATAAATATAATTAAAGGGAGCGTGTACTATTTATAGATGTACGCGCTTGTACATGACACCCGTTCGCGTATCGCACCTTTTGAATTAATAACGTATTCATGATAACGTAATATTATTTTGTATATTTTGCAGTTTAGGTTTCGGTGTATGACGGTATGATGTCACTGATTGTATAGTGTGGTGGCTGTTATCGTATGCTTGTGGTTGTCATTATCACTTGCAGGATAATAGCTACACATACTTGTTTGTGAACTGTTTATTGAAGAAAAGAAAATAGATCATATACATATACATACAATTGGCTAAAAATTGAATTAATATTTCACATATATGTGAAACAGTAATGAAATATGTTCGACTTGGTTTCCGAAAATAAAATACTTAGAATCAATTTTTTTTTATTTCCTTCTGCCATCTGATACATTGATTTGTTTTGTGCTAAGATAAGTAAAAAAATTAAACAAAATATGTTGCATTATTTTTTTATCGACTCTAAACTCGGATTATCGAGATATGATAAAAGTTAAAAATAAAAAAAAAAATAGAATAACAACAAATACGTAGGGATAAAGACTTTCCATTTTACTTTGTCATATTGTTATAAACATTAAGCAATTTTTTTAAAATCCATATCGATTGCTTGACTTGGTCAAAAAAAATAATTTACGTTACAACATATATTATACAAAAACAACACCAATAAAAATTATTTAAAAAAATATAGATATATATATATATATATTATGGTCGGCAAGACATAAACAAAGAATTCCTCAATCACCCCAGTATAGACCCACAAACAATCCACCGTGCGCGCGGTATGGTCCAGCCTCTTTACCTCTATCTTAGAGGCTAACTTCACACCGGTTATAAAATACTGTGGTCTAATCCTTATGAGGTCACTAATGTGCATCCGAACTGCCATAACTACAACTTTATAAATTAAATATTAAAACTAAAACTACCCAGTATATAAGCGTAAATGCACTCCTTATTAATCTACAGATCAGATCTAGATTTCATTCTTATTATATCTCAGCTATATAGTACAATTAAATTGGGATAGTACACTTACTAGTTTACTCTTCTCTTTCCAATGCTAATTTTATAAGGAGGAATTTTATCTCTAACATAAATGCTTTACCTGTGTTAGTTTATCAAACATATACATTTGATTCTGGTAAAGTGTGTTTTAGTTGAAAATATTGAGAGAGAACAGTTACAACAATAAATTATTTAAAATTAAAAAATATGAATACATACAATTTGCTACAATTGCAGAAAAAAAATTAAAAATAATGGAAAATTAAAATTATAGAACCCAGCTCAGTGGCCTAATGAATAGAGACACCACCCGTCTCGTAATAAGTATTAGGGAGCATGAGTGCAAACCCGATGGGGGCGAATTTTCGCGATTCACGTTTCACAGGTTTTCAGAGATTGTGAAATTAAGGTAAATACCAGGTGATTAAACTGCTTTCACTACCAGCGGAAAATCCTTACAGCTTAGAGTTTATTTGAAATTATAAAATATTTTATTTCTTTTAAAAAATATTCTATTTTAATTATTATGATAAGTATGATAAAGAAATGTACACTGACTACATGCATTTTTTTGATCTTATCATTCTAGGCGTAGTACCTATTAAATGCTTGTAAAAATATAAAAACTTCCATCATTATTAACTACGAACGAAAAGTCGTTCAGGAAAGGTTATTTATCAACACTTTATTACAATTTTATGATGAATATGAAACCTTACTTTGTGTCACCTGCCATTACACGCATTTCATGTTAAAACAGCAACAATTTGTTAATTAGTTACATAGCAGGTAAATATTTGCTACGGTTTCCAACACTATGAACGTAGTAGTATTGAAATTCATTTTAGTTGAACCATTGAATGTTGAACATTGAATCAAAGCGCCGCGTCGGGCTGAAACAAATGTACGCTGCAGGCATATTACGGATGGAGAGAATTTATAGGATTCGAAATATTTAAAGCTTGTAATTCGACCGTGAACTTTACTGAAAGAAACTGCAGCTTTTATGAAATATAAAATAGATATATAGGCTTTTTAAATACAATGCCTGAAATAAAATCTTAGATCCCCATTTATATGCCAATCTTCTTAATTTTATTTTTTGAAGTTTTGTAATATTGAAATAAAAATCAATAAATAACTCATAAATAGAAATATATAGAAGCAATAATACACTAATGTTTACCCCAAGAATACTAGTAGAGAATGATTTATGCCCTTTGTTATAATGTATATGGCAGAAATGTTAATTTTTATTAAATATGAAATATTAAAATAAAAATCAATAAATAAATCATAAATCGAATAAATAGAAGCAATATACCAATGTTAATAGTATTATATAATTGCCCCAAGGATACTGGCAGAGTATAATTCATGACCTTTGTTATAATATATATATATATATATATATATATATATATATAAGGCAGAGGGTTTTAGAGAAGTTAAACGCGTTAAATACTCAAGTATATAACGTATTATAATAAAATAATCGCATCTAATGAATGAATTTAAAATACAAATTAAACAGCTACAACAATAACATGATAAAGAGATGTCCGTACATGATGAAATTTTAAGACTCAATGATGTGTTCAATGACATCTGATTAGCTAGCTTACTTAATTTAGTATTCTTGTGCTTACCCAACATATTAGCATATGTGGTACGGTTTTAGATTGTATAAAGGCACGGCCAATACTATTGTCATTCCTAGTACTGTCAATATTTGTTTCAATCCTCCTTCTATATTTATTAAGTAATCAATTATCCTGATAAACATCAGTATTCTCTACATTCCATCATTCTACCTTACACAATCAGTAATACTGTCACCTTGCATGGCCTATACTATTGTCATTCCCAGTACTGTCAATATTTGTTTCAATCCTGTTTCTATATTTATCAAGTAATCAATTATCCAAATAAACATCAGTATTCTCTACATTCCATCATTCCACCTTACACAATAAGTAATACTGTCAATATTTTAGAATAATGAATATTTTAAACATGTTATCGTAATACTGTTAAAGTAATACTGTCATTATTCTAAAATATTGACAGTATTACTAACTGTGTAACTGTGTAAGTGCCTTATAGATATTTAAAAAGACCCAACTCAGCTAATTATAAAATAGTAAACTGATATCAGGAATAGAAAATATATCACGCCGTATTAGCTGTCCTATCTACTGTATGTGTAGCTGTATAGTAATATAGTGTGCTCTTTATTGTAAGACTTGAAAATACTGTAAGATTCCATTTATTTCTTATTTCATATTTAAAAGCTTCTTTATACGACAATACATCAAATAAACGGCCACATTTAGATTGAAATATAGTTGCTCTCCGAAGAAGTGATAGAATATTTCTTGGCAGCACAATAACAAGACTAGACAGTTCAATGTTCGTATTATTCCCTAAACGAATTCGAAAGACACAATTACGACTTTAATAAATCCTCTCCCTCCTAGGGCATTGCATAAAAGTTGCATTTATTTATTTCTCATATAATTCGCTCATGAAACATTGAAAGCAGACGCAAATAAATTATTCTCTATGGGATGATTTATAATGATGTTAATAATGCACTAATATTCCGTTCACATTATGCTACCGACATTACTTGCGATAGTGGGGAATGTATATTTTTAGAATATAACTGATGATTTTATAAATAATTATAATACAATAATAATTTAGTTAATAACATGAGAAGTTTTAAATAAATAAATGAATAATTAGCGTACTTAGACAACAAAAAAAGTGAATTTAAATGCCTTGTCGGTAAAGAATTTCCAATGGATTACTGAAAAGACCAAACAAATCCTGAATCATTAGATAAATAAGGTATGAAAAATATATTTTACCATATTCACGAGGTGCTTTTGTTTAACCGCCCTGTGATAGACGAAAACACATCCCCATAAATTAAAACTCGATAACTTAATTCTTTCAAGAATTATGAGCAGTTGACTACGAAATGGGAAAATTTAATGTTTTTTTGAACATTTATTAAAAATCGTAATAACGTATTGCTCCGTCCCGGAACTTATAATTTTCCTGTATAATTTTCGAACGTTAATTGGTCTATTTATCAAAGTCATCAAAAATGACGGTGTTTCACTATTTATGCCACAGTGAGTATTTGCGATCGTTCACTGGTTGTTGGGGACAAGGTAGGATTGTACGCATCGGGATAGTATAATATGTTTCTAGTTTATTAGGGAAGTGCAGCAATAAAACGCTATTTTACTTGAAGTACACTTTACTTCCTTTTGCCAATGTTTCGTAGCTTACATAGCTACTTCATCAGGGCTCAGAGTATGTGAATTAGCTATAGATGTAGATGCAACATACAAATGGTAATTTACAGGAAATTATTCTTAAAAAAAAATGGCTGACGGTGAACTAATTTACATTTGATATATAAACAATGTTTTTTTTGTTAAATGTTTTTTTTTTAAGTTGTTTGTTTATATATCAAATATAAATTATTATTATTATATATATATTATTAAGAACCTTGTTATTTTAAAATACTTCTACTTTAAAATAGATGATTTCTAGTTGTATCACATTTCTATTATATATACGGTGCGATATAGTGTGTGTGACATATGGAGCAATAATTTAGTCTGCAGTTTTACCAAGCTAATGTTGCTATATAGAAAAAAAATAACACTCAACAACTCATCCTTAAGAATACAAATTTAAACTTCTAAACTTGTTACATTTGATTTATTGTGGCTCGAATTCATTAAATCCTAAGTATATTTTTATTCAGTACAATGTCTATTTATTTGAACTTTTGTTTCAAACTTAAAAGAAAAAAAAGAAGCTTAAATTAAGTTTGAATAAATAAAAGTTAATGGTATTGAAATTTGTAAAGTAACAGGACTAATTAATATAAGCTTTTCAAATGTGCGTAATTATTTATAAATTAAGGTCATCCTTTCCGGTAAAATATTTCGTTTGTGTGTAATGAATGTTTATTTTCACAATCGTATTCGTATGGAAACTAGACTTGAATTTTCGGATCAATAATGTGTGGGCTATATATGTGTGGAACATAAAGTTGCATAATATTCATTTTAATAAATTGAATACGCGCGCACCGTAATTGCGTCACTTCAGTTCTAATTAGAACTGAAGTTGGAAAACATGTTTTTTTCTAGTAATTTAAGTATATATACGAATATACCTCAGCAGTGATTATATTTTGTTTATGTTCCTATAAAGTTATGAATGACAAAAGATATTAGATTATTTCGTCATCCCAAAAAATGGACCTCAATTTTTTGGGATGACGAAATAATCTAATAAAAATGTCTTTACCAGTATTCTAATGTTAATTAATTATCAGCGAATGATTGTTTGCTTGTTCTACAATTAAGCTGAATAAGTATTTAGGCAATCGAGCATATTACCATGAAATCTACATAAATTATGGTTAAACTTATTTATAAAAATAAGATCTCTAAAAAAATCGTAGAAGAAAATAGACGAGTCATATAGATTCTATATGACTCGTCTATTTTCTATATTATAAAACATGCACACTGTAAATCCGTTGTGAAGATGGGTTGCAAATGGCTGGTACCCCATTGCTATATGTACAGTGCATTACGGTGCTCAGATCGACACTTATCGACTCAAAAGACATGTTAGTCATATAGAAAATCGAACGAATTAATAATATTATAGGATCGTAGATGTCCATAATTCTTTACATAGATAGATATAGATAGCTTAATTGAATTTTTAGCAGATATTTGAACAAAGATTAGACAAAACGAATCAGTGGAAGTAAGGATTATTTTGGATTATCTATGATCACAAAATAAGAATATTCACTTACCATTTAGTTCTTGGTACTTATTTAGTCACAATAAACCATATTATGGAAAATGACCTGAAATTGACTCACTATTTATTGTTTAAACCATAAACCCGCCTTTATACGCAACATTTAATATTTAGTAACTTGGTTAACAAGGATTATATCGTACGCTAGCGCTATGTACCCCTACTTAACAAGGACAATCCAGCTCTTGAAATAAGCCTCAATGTTACACAAAATAGAAACTTGCCCTAACAAAACAAAAAAAGCGGCAATTACATTTATATCGCTTTTTATCTGAATATTATAATTAGCTGCAGATATTGCGAACCAATACGGCTGACGCTTCATATCAAGGTATGTACAGTATAGGTACATAGATTCCAAAAGGAAATAGGAAACATATAAATATTTTTCCCAAGTTATTAATTAATACTTTGAAAATAAAAAAAATAACTGTAATCTAAACACACAATATGTGCCATGTTTTATCAACTAAAATTTAAAACCCTAAGATCTTCTAGTACACACATTATTTGTCAGTGCTACACAGCATGTATTGAACAATCAGAGCTAGGTTTAACTATAAATTCTAAAGAATTCATCTTCTTTCTTCTTAATCAAATATCTTGGTAGCCATGTGGTGATATGTAATGTGCCTACATTAGTGGGTAATATCATCCAGGGTCCTTGTTTTATAGTGCCCTGCCACCTGGAACTATTTCCTGCGCCTCGATCAGTAGTCATAATGTTGCATTTCTTTGATGTTATGTGGCGGGAGATCTTCCTCTTCTATGTTTGCCGTCCGCTTTGCCTTGTACTTGCTTTTACACATTGTCACATCTAGTAATATGGCCACTAGCGGCTCTTCGAGAAAACCGGAACCCTGTTAGAAGTACCCCAAAGTGCCAAAGCGAAAGGCGTCATTTGGAAGCCCTGAATGCAGAAAAACTACAATGGGCAGAGATATGGACACAGTAAAAGCAGAAATGATGGACATGCAGGCACGGCTGGACCAACTGACCATCCAAGCATACCAAATGGCACCAAACCCGACGTTAGAAGAAGCACAGACAATGGAGGAAACCATAATCAGAATAAGGGTCACTTTCGACCAGACCAAGATCTACAACGAATCAGCAAAAACACTAGACGAGCATTGGCCGCAGAGCACCTTCTTGAAGGTGAAGTTGGTGGGTAGAGAAGTAACCAAATGGCAACCGAGCGTAGACGTAGTGATACAAATAGACCAGGAATACAAAGCAGTGACAAGCGATCGGAAGAGGAACTGATAGAGAAACTCTCGAACCTGAACCTAAAGGTGGGTAAAGTGGCTACAATAGCCCACACTACGGAACTGAATCTTCCCGCAAGGCCAACAGGATAACAGAAAAATTGAGCGGTTCACACACTATATCGTGTGTGACACCACCAGCGAGCAGAAGATAAAAGAGAATATTACGGCAATAAAATCATAAGGATAATCGCAGAGGCCACCAGAGGCAATAAGTTTTCTGCGCCAAGGCTGCCCATGCTTGACATAAGGAAATTTACCGAATTCTTCTTGGCCGATTCAAAGGTCAAAAATCCATCAGAGACCTGGAAAAATATGACGCAACTGAAAATCCCACCGTGACAACAAAACCCAAGACAAGGAAGTAGTAGTCAACACTGATTAAACCGACTGAGGGGCAAACATATTCGGACCTAGTCCGGAGGATTTGAGAGATTGGCCCCGCTGCCAATCTTTCGAATCCTCCCGGACTAGGTCCGAATATGTTTGCCACTCAGTCGGTTTGATCAGTATTGACTCCTAAATCCTTGCAGGACCTAGTCCGGAGGATTCGAGAGATTGGCAGCGGGGACAACACTGACTCGAGAAGACAGACAATGGACACCTCCATATTAGAGTGAGGGGCAGTGGCGCCAAAGTCGACGCACCGTATTATGCAGTCACAGCGAAGGAACTGGGAATCGAGCCCAGAGTCAGCAGGCCGACCGTAACCATGCAAATAAGGAGCCTGGATTTACGGCCATCAAGGCGGTAATTAAGAGTCGTGAATACTATAGGGTAATAGGGTAGGCGAGCAAATGCGGGTCCGCAATGGGACTCAAAACATCAAGGTGTCAACAACCAAGTAAGGGGCGGACGACCTTGCAGAAACAAGGCTGAAAGTAGGCATGATTCAATATAGAGCCACTAGAAGGGAAGAGGCTGCCACAAGGCTAAAGTCGCTGTTGTTGGCCTACGAGTGTAGTGGGGAGGACAGAAGAAATCTATGCCTGAGATATGGCGAGGGATCTCTTCTACTCTCTTGGCCGTCAATACTACGTTATCCGCATACGCCAACATCCAACCTTCGTTCCACTCACCCCGAACCCTGCACTCTCATCAACACATCACGCTAGTGTACAGGAGCGAGCTTAGCAGGCACCCTTACGTTACTCCCACATTCGCCCAAAATACAATAATTTTCTGCAAGAACGTATCCCGTAATATTGAATTATCAATAGAAAATTCGAAACTATATTTGACAAAAACTAAAAGGATCAATCACTACTTCTGTCCAAAAAATGCCAGAAGATAGAAGACCAACGGAACAGGTATAGATGTGAAGGTAAATAAAAACAGCAGGCGTTGAACCACAACGACCATGACCATTAGCGCTAGCTGATCAGGAAAATTCAAATACTAGCTAGAAGAGATTACATCGTCTGATACGAATTAAGGACATATCCTGTCGGTCAGTTATAAGAAATAAATGAGGGTATGATATAAAATTAAACACGTACAATTATTGCATTACAATCATTTCCTAAGAAAATAGCACTAGAATTAACTCTTTTTTAAATTATTACTTCTTTATGTTAGATGATGAACAATTAAAATGGATTGAAATTGTTGAAACACATGTGTTGCTGAATACATATACCACAATATGCGTTTAAAGAATAAAAAAACTTCTATCTTTATCAGGCTAACCGAGGATGCCTTTGCAGCGGATGCTAAGAGTTTTCCCTTTTACAAAAAACGTGCACTCATATCTAAATGGCACGATACTTCTGTTTACATTTTACCCTTGGTAAATCGAACTTAGCTCAACAAGACTCGGAGGTTTGATTTATTCCCTTACAGCTATCAGCTTACACAGATAAGTGTGTCCTTTTGAGACGGTTCTCGCTCACCACGACTCAAAGAACTGTTTCGAGTATATCCTATCTTCCCCGTAAGACGTTTTATAACCCTCCCCGTGCCTGTCACACGAAGAGCTGACCCTGGCAAAGGATTGTAGCATCCTTCACCAACCCCATCGAGCCATCAAGCTTCTATAACAGTTCTTCTAATGCTTTCTTCTAACACACAACATTCTACTAGTAAACTTTTTCGTTTTTGCTAGTTAGTTGGGGAATAAAGTTCATTTTTCAAACCAATACATACGTAAATAGTAAATACTCTAAATATGGATATGGGAAACGCAAAGAATAATGGCTAACACAAACATATTTTTAAATTCAAGATATATCAAGATCAACTTCAACTAACTACAATCAAATTAGGGTAGTTACAGTAAGTCCAAGTAAGTAAGTTATATACAATATACAAACACATGAAATAAAATCAGAACCAGGCATGGGCGCAAGAGTTTTGATGACTTGGTGATGATTATGCACTATATATTGCAGTTGGTAACTAAATTATATCATAAAAGGTACTCACCGTAAATCCTATTCCCACAGTTGCAGAAAAATTTCCCGATTGAAATTTGCCAGTGTCGAACTTTACAAGCAACGATGTTTTTCCAACGCCACTATCCCCCAGCAAGATTGTCTGCAATAATTAGAACTAAATTAATTAGAAACCACATTATATATTTATAAAATAGATATGTAGATATCAATTAATTTATATTATAATGTCACTAATAATAAATAATGGAGTACCGTCATAGCATCCAGAAATAATGATATTTCATACAAGAGTCCTGAGGCAAATGAGGATTTTCTGAATATTTTAAGCCAAGTCGGCACAAGATAACTCCATGAGAAAGTGTACTCCAGATCTAGAACCAGCGACTGTGAAATGCCTAGAAGGCGAAAACGGCACTTGGTTTCTCGTGAGGGTTTAGTGGGTATGATTTTAATTACAGGGTGAGTTACACACTACTCAGTGAGAATAACCAGGGCATTCAGAACAGTGGGACATATTATTTGTAATGACAAGTCCTTTAATAAGAATCCTAAGGGGAGATAAGAATTATTTCCATTAGAAAAGAGTAGCCTTTCTCATGGGTCATGGGAAAGCTATCTCTGCTTAATTTTTTCAGTCATAATTCTCATTTGCCGTAAGACTCACGAGTCTTACTTAAATCATATATCCCTATTTTCACCTAACTCAGTGTTTACCATAAAGGCACCTTACACGATCAATATTATTGTCAATATTTTAGAATAATGACAGTATTACTGTACAATAATATGTTTAAAATGTTTATTATTCTAAAATGTTACTCATTGTGAAAGGTATAGTAATGATGTAATGAAGAGAATACTGATCTTTATCCGGGCAATTGATTACTTGATAATATCAGTCCTAGTACTGTCAGTATTTGCTTCAATGCTCATTTTATATTTATCAAGTAATCAATTATCCGGATAAACATCAGTATTCTCTTCATTCCATCGTTACAATACCTTACACGATAAATAATACTGTCAATATTTAAGAATAATGAACATTTTAAACATATTATCGTACAGTAATAGTGTCATTATTCTAAAATATTGACAATATTATTGATCGTGTAAGGTGCCTTATAAGCCGCTTTCGTTTATCGTTCGGGAGCTGTTCTGGGCTGGTCTTAGCTGGCTTAGAACAGGTCGGAACAGCTCCCGAACGATAAACGAAAGTGGCTATGGAGAGCGATTTAGTCTAGTAATAGGTAGTAATTTTAATTATATCTAAAATAAATGTTCGTTTTTTTATGAAAGTAATGCTTGTTTATACAACTAACTGGTGGATGGATATTGTTTAGATTAGCTGGATAAAGAAATGAAGTAGCTCAGTTTCTATTGTTGTATTACTTTAGAACATATTTCTATGTAATTTATAACTAGCCGGTCCTGGCGAGAGGCAAACACGGGCGCGGCCAATTTAGGGGCTGGCAGCGGGCACCAGAACTTGGTGGGTTATTTATTTATGTTTTACATTGGGGCAACTTGCAAAACAGCTAATATTAAACCTACAGAAGTATACAGAGAGCTACCAATGCTTCTAAAAACATTGAAATTAAAGAACATTTACTTGGTATTCTTTTATTTACATCGGCCTGTATATACATTTAGTTATTTATTAATTTAATAGGGCGGTGCTCACACGTAGGTAGCAATATATCTAGGACCGGCTCTGTTTATAACTGATAAAAACATCTAATAGATACAGAAATTTACTGTCAATTCATACCTTGTGCACTATTGGTTCAGTATCATCCAAATGATCAGTCTGGCAAAGTTTAAGAATCTCAGCAGGGGGTTGATAGTCTCGGTACCCCGTCGGCGATGGAGTGTTTCTTCTATTCAGGGGATCAGTCACACCAAGGGTATCACTTGTATCGACTTCAAACACATCGTCATCCATACTTTCATCCGTTGTCATAGTCACCGTTCTAAAAGGTAACATTTTGTAATTTTCTTTAAATTTCTATCGTATTCAGCGACAGGCACGGACACCAGGTTTAGAATAAGTATATATCGTATACCACAAAAACAACATGCATAATGTACATGCTTATTATGCGATAATAACCTAGATTATACGAAATTATCGTTTGCTACTAAATGTAAATGCATTTACATATATAATTTAGCAAATATACTAGGTGTGTTTATGGAACATATTAGATATTAAAAAACAGGTGTAATTAACACTACATTCAGGGCCGGATTAACTTGTTTGTGGGACTATAGACATTTTTTCCTGCCGAGTTTCCGGAATATAAATAGACTACACAAAAATATAGATTAACTTTTTTATTTTGATGGTGTGATTCATAGCCTTAGTCACAGGGCCTTAAATATTTGACTCATTTGTCTGTGCTATGATACGTCGCTGACTACATTGTAGTATTTAGATATACTCGAATTTATGGGGCCCTGGGAAATAAAAAGTTGCCGCCCCTTCCCTATAATTTTATAGTGATTATTATATTATTTATGTATTATAATTCACAATTAATTATGTATTATTTATAATGAATAACAAAACCAATTATTGGGGTGTAGAAACTTCTCTATTTTTTTTAAATACTCTACTTTAAGATCTACACTTTTTTGTATTCCATTAAACTAATTGGCATGGCAATTTTTCCACTTCCGAACTAGGCATTTTTAAATCGTTTCTTAAATTGTACATAATCCAATGTGAACAAATCTTTTTGATGGCTAAATGTTCATCTTATTCATCTTATGTATGCTGGACATACTAATGCCCATGAATGCCTCATACTCACGATAGATCACATGGCCATCTTACATTATCAATTCGTACACAGCATCAATATTTTCTGGCACAATGTTCGATTTTAGACGACCTTTTTTAAATATGTATTAGGTTAGGTTTTAAGTAAGGTAAGGTTTTTAAAACATTTAAAAAAAGGTAAAGTAGTGTGGAAAATAATAATAATATAATGGATAATATAATAATAAAATAATAATGGATTTAACTATAGGAAACTTACTTATTTATAGTAGGTAAGATAAAATAAAAGTTCAGAAATTGAATGGTTTTGGCGTCTACTACGTGGTAATTCGTTTTCAATAAAGGAGATGAATAAAACTACTATGTTTGTTACCACTTATTTAAATGTTTAAAACAACTAGTTTCGCTTAAGCTCTAGGCATTGTCATCGGGTAAAACTTGACAATGCCTAGAGCTTAGGCGAAACTAGTTGTTTTAAACAATTAAATAAGTGGTAACAAACATAGTAGTTTTATTCATCTCCTTTATTGAAAATAAAAGTTGTATTGCATTCAGGCCCGGATCATAGGATAGCCAAGTAAAATAAATGTTTCAAGCCGAGCCACACACGTACACATTATAAACATTAAATATGTATTACTATACTCAGTTAAATATCTTTTTGTGACATTAAAAATACAATAAATACCATTCCTTCCGCTTATGGCTGAATGTGCAATACGTTAGCAAAATGGTAATGGAATTGGTAAAATAAAGCACTCTAAACTAAACCATAAACCGTCCTGTGTAAACGTACGAATAAAAACCTGGTTTAACTGTATTCAACAAGATTAAACAAATTAAAAATACTAACTTCTTTACAAATGACCGTAGTCTAGTTCATGCTCACAAAAGCTACTGCACTCCCAATGAAAATTGTGGAGATCAAACCTAAATGATCTTGGTATAGTATCTATTAGTGCAATTTAATAATTTTAATTTATTTTATTTTATTTTACTTTATTTCTGTATGTATATCATTAGAACACATTAGTTTACCTTTTAGTTTTTAAGTATTAAGGTTTTAATATGATTTGATTTTATTAATACATATGTGTATGTTATATTGTGAAATTTACTTGTTATGGTTGCTAAAATAAAATAAAAGTTGTATTGTATTCAGGGCCGGATCATAGGATAGACAAATAAAATTAATGTTTAGGGGCCCAGTCACGCATCATCGCCTAAGCAGCAACATCACACATATAAAATAATATTTGAGGTTGACAGGAGAGAGAACTGATAATAAAATGTTTATTGAAGTTATTTTACTCTGACAAATTATCCATTTTTTATTTTATTTGTTTGAACTAGGAGAAATTTAATTACTCAAATATTTTATAACAGTTTGTCTCTCTCCTGTCAACCTCGAAAAACATTTTAGATGTTGGTGTTGCAGCTTAGGCAACGATATACGATATACAAATTATTAAAGTTTATCGCTATATTAAGTTAAATATTTTTTTGTGTAGTCTATCTCTTGTGCGGGTCCGGTAGAGAAAAAATAATTAGGGTTCCAAAGTAGGTTAATGAGCTTTGGCTGTATTGTAAAATAAGAAATACGTTATATAAATAATATTCTTCTTACACAATTAGGCACAAATATACGAAAATTAAATTAATTAATTAATCTAGGCAAATAAAAGTCTATTTTACAAGCATATTTATAATTTCTTTTTATAACTAATTTCATATAAATTTATAAACATTAACAGTATACGTAAAAAAAGTAAATAGTATTCGTGGTAACAAACAGATGTTTATATTCGATTACCCATTGAAACTGTGTCATGAAAATAATACAGATGTGCAATAAATGTGTTTATAAACAATAATTAAGTATAAAATTGTATTGAGTGTGCTAATAAATACAGTAATTTTATTAAAATTATATATCACACGCCCCTCTCGATACAATAAATAATTAATGCACCACTAAATGGGTTATGTTTGCATTAGAAATTCATAACACTATAAATACAATATGTTCAATATTGCATTTCCCTATAAAATGTAACTTTATCAAAGTGTAACAATTACCTAAACAAGCCCAATTCGATCCGACGAGTATTCTCACAAGCGTAACCATATGTATTACAAACTGCTGGTTACCGATGATATTGTACTAATATCATTTTTTTGAATATCGCGTAACATAAAACACATGCGCACTGCTAACCACATGATTATTTAGATCAGTTGATTGTTTTTGTTATCTCGGTCTGTTTGTGTGTTGTTGATGTGCGCTTCAGGTGGAAGCCATGTTGGCTTTTCAGACCTTGGACTAGGTCGGGAAAATGGGATCAATGAGAGTCACGCAACCACCGTCGAGTTTTCCCTGTTGCGTGCCGACAGTCTTTCCCACCAGGGCAATAAATATTACGCATAACTTTAGGATAGTGAAGCTTTCTACTAATAGAATTAAACTTGAATAGGATATTCATTATAAAACTGAATATTTCTTGCTACAGCGATTTATAAATATAAATATGAGGAATATTTTATTTTATTTAGTACTATTATATTGTTTTATTATACTTATTATAATTTTGGGAACAGAAAACATTAGATATAAAACAATGTATATGCTGAGCAAAATTATGAATAACATATTAACATGACATTGCAGATCATCAGAAATATATATAGATATAAAGAATATTTTATTTTATTTAGTACTATTATATTTTATTATACTTCGGGAACAGAAAACATTAGATATAAAACAATGTATATGCTGAGCAAAACCGTCTTCGTTTGAGTTCTGAGGTATGCAATCGTCCTCAGAACTCAAACGAATACGGTTTTGCTCAGCATATACATTGTTTTATATCTAATGTTTTCTGTTCCCGAAGTATAATAAAATATAATAGTACTAAATAAAATAAAATATTCTTTATATCTATATATATTTCTGATGATCTGCAATGTCATGTTAATATGTTATTCATAATTGTTTAATGAAGTGATATTTTATAATTGAAAGCAGTTAGGTTTCTTATTGAAATTTCTGTAAATATAATCTGGTTACTATGTAAGAATTATTTTTTAATCCAAGTGTGTTTCTTGCATAGTAACCAGATTATATTTACAGAAATTTCAATAAGAAACCTAACTGCTTTCAACTATAAAATATCACTTCATTAAACAGCTAACATAATCATGAATATATTAAACTTAATCAAGGTGTTGCAGTCACACCACTAATCTGCGACTTCTATTGGATAGCAACGACGAGCCTTCGAGTATGGAAATTAACTAAATGATCCTGCTGTTTTGTTGCACGGATATTACGATTGCACATTTTAATCCTTGTAGCTTGCATATATTGAACACTTTTTAATATGGAAAATATGTTTATTCGTTCAATATTATTGATAAACATATATTTCCGAGAAGCATATGTCAACAACTTAATATGCGTACATGTGGAGTGTATAAATTATAGTAGAAAATAACAACAAATTCTATAACTTTTAACGATTTAAAAAAAAACAATAGCACATTGGTTAGATTATTATAATACTTTGTTGTTGTAACCCAATGTTATATTTATAATAATTAAAAGTATAATATACAAGGTTCCAAAGTTTGTTACTTTTCTTTAGAGATAAATTTTCGGACTATGTACGTTTCTCCGAGTAATAATAAAATCAAAAACTAAACAAAAGGAGAATGTATTGTTCCTTTTATTTAGTTTTTGATTTTATTATTACTCGGCGAAACGTACATAGTCCGAAAATGTATCTCTAAAGAAAAGTAACAAACTTTGGAACTTTGATGTAAATACATTCGGTTTCAATTTCAATTACCTGTGACAACCGTGAATTGTTTATTAGTGTTATCACTTTAAGAAGTTTACACAAGTCAATACAATATGAAAATAAAAATACTAAATACACGGTGTACAATGTTTGCTAAATAAACGATTATTCCTTATTATTATTATAATCCTTATTTTCGGCAAAAAAAAATCCGAATTGCGATATGAACGCGCATTAATAAAAACTACTTAGTTTGTTTATTATCAATGATACTGCTGCGGAATAGAAATTGATTTAGTGGACTTATTATGATTACAATTTTCCGATAAGCGTTTAAGTCAACACACAGTAATAGATATTCACATAATTTATTGTCATCCTATAAATTATTAGAGCATATTCTATTTTAATTAATTTGGCGATGTTGTACCCCCAAGAATACTTGAGGATTAAGGGAGAGAGCCGTATATTCGCATAAATTTGTGATTTAAGTCCAACTCCCTTCATTGAATCGCAATAAAATTAATTATAATTGAGAGGGATTACAAAATACAAATACTTGAATTTAAATTACGTTCTTAAGAGGTTAATGTTAACAGATTAAAGTTAATCAGACTTTTACTATTAAAATCCCATTATATCCGGGGTGCAACTCAATATCATGCTAATTTTTCAAATATCAATATACTTATGGATGTGAAGGTCCCGGTTATCTTGAATTTTCGATATATGATTATTTAATATATAATTGGGAGTGATTAAACTACTAGATTGCTTTCTTCTATACAGTCGAATCTTTAACATGCTATAACTACAAATTTTGGTCATCAATTCTTTGCAAACTAAGTTTAATACCAAGGATGAAGTGTTTTTATTAACTTGCATACATTTTATGCCATTCCGTTGCGTAGTTTTACCTAGAAGTTGGAAACAAATAAACAATTCTCGCCATAAGGAAAGTATAGGCGAAATCCCAGCCTTAAAAGCAGCTTGTTTCTGATAAAAAAATGAATCTTCAAAGTACTTTATTAGCTCGAATATTTTAGGGTATTTTCAAGAATAACAATACTTTATACCTCGCAATTAGTCTTCCCAATCTATTTTTTTTTTGTTATAAATAAAAGTAACAGTAAATCTTTTAAATAAGATTTTTATATATTCTCTTTTTTTTGCATAAATAGGAATTAAATATTGTATTCTGTTTGCAACTTGTGTGCAATAAAATGTAAAATTAAAATTTATAGAGAAATTAACCCAGTTATTGATAGCGATTTTATACGCTATCAATAACTCGGTTAATTTCTCTATAAATTTTAATTTCACATTTTTTTGCACACAAGTTGCAAACAGAATACAATATTTAATTCCTATTTATGCAAAAAAGAGAATATATAAAAATCTTATTTAAAAGATTTTACTGTTAAAAAATATATAGGGAAGACCAATTGTAAATCAATCTTCGTAACTTTATAGAACCACAATTTATTAAAATTAACCTTGCGGCCGCAGCTTTGCTATCGTATAAATTTCACATACGAGGCATATCCAGAAAGTAAGAGTACTGAGGCTCTCACGGTCGGAGGGATTTTATTTTCATCATGTTGGCCACACGGCAGTGTAGCCTGACTCCTCCCCTTTGCACCGAGACCGGTTCGAGGTCAGTACGTTGAGAACTGTTGACACGACAACAAGTTTCGTGAATGATGTCAATCCAATCTACCGCCAAGTACGAAATACGCGGCGTCATCCGTTATCTCGTTTGGAAGGGAAAACCTCCATTTGAGATTTATAATGAGGTGAAAACTGCATATGGTGATAAAGCTATGAATCGTACGAATGTGTACAAGTGGTGTCGCGAGTTTAAAAACGGTCGTACGTCTGTGCATGATGATCAGAGGAGTGGAAGACCTTCAATTGTGAAATTGTGGAAAAAATTGAAAATGCGCTCCGTGACGATCGCAGATTGACTGTGGATGAACTTTCTGCGATGTGTCCGCAAGTCTCCAGATCTATACTACACGAAACAATCACAGAAACCCTCGGATATCGGAAACTGTCCGCGAGGTGGGTCCCAAAACAACTGACAGACCAGCACAAGTTGAATCGAGTGGAGGCCGGGCAAGAGTTTTTGAGGCGCTGGAAACTCCATGGAGATGAATTTCTCCGCTCCATCGTAACTGGAGATGAAACTTGGGTAGCACACCACACGCCCGAAACCAAAAGACGTCTCAACAGTGGCGTAACACCTCTTCACCCTCCGCCAAAAAGTTCAAAATCACAATTTCAGCCAAGAAAGTCATGGCATCCGTGTTTTGGGACTGTCAAGGCATAATTTTAATCGAATATCTGCCTCAAGAGGAGACCATCAACTCTGCAAGATACTGAGAGACCTTAAAAAATGCGGAGGGCGATTCAGAACAAGAGGAGAGGCATGCTGACAAAAGGAGCCTGCCTGCTGCACGACAATGCCAGACCACAGACGGCCAACGCCACGAAGGAACTGCTCGCCTCGTTTAAATGGGATGTCCTGAACCATCCCGCGCATTCCCCTGATCTAGCACCTTCAGATTACTATCTCTTTACCTCCCTGAAGCTGCACATGGGCGGAAAAAGGTTTTTAACCGACGAGGAGGTAAAGGAGGAGTTGGAGAAGTGGACGAAGGAGTTGGCGGGAAACTACTTCGAGGAAGGCATCAAAAAACTGATACCTCGCTACACCACCTGCATAGAGAGGAATGGCGACTAAGTCGAAAAATAGCTTTTATTATGTACTAAAGTTTCACGTAATTTTTTTGTTTAAATAAAAAATTTAACACCTACAAAAATTCAGTACTCTTACTTTCTGGATATGCCTCGTATAATAGATAATAGAAGAGTGCTTAGTGGTAGCAGGGATGTAGTAACTTAATTTGTCCCTTGGTCGGTTTTGACAAAATATGACTTCAATAAGATGGAACTACTTCTAAGATTCTTAAGGTGAAGAAAGAGGGAAGAAAAGTCACCATATTGAAACATCTGTATAATGCAATAATTTAAATAAATGAATTATTATATTTAATACAAGGCAATCGTTTCTATTGGCATGTGGCTTAAGTCCTGGTTTTCTAGCAAGCGGTGTCGATAAAAACGGCCGTTTTTGACGTCATTTATACATTACAAAATACGTTTTATGTACATATCATTGAATAACTCACCAGATTCCAGTGTAATTCATGACATTTTCCCAATACTTTGAAGTATACTACTCTCTAGATTGCCAGATTTATTTAAATATACATAAAAGAAATGTGTGATGTCAAAATGACGTAAAATACGGTCGTTTTTGTCGACACCGCTTCCTATTACTCTTATCTTAACAAGCATAAAATCGGTTAAATAAAAAATTCAAAATTTTCAATAATCTGAAATTTATTATTACTCTTCAACATACTGCGCGCAAGAACTATTCAAACAACGAATGTACAATACACTAGTGGTAGCACATGGATCAGAATTATGGAACATGGTCACGAATCAGACAAAAACTCCCTCCGAGTATTCAAAAAATAAATACTCATTCGGGTGCTTGGTTTTAATTCTAATTCAGTCCTGGTAAGACGCAAGGCAGGAACAGGACAACTTCGGTGTAATGATGAAAAATAGAACCGCCCGTATGCATTACAAGCAACGGTTTTGAATGTAATGTAATTCTAATTCGGCAGAAAGAAACGAAATTGTATACGTTACATCGTACAAATGCCTAGGTCAAAATACACGAAATCGAAAGGAGAATTGGACTAATATGGGCAGCCTATGGAAAACTTAAACATATTTTTAAATCCAATATTCCCACCTGCCTCAAATGCAATCCTGAGCCTGATCCTTTTGTACCTTTAGAAAACTAGATATATAATTATTATTATACATATGATATGTGTGCTGACCATATTGTTTTTATTTTATTTGTGTAATCCTGATCCTTTTATGTCATTAGAACTAATTTAAGCATATATACATTCCATAAACGCAATTAGGCAACAAACTGTATTGCGATTTGATAAAATGTTAGTATGCTTAGGATGTATTCTTGTATTATAGATTTTAATGTATATTTTCTATGTAAATTTTCGAAGCGAGAAAAATGTAAATTTTCCTGATTACCTTGGCCATCAAAAGATTTTTTTGAAATAAATTATTTAAATTAGAGAATACTTGTTTATCTATACGAGATTATAAAAGCCGGCGACGCACCTTAAGAGTTATCAGTCTTATAAACGGTATTATTAAAAGTGTTTGGTGGCAATGGTAATTAATTTACAGTCCTCTAGTGTATATTTATTCATAATATTCGTTTTATAATTTGGGTGACCATATTAATTCAATTAATACGGATATAGTTTATTAAGAAAACAAACTTGGTAATGTATTATAATTACTAGACATTATCAAAATGTATACTATCGAAAACATTTGTTACTATATTTTTTTCTGTTAATTATTAATCTGATAGGAAAGTGTCAAGTTATTTATTTTCATTTATTGGTATAATGTTATCAAAATACATTTGCATCTCACAAAATATATACCATACTTTTATATTCATTGCTTTAAATGTAATAGTTTTAATGATGTTGACCTTGAGATCTATCTGCATTTTAAATTCAAAATTGTATTTTCAATTATGTTTTCAAAACAACTCTTTACACACGTTGTAGTGTTGTACTGTATATAGATCTCAACCTCTGAGGGTACCAATATAGAATTATATCTACTTATGTATTTTTTATTTTATAATTTGAATTAAATAAAATTTATTTTTATTATTATTTATTTGTAATCTATGCTGGACTTAAGCCTCTTCTGTTTAAGCCTGTTAATTAATAATAAGTAGTCTAATATGGACTTATTTAGAACTTATTCGTACTGGTTCATCTGAGTATTGCTTGAGGGGTTACACCACCTTGGTATTTCAGAAAATGTGTCATAAAATAAAAAATATTTTATATATTGAATGGCTGCGTCAATTTTATGTTTTAAATGTATACCTTTTTTCCGAGCGCGGGTGGTGTAACCCCTTAAATCTAAAAACAAATTAAGAAAATAAAGCAGTTCCATAGCAGTACATATCTTTCTTTTTTAATTATATAACTATGAACTATGTACACTCACGGCGGGAACTACCATCAATTGATCGGAAGTCATATAAAATAGTTATCTAATTAATTAATTAATCTATCTAAATTTACTTAAACATCTTAGAAATACTCAAACTGTATTGTTCAAATAATCATATAAAACGTACTTATTTCAAGCGAATGATTACTTTTAACTACTATCATTTTTATGTTAACATGTTATTTCTCTAAATACCAGGTACATATTTTTTTCACAATGTGAAATAAACAACTAAATTCAACATGTGTTAAGTACCCATTATACTTGTTCCTTCAACAGAATCATTAAAACTAACGCCTCACGCCATATTCGGGTGTGTAGATATTACAACAATTGTGTCGATGAAATGTAGACATATTATGAATTAAAAACACTTAAAGTCTTCATTTCTAAACAATAATTTAAAATAAGATTAAGTATATTTTAATTTTGTATTCATTTATGTTTTTTTTTTCAGACCTCTTATACTGACAAAGGAGTAAAGGTAAATATACAAAACTCTTTTTAAATCACTTTTGATTTTCTAATTATTTTTATACAACACTAAGTAACCATTTTCTTGTTTATCCTTTAAAATGAAACATTACACAGTTAATGACTTAACAATCCAATAAAATTAGGTGTTCATTTTTAAATAAACGACAGAAATATAAACATGGAACATGCAGCGAAAATGTTCACATGTGTAAAGAAAACTAGTTGTGATTTCAAATATTGGATTGTTAATGCGTCTACTTTGTGATAATTCATTTTAACGATTTCAATAGTTTGCTTGATAAGATTTGATTGATTTGCTTGATAAATTATATCACGATTTTTCCGAATTGCATTAAATTGTTTATTGAAGTGTTATATACAATATTTCATTGAAGGGTTAAATGTAAGGTGTAAAATATAATTACGCAAAATTGAAGATAAATAAATCACAACTAAAGGATAAATAAAACGATTTTTTTATCACATATCATATCATATCTAGTTTCGGCTAAGCTGTAGCTCGAAAATGGCTAGAGCTTAGCCGAACCTAGTTGCAAAGTGTAACTGAAGTGTGATAAAAAAATTGTTTTATTTATCCTTTAGTTGTGATTTATTTATCTACTCTTCAATTTTGCGTAATTATGTTACACCTTACATTTAACCCTTCAATGAATTATTGTATATAACACTTCAATAAACGATTTAATGCAATGCGGAAAAATCATGATATAATGGCTCAAGCAAATCAATCAAATTTTATTAAGCAAACTATTGAAATCGTTAATATTTATTTCAGAACGTCTCGGGTATGCATGTGAAACAATTGTTTATGAATAACAATTTTAATTTTAATATTATTATTATTGTATGGCTTTTTAGTGCGATCATTTATTTATTTGCTTTATTTTCAGCCAAAGTTTGGAAAATTCCTCTGCTTCGATCATTTGACCTTTTACGTTGGAAACGCTAAACAGGTATTTAAATGAAGTTAAATTAATGCCAAATATACACATAATAATTAATTCCTTGTACCGTTATCAGGCAGCATCGTACTATGTGACGCGTTTAGGATTCGAACCGCTGGCCTACAAAGGCTTGGAAACCGGATCTAGGCAATATGTATCTCATGCTGTGCGACAAAACAAAGTAAGTCAAGTTTAATAAGCGTCTAATTAATTTTTAGAAATTTGAAATCCACCTGCACGTGAGATCCCCTTAACAATTAAACAGCTTCCTATAGTTAGGAGGGCGATTTCTGCTGCCTAAACTAAACCTTCACTCAAATATTAAATACGAGCTTATATAAGACGAGCTTTAAGATTCGTTGGAGAAATCGGGCGTTATGTGTCTAAGTTATTACTGGGAAACAGCGAGGGCAGTAAAAAACTCCTTTTATAATATATCGGCGAATAAATACAATAATTAATATATATATGAAGTAAATTAAGTCAATAATAATAATTATTAGATTTATGCCAGAGAAAATCCAAGAAACAAAATTAGATTAAATCACTGAACCAACGGCAATGTCTAGTCCAGGGTTTCTCAAACTTTAGAAACGTTGTAACACTTAAATAAACTGCTAAAAATTCTGTACCCCATGATGATAGTATGTAATTCGGCTTAGTATTGTTGCTACTAGGAATGTCAGAGTAATCTGTCAGTTTTCTCTTAGAAGTATTAGCTATGAACCATTTGTCCATTATTATAAAGTTGGATGGACTAAAAATGAACGCTGGGCAGGAGACGGAGCGACGTGATCTACATAAGAAATTTCTTGAAATATCATTTGTACCCTCTATAACAACATAATGTTCCACCAGTGGTACATGTACCCCAATTTATACATTCTATATTTAATTGGGCTCAAAATAAACATATTTTTGATAATTTGCACCCATAAATGAAGTCTACAGGAAACATTTTTTGTACGAGCTGTTTTATATTAATCAACTGTGTTATAAAAAATTATAAAAAATCAAAGATTTTAGAAATATAAATTTATGATATTATTTTTCATTCTATATTTAACTGGGTTCAAAATAAGTCATTTTTTGATAATTTTCACCCAAAAATAAAGTATACAGGAAGAAGTTTATTCTACGAGCTGTTTTAAATTACTCGACTGGGGTATACAAAAGGATACAAAAATCAAAGATTTAAGAAATTTAAATTTACGAAATTATTTTACATTATATTTTAATTGGGCTCAAAATAAACTATTTTTAATAATTTTCAGCCAAAAATAAAGTCTACAAGAAGATTTTTATTGTACGAGTTGTTTTAAATTAATCGACTGAGTTATAAAAAATGATACAAAAATAAAAGATTTAAGATATTTAAATGTACGATATTATTTTACATTCTATATTTATTTGGGCTCATAATAAAACATTTTTTGATTATTTTCACCCAAACATAAAGTATACACGAAGATTTTTATTGTACGAGCTGTTTTAAATTAATCAATCGACTGACTTATACAAAAATCTAAAGAATCAAAGAGTTAATAAATTTAAATTTATGATATTATTTTACATTCTATATTTAATTGTCCTCAAAATAAACCTTTTTTTGATCATTTTCAGCCAAAAATAAAGTCTACAGGAAAATTTTTATTGTACGAGCTGTTTAAAATTAATCGACCGAGTTATAAAAAATGATACAAAAATCAAGGATTTAAGAAATTTAAATTTATGATATTATTTTATATTTTATATTTAATTGGGAACAAAACAAATCTTTTTTGATAATTTTCAGCCGAAAATAAAGTCTACAGGAATATTTTTCCTGTACGAGCTTTTTTAAATTAATCGACTGAGTTATAAAAAATGATAAAAAATCAAAGATTTAAGAAATTTAAACTTATAATATTATTTTACATTCTATATTTAATTGGGCTCAAAATAAACCCATTTTTGATCATTTTCACACAAAAATAATGTCTGCAGGAAATTTTTTATTGTACGAGCTGTTTAAAATTAATCGACTGAGTTATAAAAAAAGGTACAAAAATTAAGGATTTCAGAAATTTAAATTTATGATATTATTTTACATTTTATATTTAATTAGGAACAAAACAAATCATTTTTTGGTAATTTTCAGCCAAAACTAAAGTCTACAGGAATATTTTTCCTGTACGATCTTTTTTAAATAATTCGACTGAGTTATAAAAAATGATAAAAATACAAAAATTTAAGAAATTTAAACTTATGATATTATTTTACATTCTATATTTAATTGGGCTCAAAATAAACCCATTTTTGATCATTTTCACACAAAAATAAAGAAAAAAAATATTGTACGAGCTGTTTATAATTAATCAACTGAGTTATAAAAAATGATACAAAAATCAAGGATTTAAGAAATTTAAATTTATGATATTATTTTACATTTTATATTTAATTGGGAACAAAACAAATCATTTTTTGATAATTTTCAGCCGAAAATAAAGTCTACAGGAATATTTTTCCTGTACGAGCTTTTTTAAATTAATCGACTGAGTTATAAAAAATGATAAAAAATCAAAGATTTAAGAAATTTAAACTTATGATATTATTTTACATTCTATATTTAATTAGGCTGAAAATAAACCCATTGTTGATCATTTTTACACAAAAATAATGTATGCAGGAAAATTTTTATTGTACGAGCTGTTTTAAATTAATCGACTGAGTTATAAAAAATGATACAAAAATCAAGGATTTAAGAAATTTAAATTTATGATATTATTTTACATTTTATATTTAATTGGGAACAAAACAAATCATTTTTTGATAATTTTCAGCTGAAAATAAAGTCTACAGGAATATTTTTCCTGTACGAGCTTTTTTAAATTAATCGACTGAGTTATAAAAAATGATAAAAAATCAAAGATTTAAGAAATTTAAACTTATGATATTATTTTACATTCTATATTTAATTGAATTTTCGGAAATATGGTAACCATGAGATTTCATCGCATTTATCTACGAGAAGATTAAATTAAATTAAAACCGTTTACTGTATCAACAATGAACTACTCAGATATTATTAACTTCAAAAACTGGTGGCCAAAACATTATAAAAAGACCTGTAAGTCTGTTGACCAAGGACATACAACTTTTACAATGTACAATCAGATAATTTACGACAGCTCTACGCCAGGTTATATTTCAATTAGATATCATATTGGTGGACTTCTTGCGAATACTTTCAAATTGCTGAAGCCTAACTGAACCCAACATTACTTAATGAGGCAGCCTAAAGGTTCCATTACGATAAATATTAAGTGATTAATTAAATTAATTAAAAAATGTGAAAAATATTTACGATATCAAAAAAGTTACGAAGTATTACGTCTTGGGAGATATCCAACGAAGAGTTCTGTTTTTAATAACAGCATATTGTCGTCTTTTTGTTACATTTAACAGAAATTGAGTGGAAAACAGTAACTCCAAAATAAAAAATACTTAGCTGTTCGTAATACAGTAATTATACATTTTTCTGCACATCCTTATACAGGATGCCATCCTCTACAACTCTCTTGTACATCTAATTGTTGTGACATGTATAGTTTTTCTGCAAAGCAGATTTTATCGTTTTACTCTAAACTACGATTTTGGATAAACAAAATTAGATTAAATTTCACTTAACCAACGTCTAGTCCATTGGAGGAAAAAAATACCTCAGATTTTTATTATTAATTATATAAATAGAATCGGTGAGTGGAAAAACCTAAACTCCATGGTTTTCCATATCATAAAATTAAATTTCTTAAATCTTTGATTTTTTATGAATTTTTTGTAACTCAGTCGATTAAAACAGCTTGTATAATAATAATATTCCTGTAGACTTTATTTTTGGGTGAAAATTATCCAAAAATGGCTTATTTTGAGCCCAATTAAATATAGAATGTAAAATAATATCATAAATTTAAATTTCTTAAATTGTTGTTTTTTTTATAATTTTTTATAACTAAGTCGAATAATTTAAAACAATTTGTATAATAAAAATCTTCCTGTAGACTTTATTTTTGGGTGCAAATTATAAAAAATAGATCTTTTTTAGCCCAATTAAATATAGAATGTAAAATAATATTATAAATTTAAATATCTTAAATCTTTGATTTTTTATAATTTTTTATAACTCAGTCGATTAATTTAAAACAGCTCGTACAATAAAAACTTTCCTGCAGACATTATTTTTCGGTGAAAATTATCAAAAATAGGTTTATTTTGAGCCCAGTTACATATAGAATGTAAAATAATATCATAAATTTAAATTTATTAAATCTTTGATTTTTTATAACTTAGTCGATTAATTTAAAACAGCTCGTACAATAAAAACTTTCCTGCAGACATTTATTTTTCGGTGTAAATGATCAAAAATAGGTTTATTTTGAGCCCAGTTAAATACAGAATGTAAAATAATATCATAAATTTAAATTTCTTAAATCTTTGTTTTTTTTATAATTATTTATAACTCAGTCGATTAATTTAAAACAGCTCGTACAATAAACACTTTCCTGCAGAGATTATTTTTCGGTGAAAATGATCAAAAATAGGTTTATTTTGAGCCCAGTTACATATAGAATGTAAAATAATATCATAAATTTAAATTTATTAAATCTTTGATTTTTTATAATTTTTTATAACTCAGTCGATTAATTTAAAACAGCTCGTACAATAAAAACTTTCCTGCAGACATTATTTTTTGGTGAAAATGATCAAGAATAGGTTTATTTTGAGCTCAGTTAAATATAGAATGTAAAATAATATCATAAATTTAAATTTCTTAAATCTTTGATTTTTTATTATTTTTTATAACTCAGTCGATTAATTTAAAACAGCTAGTACAATAAAAACTTTCTTGCAGACATTATTTTTCGGTGAAAATTATCAAAAATAGGTATATTTTGAGCCCAGTTAAATATAGAATGTAAAATAATATCATAAATTTAAATTTCTTAAATCTTTGATTTTTTTAAATTTTTTATAACTCAGTCGATTAGTTTAAAACAGCTCGTACAATAAAAACTTTCCTGCAGACATTATTTTTCGGTGAAAATTATCAAAAATGGGTTTATTTTGAGCCCAGTTAAATATAGAATGTAAAATAATATCATAAATTTAAATTTCTTAAATCTTTAATTTTTTATCATTTTTTATAACTCAGTCGATTAATTTAAAACAACTCGTACAATAAAAATCTTCATGTAGACTTTATTTTTGGCTGAAAATTATAGAAAAATGGTTTATTTTGAGCCCAGTTAAATATAGAATGTAAAATAATATCATAAATTTAAATTTCTTAAATCTTCGATTTTTTATTATTTTTTATAATTCAGTCGATTAGTTTAAAACAGCTCCTACAATAAAAACTTTCCTGCAGACATTATTTTTCTGTGAAAATGATCAAGAATAAGTTTATTTTGAGCCCAGTTAAATATAGAATGTAAAATAATATCATAAATTTAAATATATTAAATCTTTGATTTTTTATAATTTTTTATAACTCAGTCGATTAATTTAAAACAGCTCGTACAATAAAAACTTTCCTGCAGAGATTATTTTTAGGTGAAAATTATCAAAAATAGGTTTATTTTGAGCCCAGTTAAATATAGAATGTACAATAATATCATAAATTTAAATTTCTTAAATCTTTAATTTTTTATTATTTTTTATAACTCAGTCGATTAATTTAAAACAGCTCGTACAATAAAAACTTTCCTGCAGAGATTATTTTTAGGTGAAAATTATCAAAAATAGGTTTATTTTCAGCCCAGTTAAATATAGAATGTAAAATAATATCATAAATTTAAATTTCTTAAATCTTTAATTTTTTATCATTTTTTATAACTCAGTCGATTAATTTAAAACAACTCGTACAATAAAAACTTTCCTGCAGAGATTATTTTTAGGTGAAAATTATCAAAAATAGGTTTATTTTCAGCCCAGTTAAATATAGAATGTAAAATAATATCATAAATTTAAATTTCTTAAATCTTTAATTTTTTATCATTTTTTATAACTCAGTCGATTAATTTAAAACAACTCGTACAATAAAAACTTTCCTGCAGACATTATTTTTCGGTGTAAATGATCAAAAATAGGTTTATTTTGAGCTCAGTTAAATATAGAATGTAAAATAATATCATAAATTTAAATTTCTTAAATCTTTGAGTTT
This sequence comes from Lordithon lunulatus, assembly GCA_963942505.1. Taxonomy (NCBI): domain Eukaryota; kingdom Metazoa; phylum Arthropoda; class Insecta; order Coleoptera; family Staphylinidae; genus Lordithon; species Lordithon lunulatus. The sequence goes on from OZ012671.1 coordinate 45,579,012, forward strand.
TTATTATTTTTTATAACTCAGTCGATTAATTTAAAACAGCTCGTACAATAAAAACTTTCCTGCAGAGATTATTTTTCGGTGAAAATGATCAAAAATAGGTTTATTTTGAGCCCAGTTACATATAGAATGTAAAATAATATCATAAATTTAAATTTATTAAATCTTTGATTTTTTATAATTTTTTATAACTCAGTCGATTAATTTAAAACAGCTCGTACAATAAAAACTTTCCTGCAGACATTATTTTTTGGTGAAAATGATCAAGAATAGGTTTATTTTGAGCTCAGTTAAATATAGAATGTAAAATAATATCATAAATTTAAATTTCTTAAATCTTTGATTTTTTATTATTTTTTATAACTCAGTCGATTAATTTAAAACAGCTAGTACAATAAAAACTTTCTTGCAGACATTATTTTTCGGTGAAAATTATCAAAAATAGGTATATTTTGAGCCCAGTTAAATATAGAATGTAAAATAATATCATAAATTTAAATTTCTTAAATCTTTGATTTTTTTAAATTTTTTATAACTCAGTCGATTAGTTTAAAACAGCTCGTACAATAAAAACTTTCCTGCAGACATTATTTTTCGGTGAAAATTATCAAAAATGGGTTTATTTTGAGCTCAGTTAAATATAGAATGTAAAATAATATCATAAATTTAAATTTCTTAAATCTTTGATTTTTTATTATTTTTTATAACTCAGTCGATTAATTTAAAACAGCTCGTACAATAAAAACTTTCCTGCAGAGATTATTTTTAGGTGAAAATTATCAAAAATAGGTTTATTTTCAGCCCAGTTAAATATAGAATGTAAAATAATATCATAAATTTAAATTTCTTAAATCTTTAATTTTTTATCATTTTTTATAACTCAGTCGATTAATTTAAAACAGCTCGTACAATAAAAACTTTCCTGCAGAGATTATTTTTAGGTGAAAATTATCAAAAATAGGTTTATTTTGAGCCCAGTTAAATATAGAATATAAAATAATATCATAAATTTAAATTTCTTAAATCTTTAATTTTTTATCATTTTTTATAACTCAGTCGATTAATTTAAAACAGCTCGTACAATAAAAACTTTCTTGCAGACATTATTTTTCGGTGAAAATTATCAAAAATAGGTATATTTTGAGCCCAGTTAAATATAGAATGTAAAATAATATCATAAATTTAAATTTCTTAAATCTTTGATTTTTTATAATTTTTTATAACTCAGTCGATTAGTTTAAAACAGCTCGTACAATAAAAAATTTCCTGCAGAGATTATTTTTCGGTGAAAATGATCAAAAATAGGTTTATTTTGAGCCCAGTTAAATATGGAATGTAAAATAATATCATAAATTTAAATTTCTTAAATCTTTGATTTTTTATAATTATTTATAACTCAGTCGATTAACTTAAAACAGCTCATACAATAAACACTTTCCTGCAGAGATTTTTTTTCGGTGAAAATGATCAAAAATAGGTTTATTTTGAGCCCAGTTAAATATAGAATGTAAAATAATATCATAAATTTAAGTTTCTTAAATCTTTGATTTTTTATAATTGTTTATAACTCAGTCGATTAATTTAAAACAGCTCGTACAATAAAAACTTTCCTGCAGACATTATTTTTCGGTGTAAATGATCAAAAATAGGTTTATTTTGAGCCCAGTTAAATATAGAATGTAAAATAATGTCATAAATTTAAATTTCTTAAATATTTGATTTTTTATAATTTTGTATAACTCAGTCGATTAGTTTAAAACAGCTCGTACAATAAAAAATTTCCTGCAGACATTATTTTTCGGTGAAAATTATCAAAAATAGGTTTATTTTGAGCCCAGTTAAATATGGAATGTAAAATAATATCATAAATTTAAATTTCTTAAATCTTTGATTTTTTTATCATTATTTATAACTCAGTCGATTAATTTAAAACAACTTGTGCAATAAAAATCTTCCTGTAGACTTTATTTTTGGCTGAAAATTATTAAAAAATGGTTTATTTTGAACCCAATTAAATATAGAATATAAAATAATAAACGATTTTGAATAAACAAAATTAGATTAAATCTCTCTGAACCAACAGCAACGTCTAGTCCTTTGGAGGAAAAGAATACCACAGATTTTTATTATTAATTATATAAATTGAAAATATAATTGAAATATAATAATATTGTCGGTACATTATATTATTATTATATTATATATATATATATATATATATATATATATATATATATATATACATTACTGGAAAAACAAAAACTCCATGGTTTTCACCCACCAATTCAATTTATATAATTATTTTTTTCCTCCAATGGACTAAACGTTGCTGTTGGTTCAGAGAAATTTAATCTAATTTTGTTTATTGCTTTTTCTTTAATAAACAATATTTTTATAACATCTGTGATCATATGTATTATAAGAATTTGATAATTTTAATATCCTCTACTCGTATTTAGACAGTATATAAATACCACTACAGGATCTGTTTGCTGATTTGGAACTGATTACTGTTATAAAATATATGATAAAAAACTGCAAAATAGATTGATATATCGCTTTCTGTAGTAACTGCAGCCATGTAAGTTATTTTCGCAGCACTGCGTTCCGACAAGCCAGTTTTCGAAGGAATATCTAGATTGAACTAATTTGACCATTCTGACATTTATACAAACAAAAATAGTATGTGACAGTAGTGGAAATAGAGATAAATCATTTTAAATCATTTTAAATCTAAATTTCATTTCAGATTGTATTTGTTTTCGTCTCTGCCTATGAACCCGGGGAACAAGCTGTAGGCCAGCACATGATACAACATGGGGATGGAGTTAAAGATGTTGCATTTGCAGTAGAAGACTTGGATAACATTGTGTATTATGCAAAGCAGAAAGGCGCCAAAGTTGTCAAGGATATTTGGGAAGAGAGCGATTTCCATGGCAAAGTTCGTATGGCAACAATTAAAACGGTAAGTAAACACACAAACACACAAGGATTTAAATTCATATTTTCTCTAGTTATGGCATATAATATTAAATTGTATCGATTTTGTTCTAAAAAACAAACAAAAATGGACACTGGCTTTCAGTACCTGAAACTCAAAAACACTTTTTCGCATTTTTCAATAACTCCAAAACAATAATATGACAAATTTCGGCCCAAATCGTTCGTTTTAATCTCACTCATATTAATGGGATTCTCTTTACAATGAAAATGACTTGTGATTACCGATAATCTCGAATGCAAACGCAACGAATTTAACGAATTTGAATCAAAGAAAAAGATTTGCATTCAGAAATAAATTATGTATGTTCTGGCATAGCTTAAATTTCTCTTCAATTAGTAATATAGCAATTAGAACAAGAAAAAACGAGCGCCATGTATACTATTCTATATATATATATATATATATATATATATATATATATATATATATATATATATATATATATATTTCAATTTGAAGACTTTTAAATATTTTTTAAAAACAACACCAATGATGCAACTAGCGATCTGCCTAGAGGCATTTAAAGAATGTTGAATATATTAATAATAGCTGGGGATTATAGGCTACAGGAAGACTTCCAGACTCAAATCCTTAATATCTATTTATTATTAATGTTTAATTTAATCCTAGGCAGAAAGACCGCGGGTCGTTAGCCTTTTACAACACCTAACTAACCCAATTAGTAAAATAAATGTATTAAATACATAGAATTCAATACACTTATTTTATTAATTGTGTTAGGTGTTGTAAAAGGCTAACGACCCGCGGTTTTTCTGCCTAGGATTAAATTAAATATTAATAATAAATAGATATTAATGTTGTTGTGTAAAGATACATATATTATTATTTTTTACTACAAATATTACTAATCTGGGGAATACAGATATAATTCCAATTGGTAGTTCACAAATAAAATTACATGCATTATTATGTTCATCAGTTGTTAAACGGTGTTAATATACATATATATATATATATATATATATATATATATATATATATATATATTAATTTGAAGAGATGAAAATAAAATGATTATAACACAATATACTTTAGAGAGTAGCGAATATGTATTTTATTTGATGTTAATTTGTATTTTTTTGTTTCTGCGACATTTTTGTATTCTTTATTTGGAGAATTTTTATGCGAATATTCCAAATAAAGGTTTTTTTTTACTCCTCTTAAAATTATTTGTTATAGTTTGGTGACACAACGCACACCTTTGTGGACAGAAGTTTGTACGCTGGCCCATTCCTCCCTGGATTTACAATGTGTAAACCTGATGCTTTAAGCAAGCAACTGTAAGTTAATTTTATAAATAACTAATAGCTACTAATTTTACTTTGCACAAACAATTTTAGACCTCCAGCTAAGTTAGATTTCATCGATCATGTTGTTGGCAACCAACCCGATACTACCATGGAGTCGGTCGCAAAGTGGTATGAAGATGTACTTCAATTTCACCGATTCTGGTCAGTTGATGACTCCCAAGTGCATACTGAATATTCAGCATTGCGCTCAATTGTTATGAGCAACTGGGAAGAGAATGTCAAGGTAATAAACTACTAGTTGTCTTTCAATAAAATATAGTCCTGTATGCCCAAAAACCTACTTTAACTGTGGTATTTGTACCTTCCACCCCTAGATTTAGTATCCTTTATACAGCTATTGTAAACTGGAAGGAAGCAAAAGAACTGGCAAAAAATAGAAGATAATGGAAAAAATGTATAAAAGAATAGAGGAAAATTCAAACCTTTACACTACACTGTGGTAGAAAAGGCCAGCATATATATATATATATATATATATATATATATATATATATATATATATATATATTGTTGTTAATTTTTGTTAATTATGTTATTGTCCTGTAATTGAAATTTCATACACACAATTTTATTTATAAATTTCAATTTAAGGTGCCAATAAATGAGCCTGCATCTGGTAAAAAGAAGAGCCAAATCCAAGAATATGTGGAGTATTATGGAGGATCAGGTGTACAACACATTGCACTAAACACTCAAGATATAATCACAGCTGTAAGTATTTTATTACTAAAACAGTTAAATTAGTTTTAACTTTATATAATTTAGGTAACCAATTTGCAAGCTAGAGGCATGGACTTTCTACAAGTACCTGATAGTTATTACGATCTCATTAGAGAGCAATTGAAAGACAGCCCTGTTAAAGTAGCCGAAGATTTGAATGTTTTACAAAAATTGAAAATCTTAATCGACTACGATGAAAACGGCTATCTTCTTCAAATCTTCACCAAGAATATGCAGGACAGACCCACATTGTTTTTGGAGGTGATTCAACGCAGAAACCACAATGTAATTTTAAATTAAATACAATTATTATACAATAATGATGATTAATATTTATGATTTTAGGGTTTTGGCGCTGGAAATTTCAAGGCATTGTTCACTGCAATTGAAATCGATCAAGAAAAGAGAGGCAATTTATAAATAAACAGTTTATTTGTTACAAATCATGCTGACACAATAAATAATGTAGAAGTATAATTAATTGTTTATTGTACCGTAAAATAATGTTGATTAATAGCTTATTATTATTAATTATGAAAAATATTAAATTCTTATAATACATATAATCACAGATGTTATAAAAATATTGTTGATTGCTCACTGTCTTCCATAGGATCTTTTACTGTAAAATCAATATCCCAAAACCCTGAAAAAAAAACAATTAATTTCTGAATGATTGTATATAATTCAGAAAACAAACCTGTATAAGTTTTTTGCATTGTTCTATTATCCAAATCATGTTTCGAACACAAATGACCAAGTCGATTACATGTTCTACATGAATATTTTGTTGGTTGTTTTGTTTCAGCAGCAGCTTTTTCTGGAACTCTAGTAATACCAGAATAATAAAAAAAATAAAACTAATATACATACAAGATTAAAACGGTTGTTTCTTAGCACAGTATTTTATCTACTAGAGAAACAAAAATCCGGTCGGTAATATACAAGCACATTGTGTGTAAGCAACACAAACAATGTAAAAATCAGGTGAACAAATTATTTAGTTATTCCAATTTTTCATGGACATTTGTATTTTTCTGATTTTTTTTAGACTTATTTATTAGCTAGTTTTCGTTGTAGTTTAATTTGTTATGATACCCACTTTTAGTTTACATTATAAAGGCACCTTACACAGTCAATAATACTGTCAATACTTTAGAATAGGACAGTATTGCTGTATGATAAGATGTTTACAATATTCATTATTCTAAGATATTGACAGTATTACTGATCGTGATAAATAAAAAAGGACGATTGAAGCAAAATAATAATTATAAAGGCACCTTACATGGTCAATAATACTGTCAATACTAGTACTATCAATATTTGCTTCAATCCTCCTTTTATATTTATCAAGTAATCAATTATCCAGATAAGAATCAGTATTCTCTTCATTACATCATTAATATAAATTACAATATGAGTAATACTGGCAATATTTTAGAATAATGATCATTTAACACATATTATCATACAGTAATACTGTCACTATTCTAAAATATTGATAGTAATATTGATCGTGTAAAAGGCACCTTACACGGTCAATAATACTGTCAATATTTTAGAATAATGACAGTATTACTTTATGATAATATGTTTAAAATTTTCATTATTCTAAAATATTGACAGTATTACTGATTGTGTAAGGTATAGTAATGATAAAAATGAATACTGATGTTTATCCGGATAATTGATTACTTGATAAATATTGCAGGAGGATTAAAGCAAATACTGACGGTACTAGGATTGACAGTATTATTGACCATGTAAGGTGCCTTCATGATGCCTTATTAAGTAATAATATTGTATGCCCAAGCAAAGTGTTGCTAAGTTACAGTAAGAGTTAAAAGTATATCAATAAACATATGTATTTATATATTAGCAAGATAAAGTTAATGCCACTTACTGATCATAATTAATAGCGAAATTCTTAAAAGCGTCATCATCGTCATCCAACATCGAATTAACATGTACATCATCAGGTTTATCAGAATCATAATTCACTATTACAGTTTCCCCATCAGAATCACAAACCTCATCCCTATCTACATTACTTTGACTTGCAATACAATTAATTACATGACTGCTTCTACTAAAACAGATTTGATTAAATAAAACACACAATCAATAAACATCACAATATACTTAGATTTCTCCAGTTGCTCATACATCTGTGTGAGAGTATTTCCAATTTTCGGTCTACTTTTCTCGAAAATCTTCGAACGATTCCTACTCTTTATCATTAAACTTTTTGTGCTTAATTTAGACTTCTTTGTATCATGCTCTGGTGTGCTATCTATAACATCATGACATTTGCGTGGTGTGCAGTTTGAGTAAGAATTATTAAGGGCACGTTTGGCCATTTGCGACTGCGAACTCAATTTCTCTCCGCTGTTACGAGAACGAAAGTATTTTCGACTCTTGCGAATTATCTTCGGACTGAGTTGTTTTGGACTTTGCACAAAATCTTCATCCTCGAGAACATTTTTGTTCAGATTTCCACTTGAATAATCGGGTGATTCACAATTAAATATATCTGGGCTCACATAGGAGTTTATTAGGTCATCTTCTTTGTTTATACATATCAAAGGAGTTAGTTGTTTGAATGTAGTATTAACTATAACAAATGTATTTATAAAATTAAATTATTCAGGTTATTTAATTATCAAAATTTAATTATTTAAAACAAAAATTAATTAAACAATTTAATTATTTGAGGATGTTTAATTTTATAGGGTGGGGGCAATAAACAGCATTGCATTTGAAAGTGAAAATCATATATGTATGTGTAATAGTATATATAGATTATAGATTATGACTGCTCGCCTCTCAGGCGCCTCAAAAAAAGAGGCTATAAGCCCTGCTAGAAAACGAGAAGAATTACCAGAATTTGCATAATCATAATTAACAAATAACACAGTTTCTGACAATTACATGTATATATTTATGTTGAATTTGTTGATAATTTCGTATAATATTCAACAAACACAACATAAATCAAATTTAAATTGCATCAATTATTGATAAATATTCTATACCTTTGGTGTGTGTTTTTACAGAATTATTAGTTGCTGGTGCAGATCTATAAAAAAACATATTAAGTAAACAAAGTTATTATTATGGACATGATTGAAATACAAAGTTGGTTTTGAACTATCTATCTGATTGTATATCTTCCTGTATGCTGCAAGTTCTGCTTCTGCATGTGTTTTTACCTCTGAAACAAAAGATAACATACTGGTATCTATAGAAAACCCTAGTTATTATTTTAATCTAAAGACAATCAACCTACAAGACAAAACTATCTTGCTTGTAGTTACTATGATTTGTTACATATAATGAAGATGTTATCAGAAGTTGAGCTAATAATTAAGACATACAGAAAATTAAAGTTAAAAGGACTGGGTGATGATGGGGTGAAGAAACAAGCCAGGATGGTGAGCACCAAGATGGAATTGTGATGCAAGTGAGGAAGATAACGTGAACAGAAGTGAATTGCTGCCAGAAAGTCAGAGTGGGTTAAGAAATGGAAAGAAACAAGGGAACAGTATTTCATGCTAGCAAGCATCATGATAGAGTGCAAAGGAATAATGTATGTGGTATTTGTGGATGTGAAAATAGCATATGAACCGTGAAGTGTACAGAAAAATTAAGGATGGAAGAGGAAGCTGTGGAATGGGTGAGAACAATGTATAAAAAGTCATGCACATAAGCAAGAGTTGCAGAGAAATTTTGAATGAGTTTTATCCATATTCATCACTATTTATTATATATGGCAGATATAAAAGCGAGATGGTAAATTTGTTTCACAATGGGTCCATTTTGAGGCCTAAGTGTCTGTAGCTATACTACCTTGATTCCAGCCAACTATCCAGAACTATCCAGATGGCAAATTTAATAGAGAAATGTAATATGAAACACAGATACTTAATATACAGTATGCATAGTGTTATATATTATAAGAACATGTATTCAAAACTTACTCAACAATTCTAACCCTAAAACATGTATCAACATCGCGGCCTTCCTCACTTCAGGCCTTTCACCCATCCAAAGACGACCAGCGCTTTCGGAATACATAGAAATCCACTCATCGCATGCCGTTTCCATCTCAGGAACATAATTTTCACTAAACTTTTATTTGAAAACACTCGAACTTTCAAACTTTCAAAAGAAACATGACAGAAATAGAACTGTCAAATTTTCTCAAATGACAGCTGTGAATAAATAATGACCACTCAAATTTATATAACTATCTATAAAACAAATATTATTATTATATAAAACATTCACTTAGACAAATATATATATTTTTTATATTCTACAAACTCAGGAAATTAAGCTATTATTCTTGCCCTCCGATCTTTCGTCAGCGTTTTTGCGTCAGCCAATCAGAGACAATGAAGTAGAACAGGTGAACGCAGCAATGGAAACGCAGCAGACATGGAATAACGGGCTTTATTGTAATCATTCACGTTCTTGATTGAATTGGAAAATGTGCTTTATTGTAATCAAGAACGTAAATACAATCATTCACGTTCTTGATAAAGGCACCTTACACGGTCAATAATACTGTCAATCCTAGTACTGTCAATATTTGCTTCAATCCTCCTTTCATATTTATCAAGTAATCAATTATCCGGATAAAGATCAGTATTCTCTATATTACAACATTAATATACATTACATGATGAGTAATACTGGCAATATTTTAGAATAATGATCATTTTAAACATATTATAGTACAGTAATACTGTCATTATTCTAAAATATTGACAGTAATATTGATCGTGTAAGGTGCCTTATTGGATTGAAACATGAATACAATCATTCACGTTCTTGATTGAATTGAAACGTGAATACAATCGTTCACGTTATTGATCATTTCTACAATAATGCGTGATAATAAAACCTAGGGTATGCAGTATTTTATATAATCATTTTCTGCATACAGATTCCCTACTAAATATAGTAAAAACTCTGTCACCAGATAGAATATCTGGCTTGAATTTTCCATAGCTGCTTAGCTCGCTGAACGCACCCAATCGCCTAGTGCCAACAGCAAGAAAACGAATATTTGTTGTGTATGTCAGCAAACGTCAAAATTCATTGCTGTCGGTGTTGTGACGTGTCGTAGGAAAAGTTCTAATTTTCCACTCTACTCGTGCTAATAAGTGTAAAACACCCCAGGGCGGTGGTCAAGATGAGCTCCTTTAAAAAGGACAAAAAGGAGGAGGAAGATGGTACTTCAAACACCACCATAAATGTTAAATACATCATCCTAACCAAAAAATCGTATGTGTTTCTTTGCAGGTATGGCAATATTCTCGTGCTTAGAGAAGACTAGTGTACTACAGGAATGTCGTACGTTCAACGAAACACCTGTCAACCCAAAGAAATGCACTCGCATTATGACAATGATTTTATATCTTCTAAACCAGGTAGGTGTACTAACATTATTTAGACAAGGTTCTATTACGATCCTGTTTGTAGTATATTCATCTGATTGTATCCTGTGAATTTATTTGATCTTAAACTGGTAATTGAATTAGCTACATTTTAATGCATAACTTAAATGATCAATATTATTGTGCAATATTTAATTTTGTATGAATACTTCAATATAAACTATCTACATTTTCTTCTTTGTCATATAAGTAGACATTATATCATAAAGGATGGAAGGTGACAGCAAGAACTGTCATCTCTAATCTTACTAAGCCACCTTACACAGTCTATAAGGCACCTTACATGGTCAATAATACTGTTAATCCTAGTACTGTCAATATTTGCTTCAATCCTCCTTTTATATTTATCAAGTAATCAATTATCCAGATAAAGATCAGGATTCTCCTCATTACATCATTATTATACCTTACATGATGAGTAATACTGGCAATATTTTAGAATAATGAACTTTTTAAACATATTATCATACAGTAATACTGTCATTATTCTCAAATATTGACAGTAATATTGTTCGTGTAAGGTGCCTTATTAAGCCACCTTACACAGTCAATAATACTGTCAGTATTCTAAAATATTGTCTGTGTTACTAATTATGGAAGGTGCAGTAATAATGGATTGAACAGAATACTGATGTTAATCTGGATAATTGATTGGTTGATAAATAATGAAGTAAATACTGACAGTACTAGTATTATTGACCATGTAAGGTGCCTTTTAGATCAAGGACAATATGACCATTCTGTGTATAAATCAAAGTTATTTCAGATTGGGCATAATGTTTCCAATTCATTGATAGAGTTAGTGCAAAATTGTGTCTTGCTCTCCAATTATCCTGTTTTTATTTTGTGTCAATATAAATAACAGAATTATAATCAAAATAAATTAATTTCTAGTACATATACAAAACAAATACCTTCTAATCTTGCTGTTAAGTTTGCGACTAATTCCTCCTTGGAGTATTATGGGTTTTAACAATAAATGTTTTAGTATTAATTAATTCAAAATATATCTTTGAGAGTGTCTGGAAACCTCTAGCCACCCTATAGCAGAAGCAGTCTAGCACAGATAGATAGAAATGGATCATGTGCCAACATTTTTATAATGCATGTGAGCCATAGGTTCACCATCGCTGATCTAGGTGATCATAAAAAAGTTCAATTGCTGCTCATTGTATTTGAGGTGGGCATCTAAACTGTGATGATCTTCATGCTATAATAATATCAGGAATATTATTATAACTATAGCAAATGCTATTGTTAAAAATGTGTAGAATGTATTCAACAAGTAAGACATATAGGGTTATTATTTTAGGGTGAACAACTTAGTGCAACTGAGGCCACAGATGCCTTCTTTGCAATGACCAAACTATTCCAATCACAGGATGTAATATTGCGCCGCATGGTGTACTTGGGCATTAAAGAGTTGAGCTCTATTGCTGATGATGTGATTATTGTTACATCCAGTTTAACAAAGGATATGACTGGCAAGGAGGATTTGTATAGAGCTGCTGCAATTCGTGCCTTGTGCAGTATTACTGATGCCACCATGTTGCAAGCCATTGAGAGATACATGAAGCAGGCGATTGTTGACAAAAATTCTGCTGTTAGCAGTGCAGCCCTAGTTAGTTCATTGCATATGACAAAAATGGCTAATGATGTAGTTAAGAGATATGTGAATGAAGCACAGGAGGCTGTCAATTGCAATCAGTAAGTTTATATATTTCAAAATGTTACTATCACAAACACAGAAAGGTGTCAGTCTTTTATATATCTTCACATAAACAGTTTAACTGTTACTTGAGTAGTTAGTAGTAAGTTATGAATAGCAGTTTTTATAGATTTTCTTGATATTATTTGAAATAAATGAGTGAAAAAGTTATTGAATTAAAAATAGAGAAATTCTTACTTTTACTATCAAACTTTATTTAAAACATTACTATTACTTCCAAACACTTAATATTTCAATTAAATAAAGCATCAACATATTTAAAAAATAAATGTTTCAGTGGGAATTCAAACCCTTGACCCCTACTTTTAAACTTACACAAAACATAAAGGTCAGTTGGCTTCAAAACATTGTCTTCTTTTTTATATTAAAGAGATATATTTGAATATCCTTTACTGGTTTCCAATTATTGAGAAGAAGAAGATATATTTATTGTAACATACATACATACAAGATATACATACATGTACAAGAGGCCATCGACCATGGTCTTTCAGCCCTATCCCCCAATAATTGATTTTTCTTTAATTATACAAAAACATATATTGTCTATTTTATGACTTATTTATAACATTTTCAGTGTAATGGTGCAATATCACGCTTTGGGTGTTTTATATCACATCCGAAAATCTGACCGTTTGGCAGTTAATAAGTTAGTTGCAAAACTAACTAAATCATCCTTGTCCCATTATGCAGTTTGTATGCTGGTAAATAGCAAAAGATTAATTACAAATGATCACATCATAATATGTTTGTGTGTAACTAGATTCGTATGGCTGCTAAACTTCTTGAGGAGGAAGATGCTGGCACTGATTACCCATTCTTTGATTTCATTGAGAGTTGTCTGCGACACAAATCTGAGATGGTTAATTATGAAGCAGCTCATGCTATTGTTAATTTAAAGCGCACCACCAGCAGGGAATTGGCGCCTGCTATTAGTGTTTTGCAACTGTTTTGTGGGTCACCAAAACCTACTCTCAGGTTTGCAGCTGTGCGTACATTGAATCAAGTAGCCATTTCACATTTGGCTGCTGTTACTGCCTGCAACATGGATTTGGAGAATCTTATCACCGATTCAAATAGGTCTATTGCAACATTGGCTATAACTACATTGCTTAAGACTGGTAAGTGAACATTTTTTGAAATTTATTTTTGTATTAATGCTGAGTACAGCCCTCCTATGTTGTGTGCACTGTGGACCTTCACGGACCTATTGTGCCCTATACAACATCCATGATATGTTAACCGAGTCTACTCTTTGTAAAAACTAGCGGTGGGTTCGTCGAACCTCCAACATACACAATACTTTATGATCATCGCAACCGTTCACAATATAGGAGGCGGTCTCTGGTGCAGTGGTCCAGCGCCAAGGACCACCTCTTATATTGTGAACATTTATATATGTAGTTATTTTATGTAAGGTAACAGGATGTATATTTCAATGCATCAAACTGCTTAGATTATGAGACTGAAGGAGATAACATCTTATTGCTTCCACTAAGGCAAGGAAATAGAATGATGTAACCCATTATTAGAAAAGCTATTTGACTTATGAGACTAGAGGAGACTAATAAGGCAGCTAAATAACTAGTTCCTTATTCCTTACAGGTGCTGAATCATCAGTAGAACGATTAATGAAACAAATAGCAACATTTGTGTCTGAAATTAGTGATGAATTCAAAGTGGTGGTAGTACAAGCTATCCGAACCTTGTCCTTTAAATTCCCTCGCAAGCACAGTGTACTAATGGGCTTCCTTTCGGGGATGTTGAGGGATGAAGGTGGTTTGGAATACAAAGCGTCAATCGCCGACACGATTATCACAATTATTGAGGATAATCCTGAAGCAAAAGAAACTGGTCTGGCTCATTTGTGTGAGTTTATTGAAGACTGCGAGCACTCCTCTCTTGCTGTCAGAATTTTGCATTTGTTAGGCAAGGAAGGACCTCGTACAAAACAACCATCAAGGTACTTAAGTTCAAATTTTAGACTTCAGGGATGTAATGTATAATAAAATATCTGGTGTAGGCACCACATGACTTTTCAAATTCATTGATTAATATTAAATGAAAATTTAATATTGACGAATTTGTTTTGATTTGGTTTGACTCGGTTCAACTAGGTTCGCTTCCGTTCGATTAAGTTCAATTAGGTTCTATTCGGTAATTATTTCATTTCAACTCATTCTCATCATTCTCTCCATTCTCGCCCTCATCCTCATCTTTATTCATTTACTGCGCGCGTTAATTCTTTTTTTAATCAATAGGAAATGTAGTTTTTTGACTGCTAGTGTTAGTGGTCTGATTTTGCTCATGGGATCCCAGCTCGTTTTCTCAGCTGATTCGAACCGTACTGAGTAAAATCAAATTGAACCGAATCAAACCTTGATTCGGTTTGATTCGCATCGATTCAGTTTGACTTGGGGAGCCTGAGATCGATCTCACTGGGGCGAATTTTAGCGAATAATTTTTAACAGATTTCAGAGATTTTCTGTAAAGTTAAGGTACAAACCGGGCAATTAAACTCCTCTGAAAGCCTCATGGTTGATAGCCCTATACAGTTAGAAGTTTTTAAAGTTTTTATGAATCAACTAAGTCGGAAAACCGTGTGGTACCCACAGTAAATATTTCATTTACACACTATAAATAGTTTTATACAGTACATGTCTCTACCATTAAATATAACAGGGATGTATTAATTTATTTATTATTTTAGATACATAAGGTTTATTTATAATAGAGTTATATTAGAAAGTCCCATTGTTCGGGCTGCTGCAATTGCTGCATTGGCACAATTTGGAGCAACTTGTCCAGACTTACTGGAAAATATTTTGGTGCTATTAGCTCGTTGTCAAATGGATTCAGATGATGAAGTCAGAGATCGCGCAACTTACTACAGCAATATTTTAAGTTATTTAGATCCAGGACTATACAACAGCTATATTATTGAAAGCCCACAGGTAATTCACTATTTTTCTTTCTGTTCTTTAAATTCATCTGAAGTATGAAATTAAAAAATAAATAAACTACAGAGAATCTTTTATCATCATGATAACAAGAAAAGTATTGCGTTATTGAATTTTATTAAACTATTAAAAACTCATATTTAACATAAATTTTTGTAAAAGTTGTCCTTCCAGCTTAGTAAAGGTCTGGTTTCCTAGGTGGCGGTGCCGATTAAAGCGGCAGCTTTTGACGTCACTTAAGGCTTAAAGCCCTGGTTTCCTCAGAGAGCGGCCGCTTTTGACGTCACTTAACACTTAAAGCCCTGGTTTCCTCAGAGAGCGGCCGCTTTTGACGTCACTTAAGGCTTAAAGCCCTGGTTTCCTCAGAGAGCGGCCGCTTTTGACGTCATTTACACATCATAAAAATCGTTTTAAGTATATGTAAGTGAATAACTCACCATAATCACTGTCATTAATTGCCTTGTTGCATTAAGTTGAGGTATTACTCTTCATGGGAAACCATGTTCATTTATATACATGTAAAACTATCTTTGTGACGTCAAAATGACGTCAAAAGCGGCCGCTTTTGAGAGACCGCTTTCTAAAACCAGGGTTTAAGTAAGAAGAAATGTGTATACATTTTCCATGAATTTATGCCTCACATTTTATCCAGGGCTAGATAAAATGACACAAAGTATTTAAATGGAAACTGCAAGATTCAAATGCACTTCAAATGTTAAATGAAAAATGAAAATTAATTTGTTGGGCGTTACTTTAATTTAGTAATATTAACAAAATATTGAATTTATTTCATAGTTGTATTTGTGTAATTTATAAGCTGTTTTCTTTTATCGCTGTGTGCTGCTCCGGGCTTATTGTCTGATTATTTGTCGTGCAAGCCGCTTCCGATGCGTACAATTCTACGTACAACCGGCGCACGACCACTAAACTTGGAGCCATACAGCACGTCACGGGGCGACTAGTGATGTTAAACGAAAGCACCTATAGTACCCATATCATAGACAAATAAATTGTTGCTTTACACCTTTATTCGCATAGGTATCCATTCCATCATTGGAGCGTTCACTAAAAGAATACTGTCAAGGCCCCACCGACACCCCATTTGACCTGAAATCGGTCCCTCTAGCAGCAGTACCAACGCACGAGGAAATATCAATCGCGCACCAAAAATCCGAAGGCATGATCATTTCAACAGGCCCCACTAAGCCCGTACCAGTATCTCGAGAAGAAAACTACTCGCTCAAACTAAGCGCAATCCCTGGCATTGCAACAGCTGGCGCCCTATTCCGAAGCTCCGAGGTACTCGAACTAACCGAATCTGAAACCGAGTACGTTGTACGTTGCATCAAGCACTCCTACACGAATTTCCTAGTGCTGCAGTTCGACTGCTTAAACACCCTCAGCGACCAGCTGCTTGAGAATGTCCGCGTGCAACTCGACCCCAGTCCCGGTTATAAAATCCTATCTGAAATCCCATGCGAGAAACTCCCTTATAATGAAACAGGCACAACTTATGTTATCCTTAAATTCCCTGAAGACCTACCTTCTAGTGTAGGCACATGTGGGGCTGTCCTCAAGTTTATTGTAAAAGATTGCGATCCATCAACTGGTCTACCGGACACTGATGAGGGTTATGATGATGAGTACATGCTGGAAGATATAGAAATATCTCTAGGTGACCAAATTCAGAGGGTAAGCAAGATTAATTGGTCAGCTGCATGGGAGGATACTGGTAGTAACTTTGTTGAGATGGAAGATACTTATTCTTTATCCTCAATGGGAAGTCTTGAGGAGGCAGTTAAAAATATCATCCAGTTTTTGGGATTGCAACCTGCTGAGAGGACTGATAAAGTCCCTGAAGGAAAAACTACACATACTCTTCTATTAGCTGGTAAGATATAAAAAATCTGATTTATACAACCTAGCCTTAAACTTATGGCCGTATTCAGAAACGTCTGTAAAAAATTACGCTGGTTAACTTCAAAAGGGAGCGTTGAAATAATATATATTATAAAATGTTTTATTACAGGTGTGTTTAGAGGTGGTTCTGATATATTAGTACGTGCCAAGTTGGCTTTAGCAGATGGTGTTACCATGCAGTTGACTGTACGATCCACAAATCCCGATGTTGCTGAACTTGTTACTTCAGCTGTAGGTTGATGTACATATTGTTTACTATTTGTATTATTTTAATAAGATATTCAATAAATTAGATATATACTACTTAAATTAATGTGCCTCTTGTTTTCACATAAGATAAGATTCTGAAACCAGATCCCTCCACTCTGTATAATATAGAAAAAGTACTTTTTATATGTATTTAACTAAAAATAAAAAAACTTACTCCTAAACTCCTAAATAACAAAATATAAATGGAATACAAGAAGAATAAAATATATCAACAAATAGGTTGGACACAGACACCGAATATATAACCCATAGTCAATAAATCCCAAAATACCCACACCATAAGGAGGAAACGCTACAAACTACGCGGCGATGACGGAAAAGAAGATGAAGAAAAAAAAATTATTTGTAAATATACTAGAAATAGTTTAAATATTAAATTTAAGTAATCATGTTACGTAATCAAGTTATTTATAAAAAAGAAACTTATTATTTAAAAAATATGTAAGAAATATTTATAAATGAATCAGGAAGTAAAGATAGCTGATGAAACAAAACAAAATATTTTTTTTAAAGCCCTGGTTTCCTAGAAATGTGGTACAGTAAAAGCAGCCATTTGTGACGTGATTCCAACTCGTTTAAACTGGTCAATGAATTGAGAGTGCCGACTTTCCGTAGAGGGAATCAAGAGGCTATCCTAGTCCTGACCCTGTTGGACACTGGATATTGGACTGGCTGGTCATGAAAGAAGAGTACTTCAGCTACCACAAGTATATCAGCTTTAAACGGGGATGTACAGCGGGACTGCCAGCAGCCGCTCATGCCCAGAAGTACGACTTTGGGAAGGCTTCCTAGATACCATGGGACCGATAACACACCATGCCCCTAACATCCTCACCAATTCTAGTAGTAAGAGAATGCGAAACGAGTATGTTCCAAAAATGACGGGATCCAAGAAGGTGGACCCACATCATTACGGAGGAAGTACCTACGGGCAAGGAGTTTCGAGTCGCGAGAAAGGGAGAACCCCAGTGATGGCCCAGCCAACATTATGTGTAAGTACCCAAAGGATGGCCCTGCAAGATTAAACTCGAATCTCAAAGAAGACGAAAATGATATGATATCGTTGGATTAATCGACAACGACATATGGGGGCAGAGATACAAGATCGCCCTCCCAAGGCTAAATACCCCTGCCAAAGAAGGGGGCTGACCAAATGTAAAAAATAGTTAGATCCTGTCCCCTAGAGATCAAACGGAGCATAAGGTGCACAACTACGAGGATGAGGAGCATAGCCCTATCTCTGAGGAGGAACTAACCGCACTACAACAGAGCTTCTAGGCCTACTGGAGTTCCGCCTGAAATCGCGAGTTTGATAGCAAATGAATTCCCTGCTGCCACACTCCAGGCAATGATTCAGGCTCTGGAAACTGGAGTTTTCCCGCCCAGATGGAAGCGTGCCAGGTTAATGCTCATCCCAAAGCCTTTTTTGCTTGAGGTGGGGAATCTTCATAGACGCCCCGGAGGATTTGATGACATTCTTCCCCGGGATGTGCTGGATTGCGATCTAAACTCCACCCGTCTCCGCTCCATCCTGGTCTCCGTCTTTCTGCATTTCTTCAGAGATAGGCGTTGTCTGCTTTTATTATTGCATTATTATTCTGCGTCATCCGTTCGTCTGTCTAATTTGTCCGCATCACTGTCGCCGTTATAATATATATATATATATATATATATATATATATATGCAAATTTTGAAGCAAATCGAAGAGATTGCGAAAATCGGGAAAAATCGAAAAAATCGTAACGGGTTAACCTTCCGAATTTTTCACCTCGAAATTTTTTTCTTCGCGATCGAGCCGAAAGTTTGCACACGCAATTTCGACATAATTTTGAACGTCGGAGGCAAATCTTGGCCATCCATTCAGTGATAGCTATCCAGTTTATTTTTGTCTCCAGGAGGAGTACTGCGATGTTATCTCGTGTTACTGGTGTGCCTACTCCCATCTGTCGCATTTGAATATTCTGTGTTCCTGGGTATCTTCGTTTCCACAGTACTTTCTGAATACCCGATGTCCTGTTACGACCAGTATCATATAAAGGTCCACATGACCCTACTGTCTGTTGCACCAGTCCCGGACGTATTTGATAAATAATTTCGTTCGTCCGTTATATTGTCTTCAATTGTCTTGTCATGGTTCTAGCGTTTTCGTTTTTGCCCCTGGCTACTCTTCTTCCACTTTCAGTTTAATGGGTGGTATACCAGTTAATGCCACTGTTGGTGCTGTTCTATACGCGGAAATGGCCTTTTTTTCTGTTTATATGTTCCAGCATAGTTTCATAATGTTTATGCCTTAGGGCCTGTACCCATATTGGTGCCCCATACAGTACAGTCGATGATAAAGCCACTATTAGAATCTTCCGTTGTTAGTATCGTGGTCCTCCGATATTGGGTGTGATCCTAGAACTTTGGAGCCATTAGGCTCTTGTTGTCTTTTTCACAGGTTTTCTTGATATGGGTTATCATGCTAGCTTCCTTGTCCAGATCTACTTCCATGTATTTCATCGAATTTTTTTGCTGGTTATGATAATATCTTCTATATACCAGACTCGCCTTGTTCCTTCTACCGGCAAAGACGACCAACTCTGTTTGCTAATTTCAAGCTTAACTATCATTTCTCTGAGGATCAAGGATTATTTTTTCATAGCATATTGGGCTTTCTTCTCCTGTAGTGTCTTTATTCTTCCCGTAATGATGACAACAAGATCATCAGCGTACGCAACTAGTGTCACACCTTGTGCGATAGTGGACTTATTGTAGAAGATATTTTATATGGTTTTCTGTGCGGCACCAGAGGAGGTCTTAATTTGTCTTCTGTTCGAGGTGAGGATGTATTGAGTATCTAGATTGTCCTATCTAGATAGGACTGAATCATTCTTATCAGCTAGCCACTTATAATCTCGTCCCATGGGGTAGAGTTTAACGCGTTTTTCATATCAAACGTTATCATCGCGCAGCATCAAGCGTTATCATCACGCAGAACTCGCGATATTTTGTTGTCTTGGTGTTAATTAAGACTCCAGTATTTTCATGACGGCGTTGAGGGCGTCTATAGTTGATCTATAGGCTCTGAATATAACTGGTGATCGTGTAACACTAGTTGTTCCTCCAGATCTCCTGCACCATGCAGAAGTTCTGATGTGATAAACTTCTGCATGGTGCACTCGAAACACGTGAAACAATAGTGTGTAGAAGAGAACCTCGCGGTTAACCCAAGGCGTCTATAGTTGATCTACCGGCTCTGAATATAACGGGTGATCGTATAACACTAGTTGTTCCTCAAGCTCTCCTTCCAACCTCCTCTCAACGAGGGTTTCAGCTCATCTCAAAGTCTGGGAAAGCAGCAAACAACTCATCTTCACACAGGCAGCTTTCCATGTTGAGCACTCTACGAAAACTACTGGAATAGATTATGCTGGCGTAGGATTACCTCAAATACACTGAGTGCCAGACTAAGTAGACTATCGTGTCGTCGATATGATTGTTGCTAAGTCCAAAAGAGCATGTTAAGAGACGTGGCGGACACGGCAGATACCAGTGCTGGTCATTGTAGACATCCGAAATGCCTTTAACACAAAGCTACATACACGGGCGGATGCTCCACTTTGAAGCTGGTACGGGCGAAGGGAGAACCTATCTGACCTGTTGGGTACCACTCTGTAGAATATCCTCTACGATGGGGCGCTGCGGTTCTCACTACCAAAGGGTGTACAGGTAGTGGTGTACGCTGAGGACTACACTACTGGCGACTGCAGGACGATCGAGAAGAACTTGTCTGCAAGGCATTTGATGACCTGGATCAAATCAGCTGGTGGATCCTGCAAAACAATACTACTAACAGGCAGGTGACGCATCGACCCGGTTCAAATTATAATAGAAGGCCAGAGAATAACCCCCAGGAAGTGACTCAACACCTCAATTTTGCGAAACATGTACAGCTCATAGCAGCAAGGGCTTATCAGGTTGCTACAGCTCTGAGCAACATTATACCCAACATTAGAAGGTCCAAGACTACCGAAAAAAAGATATTTTTTCCTTGCTAGGGTCTGGTTTTGCTATAGCATAGGCCGCGCCTGGCCTATTGTGGTCCCCCATTACTTAATCCTCACTCCTGAACTCTGTATCTTCAATGAAGTTTGTTAGACACAATCACGTTGAACCAAAGCGCTTTTTCCTGCATGCGTTGAATGCTTCGCAGCTAGTGATTACATGCAGTGGGGTTACTTCTTCTTCCCCACACCCTCTGCACGTTGATGTTTTGTCAATCTCCATAGTGTGCATGTGTTTGTTTAATATGCAGTGCCCTGTTAGAAGTCCAACGACATTTCTTAATTGGTTCCTATTTACTTTTAGGATTTCTTCCGCCGCCTCTTTACTGGGAGCCTTAATGAACAACTTCGAGAATTACATTCCTGTTTGGGCTTCCCATTATGAGCGGTGGCAGTTTCTCTGATGGTTCCTCAAGCTATTCCTTGCGGTTTTATATGGTATCCATGGTCATATGGTTCGGGGTTAATGAATTTTAATTCACTTGCCTCTTCTTCCAATCCGCTTATTCTTTGCCTTTGATTCCCGGTGCCCACACAATTGTTACTTTGTTTCGGGCTCCCAGCATCATCAGGTCTTCAATGCATTCTATAACAACTCTAGAGTTATTTACGTTGGAGCCTAGAGCTCTCCGCACATCTGTCACAATATTAATTTCGCCATTCTCATACTGGATAGTTCTGGATAGTTGGCTGCAGGGTAGCATAGCTACAGACAGTTAGGTCTCAAAATGGGCCCATTGTGAAACCTCCCTTTAAGGCTGCTCAATCGTCCCACCAGTCATTTTTTTGCGTGCTAGCTGCAAAACTCTGGCGGGTGAGGAATTGCCAATGCTGACCATACTAGGCCAGCACTCCCCTAGTATTAGATGCCTAGTGTTTGCTAGAGCTAGGCAGAGGCATATTACATGCTCTGCTGTTTCTAGTTCTTCATTGCACCCTCTACATAACGGGCTGTCCACCAGACCTATCGTGTGTAGGTGTTTGTTTAGCTGGCAGTGGCCCGTTAGGATGTTTGTCAATAATTTCAGATTAGTTCTAGATAAGTTAAGGCGAGCCGTGGCTGCAATTTTACAAGGTTGCTTAATTGCGCCATTCTCATACACTCCTATTCCTATTCCTATTCCTTTATTGGTTTTAGATCCATCGGTTAACCAGATTGATCCTTGCATGTAGTTTCTCCCATTCTGCTCTGCCAGGCATTGTTAACTTGGAAGGTTTCGTTGATTGGAGTATATTTATTGTCCAACGCTAGTTGGGTGTCGTATGAGGGTGATTCGTATGACTTGGCGTTAGTTCTGTAGATTGCTATCTTGGCCTCTGTCTCTATTTTTATGTGAAGTGGAGGCAGGTCCATTATAAGCTCCTTTGTGGCGGTGGGGGTTGTTGTCATTGCCCCTGTTATTCTTTGCACTTTGTCTAGTATTCTCCTGCTTACTCCCTCGACTTTGTGCGATCAGATTGGTTGGTGCTTAAGTCATAATGGGTCCCATAGCTCGAGTGTAGAGCCACTACACCATTTTTGGTGTTAGTCCCCAGGTTTTACCAGTTTTACTGGTAAAGTCAGTGAAGTGGTCGCGCGTCGGACCGATATTTCTCTCGAGATCAAAGGAACCGGCTCTCCATGGACCATGTCTGGTTTTAACGTACATTTGCTGGCATGCCCAGAACGGATGCTTTCACGGCTTTGCTCCTAATCTTTGTGGTATGAGGGTCAGTTTTGAGTCTATATATTTGACCTGTCCCTCCATTTGTATTTCTCTGCCGAACAGCGTCGGTATTGTTAACGTTCCTCCTACGTGTAAATGATACTAGAGAGTTTTTTTCTTTTTTCTGGGTTAACCGCGAGGCTCTCTTCTACACACCACCGTTACACGTGTTTCAAGTGCACCATGCAGAAGTTTATCATATCAGAACTTCTGTATGGTGCACGCGAAACACGTGAAACGGTAGTGTGTAGAATAAGGCCTCGTGGTTAAATCAAATTTACCGACCGCGAGTATTGTTACGTCTTCCGAGTATCCTTGTACATAGCATCCTTGGTCTAGTTGCTCTAAAATATCTTCAATTACTAGGCACCAAAGAAGAGGTGACAGTACGCCGTCTTCCGGGCAAGCCCTGCCGACTAATACTTTCATGTTTATTCCATTTTACGCTAGTGTAATTTTCTGTGAATGTGCTAGTGATTCCAGGGATTTCTCTTAGAATTTCTTCCATTTTTGTTGTTTATTTGTTTGCTTCTGAATGATGCTGGTGATTCCAATTCTTGAAATTCGTTTAAACGCCATATTTATTTCCTTATATCTTCCTCGGTGTCTCTTTTCAGGATTGTACCATTGCTTCTATTCCCATCGCTCATTTTTTATAGCACATTATAATAGTTGCTTGCGATTTACCTATTATATATATATATATATATATATATATATATATATATATATATATATATATATATAAAACAGATTTTGTATAAAATTACTTGCTTTTAAGTACTATTTGATGATGAAAAGCTGAAGGAATTATATTTATAAGCAAACAAGGCCCATATTGAATGATATTTTATTACATACAACTAAATTAAATAATACAATAAATAAATCCTACCAATAAACTGATCACTTATTTTCTATTCGCTATACTGCATATTAAACGTTTTAGACGCAATTATACCAAAAAGACAATACCATTATTACGCACAACAATAGTCAAATAATTCGATCATATCACAAAATTTTACATTAGACATCAGACCATATATTTAAACAGTTAAAATAAACTATGCGGTTGGAGATTTATTCGCAATACACTTCGAGTCTTTTGGTCGCGTAATCCACATAACGTTGGGCTCTGCGAAATAGTCCTCAATCTCCTCCAGAGTGCAGCCTTTCGTTTCCGGCAACATAATATAAAGAAATAGGCTGGCTGCTAAGGACGAACCGCCGAATAACCAGAACACCCCGTGGACACCGATTAGGTTCCTTATAAATGGAAATAGTTTCGCCACTCCGAATAGAACGAAATTAAATGTGGTGAACGTCAGACCACCGGCAAATCCCCTTATTTTACCCGGATATAACTCACCGATTAGTACTCCCGGAAGTACCATAAAACCTATAGTATTCATAGCAACGTAAATTAAAATGCACAGCGCAGCGAAGTATCCATCGCTCGAACAATTGTTCTGGAGGTACAGGAACGAGCCAAGACACAGAGCCGACACAGCCGAGCCTATTCCGGATGTTAGGGCTAACGCTCTGCGACTAATTAGAGCTAGTAATACGCTTGCCACAATTGTGAACATAAATCGTACGCACGCAGTGAGCACGGCTGCTAAGAAATTGTCGATTGTCCCTCCGCCGATGTTCGACAGGATGTCGACGGCGTAAAATACGACCAAATACGTGCCGGATAATACCTGCATGACATTGAATATGTTAATTATGATGAATGGTTTGAGGATTTGTGGCTGCAGCAGTGTCCTCCAGGATGATGTGCAGGGTTTGAGTTGGTCGTTGCTAATTCTAGATACTAACTGTTGGAGTTCTTGTTTTGCCTAAAACATATAATACATGGTCGGTTATGATTAATGGGTTTACTAGCGCTTGTAATATTATTATATAGACAACAACTTGCTTGAAAAATCTGACATAGTATTTACTGCCTGATATAAGGTTATTGGTGTTTTTGTTCTTAATATTTAATAAATTGCAGCCCCAAGAGTTTTATTTGCATACATTAAAATACATTCCTACCGAACTCAACCCGTTTAATTTTTATTGTAAAAATGTACTATTAATGTAGGAGAGACGGGAATATGGTTACAATAGAGACAAATAAAATATTAATAAATATATATATATATATATATATATATATATATATATATATATACATTAAATAGATTTTAAATTCTCTGGAGAAGTAAAGTAAGAGAAACTTCCAAATATTTTGTGTATGTCGCTTGGCAATACTTTCGACTTATTTTCAGCAGAATGACATCAAATTGTTTGTAAGTTGTTCATAAACATTTATTGTTGGCTCTGTAACTTATTTTATAAGAATTAATGACACGAATGCATAGTTGTCTCACGAAGAAGTTACAAAATACGTTTCAGAGCCAACAATGAATTATTGTAAAAGTTGTATGCATTTGAAAATGTCTGATTTGTTTCACTTTTTCCAGCTATTGAAGTGATTTACTAACATTGTTGTATGCATGTGCGTTCCATAGTTTTTACTAAGAGCTCAATAAAATTTTACAAATCGCGTATTACAGCTCAAATTATAAAATTGTATAGTTTTGATCAGGAGGGGCCAAGTTTTGTGTATATAAGATCTACTTTTCATCTTAAAAATGTGCCACGATCGACTTTTTGTTATAGGCATAGTCTAAGTGTGTAGGTGGAGGTGTGAAATACATACCAGAAAATACAAAATTAGAGCAAGAGGCACATGAAAATTGAACAAGCAGCAAGAATGGAATGAGTAGAAATTGAGAAAGGACAACAAAAAGAATTAAATGATTTACAAACCTGCAAAATTATATATGTATACACACACATATATATATATATATATATATATATATATATATATATATATATGTGTATACATATATTATAATATTGTCAGATACTTTCAAATATGTCAAATATTTCGAAAATGTAATTCGGAAAATCGTATGGTGCCCACATATGTTTATAGTTGGATAGATAATGAGATAGATTACTGCTCCGGTATATAATAAATAATTACTGTATTCATTTAAACGTTGTAACAGGTATCTATTTCTTATTTGCTTTAGGGGCGCTAGTTAGAATAAAATATTTAGTGGTAAAATACTGACAACGTACTCGTGGAAACAAAGGATCTCGTTGGTTCGATCACAAACTACTGTGCACAAAGTAGTTATTTCTAACCGCAGTAACTTCAAATAGATTTTAAATGAAACTATCAATGCAGTAGGATCTAAATTAAATTGTGCGCACGCTATCCGAGGGAAGCAATGGAAACATTTCTCGTACTGCAATGATTCATTTCCACATAATAATATAAAATTCATTTTCAATACTTGTATCTGAAGATGTGTATACATGCTATATTGAAATATAAGACGTAAAGATTTCAGTAGCGCAAATTGGAAAGTATATTGTATCCTACAATATGATACGGACATTCTAGTTCATCTGCACATAACAACTTTATATTTCTTTTTAAACCGTTGCGTTGGGAGCATACGTAGTTACATTTTTATTTATGATTGAATTGATTTCAAATCTGTAACTACACTCGTCGATTTACATAAATACCACACCCAAAATCTTCTCCTTTTCAAAATAATTCAAATGTTACTTACATCACTTTCATTCTCACAGGCTCATATGTCTGTATTAC
Source organism: Lordithon lunulatus (assembly GCA_963942505.1). Classification (NCBI taxonomy): domain Eukaryota; kingdom Metazoa; phylum Arthropoda; class Insecta; order Coleoptera; family Staphylinidae; genus Lordithon; species Lordithon lunulatus. The sequence continues at coordinate 45,605,849 of OZ012671.1, forward strand.
ATATCGCACTGTGAGATGATAAGTGTCATAACTTACAAAATGAAATGTATATATATATATATATATATATATATATATATATATATAAGATAGTTGTTTATTTATTTGTTAATAAGTTCAAATTTAATATTAGTCCAGTATCTTGTCATAGTTATAGGGGGCATAAGTTGCATCAAGTGGGGGGTAGTTAGTTTCTTTTTATTCATGTATGGGATGTGCCTGAGATGCAAAATCCAAGTTTTCGACCTCGGCAGCCCTCCAGAACACTTTTGAATATCTCAAAAACTCTTCAATTTTTGCAATTTTTTCGGTTTCTTCCCATTTTCACCTAGAATGAGCAGTTTTCGACAAAGACTTTTCTATCTATTTTATATTTTTAAACTAGATTAAATTCTCTACAATTTGAGACGAGATGGGCTCGGTAGCCCTAATAGTTTCCGAAATACAGCTTTTCAAAGTTTGGCAAAATCTCTAAACTTGAAAATTGTATGCTAATTCTTATGTTTCATCATATACAACTGTCTTTATATCTTCAATAACTTGTCTAACATGAGTCAGTGAAGTAAACAATTATATAATCTAACATTTTGAAGGAGATGGGATGGATGGAGGGTAATCATGTTCACAACCAAATCACTAAAGTTGACCTTGAGCTCTGGTCTGTTGCGTATTTTCTTGGGCCTGGTCCCTCAAAGAGGAGAAAACAAGATTAGCAAACATTTCTTTTACACTTTTAATAAAATATATGTGTTAAATATATTTTGGATTTCAATTAGTCGTTTGGTTGTGAACAGTGACTCCACCCTCCACCCATCACACCTTTCCCACTCCTTTCCCACCTCTTTCAAAATGTTAAATTGAATAAATGTTTACTTGACTGACTCATGTTAGACAGGTTATTGAGGATATAAAGATAATTGTATATGATGAAACATGATAATTAGCATACAATTTTCAAGATAAACTTTGAAAAGCTGTATCTCGGAAACTATTGCCCACCGAGTCCATCCTAATCTCAAATTGTAGCAAATTTAATTTAGTTTAAAAATGCATAGAATGGTATTTGTCGGAAAAGTGCTCCTTCATGGTCAAAATGGAAAGAAACCGAAAAAAGTGCCAACATTTAGCAGTTTTTGTTATTCAAAAGTTTTCCGGAGGGCTGCCGATGTCGAAAACTTGGATTTTGCATCTCAGGCACATACAAGAAAAGAGAATGAAACTAACTACCCCCACTTGATGCAACTTATGATGTTCTAGGTTACTGGACTATGTGTATTGTTATTTATAAGGGTTTGCCGAAAAATAAGTTATTATTTATTAATCATTATTCTTGCATAACAAGTCACAGCTACCATTAAAATATTATAACACCCCACAAAACTCAAGTCTTAATGAATACGCGCAGTAAACAATTTCACGCCACGAGTCCTCGCATATAAACGGTGCGCGCATATGTTCCCGACCAGTTTGGTCGGAGCTACCAATACGTTTGCACACAAATGCGTGTTTGTATGTGTTTCACGTATGTACACACACAATTTTTATTAGGCCAGCAGAAAGCGAAACAGGATATATCGCGGCGCCAATTTTTATATATCAATTTCAATCAAATTCCAGTAGGGATACATTATTCCGGAATGTGTGTCGTTGCACGTTTCTATTAGTCTTTATTTATTTATATAATGTATTTGTTTCCTCCTATATATAATATTCTAACATATATGAATTAGGAGTCCATAAGTGGCGGGATGTGTTGTCGATCAATACCACTGCACACGGTTTGTGTATGTTTACAAAACAAACTCGCGCCATTACGATAAGTGCTGATTATATTGCATATGTGGCTAGAACTTATATCGATATTTAGTTTCATTACGAGTGAATAGTTTTATAATTTATTATATTTATACGATTTATTGAAATACAAATTAAAAATCGCAAAACATGGTATTGAGACATTGAGAGGAAAAGTGGAACTAATTTGAAAAATCTAGTTGTGTCTGATTTGTTTCACTTTTTCCAGCTATTGCTGGAAATTCTGGGGCATTATGGCCAACATATATTATATACATAAATCTTTATTAACATATATATATATATATATATATATATATATATATATATATAATATAACATATTTTGTATTAACAATATATTTCATTACATAAAATTAATTACAATAGTTGTAAAGGGCTATTGACCCGCGGTCTTTCTCTCCACAGATATTATTATTTGCCTTATTATTAACATCAAAATAGATTTTTAATTTACAATTTTCGGCTTAGTCCAATTTTGCCCTCAATGCCTTATTATATAATACTTTTATATAATATTTTTTGCTGATAGTTACTTTTTATTTTTATTTTTATGTATTTTTTTTGTTCTAGCTGTTATGAGCATTGTTTATTGGAGGATTTTTGTATTTTTTGAGGGGTTATGCCAAATAAAGGTCTGTTTTTTATTATATAATACCATGTTTTGCGATTTTATAATTTATATATATAGCTGCATATATTCCGCGATAGATTTCCACCAGAAAGTTATCCAGGCTAAGTTGAATCAGATAAACTTTTATCTGACGTAACTTAGCATATTACTTAATATGCTCGAAAACATCAGCATCGGCATCAGATTAGTTACTGACAAAGTACGGTCGGACATGAATGAGAAATGTTTCAAGAATGGTATTAATATTAGTTAATTCACGGCAATATATTTTTTACACGATTACAATACTTTATTTATACTTCGAATTCGTAAAATACGAGAACAGTCGCTATATCAGACAGAGTTATATACATCGTGATTGCACTATATAACAGATACAGGATGCAGGTAGTATAGGCTTATGCACCTACAAGTTCACCACCAGATGAAGATACTGAACAGTCCTACGATAACTTTACCACAGCAAAGAACGCGGAAAAGGCTATGTTTACAAGTATAATAGGTGATTTTAACGCAAAGATTGGACAAAAATCAACTCTAGATCCACCAAACATCGAAAACTTCGGCATGGGGAAAAGAAATGCAAGAGAACAAGATATGATGGAATTTCTGAACAACGAAAAAAATTTCTGTATGAATACCTTCTATAAAAAACCTCCACAAAGAAAATGGGCATGGAAGAGTCCCGATAGTTCTTTTAAAAACGAGATTGACTATGTACTTGCCTCATACAAAAATATTTGTGACAATGTATCCGTCCTAAACCGCTTTGATACGGGCAACGATCACAGGTTTCGAAAATTAAAAAACACTATTACACATAAACATACTTTCGCAACCTACCCCCGCAACTTCTCCCTACATGCAAGTAACGCTATTGTATTTGAAGATTAATTTAATTTTCTATGGTTTTTATGAATAAAAGTTTCAATAAAGAAGATGTATAAAACTACTATTTTTTTTACCACTAGTTTAATTGTTTGAAACAACTAGTTTCGCCTAAGCTCTAGGCATTATCAAGTTTTTCCGATGACTAGTGGTAAAAAACATAGTAGTTTTATTCATCTTCTTTATTGAAAATTAATTACCACGTAGTATACGCCAAAACCATTCAATTTCTGAATAAAAGTTTAATTACATTTAATTGTTTGTAATAGTTACGAGGCATATCCAGAAAGTAAGAGTACTGAGGCTCTCACGGTCGGAGGGATTTTATTTTCATCATGTTGGCCACACGGCAGTGTAGCCTGACTCCTCCCTTTTGCACCGAGACCGGTTCGAGGTCAGTACGTTGAGAACTGTTGACACGACAACAAGTTTCGTGAATAATGTCAATCCAATCTCCCGCCAAGTGCGAAATACGCGGCGTCATCCGTTATCTCGTTTGGAAGGGAAAACCTCCATTTGGGATTTATAATGAGGTGAAAACTGCGTATGATGATAAAGCTATGAATCGTACGAATGTGTACAAGTGGTGTCGCGAGTTTAAAAACGGTCGTACGTCTGTGCATGATGATCAGAGGAGCGGAAGACCTTCAATTGTGACTGACGAAATTGTGGAAAAAATTGAAAATGCGCTCCGTGACGATCGCAGATTGACTGTGGATGAACTTTCTGCGATGTTTCCGCAAATCTCCAGATCTCTACTACACGAAACAATCACAGAAACCCTCGGATATCGGAAACTGTCCGCGAGGTGGGTCCCAAAACAACTGACAGACCAGCACAAGTTGAATCGAGTGGAGGCCGGGCAAGAGTTTTTGAGGCGCTGGAAACTCCATCGTAACTGGAGATGAAACTTGGGTAGCACACCACACGCCCGAAACCAAAAGACCGTCTCAACAGTGGCGTCACACCTCTTCACCCTCCGCCAAAAAGGTCAAAATCACAATTTCAGCCAAGAAAGTCATGGCATCCGTGTTTTGGGACTGTCAAGGCATAATTTTAATCGAATATCTGCCTCAAGGGGAGACCATCAACTCTGCAAGATACTGTGAGACCTTAAAAAAATTGCGGAGGGCGATTCAGAACAAGAGGAGAGGCATGCTGACAAAAGGAGTCTGCCTGCTGCACGACAATGTCAGACCACACACGGCCAACGCCACGAAGGAACTGCTCGCCTCGTTTAAATGGGATGTCCTGAACCATCCCGCGCATTCCCCTGATCTAGCACCTTCAGATTACTATCTCTTTACCTCCGTGAAGCTGCACATGGGTGGAAAAAGGTTTTTAACCGACGAGGAGGTAAAGGAGGAGTTGGAGAAGTGGACGAAGGAGTTGGCGGGAAACTACTTCGAGGAAGGCATCAACAAATTGAAACCTCGCTACACCACCTGCATAGAGAGGAATGGCGACTATGTCGAAAAATAGCTTTTATTATGTACTAAAGTTTCACGTAATTTTTTTGTTTAAATAAAAAATTTTAACACCTACAAAAATTCAGTACTCTTACTTTCTGCATATGCCTCGTATATTCTGGGACCTACCCTACGAGAACCACCCGACGCAAATCTTCCCCCTTCATTATGTTTAGTTTACTAAATTAATTTAATTTTATAATTCTGACCTAAATAGAGTATGCAACTTGTAAATTAATACATGAAATGTGTTTAGTCATAATTCTGAAATAAAATGTATTAGTTGTCACTGTAAATCTATTTGATGATTTGATTATATAAAAAGCCTGTCACTTACTTGAATTAAATCACCACCTCTTAGCCAAATTAAGGCTCGTCGTGCTTCTTCATCGCGTCCTTTTCGTACCAACCATACAGGACTTTCTGGGAGCATGAAGAATGCAGTTGCTGCTAGCATCGGTAATAATGTACTCACCCCTATGACAACAAAATAATATTTTTATATAAATATATGCGTACAAAGTTAAATTAAATGATTATAGTTTTATAATTATATAGCATATTAAGAAACTTACTAAACAGAGTGTACAAAAAAAATATTTTTTTCTACAATTGTTTACTTATGTCTTGGTAACCATAAAATAAGGAAAAAATAAATTGAAGTTAATCTTGTTAGCTGTTATTGAATAATATTTGCAACAAAACAAATTGAAAATGTTATTGTATTCTATGGATGCATGTGGAGTGTATGCAGGCGAAAGCAAGAATGGCTTGGGGGATTGCGTGCAGAAAATGGGGGAGCTTGTGGGGTGGTAACCTCGTAATAGCGTACAAGATCTGGGATGCGTGTGTAAAACCTATATTGTTGTATGGAGTGGAAGTGTGGGGATTGCGTGAATGGGAGGTAATAGAAAGGGAGCAAGGATGGTTTCTGAAGAATCTGCTAGGGCTCGAAAGGTCGACACCGAGAGCAGTGCTGTTGTAGGTGACAAGTCGTATGAGTATGTGGTGGGAATCGTGTGTGAGGGTTGTGACGTTTCAGGAAAGATTGCAGGATTTGGGCGAGGAAAGACTGGTACGGGAGGTATGGATGAGGTGTAAGAGTAAGACAGAGAGTAGATGGAGGAAGGATAGAGAAAGGATGTATGAAAGAGTGGGTATGTCTGAGGTGTGGATAGAGGAGAAGCTGAGAGAAAGGGGTAGCCTAGGAGCTGAGATAAGGAAGAGACTGAGGGATATTGAGTGGCAAGAAAGGCAAGTGAGAATGGCTGAGAACTCATACAACCCTGGCTACGTAGAGTGGCAAGTGCAGGGGAAACTCCCGAGCTACTTAGCCAGGGGAGAGTGGAGCAGAGAGGACAAAGTATGCACTGCAAGAGCGAGGTGTGGATGGGGGCTGGGGTACACCGTGTGTGCGCTGTGTAGGAAGGGGAGTGACACGTGGTGGCACCTTAGCAAAGAATGTGAGGGAGTGAAAGCAAAGTGGGTGGGAGAGTGCAGTAAGCTGAACGAATGGTTAGGAGAGGATGGGGAATTCGTGAAAATCTGCAGGAGGCTGACGTGGGAAAGGAAATTGGCGAGGGCAGAGGGGGTTTAGTTTATTTTAGTGGGTAGAAAATGTTAATTTTTTTAAATTTATTTGTTAGTTCTTTCTGTGAAAGTATTGTTTTTTTTGCGGCTGGAATTTGTAAAGGGAAGGGTTGGGCTGATATGCCAAATAAAGGTCATTGTTTTTTATTGTATTCTATGTACCCCCTACGATTTTTTTTTTAAACTTTCAAAATATTGTTTAGAATTTAACAGCAATTATCAGACATATTTGCGAATAAGGTGCTGGGCCTTTGTTTTTTTTTAAATATTTTTGATAAAACATGTTAGTAAAATATTTGTAAAATCATTTTTTATTTATAACAAATGTATGTGCCCATACACCAATGTTTCTATTTAACAATTTTGTTTATAAGACATCACTTTAGTGGTTTCAAAAAAGAACAGTTAAGAAAGTTGACAGGAAGTATTTTTTATATAAGCCTGTCATTGAATAATATTTGCAACATAACCAATTGCAATTTTTATTAATGACCCCCCATGATTTTTTTTTAACTTTTAAAATATTGTTTAGAATTTAACAACAATCATCAGACATATTTGCGAATAGGGTGCTGGGCCTTTGTTTTTTTAAAATATTTTTGAAAAAACATGTTAGTAAAATATTTGTAAATATATAAAAAATACTTGCTGTCAACTTTTTTAACTGTTCTTTTTAGAATCCACTAAAGTGATGTCTTGTAAACAAAATTGTTTAATAAAAACATTGGTGTATGGGCACATACATTTGTTATAAATAAAAAATGATTTTACAAATATTTTACTAACATGTTATTTTTTTTAAATATTTAAAAAAAAATAAGGCCCAGCGCCCTAATCGAACATATGTCTGATGATTATTGTTAAATTCAAAACAATATTGTGAAAGTTTCAAAAAAAATCGTGGGGGTACATTAATAAATTAGATACAATATTTATTTTGATTATTTATAAATTTTTGGAAAGGTTTTTTTTTGGGCTTCAGCTGGCAGTAGCGATTTGTAGTTTTACCAGATGACTCCTCTAATTTACGCATGTAATCACAAAATATACTGTTTTATTTTTTTCCTTCCGATACAGATATTTTTTATCTTGTAGAATTTTATGATTCAACTTTAAATTGAGAAAAGTGTATTTGATAACAAAAAAAAACGTTTTTATAATTGGAAAGTGGTGGAGCATAATAACAGTATATATATATATATATATATATATCTATATGTATAAATATATATATATATATATATATATATATATATATCTATATGTATAAATATATATATATATATATATATATATATACAAGGGAAATAATATATATTATTGATAAGCAACTAAGCGACGAAAATAATAAGGTAAAGACCGTTTTGGTTGGAGGGGATTGAAACGCCAGCATTGGAGAATCAAAAAGTCTTTGGGTAGAGGAAATCGGACGAATAAGGAAGAGAAGGTCAAAATATAAACATAATAAATACAGAAGGACGAAGGATGATGGAGAAGATGGGCAAGATCTAAGCTTTTGTCCTACTGTTCTAGGAACGACCTTACAGACTTATGCATTGTACGGTAAGTATTTCAGGGAATTCCAACATCTTTTAAACTTTTTTATATGATTTTAGGTACCCTAAATGGGACTAATTGAGGTAATTGTGATTGGTACTATTCTTGCACTTTCTAACCCCCACACCTGTTCGATGTCGTGTCTCAGGTTGGTATATTTTGTTATATTTTCATTGGAGTTAACTAATACTACTGTTATTACTGCTACTACTAATTCTACTATTATTATACTAGTACTACTAATACTACTATTATTATACTAGTACTACTAATACTACTATTATTAAACGACCTTTACATACAGCACATACTAAAAAAATTAGTTGTTAGTAAGTTGATACATAGCAGGTGACTATCAAATAGCCGATGTATCAAATGTTGTCAAGAACATTGTAAGAAAGATTGATACTTAGTAGATCTGAGAAAAATGTAGTAGTAGTAGTATTACTACTACATTTTTCTCAGATCCACTAAGTATCAATCTTTCTTACAATGTTCTTGACAACATTTGATACATCGATTATTTGATAGTCACCTGCTATGTATCAACTTACTAGAACAACTAATTTTTTGTAAAGGTCGTTTTAGACAAGACAATTTCTTGATTCAAAAGTAAGACAATCTAAATAGTCTCGTATCATACATCAAATTATTTGAAATATTGAATTGGATGGTAGATCAAATAGAAAAATATAACGCGTTCTATTTGTCAAGGACAAATTGTATGGGAGGAGCATATATGAATTCATTTCTTGAACAACTTTTGATCTAAGAAATTGTCTTGTCTAAAACGACCCTAGAAAGATACTAACATCTCAGATGTTCTCATAAATTGCTGTTACCGTAAAGTGGTATTTTCTTGTTAAATTTCTCTTTATTACCTGCCACGAGTCTCCAATTAAGCCAGGACCCGAGTGCGTAAACCAGCAGGATTCCGAATGAGTAACTGGCGAATGGAACGCTTGTAAATATTCCACGCACGTGCGGCTCTGATATCTCCCCGATTAGGACCTGCCGGGTAAAAATATGTTTGGGACAAAGTAATTCGCACTGACCGACATTGAGTACCTGTCCGGGAGCGGCTGCGAGGCCTGCAGACATCCCCGCGATAAGCCTGCCCAGCAGGATCAGGCCGTGGCTATTCGCAAATCCTATTAGCAACCACCCGATGACCAGCGGGATGGACGCGATTTGCAACGCTAATTTCCTTCCACATCTTTCCATTAAAACGCCACTGAGAAGGGCGCCCAAAGGAGTTGCAGCCGAGTGGACGCTCGCTTAAAAAATAATCATAAATCATAGATTTATATATACAGACAGGACAAACCGAAAATTTAATATCCCTAATACTAACAATTATCAATTGTGAATGGTTGTTAGTGTTAAGTTAACATCCTCATATTATATTATTTATTATTTTTCCGTTGTTATTTTATATATTTTTATGGCAAATGAACAATTTATTAACCCTTAAATGTATACTGTTGCAGAACTGCAACATTAACTTCCAAAATGTTGCGTTGCCCAATTTTTTAATTGGTATATACGGTATACTGTTGCAGAACTGCAACATTTTGAACTTTTTGTAAAACATATATAAGTGTGAACCCACCTCTTAGCAATCTACATATCTAGATTTCGATCTTGTTAGATCTCGTCAGTATAGCTCAGCTAGTGAGGATGAAATCACAAAATATCTCGAGTGGTTATATACAAAACTAACCCCCTAGGAGGAAAGTTAAACGCCATCTGGCGGCACCACATCAATTAGCAATGCACACCTGATTGGTAATAACCACCAACATGCTCATGCCATCAGGATATTATTCCATAGAGGGCACTACCCGGTGATGGCGTTTAACTTTCCTCCTAGGGTGTAAGTTGTAACTATTTTGAACCTTATTTCAAAAACTGTACTTCTGAATAGATATCTGCTTACATACGATTCATGATTTTGCTAATAAATGCCGATTCTTAGGTTTTGTAGCAAGTGGACGATTGGGGGTGATTTTTATTTAATATCAATTTCTAAAAAAACATTCATTTAAGGGTTAAGAGTAAAATCACGTCTATACTTTTCAATTGATCGAATTTAGTTATATGTAATGGAATGGCATACAATTTCAGCATTAAAGTTAACAAAAACACATTTCAGTTCTGAAATTTGTTATTGTTAAAATTGGATATCATAATTCGTAATGTCACACAAAAAGTCTGAAGATTTTATATTGCTAAAGCGTTGTTTGTGTATGCCTAATAGAAAGTTTATGATAAAGTGTGACACGGCAAACTTCTCAAAATTCTGAAAGCAATTGAAATCGATCATAAAGATGTAAGTACATTAAAAGAATCTATACGAAACGAAACGGCTTCGATCCTGACATAACAAGAACTAACAGATGAAGTAAAAATAAGAAGGTACATATTTTCACCCCTATTCTTCAACTTATATTCCGAGATATTATTTGAATGTACTCCTATCGCCATGTCTTCCATTGCTTCCTCAAATAATTTCTCGGAATATAAGTTGAAGAAATAATCACACTTTCATTAAAAATTAGAAAATTAAAATTAAAATTCGACGACATTTTTGTCATAAATAAAGGTTTTATCGAATTTATTCCATAATTTCTCGGAATATAAGTTAATAGAAGAAATAATCAAACTTTTATTAAAAATTGGCAATTTAAAATTAAAAGTCTACGAAATTTTTGTAAGAATCATAAATAAAGATTTTATGGAATTTATTCCATACTTTAGGGACCTCCTGTATATGCTGATGATATTTGAGTCATATCATGCATAAAATATAGCTGGAAAAACCAACATACTTAGCATAAATCCAAAAAATTATGCGGAATTAGCGACTCACAATTTATAGGTCAAAAATATAAATCAATTTCCTGTAAGTGCAAGGCCTCGCGGATTTGCATACGACAATTCGTCAGTGCTTGTAGATCTCGAATGTCGTGGTCATCAACCTTTTATCAAGGGTGTGTTAGATCAATGCTAGACACATTATGCTATTACATACTATTAGGGTCATTCACACCATCTGTTTATATATAATCTTATTAGGTCAAGTACACGAATTACCGATCTGCATCGCGGATTAGATCGACGGAGATTAATGTGCGGCAGCGACAACGGGCTCTATTTATTTAATGTTCGCTAGTACTGGAAGTTTTTAAGTCCACTCACGGCCAAGCTATTACTAATAAGGGTATTTATTCTATTTGATTATTCCATCTATTTAAATGTCGCTTGTATTTAGGTCAAGCGGATTTGTTAGCGAAAAATGTGTAATATTTGTTATAATTTATGTTGATTATGATTATAGCGAATTGAATATAGTTTTTTGTTTACTTTAGGATATATCAAAAGTTTGTTATAAAAAATGTCTTTATAGTTATCAGTAGGGTAACTATAATTGTTTCAAAAGACAGACTGTTCCGAGAGGGGGGATAGGTTAAATTGAGGTGAGCATTTTATAAACATTTCATCAAGATAGTTTAAAGAAAAAAACAGATTAATAAAATTCACATACACCAAATAGTCCAAATACGAAATAAAGAATAATAAAAGATAAAAGGAAGAATATTTTACCAAGAGGGAGGATGGAAGGACATTGTAGCCAAAAGGATGATTGTTCTCCGAAAAGGCGGACGGTTGGCCACCCTAGCTATTAGCTCGACAGTTTTTCGGCTGGCAAAGGGAGAAACTCTAAGGAGTTTTCGCAGAAAACCTCTGGAAAACTGTGAAAATAAATCACGGAATTTCGCCCCAACGAACTTTCGCTCCCCAATGCTCATTACGAGACGGAAGACGGAAGACGGAAGACGGAAGAAGGAAAACGGAAAACGGAAAACGGAAAACGGAATACGGAAAACAGAATAACAAAAACCCAGTTCAGATGGTTAAAGGCCCAACCAACTGAACTGGGGTTTTGTTATAATTGTTATCCCACTTTATAACCTTCATATAACTGCTCAGCAAACACACAAGTGTTGGCTAGTGCACCGGCCAACAGTCCCACCGACATTTGAAGTGTCGGCAAGATACAGGTATCAATTTGTACGGATGGTTAATAGTCGGCATGGTAGATTTCCGACATCGAAATCTTTCGCCGTACACACGTTTTAATATTAGAATGAATATTACTTTACTCATATACGTAAAAAAAGGTTTTATGTAAAGTTAATGTAAATACCGGCTGATTACACTCCTCAGAACCCTCGGGTGAATAGCTATACTCTAGCTTGTATAGCTATCAGCCCGAGGGTATTCTGCTGGTAAAGAGAGAAGCTCAGAGGAGTGTAATCAGCCGGTATTAACATTAACTTCACAGTAAACCTCTAAAAAACTGTGAAAGGTGTTTCGGGAATCACCCACAGCGATGTTTGAACTCACGATTGCAACGGCGCCACCCATCTAACCACTAGGCTAGTCAAATACGTATTATTTGAGTCTGTGAGAATGAAAGTGGCGTAAGTCACATTTAAATTGTTTGAAAAAGAGTGGAGTTTGATATTTATGTAAATCTACGTGCACAGTTACGTTTTTATTTATGAATAAATTGATTTCAAGTCTGTAACTGCGCACGTCGATTTACATAAATACCAAACGCAAACTCTTCTCCTTTACAAAACAATTTAAATGTGAGTTTCATTCGCACAGGCTATATAATTCTTCCTTGCTTATTTATAATTATACTAATATACTAATTGAGTCTATATTCACTAATTATAATTATAAATAAATATTATTATAATTAATGAATATAGACTCAATAGAGTATTCAAGAGACGAATTGATGTACAACTTAAACCACTTATCATCATTATTTATTTTTTATGCACGCATTGTTGTTTTATTTTTAAACAGTCAACTGAAGTGTTTACAATCAAGAGTGTGCAGGGTCGTTAATTTAAAAGTAGAGGAAGAAACCTTTTAATGGTGTCATTAATCGCGTCACAATAAAAAACCTGCAGACAAATAACGTTGAAGTTGAAATGTGATATATTTTACTGACCTATCCAAGAGCCGATGTTATCGTCAATTTGCAGAGTGCCGTTCATTGATTTTAACTGTGGCAATAAAATTGCGGAGTATCCGATCGGCATCCCGCAACTGGCTGAGCTCAGCATAACTGCCCCAGTCACGAAGCACTGAAAATTCACGCAGGGTTACACATACATTCTGCACGAATCAAACTCTAAACTCACCTGGGCCAGAATGCTTCGGGATGTAATGCTCTCCTCGGAATTCGTGGTGTATGAGTCCGTTAGGAGTTTCCTGTGAGTGATGTCGAAGTTGAAATTTTCGTCCTCCATCCTGCAATTTTATTTTGATAAGAAAGTGGCGGTTGATGGCTGTTTAGATACGTACCTTTCCTTTGAAAGTCCCTTTCCCGATGGCATCTTTGTTGGTTGGTTGTTGTGTGGCCGTTTTCAAGGCAGATATTCGGAGCCGGTGTTGTCTTACTACTGGAATTGTTCTACAAGGAGTTAGTTGTTTTGTTTCAATAATTCACACGTGATATCGTTTCAGGTCACCTCCTACTCGTCTCCGCTCTGTCTGAGATGTATATATAAGTGCGTGTGTTAATAATTCGCTGCAAATTTGTTCGCTTGATTTATTGTATCCACATGCCTACAGTCACGTACATTTTTATATATCTCTGGAATTTTGCTTATTAAATTAATTTAATATACAATTTTATTAATATAAATCGACTACATAAATAATTCATACAACAATACACAAAATATATACATACAATACATATAACATTAAATATAAACCTTGCAGTTCAGTCGTCTTTTTATTCAGCAATTATATTTTATGTAAGCCTAAAAATTTTTACCATTAGATATAAGGGTTATACATTGGATATATTATTATAACTATATTATTAATTAAAATTGACAAATATTGAAAAATGTATTATATGGATACATTTTTCAATATTCATTAATTTTAATTAATAATATAATTATTGTAATATATCCAATGTAATGTGACTTTCTATTAAATTAATCGACCATTGTGTTTCGTACCATCGTTATCCCTCTTCAGGAACGCGTACAACAAATACGTTGAATAGCTGCGGAAGAGCTTCAAACTTGCCTTGGTGTCAGAAGCCAGTTGGTATTGCCAATAATAGATAATATTAACTATTAATAGCCTGCTAACCCAGGTATCCAACAATATACATATATACCCCCAGCATTCTCAAAGCAGTCAAAAATCGGGTAAGACACCATTCGCAATAATAGCGAACGACTCTCGATCGCTATATTGATAGCGATCACTCAAAAATCGCAACCCAGATGTCTCATTCTAGTGGATAATGGTCAATTATATCCTTATACCTAAAGGTAAACAATTTTTAAATGAATATTTGAATGAAAAGACGACTGAAATACAAGGTTTATATTTAATTTTCAATGGCGAGTTCATTCAAATTTGATGAACTAGATATCAAAACATTATCAATCAGCGTCTTCCAAAATCACATTAAACAACTATCAATACGAAATTGTACATAATTATCATGGAACATGATTTTTATAAATTTATCTAGATTCCTAAATATTCAAGAAACATAAGTAGAATTAGAGCGACTTTAGTGAAGCTTGTTTATAAAAAGTAATAAACTTTCGTCAAAAATTCAATTGATACCAAATTTCTACACAGTTATTGATGAACATGTTTTTGTAGTAATAAGCTAAGCTCCATGTATATTGAAAACAACTAAAGTTAGAGCGATTTTACTAAACCTCGTTTATGAAAAAGTTAAAAATAAACCCGCCGAAGCCTGTCCCAAGCCAGGTTGAGAAAGGGTGAGGGGGAGCAGTAACAAGCTCATTAAAAAACCAGGATTCATCTGGCCCGGATGATAGCACCCTGTAAGGGCCCCGACCAGGGTAAAGGGGAAATGGCTGCCTGGCAGGAAGACCAAAGGATAGAATAAGGAAAATCTTGACTACAAATCACCCAGGTCCTCCATGAATTGGGGGCTTAGGCAGAGGTACTGCATATAGAAAATTCACAGTGCAAAAAATCTCGGGATCAAGACTCGGAACACGGACATACATATACTACGAGGACAAACGGAAAACGAAAATGAATTTTGGACCTTGGAATGTCCTCAAGAATGCAAACAGAAAATGAGCGATATCCTTAGAGAAATAAAAAACTGAACTCAAATAAGATGGGCTGCAGCAGTACGGTAACTATCTGCATATACATTGCGATATCCCAAAAGTACACGGGCCTCAACAGGCGTATAAATACTAATAAGGAATAATCAAACAAAAATAATGAATTGGTATGCTATAAATTAAAGAGTAATTGCAATAAATATGAATCATCTTGGTCACAAAATCACCAACATAGGCATTCACGCCTCCACTGACTCTCCAGCAACGAAAAAAGACCTATACTTTAATCAGGGTTGTCCTAGCGGGCGGCCAAAGTTAGGGGCGGCCAAATACAGCCCGGGGCATGAGTTCTAAACATAAAATTTGAAGTCAAGAAATATCTTCATTATCTTGAAAGATATGGCATATAAAAGATGAAATTTGTAGTATCACACATTCCTGCAAAAATTACTATTCATCATAAAGCAATTTTAAGATTTTTTTTATGTTATTCTTGTTTAAATATGTATGAAAAACTCAATTATAAAGACTCCAATGAGATATCTTTATTATCTTGAAAGATATAACTTGCAAAATTTAAAATTAGTATTATCACACATTCCAGCAAAAATATCTATTCATCATGATGTAATTTAAAGATTTTGTATGTTATTCTTGTTTAAATTTGTATGAAAAACTCTATTTTAAAGACCGCAATGAGATATCTTCATTATCTTCAAAGATATGGCTTGTAAAAGTTAAAATTAGTATTATCACATATTACTGCAAAAATACCTATTCATTATGATGCAATTTTAAGAGTTTTAGTGTCATTATTATCTGAAAATGTATGAAAAACTTAATTATAAAGACCGCATTGAGATATCTTCATTATCTTCAAAGATATGGCTTGTAAAATTTAAAATTAGTATTATCACAAATTACAGCAAAAATATCTATTCATCATGATGCAATTTTAAGATTTTGTATGTTATTCTTGTCTAAAAATGTATGAAAAACTCAATTATAAAGACTCAAATGAGATATCTTCATTGTCTTCAAATATATGGCTTGTAAAAGTTGAAATTTGTTTTATCACACATTCCTGCAAAAATAACTATTCTTCATGATGCAACTTACAATTTTGTATGTCATTCTTGTCTAAAAATGTATGAAAAACTCAATTATAAAGACTCGAATGAGATATCTTCATTGTCTTCAAATATATGGCTTGTAAAAGTTGAAATTTTTTTTATCACACATTCCTGCAAAAATACTTATTCGTCATGATTTAACTTAAGATTTTGTATGTTATTCTTGTCTAAAATGTATGAAAAACTCAATTATAAAGACCGCAATGAGATATCTTCATTATCTTCAAAGATATGGCTTGTGAAATTTGAAATTTGTTTTATAACACATTCCTGCAAAAATACTTATTCATCATGATGCAATTTTAAGATTTGTGTGTGTGTTATTGTTCTTTTCTTGTCTAAAAATGTATGAAAATCTGAATTATAAAGACTCCAATGAGATATCTTTATTATCTTCAAAGATATGACTTGTAAAAGTTAAAATTAGTATTATCTCACATTTCAGCAAAAATATCTATTCATCATGATGCAATTTTAAGATTTTGTATGTTATTCTTCTCCAAAAATGTATAATCAACAAAATTATAGAAACTCTAATGAGATATCTTCATTATTTTCAAAGATATGGCTTGTAAAAGTTAAAATTTGTATTATCATATATTCCTGCAAATATACTTATTCAACATGATGCAATTTTAAGTTTTTTTGTGTTATTCTTATCCAACAATGTATGAAAAACTTAATTATAAAGACCGCAATGAGTTATCTTCATTATCTTGAAAGAGATGGCCTGTGAAATTTGAAATTTGTATTATAACACATTCCTGCAAAAATACCTATTCATCATGATGCAATTTTAAGATTTGTGTGTGTGTTATTGTTCTTTTCTTGTCTAGAAATGTATGAAAATCTCAATTATAAAGACCCCAATGAGATATCTTTATTATTTTCGAAGATATAGCTTATTTGAAATTTGTATTACCACTGTTTTCTGTTAATGAAAACTATTCCTTATTATGTAATTCGCAGTTTTTATTTATTACACTAGTCAATAAATGTATTAAGAACTTAATTTTAAAAACTCTAAAGATCTTAGTGATATATATCTTCATTGTCTTCAAAGATATGGCTTACTAAATTTCAAATTTATATTATCAGTCTTTTCTGCTAAGGAAAACGGTTTCTGATTATGTAAATTTAGGATTTTTTTCGTACACCTGTCCAAAGATGTTATAGGAACTCAGTTTTAACCACTCAAGTAAGATATCTTCGCTATCTTTAATGATATGGCTTGTAAACGTAGAAGTTTGTATTATCACACATTCCTGCTAAAGATAGGATTCATTATGATGCAATTTTATATAGGTAATGACCATCTTCTTTTCGTATTGAAAATAAGAATACCGCTCAGAAAGGACAGTAAGAAACACAAAGAAGATGATATAGAGAAGAACAAAACAATTAGATAGAAAAGTTACTCCTAAGAGAAAGCATAGTAGCACAACTAAACCAAAAACGAATAGAAACAGCGCTAGAAGATCAATACACAGAACTCTCTTCGGAAAAACTATACAGACGAATTATCAATGCATATAAAGCACTAGGGGAGGCAGACACTAGCATACAACTAACAAAGAAGGATGAAGCACTGGTTTATTTGATGATCGAATAGAATATAAATGAGAGCTAGCAATCTTTAAAAGACAATTGAGTAAAGAGAAAAATGAATCGTGGGATAGATAGCTGAAGAACGGGTGGCCTTTTCCAGGACTTGTGCGAACTATGTAGAGCTTTTGTGGTCCCTGGCATGTCTTAAAAGACATCTGTTGGCTCTGTCTTGGCTAGCAGATTGCAAAACCTCGATGTCGGTTCCTTCATATATTGTGATGGTCATGGTTTACCATTTGGGCCGCACTGTACATAGCCGAACCTACAGAAGGATTCTTCTGCCAGGCCTATTCATATCATGCGCTTGTTATTCCTGCATTGACCTCTTAAATGGCCTACTATCATTCTGACGATTTTCCTGTCTTGGGTTGGGAAATCCTTTGTGAATTTGGGGCTTCGGCCTAATATGAATTCTGTGCGAAGTCATGATTACCAATAGGGCAAGCCATATCCAGTAACATCTGGGCCAGCACATGGGTCAACATTAGTGTTTCCTGTTGTTCTTTTTGGGTCGGAGTCATGCACAACGAAGGAAGAAGGAAAAAGGGTGAACGCCTTTGAAAGAGGCGTGATATCGTTAAAAGTGCCACTACAAACAGATGGCCACTTTATCAAAGTGATGGCAACTTTTCGGTAAAGAGAAAATACAAAGAAGATATATTGTGTATCCGGTACATTCCTTGAATGAGGTGATATTTATTTCACATATTTCCTCCAGGTGTTATTAAGTTGTTCTGCATCGAGTATAGGATGTTGTCATTAGACATCTACTATTCTTGGTAAATTTAGGTAGACCTTTCGATTTGTTTGTGTGTGTATGCGTGTGTATGAGTGTGTATGCGTATGTATGCGTGTGCATGCGTCTATTATAAAGACTCCAATGGGATATTTTCATTGTCTTCAAATATATGGCTTGTAAAAGTTGAAATTAGTATTATCACACATTCCAGCAAAAATATATGGCTTGTAAAAGTTGAAATTTGTTTTATCACACATTCCTGCAAAAATACCTATTCATCATGATGCAACTTAAGATTTTGTATGTTATTCTTGTCTAAAAAAGTTTGAAAAACTCAATTATAAAGACTCCAATGAGATATCTTCATTGTCTTCAAATATATGACTTGTAAAAGTTGAAATTAGTATTATCACACATTTCAGCAAAAATATCTATTCATGTTGCTATTTTAAGATTTTCTAAGTTATTCATCTCCAAAAATGTATGGAAAACAAAATTATAAAAACTACAATGAGGTATCTTCATTATTTTCAAAAATATGGCTTGTATAAGTTGAAATTTGTATTATCACACATTTCTGCAAATATACCTATTCATCATGATAGAATTTTAAGATTTTTTGTGTTATTCTTATCTAAGATGTATGAAAAACTTAATTATAAAAACCGCAATGAGATATCTTCATTATCTTCATAGATATGGCTTGTGAAATTTGAAATTTATTTTATAACACATTCCTGCAAATTCATTCATCCTTGAATGAGGTGATATTTGTTTCACATATTTCCTCCAGGTGTTATTAAGTGGTTCTGCATCGAGTATAGGATGTTGTCATTTGACATCTCACTCTACTATTCTTAGTAAATTTAGGTAGACCTTTCGATTTGTTTGCGTGTGTATGCGTGTGTAATTTGCTGTATGATACGAGACAATTTAGATTGTTTCGCATTTTGAATAACTTTTGAGTCAAGAAATTGTCTTGTGTAAAACGATCTTAAGTAATACCCCTATGCTTGGTTTTCATATTTATAAATTGTATTAGATTAATCTCACCATAGTACTAACTAGAATATTGTCATAGAAGCTCTGTCTACTGTATAAATATAATATATTTTGAAGCATGTTAGATATTATGAATTATAAATTATTGTTCCTGTTAATGTGATCATATTATTTTTTTTTTCTAAAAAAAAGTGTAAAGTAAAACTTTAGTTGACTAATTATAATTATCAACTTCACAATATAGTTCACACCGAGAGGCAAAATGCATGCGTTTTCGTATCTTAACCCTCCATGAATCAGCGAATAAACAGTGTAACAATTTACTCAATCTCTAAAATATAGCCTTACACTATTTACGTATTATCCCCAATGACAAATCAGTTTTTTACATTATTTGTTGTAATTGCACAATAAACGATTTTCCATTGTTCTGCAATAAACATGTTATACGTGTGGAGTAAATATAGTGTACTGTAAGTGGATTTTCATGGTCCAACAACTGATATTTTTATTGAACTAATAGACTAATATTTCCAAGTGTTTATGTTCCAATAGATATAAACAATTGAACGTAATTATTTCTTATACATTTGACCCAATTTCATTTATCACCACTGCCGTTTAAGAATTGCAAATTGGCAACAAAAATATCATAGTAATTTCCATTTGATCTTGATTTGTATATTAAAGTGGCCATATTAGAATTATTATCACACTTAAATGTTAATTATATTACAGTCATACTCGGCTTACATACAGCAGTAGCTAAAATTAGTCTGAATTATTATATTGTAAATGTACTATATAGTAAAGTTAATTTAATTTTTATTTTGTTCGAGATTTCCCAAAACCAGGTGGCCCACACTCCGAAGCAACCGCAGGGAAAATTATTTAAAGCACAAAATACACCCAAATTGTTTTATTACAACAAAGGTGTTCGTCACAATTTTAAAACAAAATTTTTTATTATTTTATTTATTTATTTATTTATTTATTACCTCCAGTACATTCATACAATATATATATATATATATATATATATATATATATATATATATATATATATATATATAAAAGAACAATAAAAATATGATTAGGTTCGGGTCATGATTAGGTTAATTAAATTTTTCGATTAAATTTTTTATTTATTTATTTATTACCTCCAGTACATTCATACAATATATATATATATATATATATATATATATATATATATATATATATATAAAAGAACAATAAAAATATGATTAGGTTCGGGTCATGATTAGGTTCGGGTTAGTAGATTATTTTATCTACTCCGTCTTCCACCATTTATTATTATGTGAAAAATAATATAATTTTTCTGAAAATATCCAGAGGTGCCCAGACTAGACTAGACTGAATAAATGAATTAAAATTAAATCGGAATTAAAATATTTTTCAAAATTCATTAATTTTGAATAAAAGTGTGTAATTAAATGTAAAGTTTCCACCTTACTATATTTATAACATATGGCTATATTCGGGGTATTTTATTCATTCTTTGAAAAAATTCGTTATTTAGAAAACAAAATAGTTAATGGTGCTGGTGAACACGTATTCCTTATTCCTTTAGCCAGCTATATTAGATTATTTACATATAAATTGGTGTCAATATTTATAATAATTTCATTACATGATGTATTTGTTTACAAAAAAAATTAAATATATTAATTTAAAAAAAAACTTGTTCCGATTTCAAAACACTGTTCAATGTTTCTCAGCGATCCACAAGTTTATAGGCATGGAAGGTCAGGGCTGTGACAGGAAGATATAGTTGACCTGGATATTTAAGTGCTCGATCTTGACCATTTGCGTAGGTGCATATATGAATATTACTTTTACGATTATGTACCTAATATTACAAGCTTCCTGTCGTACAATATTTGACCTTCATCAGCGTTGGGTGCCGACCGATCTGACCTTTCTCAATAAGTTCTGCATGCCGTTTGGAAGCCTCCGATGACCTCTATAGAATTGGATGATTTTATTTGATTAACTAATAACTAATTAGTACAAATTTAATATAGAACAATTATATATTTATTTCCCATGAACTAAAAGCAAATATTTTAATAGATATATGGCTGTTTGATTTAAGTACTGTATACTTGGTAACAATATAAGTGAAACTGCAAAAAAAACGAAAATAAAATAATCAGAATTATCGTTATAGGATAGAAGAATGAACATGATAAAATAAAGGAAAAGATACAAAAAATGGAGAAGTAAATGTAAATCATCATATATATATATATATATATATATATATATATATATATATATATGTATATATATATATATATATATATATATATATATATATATATATATATGGCCGAGTGGTTAGAGGCGTCGTCCGTCTCGTACTGAGCATTGGGGAACCTGAGTTCGATCCCCAGTGGGGAGCGAATTTTCGCGATACACCTTTCACAGTTTTCAGAGGTTTCCTGTGAAGTTAAGGTAAATACCGCGTGATTTAAGATCTTCTTCCTTGAACAGCGGAAAAGCCTTACGGCCCTATAAAAGTGTTATATATATATTCTGAAGAATCCATGCTAATCGTTTGGTCGTTGCTAGAAGTGCTGCAACAAGACACATACGAACAACAAGAACATACAACATGATACAACTAACCCCCTAGGAGGTAAGTTACACGCTATCTGGCGGCACCACATCAATTAGCAATGCACACCTATATGGTAATAACCGTCAGCATGCTCATGCCATCAGGATCACCGGGTAGTGCCCTCTATGGAATAACTTTCCAACAGAGTGCTTGAGATAACAGCACAAGGCCTATCTTATAAAACATATAAGTGTAAATCCACCTCTTAGCAATCTATTTTGTATTCATGTTTGTATATAACCACTCGAGATATTGTGTGAATTCATCCTCACTAGTTGAGCTACACTGATGAGATCTAATAAGATCGAAATCTAGATATGTAGATTGCTAAGAGGTGGATTCACACTTATATATTTTTTATAAGACATATGCCAAAGTATCTAGAGCGAGTGAGGTACAATAGATCTCTGTTCTTAATTTGTCGCTTCAGGTGTGGAAATGACGAAGAATAGCTTAAAGATTGGATGGATGATGGTTATAGGTACGGTACCCATCTTTTTTTGGGAAAATAAAGGACGAAAAAACTACAAAAAAATACTTTATAAAATTCATAAGTTTATAACTTTTATTACGAAAATAGTAGCATACCACAATACATAATGCAAATTTGTAACAATCTTAATTATTACATATAATAATAATTTAAATAACATTAATTAACATTGATTCTTTTTAGCGTCGATTCACGCTTTAAATAAAGAACTGTCCTCTTAAATAAAGGACGTATGGTCACCGTAGTTATAGGAGATGTAGTATATGTGATCATATATGGGTGCATACGTTGGATAAAAGTGGGCCGGTTCTACAATTGACATTTAACCGGAGAATAAGGCTATTTGTGAAATAAGTTTGAGATATTAGCACCAATATGTCAAACCTATTCCACGAATAACTATATTCTCCAGTTCAATGTCAATTGTAGAACCGGCCCTTAATAAAATACGATATATAATATACTATAGTTTCGGTAACTCAACTTGCCCTTGCACTTAAAATTGACAATGGCAATTTGAGTTTCCGAAGCAATAGTCATAAATAAATATTTTGTGTTATACAAATAGAGTAGTTTTGTTTTATTAATTTATTAATTTATGTGTGCAAGTATAATATTTTATTGTAATGGTATAATAAGTAAACGGGTATATTCTCAAGACATCACATACTATCATATGAATGGTATTTGGGCAAAAGGGCTTAAGTCATCATTTTTATGAAAATAAGCTTTTTATGTCTTTTTAACTCAAAAAATCTGCTCTTTCCATTCTTACAAACGGCTTGTAAACTTTACATTTCCTGACTTACGCCCTCTTGCCCAAACACCAGTTATATAATAACCATTGTCCAACACTAGTTAGCTCCCATATAAGTTTTCGATATACACCTTATATAATAAAATAACAGGGTTATATAGATAAATCCCCAAATCGTATTCAAATAATGCATGTTTATTGCATAATATCATCAAAAAGAAACGGCCAGACTTTCACCGAGATAAACGTTTACAGCTTACACGAGAGGGGATTCCGAACTAAATTGCTTTGCCGGAGCGTATAAGGGAGATATCTATCTCTAGAATATTTAAGTGTGCTCACAACTGGCGAATCTGCATAAGCCAAAATGATTCGATTTAAAAACCCGTTTGGAACCGACACATTTTTGTATTAAAATCATATTAACATCGCCAAGGGAATTGAAAAAAAATAGGCTTAAACATACATCACACACAAACGCACATACACACACCAAACACACACATACATATATACGTAAATACATACTTATATACACTCCGCAAACAGACACACACATACACAGCCATACACAAAGAATAATATGTTACATATGGCAGGTTACGTCTGTGAATGCCTTCATTTTTCAGTTACAAAATGAAATTTACGGATTTATGCGTTCTCAATATAAAATCCCCGCCGCGTCTGAGGATTTCAGGGTTGGAGAAAATAAGATTTTTATGACCGTCTGTGTCCTTTGATTGTAGATATAAAAAGTCTTATGGATTAAGAAAATTCCCATACATACTGTGTGTATTCAATAAAGATAAAACCTCACGATTTTCCAGGATGTCGCAGCATAATTCCAGCAAGAAATCCTTTCAGTAATAAATAATTCCCGAAAGGAAGCACAAAGTAAAGGAACACCATACATCTGACGCATGGCTTAATTTATACGATCTGAAACTAAGTAATCCTGCTACATTCTCGGGATTTTAATTCATTACTTCGTCGTAGCGGAAGCGCAATCCCCAACTATCTAAATTATCCACATGTTTTCATCACAGTCTTTGTACCGCCACACGTATTTCCGGAATCATGTGTATTATAAAAATGAATCAGGTACATTTTCTAACTAAATTGAAGTAATATTTTGGGAAAATTTATTTCATTATATTAATAACGAAAGTAAACTAATATTTGTATCAAATAATGGTAAAATCGACTTACCAAAACACAAAAGTTATGTACCAGGCTTTTTAATTTAGTGCTATTTAAAATAAAAACCATATTGTAATGTAAAAAATATTTTTGTTTGTTTGTATTTTTATTAAAACTGATCTAACAAGCCAACCATCAATTTTACTCTAATCTTAAATGCTAACATGAAGGTGCTTGGGTTCATCCAGTCATGCCCCAAGCTTATGTCTAATTTAAAATAAATATGCAACTACACTATCCAACTCACTTTTACTCTGTTTTTGTAACAATCACTTTCCTAAATCCAAAGGTTTCATTCTCTTCAATCTTCTAGGATGATGTTGGTTGTCAAGCAGTTGGGTCATTTCCGCATTGACATGATGGTGCAGCCTATTTTCATGTTTGACAGCGATTCTCTTGATCTCTGCTTTGACATAAGGAATACCGAGGTCCTTGTGAATATCCGAGTTGCGTATGTACGACGGTGAATTTACCGTAGTGCGTAGAACTTTATTTTGGAATATTTGTATGGAGTTTATAATACTCTCTTAAGCACAGCCCCATAACTGGACTCCATACAGCCAAACTGGTTTGAAGATTTAGTTGTAAATTAGAATTTTATTATATATTGACAGTCGAGAATTTCTGCCCAGCAGCTAATAACACTGTCTGTATTTTAAGTTTAGCTCAGTCTTTTTTTTCTTTACATGCTCTTTCCATCGTAATTTCGCATCCAGTGTTATACCAAGATATTTTGCGTTATTTTCATAGGGGACAATAGTACCATTGATAGAAAGAGTCAGAGGATCCACTAGTTTTTAATTAGTAAAATTAACATGGATTGATTTTTGTTCGTTTAGCTTTATTTTCCATTTTTTTGTCCAGTTGACTATCTTATCACAAGCATTTTGTAGCTTGGATGTAGATTGTTCGGCATTTTCTCCCACAACTATTATGGCAGTTCGTCTGCAAAGGTGGCAATTTTAACATTATTCATGAATGGTATGTCACTTGTGTATAGTAGGTGCAGTATAGGTCCCAGTACGCTTCCCTAAGGCACACCAGCTTTTATTTCTTTTACTTCAGAATAGTCATCTTGTTCTATTCTGAATTATCTATTTGTTATATACGATGTTAAGATCTCGACAAATTGATTTGGGAGCATTTGATTTAATTTATGTATTAGGATATCATGCCAGACTCTATCAAATGCCTGAGACACATCTAGGAAAATTGCTGAACATACTTGCTTTCCTTCAAGTGCTCTTTCTATAGCGTCGGTGATGCGGTGTACTTGGTCTATTGTTGAGTGGTAGTGTCGAAATCCGAACTGAAAATCAGGAATCAAGTTACTGTCTTCTATTATCTTTTTCATTCTTTTAAGAAGAAGTTTTTCAAATAATTTCGATATAATTGGCAACAATGAAAAGGGCCTGTATGATTTTACGTCGTTTGGCGATTTTCTTGGGTTTGGTAACATAATTACCTCTGCCACTTTCCAACTATCAGGTACATGTTTTAGGCGGAAGGCTGCTTTAAAGAGGTAGGCCAGCATTACTAATCCTTTCCTTGGTAATTGTTTTAGGATTTCACCGGTTATAAGATCAAAGGCAAGTGCTTTTTTGGATTCAGATTTGTTCTTATTTCTCAGCTATTTCTTTTGGTGTAACGTAGGAGATTTCTTCTGATATTGGGTTATATATTGTTTCAAGAACGAACTCTTCCTCCACTTGATTTGACGTACAAATTTTAGCTAGGTACTATGCAAATATATCAGCCTTTTGTTTATTACTCCTAGCCCACGGTTCTCGATATTTTCTAATGGGTGGAATTGATATTATAGGTCGTTTGATTTTCTTGGTTGCCTTTCATAGTGAATAATCGGTTTCTTCATTAGAATCGAGACTTTGTAGATATGTACTAATATATTCCTGTTTGATTTTCTTGATTTCTCTTTTCAGCTTTTGTGTTTTGTTGTTTAGAATCGTCTTGTCGGCTGGGTTTCTAGTCTTGCCATCTTTGTCGAGCCGCTCTTTTCACTGTGACAAGTTCTCTAATTTCGACTGAGTAGTTTATCCCTTTAGTGATCCGGGACATTTTCTTAGTGTTATTATAAGCTACTGTTTGTAGTAGCTTTGTGAATTTTTCCACTTCTTCTTCTAATTGTCCCTTTGACCTTAATGCAACATTTAAATTAATTCGATCATTAAGTTCAAGTTTGAAACTCACCCAATCAGTGGTTTTATTGACAAGCATTAGGCGAGCTTCATTCTTGATAATTCTTTCACTCAAAGTTAAGATGGCAGCTGTGTGATCGGAGTCTAGGTCGAAACTTTCTTCAGTTTCTATGAAATTTGGTGACACTTTTCTTGAGATGAAGAAATCAAGCATATCAGCGATTTTATTTGGGTCGGTTGGCCAGTAGGTGGGCTTTCCTGTCGAATGGAAGTTGCACCCTGTCACACGAATAGCTTTTCTTAATTCACTACCTTTTGTTGTTGTCAGTCTTGATCCCCAGTCTACATGTTTAGCATTGTAGTCACCGCCTATGATAAATCTTTCACCGGGATGTGGCAGGAGTGTTTTGAATTCCTCAACCTTGAGATTATGCTTGGGAGGGCAGTAGACTGCATCACCTATTATGTTCTGTTTGGTAGACTTCAGAGACACGACGGTGAGCTGGATGTCTTCACGCTGTAGATGACATTGTGGTTTATGGATTCTTTGATGATAGCACTACCACCTTTATGTCAAAAATATCATACAAAAATACAAATTAAAATTGTATTTAAAATTTTATTTTGATTATTAAATTTCGAACTGTTTCATAACTTGTAATATAAAAATATTAATTATAACTGAAAATATGGAAAATGGCTACCATAAATTCGCTAATAAAATTTTAATCGTAAATCGTAAATCGTAAATCGTAATTCGTAATCGTAATTCGTAATCGTTCGTTCAGAAGTACGAAATATAACCTTCTAAAATTAATAATGGAGGGCAAAATAGAGGGTCGCCGTGGTCCAGGACGAAGGAAATGCTCCTGGTTAAAGAACATAAGGGACTGGACTGGTCTAGACTCCCACTCATTGTTCAGAGCGTCACAAAACCGTGCGGAATTTGCCATGATTGTTGCCAACCTTCAGTAATGGAGAAGGCACCTAAAGAAGAAGAAATAAATGTGAAAAGTGATGTTAGAATTACGGAAAAATACTTTTATAAAGCCCAACCTTATGATTGTAGGGATTTCTCTTGCAATATAATAGAATAAATGTGCACTCTGCACATTTATTCTATTATATAGAATAAAAAGTAAATGCTAATAATCTTTTAAAATTATCAAAAAGTTCACTACATAGCACAGGTGATACATAAATAAAACAGCTTACATGGAGATTTTGTATTTACCTTCTAATATAACTTAGTTTCTAAATTAACAAATTGTATTGCCTTGATACAAACACAATTATGCAAATTGTTGGTTCGCATGTAATCCTAAAAATCACAGTTCTGGATAGGGTGCTACAATTAACAACCGCGGCAGGGGAGGAATAAAACGGATTTTCCACGCTGTAAAACCACCCTAGTGGAATCATGCAAATATACGGTTTTACATAGTAAACATAACCGGCGCGATTTCGTCTCGTAGTTGCTACAATACAAAATCACAGTTTACACACAAATTAGTCGAATTGAAACAGATATAATTATGAGATTAAGTAACCAGCATTGTAATAGCTTAATAAATAAAGTCTTGTTGCTATGATTTTTGTTCATCATTTTCAGTCTTTTCGGGTTTTAATGATATTGTTTCCTGATAGTAATACTTATCTCTTTCAATAGTATCGGAAATCTTTGTGTCTGTACGTAATAGTTGTATAAATAAAATTATCAGTCCTGCCACTATACATATTAGAGATACAATGGTGTTAGCCGTTGCGGATGTTTGTAGTAATTTCAAATTGCTAATGGATTCGTCGTCGAGTACTATTGTTTGATCCAAATAAAATACTGGAATGTAGTATTTTGGTACGTCGGAATATATTCTGAAAAGTAGTAAATATAAATATTCACATATTATGTTATATTATATTGCTGTAAGGATACTAGGATACTAAAAGATGTATAATTTTTGTTTATTTTTAAGTTTATTAGATACTGTGTAGAGGTTTGTTAATGCCAATAAAGGTTTATCATATATAAATATTCACATAATATTAGATTATTGCTTCTTTTCCATACTTGAAAGAGCTATAACTCTACTAGTTGGAGAAAATATATTTTATCAGAGAATTGGTCTGAATATTTGTACAAACATTATAATCTCTATAGTGGGCAGAAAAGGGCTGCTGCCGGAATGCCAGGGTGGATTTAGAAAGGGAAGAGGGACGAGGGAGCAGATTTACACGCTCGCGAGAATGGTGGAGGAAGCGTTGGAATGCAAAGGGAGAGTGTATGCGGTGTTTGTGGATCTGAAAGCGGCGTATGATTCAGTTCCTAGAGGAAAACTCGTGGAGTGTTTGGATAGATTGGGCATGGAATATGAAGGTGTGGGGTAGGTGAGAAAGATATATAAAGAGTCATGGACAAAAGCAAGAGCGAATGGAGAAATTTAGGGTGAATAAGGCAGGGATGCCCACTAAGCTCCCTCCTGTTCAATCTATACACGAGCGAGTTGGAGGAGGTGCTGAGGACAGGACAGACTAGAGGGGTCGTGGTGGGATGAACCAAGGTGTGGATGTTGGAGTATGCGAATGACCTAGTGCTAGTGTCCAAGAGAGTGGAAGAGATGCAAGAGATGCTGTACAGAATGGGAACCTGGATAGGAGAGGGCTAGTGGTGAATGTAGAGAAGACTAAAGGGATGATGTTTAGGAATAGGGGTAGAAGAGCTAGAGTGGAAGAGCTAAAATGAAAGGGAAGTATGATTGAGAGAGTGAATGTCTTTAAATATCTGGGCTTTTGGTTTGACAGCGAAGGAGGATTTAGGGTGCATGTGGAATGTATGCAGGTGAAAGCGAGAATGGCTTGGGGGCTAGCGAGAAGAAAATGGGAGAGTTTGTGGGGAGGTAACCTCGTAATGGCGTGTAAGATCTGGGATGCGTGTGTAAATGTTTTATGGAGTGGAAGTGTGGGGATTGCGTGAGTGGGATGTGATAGAGAGAGAGAGAGCACGGTTTGTTACTGAAGAGTATGCTAGGTCTTCAAAGGTCGACATCGAGAGTAGTGCAGTTGCAGGAGACGAACCGTATGAGTATGTGGTGAGACTCGTGTGTGAGGGTGGTGAAGTTTGAAGAATGATTGCAGGAATTGGGTGAGGAGGTGCGGGAGGTATGGATGAGGTGTGAGAGTAGGTCGGAGAGTGGATGGAGAAAGGATAGAGGAAGGATGTATGAAAGAGTGGGTATATTTGAGGTGTGGGTAGAGCAAAAGTTGAGAGAAATGGGAAGCCTAGGAACGGAGGTAAGAGAGAGATTGAGGGCAAGAAAGACAGGTTAGAATGAGAGCTACAACCCTGGCTACGTAGAGTGGCAAGTGCTTGGGAAACTTAGCAAGGGGTGAGTGGAGCAGGGTGGACCAAGTATTCTAAGCAAGAGCGAGGTGTGGGTCAGACGAGAGAGGGAGGAATGTGTGGATGGGTTTGGGGTACACCGCGTGTGCTCTGTGTAGGGAAGTGATACGTGGTGGCACCTTAGCGAAGAATGTGAGGGTGTGAAAGCAGAGTGGGTGGGAGACTGCAGAAATCTGAATGAATGATTAAGGGAGGATGGGGAAGGCGAGAAAATCTGCAGGAGGCTGACGTGGGAGTGAAAAGTGGCGAGGGCAGAGGGTTAATTTAGAAATTTTGTATTATTAAATTTTAAATTTAGATTTTTTTTCGATTTTATAATTTAGTCTTATTCTTAAAGCCTGAATAGTAATATCGTAGAAAAATTCTAATTAAAATTGTATTTATAATATCTATTTAGAATTTATGTATTATTAAACTTTAAATTTGGATTTTTTTTCGATTTTATAATTAGTCTTATGCTTAAAACCTGAATAGTAACATCGTAGAAAAATACTAATACAAATTGTATTTTTAATATTAATTTAGAATTTATGTATTATTAAATTTTAAATTTGGATTTTTTTTCGATTTTATAATTAGTCTTTAAATATCTATAGTCTAAATTCTCACCCTATTCCACTGACACTCTGCAGAAGCATGTTAATTTGTATTCTCATAGCCACTCCTGTTAAAACTCCAGACACCTAAACAAGCATAAAGTAATTAAAATTAAACATATTTAATTGATAATCATTATTTTTTATTACCGGCTCATATGTGGCATAAACTCCGTCCTTATCAGGATTAATTTTGGGGATACTAACAGCATTGTGATAATAGGGATCTGCTAAATAATAATGCGGCATTGAAAAGAACACCGGGGCACCCTTATATGCGGTGGACATATTCAACGCACCAAACGGAGGACATTCACCGTTACAAAAGCAACGGTTTTCCGGATTAATAAAACCTTAAAAAATATTAGGTATAATTATCTGTATTCTCTAAATACATTTTAGTACCATTATCGAATATATGGTCGCCTGGTGTATATTTGTCACTAAGAACACCCTTAATAGTATCTTCTTTTTCATATCGCATTGTTACATAAGTATTCAGTTCAGGAACGTAGAGAACTAGCTTCTCTTTTCTATCCCGGTTCATTCTTGTAAACTCCCCTGGAGAACCAAGCACTTTTCCACATTCTCCCTCGAAGTAGTCAGTATATTTATTTCCTTTGACTGTGTACAAGTCTCCGTATTTGTCGTCAACAATTGTGTGGAAATTTAATGGTCCAACTATGAAGTCCGTGTAGTTTTTCTATGAACAAGAATGTATGACGTATAGTAGAATAAAGCAAGTATTTTTATATATTACGGCTACCCTATCTGATTTTTATGCAATTCACAAATATTAGTTTATTATTTTGAATACATATTTGATCTAAAACTTTTACAACTAACCCCCCCCCCCCCCCCCCCCCAGGAGGAAAATTAAATGCCATCTGGCGGCACCACATTAATTAGCAATGCACACCCATATGGTGCCGCCAGATGGCGTTTAACTTTCCTCCTATGGGGTTAGTTGCATCATTTTTGTATAAAACGACAAGCGCTGAATAGACGCTTTCCAAATACTATACAGACGCATGCTTTGGACGGCTCATCGTCTCAATGTAATTAAATATATTTTACAGATAGTAATATTTCCGCAGTACGGATATTATTTGTGAAATACACACATTATTTAATTATATAGTAATGTAAAATAATATGGTTATATTCCCCTGAAAGCCCAAACATAATCAAATTAAAATTACTATATTAATTATTTCAAAACAAACGTTTTTTTTATTACCTTGTAGAAATATCCAAACTTATCTTCAACCCCAGACGACGCAAACGGTATTTTTGAAACAGCATCAAGAATAGGATCATGCGTTCCCTCAAACAGCAACTCTCTAACGCTTTTAGTAAAATGTATTTTACTATTAGTTGAACGGAAAGCTAAAGATACACCAAGTTTAGCAAATATGTTCCAATTACGGACTTGATAGGCGATAGTCTAAAAATATATACAATACAAACAGATATCATCATCATCAAAAAATAGTTACATTAGGTATTGGATTTATTGTAGTAATCATTTCGTTAATATCCCTAGTATCCTTTTCTTTCGCATACGTAAATTTCTTGACTAAATCGTATGTGGTGGTACCATTATCGTGTATTGTTACATTTATTTTTTCGATAAATAGATGGAATCTATAAGGCCCGAGCTCATCAAATTTTGGTTTGATTGATTTATCATACACGTCTTCCGGGTTGGTCCAGTTGTAGAAGTAGAAGTCATAGTTGTAGTGCTCTCTGTTAACTTGCCACTTTTTGTAGCAATTTGTTCCAGGTTGGAAGGTGAGCATATTCCGTACAATTATGTTCAGTAAGGTGGGGAATGAAATGTGGCTTACAGCCCCGACTATTAAAAAGAACAGGCCGGTGTAGATCAGGGTTCTTTTCTTGTATTTGAAGGGGTTTTTCAGCTTCACTACAAATAAGAAATTATAAATTATTCAACTGCTTCTAACAAATTTATAGTTTTTTTTTAAATATTCTAAATATATCATAATATAGGTACGTTAAAGGTATGTAGTTACATATGTATGTAGCTATATTAGGGAGAACATTTTGGGAAAGGGCATGGAGACTGTATTCAAACTCCTTCTCTCTATTATAATGTAAGTTTAGCACATTTTGCTATTTAGTAGCGAATAGATACTCAATTGTGCCAGATTATAGTGTGTCAGACTTTCTCAACGCATGACAGACATTTCTAGAGTTTATTGTTAAGGAGCCTACAGATACAAGTCCTGCTTCATTCTCGACTGCAATCCAAACACAAACTCTTCTAACAGCCAATAGATCCACAGTAGCGTAGGAAAACAAGTCTGTAGGACCATCAACATAATATACAATAATAAAAATTTGTCGGACCACTTCGGGGCGAATTTTCGCGAATCACCGTTCACAGTTTTTATGTCAAGTGAAGGTAAATACTAGATGATTAAACTCCTCTGAGATTCTCCCTTGACCTTGACCGGAAGGTAAATAGGTACCTTAACTTCACAGAAAACCTCTGAAAAACCGTTAAAGGTGATTCGCGAAAATTCGCTCCCTGCTGGGGATCGAACTCAGGCTCCCCAATACTCATGACGGACGACGCCTCTAACCACTCGTCTACTGAGCTGGGTTTATAATAATATTATTTTTTTTATTTATTTTTATTAAATATATACAATTTTGAAACAAATAAGGAAGTGTCATAACAATATCTTTAAAAATAATACAAGTTTGTGAATTAGACGTTTTTTTTGGTTAAATATTTTTTAAGCTTTCTGTGAAGTTAAGGTAAATACTCCTTTGAGCTTTTCCCTTTGCCGGTGGAAAAGCCTCACGGCTGATAGCCCTATGAAGATAAAGATTACTGAAGTTTTTTTCTTAATTTTTATTAGTTTAAGTTAGTTATACTCTATACGAGTTATGCAAACTATATAATTACGAAAAATATGACACATTTTGTAATATGTACAAAAGTACCCACATTAAAGTAATAAGAGACTAACTTACTCTGAACCGAGGTAAGAACCACAGGTCTGTAATCCTATAAACATGGGAATGGCTGATATTTCACTTTGTATTAAATTTAATTAAAATGGTTTTTGAAATTAATATGGAACTAGTACATGCCCTCAACATATCATGTACCTTGAAGGGTTCGCGTGAAAAACAAACAACTATTTAGTTTATATAGTTAACAAATGCTATTCATAGCTATCAATAGGGGAAGCAGACTCCACGATGCGTTTATATACCGTAATTGACCACACGCAACTATAAATCAAGTATTTTCTATCTGTACTGTTAAATGGGATAACAACGTGCTGAGAGTAACTAACTATAATAAACATGACACGCCGCGAATAATAATTACGAACAACACGTATCGAACTAAATCAGAAAACTATTTTTGTTGGATGTATGTTAGTATTATGCGCAATTACTATAATATTGTTGAGTCTACATGAAACATATTTAACAACTGATAGGCATTCAGAGCTAATTATTTTTCGTATATTTAATCATATAGATATTTATAGACATGTTAATGGCGATTTTCTTTCAACTGTGTATTGTAACTGTACATAATATTATTGGTCTACTCGTTATCTTATTATCCTTTTCAGTTGTGATTTGGAAAGATATGTGTGTTATATATTTAAAAAATAATTAATATAATTTACTGTCAACTCTGTTAACGTAAATATTTATTAGATTATGTTAGGTCAGGGGTCGGAAACAGCAGCTCGCGAGCCACATGCGGCTTGTTTGATCCTGTGTGTGACTCGGACACACCCCTACCTTACTCCTTTCTGGATGTTGATGATCACACATGCTGTTTAATATATGCTCTTCAGGGAAGCACTGGAGGGACAACAAGCAGGACTAATTGTTAACGGATAATTTATTAAAAAACCTCCGATATAGAGGATCATTAGATAATTTTTCTTCTTCTCTTTAATGTTGGTAATTTTTTATAGAAAAAGTGCATCAATTGCTTTAAATTTGCATTTTAAAAATACTTTTTAATCATACTACAACATAGTACAATACTATTCAATCAATTTCTCGTCATGAGTCTGCCCCTGACGATGTATTTAGTTCTAGTTTGAAAACTTTCCTCAGTACACTTCAATCACTTCAAATGTTGTCTATCTCTTTAATCAGGAGCTTTTTGTCTCATTATGTTTTATATTATTTTTTTAATACCATCCCAGTAACCACTTACAATAAATTTTGAAAAATTGTAATTAATTATAGATGATACAAATTATTTAAAATCTATATTGCTTTTATTGCGAATTCTTCGTGATGTTTTTGGCATTAATCTTGTTTTTATTTGAAGGATGAGATCAGGAGAACCAGCAGGAAAGCGTTGATAACTACGGCAAGTTTCTAAGCTTAGGGGATTTTCTAAATTTTATATTTCACCTCTTTAAATATGTAGTAGTACATTTGAGGAACTATATTTGTATGAAGAAATAAATAAAAATTAGTGTTCACGATTGTTGGAAAATGCGGTATTATTCATGTACAATTGCTTATATTTATTTTTCCAATTACTAATAAAAACTGATAAGGTGAATCGCATATAAGAATATTGAATAAAACAAATTAATCGAGTGTTGCACTAGCAACATAAAAACAATGAGTTTATTACACTTTTCCTCGTAAGGTTAATCGTATGTAATATATTTAAAGTGACAATAACAAATTAATCAAGCGTGCAATGTTAAACCTAACTTACAATAAATATATGTCTGATAATAATTTAGCTAGACAGTTAAGGGATGGCTGGCCATAATAAAATCATCAATACGGCTAGTAATTACAGATTTATATTATAGAAGCAGCGTAGCATTCTATGCATCGCTCACTAACATGTTCAACCTTAAACTTCCGGATACACTGTCCGACTATCTAATTTTCTAATTGTATAAACTTTGTAATCACATCCTCCATGTTTCTATATAATACAAACTATTTGAATTATTCGGAATAATAAATATCAATGAAGCCGAAATAATAGATATTAAATATTTTTAATTAGTTATTGTCAGACACTACGATCAATGGCCTTTTCTGTTTCACCACATGACATACTTGATTGATTCGTAATCAGTGACTTTTTCAAATATTTCATTTGTTTTCGTGTCAGGGATAGCACAGATTATATCATCCACGCATTTTGAACGACAGCTCTGAGATGATTGTATCTAGTAATGCATACATTGCCAAATCTGCTAGGATATAGCTCATGGACCCATAGAGAGATTTCATTATTCGTTTAGAGAAGAAATTAATTAATATATCTGGAATCAAAGATGTAGCTAATAATCCTTGATAATTGTACAATTGTCACTCATTGTTTGCCATTGTTCAATGCTTTTGATCATCAAACCCAGGGGTATGGTGCTGAATAAAGAAACCACATCTAAACTAATTAGTGCATAATTAGGTGGTAGTTGGTAATTATTCATTAGTTTAGAAATTGAAAATAATTAGATACATAGTAGTTGTTTCTCTAGAACAGAGATACGCCTAAGCGTCGACCGCGTAACTATTCCTAGTCGCCCGCGTGTCTGATATACATATGAGCCTGCGAGAATAAAAGTGGTGTAAGTCACTTTTGAATTGTTTTGATGAAGAGAAGATTTTGCTTTTAGTATTTACGTAAATCGACGTGCGCAGTTATAGACTTGAAATCATTTTATTCATAAATAAAATTGTAACTGCTTATGTCGATTTACATAAATACCAAACACAAAATCTTCTCCTTTTCAAAACAGTCTTACACCACTTTCATTCTCACAGGCTAATATTACATATTGTTTTATTAATAAACAAATGATTTTGTGAGAAGGAATTATTATTTTCTCTCATTAAAAAGTAGTAATTTAAAGCCAAAAATAAGTTAAAATTTAAAATAAACATAGATAATACTAATACATATACATTAAGGTCGTTTTAGACAAGACAATTTCTTAGCTCAAAAGTTGTTCAAGAAATGAATTTATATATCCTCTACCCATACAATTTGTCCTTGACAAGTAGAACGCGTTATATTTTTCCATTCGATCTACCTTCCAATTCAATATTTCAAATA
Organism: Lordithon lunulatus; assembly: GCA_963942505.1. Classification (NCBI taxonomy): domain Eukaryota; kingdom Metazoa; phylum Arthropoda; class Insecta; order Coleoptera; family Staphylinidae; genus Lordithon; species Lordithon lunulatus. The sequence continues at coordinate 45,642,798 of OZ012671.1, forward strand.
ATTTGCTGTATGATACCTGACAATTTAGATTGTCTCGCATCTTGACTAACTTTTGAGTCACGAAATTGTCTTGTCTAAAACGACCTTTATATAACTTTATAATGTATGTGTATTAGTATTATCTATGTTTATTTTAAATTTTAACTTATTTTTGGCCTTAAATTACTACTTTTCATGATTACTTAATACATGTTAGACCGCCGCCTATAATTTACAAAATAGGTCGCCCAAAGTGATCAAACGTTTGCCCACTGCTGCTCTACAAGATATTGTCGATTAAACCAGATAAATTATCTATCGGAGAATTTACTGATGACGAACATTATTGGACATTATTGTTATTAATTATTTGTGTATTAAAAACCGCACTAATCACTAATATTCAAAAGTGTATCATAAAACATTTTTAATCCCTTTATTGTTTGCTTGTTTTATTGCTTACAAATGAGGAACATACAAAGTTGAATCCATAATATTCTCAAAACTTTGAAATAAAGCATATAATTACTCTATTTTACATACCTACATATCCAGACTCTCCTTACCAACTGTTTTTGATTTTCATGGATTGTAAAAAAAAACAGTTGGTCTGGAAATGTGGTATGTAAAAAATGAGTCCTGCGTGGGTCTACTTTATTTGATTTGCACTCGATGTATGTCCGCTAAAGTTTCCCCTGCACCCGTACAACACCCACAACAAGCATTCAGAGCAAAATTTAAAACTTTTAACTAACTGTTTTACCCTAAACAATCAAAATTACACTTTACACTTTACATAATTACAGTGATTATTGGTACAAGTAAAAATTGTATATAGACATAATTTCTGGATTGTTCTGATTTATCGCATATAGGTTTCATTGACCCGATACCCAATAAATGTATAGCGACATAACTCGTAACAGGACCGAACCAGGACTCTAATCTATACGGCACCTTACACGATCAATATTACTGTCAATATTTAAGAATAATGACAGTATTACTGTACGATAATATGTTTAAAATATTCATTATTCTAAAATGTTGCCAGTATTACTCATCGTGTAAGGTATAGTAATGATGTAATGAAGAGAATACAGATCTTTATCCGGATAGTTGATTACTTGATAAATATAAAAGGAGGATTGAAGCAAATACAAACAGTACTAGGATTGACAGTATTATTGACCGTGCAAGGTGTCTTAATATATCTATGTTTACCTAAAACTACTACCCACTACCTGATCAATGAAATATAAATGTATAAAACATAATTAATTGAAAATAAACAATAGAAATATATTTTAAAATAAATAAAATTAATGTGTATCAAATTTGAATTAAAAAAATTATTATATTGGTATTATTAATTAGCAAACCAAACATATACTGCAAAAACTATACACTTTGTATTTGTTATGGTAAACAACCTTTTAAATACTAAAGTAGGTCAGCAGATCCCATTTTAATTACTTTGTGAATATACTTTGTAATTGCTATGTAATTAAGATATTATTCCAAACATATGCTTGGCTTTGACCGTCATTTCTAGGTAACCAGGTTTTCCATGGTAATGACCGCAAAATTTCTTGTAATGGGCTGAATTTATTAGTTTCCGAATACAGCAGTACGGTGAGCATACGTCCTTTATTTAAAAGAACAGTCCTTTACAGTTAAAAGTCTACTGAAAAGTATCAAAATAATGTGAACATTTTTACAATATACATATGTAACAATTGGATTATTTTTAAATTTTAATGTATGTATTATATTATGCTACTATTTTCGTGATAAATGTTATAAATTAATTTTATAATTTAAAATTATTTTTGTCCTTTTATCCTTTAATTGTATTTTATTTGTATTTTATTTATATTTTATTTGTATTTTATTTGTATTTTATTTGTATTTTATTTGTAATTTATTTGAATTTTATTTGAATTTTATTTGTATTTTATTTGTATTTTATTTGTATTTTATTTGTATTTTATTTGTATTTTATTTGTATTTTATTTGTATTTTATTTGTATTTTATTTGTATTTTATTTGTATTTTATTTGTATTTTATTTGTATTTTATTTGTATTTTATTTGTATTTTATTTGTATTTTATTTGTATTTTATTTGTATTTTATTTGTATTTTATTTGTATTTTATTTGTATTTTATTTGTATTTTATTTGTATTTTATTTGTATTTTATTTGTATTTTATTTGTATTTTATTTGTATTTTATTTGTATTTTATTTGTATTTTATTTGTATTTTATTTGTATTTTATTTGTATTTTATTTGTATTTTATTTGTATTTTATTTGTATTTTATTTGTATTTTATTTGTATTTAATTTGTATTTTATTTGTATTTTATTTGTATTTTATTTGTATTTTATTTGTATTTTATTTGTATTTGATTTGTATTTGATTTGTATTTGATTTGTATTTGATTTGTATTTGATTTGTATTTGATTTGTATTTGATTTGTATTTGATTTGTATTTGATTTGTATTTGATTTGTATTTGATTTGTATTTGATTTGTATTTGATTTGTATTTGATTTGTATTTGATTTGTATTTGATTTGTATTTGATTTGTATTTGATTTGTATTTGATTTGTATTTGATTTGTATTTGATTTGTATTTGATTTGTATTTTATTTGTATTTTATTTGTATTTTATTTGTATTTTATTTGTATTTTATTTGTATTTTATTTGTATTTGATTTGTATTTTATTTGTATTTTATTTGTATTTTATTTGTATTTTATTTGTATTTTATTTGTATTTTATTTGTATTTTATTTGTATTTTATTTGTATTTTATTTGTATTTTATTTGTATTTTATTTGTATTTTATTTGTATTTTATTTGTATTTTATTTGTATTTTATTTGTATTTTATTTGTATTTTATTTGTATTTTATTTGTATTTTATTTGTATTTTATTTGTATTTTATTTGTATTTTATTTGTATTTTATTTGTATTTTATTTGTATTTTATTTGTATTTTATTTGTATTTTATTTGTATTTTATTTGTATTTTATTTGTATTTTATTTGTATTTTATTTGTATTTTATTTGTATTTTATTTGTATTTTATTTGTATTTTATTTGTATTTTATTTGTATTTTATTTGTATTTTATTTGTATTTTATTTGTATTTTATTTGTATTTTATTTGTATTTTATTTGTATTTTATTTGTATTTTATTTGTATTTTATTTGTATTTTATTTGTATTTTATTTGTATTTTATTTGTATTTGATTTGTATTTGATTTGTATTTTATTTGTATTTTATTTGTATTTTATTTGTATTTGATTTGTATTTGATTTGTATTTGATTTGTATTTGATTTGTATTTGATTTGTATTTGATTTGTATTTTATTTGTATTTGATTTGTATTTGATTTGTATTTGATTTGTATTTGATTTGTATTTGATTTGTATTTGATTTGTATTTTATTTGTATTTGATTTGTATTTGATTTGTATTTTATTTGTATTTGATTTGTATTTTATTTGTATTTTATTTGTATTTTATTTGTATTTTATTTGTATTTTATTTGTATTTTATTTGTATTTTATTTGTATTTTATTTGTATTTTATTTGTATTTTATTTGTATTTTATTTGTATTTTATTTGTATTTTATTTGTATTTTATTTGTATTTTATTTGTATTTTATTTGTATTTTATTTGTATTTTATTTGTATTTTATTTGTATTTTATTTGTATTTTATTTGTATTTTATTTGTATTTTATTTGTATTTTATTTGTATTTTATTTGTATTTTATTTGTATTTTATTTGTATTTTATTTGTATTTTATTTGTATTTTATTTATATTTTATTTGTATTTTATTTGTATTTTATTTGTATTTTATTTGTATTTTATTTGTATTTTATTTGTATTTTATTTGTATTTTATTTGTATTTTATGTGTATTTTATTTGTATTTTATTTGTATTTTATTTGTATTTTATGTGTATTTTATTTGTATTTTATTTGTATTTTATTTGTATTTTATTTGTATTTTATTTGTATTTTATTTGTATTTTATGTGTATTTTATTTGTATTTTATTTGTATTTTATGTGTATTTTATTTGTATTTTATTTGTATTTTATTTGTATTTTATTTGTATTTTATTTGTATTTTATTTGTATTTTATTTGTATTTTATTTGTATTTTATTTGTATTTTATTTGTATTTTATTTGTATTTTATTTGTATTTTATTTGTATTTTATTTGTATTTTATTTGTATTTTATTTGTATTTTATTTGTATTTTATTTGTATTTTATTTGTATTTTATTTGTATTTTATTTGTATTTTATTTGTATTTTATTTGTATTTTATTTGTATTTTATTTGTATTTTATTTGTATTTTATTTGTATTTTATTTATATTTTATTTGTATTTTATTTGTATTTTATTTGTATTTTATTTGTATTTTATTTGTATTTTATTTGTATTTTATTTGTATTTTATTTGTATTTTATTTGTATTTTATTTGTATTTTATTTGTATTTTATTTGTATTTTATTTGTATTTTATTTGTATTTTATTTGTATTTTATTTGTATTTTATTTGTATTTTATTTGTATTTTATTTGTATTTTATTTGTATTTTATTTGTATTTTATTTGTATTTTATTTGTATTTTATTTGTATTTTATTTGTATTTTATTTGTATTTTATTTGTATTTTATTTGTATTTTATTTGTATTTTATTTGTATTTTATTTGTATTTTATTTGTATTTTATTTGTATTTTATTTGTATTTTATTTGTATTTTATTTGTATTTTATTTATATTTTATTTGTATTTTATTTGTATTTTATTTGTATTTTATTTGTATTTTATTTGTATTTTATTTGTATTTTATTTGTATTTTATTTGTATTTTATTTGTATTTATTTGTATTTTATTTGTATTTTATTTGTATTTTATTTGTATTTTATTTGTATTTTATTTGTATTTTATTTGTATTTTATTTGTATTTTATTTGTATTTTATTTGTATTTTATTTATATTTTATTTGTATTTTATTTGTATTTTATTTGTATTTTATTTGTATTTTATTTGTATTTTATTTGTATTTTATTTGTATTTAATTTGTATTTTATTTGTATTTAATTTGTATTTTATTTGTATTTTATTTGTATTTTATTTGTATTTTATTTGTATTTTATTTGTATTTTATTTGTATTTTATTTGTATTTTATTTGTATTTTATTTGTATTTTATTTGTATTTTATTTGTATTTTATTTGTATTTTATTTGTATTTTATTTGTATTTTATTTGTATTTTATTTGTATTTTATTTGTATTTTATTTGTATTTTATTTGTATTTTATTTGTATTTTATTTGTATTTTATTTGTATTTTATTTGTATTTTATTTGTATTTTATTTGTATTTTATTTGTATTTTATTTGTATTTTATTTGTATTTTATTTGTATTTTATTTGTATTTTATTTGTATTTTATTTGTATTTTATTTGTATTTTATTTGTATTTTATTTGTATTTTATTTGTATTTTATTTGTATTTTATTTGTATTTTATTTGTATTTTATTTGTATTTTATTTGTATTTTATTTGTATTTTATTTGTATTTTATTTGTATTTTATTTGTATTTTATTTGTATTTTATTTGTATTTTATTTGTATTTTATTTGTATTTTATTTGTATTTTATTTGTATTTTATTTGTATTTTATTTGTATTTTATTTGTATTTTATTTGTATTTTATTTGTATTTTATTTGTATTTTATTTGTATTTTATTTGTATTTTATTTGTATTTTATTTGTATTTTATTTGTATTTTATTTGTATTTTATTTGTATTTTATTTGTATTTTATTTGTATTTTATTTGTATTTTATTTGTATTTTATTTGTATTTTATTTGTATTTTATTTGTATTTTATTTGTATTTTATTTGTATTTTATTTGTATTTTATTTGTATTTTATTTGTATTTTATTTGTATTTTATTTGTATTTTATTTGTATTTTATTTGTATTTTATTTGTATTTTATTTGTATTTTATTTGTATTTTATTTGTATTTTATTTGTATTTTATTTGTATTTTATTTGTATTTTATTTGTATTTTATTTGTATTTTATTTGTATTTTATTTGTATTTTATTTGTATTTTATTTGTATTTTATTTGTATTTTATTTGTATTTTATTTGTATTTTATTTGTATTTTATTTGTATTTTATTTGTATTTTATTTGTATTTTATTTGTATTTTATTTGTATTTTATTTGTATTTTATTTGTATTTTATTTGTATTTTATTTGTATTTTATTTGTATTTTATTTGTATTTTATTTGTATTTTATTTGTATTTTATTTGTATTTTATTTGTATTTTATTTGTATTTTATTTGTATTTTATTTGTATTTTATTTGTATTTTATTTGTATTTTATTTGTATTTTATTTGTATTTTATTTGTATTTTATTTGTATTTTATTTGTATTTTATTTGTATTTTATTTGTATTTTATTTGTATTTTATTTGTATTTTATTTGTATTTTATTTGTATTTTATTTGTATTTTATTTGTATTTTATTTGTATTTTATTTGTATTTTATTTGTATTTTATTTGTATTTTATTTGTATTTTATTTGTATTTTATTTGTATTTTATTTGTATTTTATTTGTATTTTATTTGTATTTTATTTGTATTTTATTTGTATTTTATTTGTATTTTATTTGTATTTTATTTGTATTTTATTTGTATTTTATTTGTATTTTATTTGTATTTTATTTGTATTTTATTTGTATTTTATTTGTATTTTATTTGTATTTTATTTGTATTTTATTTGTATTTTATTTGTATTTTATTTGTATTTTATTTGTATTTTATTTGTATTTTATTTGTATTTTATTTGTATTTTATTTGTATTTTATTTGTATTTTATTTGTATTTTATTTGTATTTTATTTGTATTTTATTTGTATTTTATTTGTATTTTATTTGTATTTTATTTGTATTTTATTTGTATTTTATTTGTATTTTATTTGTATTTTATTTGTATTTTATTTGTATTTTATTTGTATTTTATTTGTATTTTATTTGTATTTTATTTGTATTTTATTTGTATTTTATTTGTATTTTATTTGTATTTTATTTGTATTTTATTTGTATTTTATTTGTATTTTATTTGTATTTTATTTGTATTTTATTTGTATTTTATTTGTATTTTATTTGTATTTTATTTGTATTTTATTTGTATTTTATTTGTATTTTATTTGTATTTTATTTGTATTTTATTTGTATTTTATTTGTATTTTATTTGTATTTTATTTGTATTTTATTTGTATTTTATTTGTATTTTATTTGTATTTTATTTGTATTTTATTTGTATTTTATTTGTATTTTATTTGTATTTTATTTGTATTTTATTTGTATTTTATTTGTATTTTATTTGTATTTTATTTGTATTTTATTTGTATTTTATTTGTATTTTATTTGTATTTTATTTGTATTTTATTTGTATTTTATTTGTATTTTATTTGTATTTTATTTGTATTTTATTTGTATTTTATTTGTATTTTATTTGTATTTTATTTGTATTTTATTTGTATTTTATTTGTATTTTATTTGTATTTTATTTGTATTTTATTTGTATTTTATTTGTATTTTATTTGTATTTTATTTGTATTTTATTTGTATTTTATTTGTATTTTATTTGTATTTTATTTGTATTTTATTTGTATTTTATTTGTATTTTATTTGTATTTTATTTGTATTTTATTTGTATTTTATTTGTATTTTATTTGTATTTTATTTGTATTTTATTTGTATTTTATTTGTATTTTATTTGTATTTTATTTGTATTTTATTTGTATTTTATTTGTATTTTATTTGTATTTTATTTGTATTTTATTTGTATTTTATTTGTATTTTATTTGTATTTTATTTGTATTTTATTTGTATTTTATTTGTATTTTATTTGTATTTTATTTGTATTTTATTTGTATTTTATTTGTATTTTATTTGTATTTTATTTGTATTTTATTTGTATTTTATTTGTATTTTATTTGTATTTTATTTGTATTTTATTTGTATTTTATTTGTATTTTATTTGTATTTTATTTGTATTTTATTTGTATTTTATTTGTATTTTATTTGTATTTTATTTGTATTTTATTTGTATTTTATTTGTATAGTATACAATGCAATCCAAATAAGAGAGAACACTCTGTAAATATACAGTACTAAAGTTACAGTTGCCCTCTTATTTGGATCACACTGCATAGATTATTTTTAGAAAAGTAAGTTCGTTGATTTTGAGTTAAATCTGAAGGTTGAAAACTATTGTTTATAAACAAATATATGTATATAAATTAAAACGCATATTTCTACGAATACATTAATAATCAATGTCACATTTAATATGCATCACATATATACAAATTCATTCCTATACCATATAGTCTAGTAATATATAAATGAAAACATACATTATATTGAAAGATAAAAAAAAGCAATTACAAAAAAGTAAACAATAATTCAAACCACTAATGCTGGCACCCGCACGCGTAACCAATTTTCTTACAGAGAAAACATATTAGAAATAATAATTACTCCGACAACAAATCTGAAAATTGCGTTTATATAATTTTTTATTGGTTTTATCTAAAATTTAGATTTATTTAAAGCCATGTGAACAGTTACAGTTGGTACTAAAACTGTCGTACATAGGTATGAATATGTGTCTAGATAATATTATAATTCAAATAAATAATGGTATATATAGATATACCATTATTTATATGAATTATAATATTATCTAGACATATATTTACCCAAAAATATCAACTATAATAAAATTCTAAAGGAAGTTAAAACTAAAAATTGTTTGAAACAATTTAAACTTCGTTTTTAGGTACGGCTCGTATGTTCAGCGTTTTATACTACCCAAGAATTTTACACAAATAATGTTTGAAAAATGTATTTGCAGTTTAAAACATAAACCAAAAAAAAACATGTTTGGGGCATAAGTTTCAAATTTGATTTATGTACGTGTTATAAAGTATATTGGTCATTTTATTCGCATTCGCTTTATTATAACTCAAGTTATAGCCGTATCATACAAATAAAATAATGTTTGAAAATTATAATTGCAGTTTAAAACATAAACCAGAAATAACATGTTTGGGGCATCAGTTTCAAATTTGGTTTATGCATACATGTATGTGTTATAAATTGTATTGGTAATTTTCATCGCATTCGCTTTATTATAACTCGAGTTATAGCCGTATTACACTAATAATATTTACTGGAATGATAACTGATAGCTAAAATATATTATTACTTAACAAAACAAATTATTATTATTATGATACATATGATAAAACAATATACACTTGTTATATCATATTTTTGGATGCGAAATGCTTTGCTCACTTAATATTTATTACTAGTATCTCAAGAAATTTAAAATATTCTTTGTGCTCATAACACGAAACAAGTAAATACATACAAAACTTATATATGTTAATCCACCCCTTAGCAATCTACATATCTAGATTTCGATCTTATTAGATCTCATCAGTGTAGCTCAGGTAATGAGGGTGAATTCACACAATATCTCTAGTGGTTATATACAAAAATGATACAACTCCCTCCTAGCGGGTTAGTTGTATCATTTTTACATACAAAACTAAATAGTTTATTTTATAGGATACATTTTAGTTTCTATAATTACAATCATAATCATTTAATGAAGGTTCCAAAATTACATTTTCAACTTGATAATGTTTGCATGATTGGAGTTAAATTCACCTTGGTTATAATCAGAGATTCGGAATGGCATTGCCCTCTTTAATGAGTGACCACACAATGTCTCATGTCATAAAGAATATGAGCGATAAACCGGCGGCGAGCGCCGTAGAAAGCGGCGAGAAAGATTTATCGTGACCATTGAAATGTCCCATTCGATGATATCACTTTTAAGGGCCGTGAATGCAACCCGATATTTGTGCCAACTCGTCGATTTTATAAGGACATAAAACTTGATTTTATGATTTGAAGGTGCATATAACCTACCATTTAAATATTAGATCTGATTGCTGAACTATATTAGTATTTGAAAAGATTTAGCATGCCAATTATTTAGAAATTGTTAGGATTCAATTAAATTCCATCTATTTAGTATTTATGATCGAATCGACCGCAAGGTAAAAAGGATATATGTATATAGAATATATATATATATATGTATATATATATATATATATATATATATATATATATAGTATTTATGATAATTTTTAATTGCATAAGAACACTCAATTAGTCAATAGTACACTAGTAGTAGTAATAGTTACTGTTGTGTCCTTCTGTCGTGTGTTAGTCAATTAAATTAGTGCAGTCATTAAAAAGTGCGGAAAATAAGTAGAGTTCAAGATTTCAAGAGTCTATATTTAGAGAAAAAAAATGAAGACGGTATTATTTTCACAATTTGTCAGTAAAAACTTTGAATAAATTTGATTGATTTAATTGCATTAGAACTCGCCTTATTACGTTTTAAACACCCAAATTACTTGAAATTATCGCATTTTTTGTTTGTTTAAAAATGTAGTAGAGATAGTCTTGTTTTCAATATATATATATATATATATATATATATATATATATATATATATATATGTGTTGTGTGTGTGTGTATGTATGTGTGCGTATGTAAGTGTGTATATATTGAAAACAAGACTAACTTAGCTATTGTTGTGCTTCGTAGTTTATAATATCCTATGTCTATTTTCCTTGTTTTCTCCTTTATATTTATGTTATCTAGGAATATTATAAACATTAGAGGGCTTACTGTTCTATCTCATCGTAGTCCTTGTTTGGTTGTAAATTCCTCTGATATCTAGTTTCCTGTCCTTATGTAATTGGGTGTCTTTCTGTATATACTTTGTATTACTCTTAGTAGTTGTTTGCTTATTTGTCCCTTTTGCTGTATATTTCACATCGTTTTTCTAGGTACTCTGTCGAATGCCTCTTCCAGATCTATAAATGCTATGAATAATTTAACCAAATTTTTAAAGCACTAAAAAAATGCGATATGTTCAAGTATATTAGGGTGTTTAAAGCGCAATAAATCGAGTGAATTAGAACAATTAAATTGATCAAATTTATTGACAGTTTTACAATAATCTATAGCTTCATATTAAGACTATAAGTATTATAAAATAGACGAATGCATTTTCCAGCATTATAAAATAGACATAACTGAATGTGTAATGAAAGATAATTTCATTTATCTTAAATGCGTTTATTAGAATTGTTTATAGTGCGATAAATGAGTTGTATAATGTACCAATTAACATTAAGTAATGATTTTGCTATCTCATTAGCGGCGTCAATAAAAATGGCAATGACCCGCAATGCTGTTGTTCGAATGCACGCTAAAATATAATTGCAAATTGTCTGGCACGGGCACATCGCTATATTCAGGGACAAATTAATGTTAAATCAGAATTGGAAAATTCAAAAATCATGTATATTTAAATAAAAACAGTTGGTTTTACTTTATCACATGTACATAAGTATAGATAGATAGTAAGTATTGTAATCTTGCGGATAAAAAATTCTTTTTTTGTAATTTTTTTTTCTATATTTATTATACGAGCTTTAAGATTCGTTGGAGAAATCGGGCGTAAGTAGTTAACGTTAGTTATTACTTCTAGGCCTGCAACAGTGTATCTGCGAGGTTGCTTATTGTCTGCAGGGTCCACTATCATGAAAGGTCATGATAAATTATTTTGTTTCTTATTCAGAAAGGTAATAGCTATATGTAGCATAGGATACATTTTGTATATTTTATGTATAGAAATGAGCTTTTTGAAAAAAATACTGATTTTTATCGATTTTTTTTTTCATTCTACAGATGTTTTCCTATAGTGACTTTTCATCCCTCTTTCTTCACCTTAAGAATCCTGGAAGTAGTTCCATCTTAGGCTATTGGCATTGAAGGATGTAGTTTAGTTTTGAATTCAAAAAATGTATAACTTATGAACGTGGCAACCAATCCTATGTTAAATCTTAGATAATATTATAAAAATATAAATAAAAATATAAATTATTATAAAAAGAATATGTGTTGTTAATTTGAGAATAAGGCTATTCGTGGAATAATATAATTTGAGTTATTTAGGGGGTCCCTTAAGGAATGAATGCAATAATACTAAATATAAACATCCACAGAATGTTACAGAAATACATGACAGAAACAACAAACAAGACAACGTGACTATATGGTTGTTTTTGTTTTTTTATTGTTTACCTTTTGGAAAACATAAAAATAAGATTAAAAGAACTATAGAATAAATAAAACAGAATAATCCAGACATATTGCCCAGACAGAAAGACCTAGGGTTGATAAATACATTATTATCATTCACGCGTATATAGTGTGTAACTGATAAATAAATAAAAGTCAAATCATATATGATTTTACTGTAGTGTAAATTAGTTATTCAATAAATTTGCAAAATTATTTACATAAAAGATATAAATAAACTTACATCTAAGTAATGTTAGATGCATAGAAAAGCATAGATTTGTTTCAGAAATATTATTTTATATTTCATAGAGAGAAATCAATCTTCAACTATCAACCCTTGGCCCCCTATATTTAATATTTTCATATAAATATTGAAATGAATAAACCAAAAATTCTCAAACAAATCTACACTTTTTTGAATATTTGTGTTTTTGCTGAGGGAACCTCAAATACGTTATTATTGCTTATCTTACTAAAATTATATCGCACCTTGAACCCACAACTTCGTATCTTTTAAAACAGTTAAAAGTTTAAAGATTGCAATAGTTCCAGTAGTATGTAAACTACTAAATAAAGTAATACTTAATAATAAGCAGGTATCGAAGAAAACGAACGTGCTATTCAAAACAATATATAGATAGACCCACTGATATACGGATGCAAAACATGGACATTGAGTATAATGTTATCTATTTTTTGTTTAAATAATAATTTGGTGTATTCTAATCGCAAAAAAATGATTATAGGAGCGTTATAATACACATAAGAATTATCAAAACAAAAATTAAAACCTGAAAATTCATTTTGGAAGTTACAACATTTGTCTTGTCTCAAGGTGCGATATATGAATTATATTAAAATTCTGGTCCCCAAATTGATTTCATAACGCAATATGTTTAAGGAAATGTCATGAAATATCAATTTGGGGACCAACATTTTAATAGTATTCATCAACAGAAAGGTGACACAAGTGCGAAATCGGTAATTTCAACTAAAACTGAAAATGTGATCACTGTAAAGGTGTTTTACTATTATGAAGTCAATTTTGGCCATTCAATCATTGTCCGCTAGAAAGCAGAAGTCTTACTTTTCCTCTGAACAGTTGCCCAACAGAAAGGTGACAGGCTAAAAACTAATTCACTAAGAAAAATAAAAAATTAATACGTTAAAGCCCTTCAAGTTTAATGTTGTTTGAATATCTAATCAAAGCTATTAACTTTATTTTTACTTTTACACCACACTGTGGTAGAAAAGGCCAGCGGATATATATATATATATATATATAATAACTTTGATTAGATATTCAAACAAGATTACACTTGAATGGCTTTAAAGTATTAATTTTTAATTTTTCTTAGTGAGTTAGTTTTTGGCCTGTCACATTTCTATTGGGCAACTGTTCAGATGAAAAGTAAGTCTATATATATATATATATAACTTTATTTTTCGACTTACCTAAAAAGACTATTATGGTATTTCTAAACTTATAATTATAATTTCTGATAATTCAGTAATTCACACTTGCGTCACTTTTCTGTTGGATGTGCGATATTCCATTTTAAAAATATATTATAGATTACTAGACTAAAATTAATTATACTATACAAATTACTTTTAAATTGCAGCCTATTTTCGCTGAAAATTTTCATCTTTAATGAAGCACAAACACATGCACACACAAATTCACAAAACCACTGGTCAATTAATTGTGCGATCTTGAAATATATACGTTAAGAAAAAGATGCAAAGTGCATTATAGTGGGGGCATATATAATGACACATGATATTGTATCATTAATGAATCTATACAAACAACATATTTAGGTGTACCATAGGTCGATAACTAAATGATTGATGGAAGTTCAATTACTTAGTTACTTAGGTGTTACCCAAAATCAAAATAATATTTTTTTTCTAAACAAAATATAAAACAATTAACAATTAAAAATATAAATAAATTATATTATATTTATTTGTACAATTAACACACACACATTATTTGTATAATAAACAGTTAAGATAATTACCTCGATGGTTTGCCACTATAGAGAAGATTTCGTATGTGTGTAAGTTCAATTACTAAGTACTAAGGTGTTACCCAAAATAAAGGCGATATTTTTTTTCTAAACAAAATATAAAACAATTAACAATTAAAAATATATTATATTATATTTATTTGTACAATTAACACACACACACACATTATTTGTATAATTAACAGTTAAGATAATTATCTCGGTGGTTTGCCATTATAGAGAAGATTTCATATGTGGTAAGTGTGCGTAAGTTCAAGTACTAAGTAGTTAGGTGTTGCCCAAAATAAAAACAATAATTTTTTTCTAAACAAAATGTAAATCAAATAACAATTAAAAATATAAATATATTATATTATATTTATTTGTACAATTAACACACACGCATTATTTGTATAATTAACAGTTAAGATAATTACCTCGATGGTTTGCCACTATAGAGAAGATTTCATATGTGGTAAGAGTGTGTAAGTTCTGAGTACTTAGATGTTACCCAAAATAAAAGCAATATTTTTTTTCTAAACAAAATATAAATTTAACAATTAAAAATATAAATATATTATATTATATTTATTTGTACAATTAACACATACACATTATTTGTATAATTAACAGTTAAGATAATTATCTCGGTGGTTTGCCATTATAGAGAAGATTTCATATGTGTTAAGTGTGCGTAAGTTCAAGTACTAAGTAGTTAGGTGTTGCCCAAAATAAAAACAATAATTTTTTTCTAAACAAAATGTAAAACAATTAACAATTAAAAATATAAATATATTTTATTATATTTATTTGTACAATTAACACACACATTATTTGTATAATTAACAGTTAAGATAATTATCTCCATGGTTTGTCACTATGGAGAAGATTTCATATGTGGTAAGTGTGTGTAGTAAGTTCAAGTACTAAGTAATTAGGTGTTCCCCAAAATAAAAACAATAATGTGTTTCTAAACAATAAACAATAAACAATATATAAAATAATTAACAATTAAAAATATAAATATATTATATTATATTTATTTGTACAATTAACACACACACACACACACACACACACACACACACATTATTTGTATAATTAACAGTTAGAGAATTATCTCGATGGTTTGCCACTACAGAGAAGATTTCATATGTGGTACATGCAAGACGGTGCACCCCATGTGCAACAGAATGTTATTCGCCTTCTGAATGCAGAATTTGGTGGTCGCTGGATTCGACTCAAAATTAAATAAAAAATATTGCGAACCGCTACTGAATTTGAATCAGAATTATATACGTCAATCGTTCTATCATGACAATGTGATCATTTTTTTCGTCGTAAATATGAAGCACGTTCTCATTGGTCAACTTAAATGTCCACCAGTTACCAAACAAAGACGAATTTACCAATAAAAAATAGAATTCTTGTTAGATTAACTCACCTATACCACCACTTAATGAATTGCCTTCCAATTATATATCACCCTGTATAGTGGTGAAAATAGTTCAAATCAACTAGCCTTAATCGCTGTGTATTACAAAATTAACGTAATTTTTCATTCAATGCCGCAGGGTATGTAATACATTATTATTTTTTGTATATAATAAATATATACAAAAAATAATCAAATATTGGATTGTTAAGGCGTCTACTTTGCGATAATTCATTTTAAAGGATAAATAAAGTTGCAAAGTGTAACTCAAGTGTGATAAAAAACAAAGTAAAAAATCATTTTATTTATCCTTAAAAAATAATCATTTTCCAAGATCAAAATGCATGAATTTAGTTAATTCAATTAACTTATTTTGTGCCTACACGATATTAGTTTCTACATATTCTTCTTATAAGCTTTTTCAATACAAGATTTTGTACCTGCTAACGAAATCTGTTAATATTTGCGATATCATTAATATTTTATGGCAATTCATAGACGAATATTAACATTGTATTCAAATTCTGATTGTGATACATTTAGACGGTGTATGATAAATGTATATCCATGTTTAGCTCTAGTGTAATAATTATGATAATTTGAATTAGTACGAAATTTATTTATGTTTACTTGAGATAATTGAATGTTTGCTGTTAATTTTTTCTGGGCGTTTTCGGAAAAAATACTGTATATTTTAAAACCAAATTTGTCCAGTTTTATGGACAATATATATATATATATATATATATATATATATATATATATATATATATATATATATATATATAATACGAGCAGCATTTATTTGATTTTTTGTTGCGAAAAATCACGTATCTAAATAATTCGGGAAACGTTTTGTTTATTTGCGATTAATTTCGTTAATTTGACATGATGATTAACATTAATTATTAAGTAATTAATTTGATTACTTTATAATTAATGTTAATTTATTGATTTTTCGGAAAAAAAAAAAGTTGTGTCGATTCGAATCTTTGAATTATATGAATCTATAAAAGGTTCATCTATGATTTGGTATGTGATCATTTACATGAATATTTTATAGTTTCATATAATTCCAAAATTGAATCCGACATAGGTTTTTATTTGTTTCTTGAAAAATCAAGAAATTCATTACTTAATAATTAATGTTAATTTCATGATTTTTCAAGGAAAAAATAAATAATTGTGTCGAATCGAACTACTATGAAACTATAAAATATTTATGCAATAGCTGTGTCGAATCGTATTTTGCAATTACTATGAAACTATAAAATGTTCATCTAAATGATCACATACCAAACTATTATATAAAACTATTCAAACGGGCTGATCTGGTGGCAGAAAATTAACTATATTTAGCAGGGAATCTGTTTGCATAATCTTTGATTTTTTATCATATACATGTCTATATACACAAAGCTTTGCTATGTATACCTTAAAATTACATTAACAATTACACATTGTTGTAGAAATCGTGTAAATTTAATGCAATCAACTGATAAAACAATAACACAGGTCAGCTGTTTACCTACGAACTCGTGGAAAACCGTTAATATATATTTGAATCGCCAATAGATGAACATTAGTAATTTCAAAATTCGATTCTACACAGCTATTGGATAAACATTTTATAGATTCATAGTAATTCCGAAATTCTATTCGACACAACTATTTCTTTTTTTCTTGAAAAATAATGAAATGAACATTAATTATTAAGTAACTAATTTGATTATATAATAATTAATGTTAATTTCTTGTTCTTTCAAGAAACATATAATAAGCTGTGTCGAATCGAATCGAATCTATAATTCCAAAATTCGATTCGACTTTTTTTTTGAAAAATCAATAAAGGAAAATGTTACTTTATTGATTTTTGCGTATAATTAATACATTAATATTAAGTAATAAAATTAATTAATGTTAATTTAATAATGTTTCATGAAAAAAAAGTTATGTCGAATCGAATTTTGGAATTATTATGAAACTATAAAATGTTAATAACATACAAAATTATGAAACTATAATTTCCGAATTTTCAGATATTTTTGGATTATAATCTAAATAGTACATGTTTTTTATAGTAATTATTGACCACATCAAGGACACAAACCCTTTACTTCGAGTGTGAACGTCTTTTGACGATGCCTTTAAAATTAAATAAAAAAATACACTTACTGTTTAGAAATTCTAAAACGTTTTAAGACCAATGAACCGCTCTGGATGTCACTCACAAATTAGTCTAAAATTATGACTTATTCACTCAACCGTTACGCAGTTTATTTAAAAGTAATAAAATCATCTTATCTTATCAAATTATACGACCTTTATTTACGAAATTGTTTGGGTTGTATAAAAAGGATTTGTGTCAGCTCTAAAATAATCAATATCAAGTTTGTTTGGAAATGAGATTTATTACACATCCACTTACACACATTCAATATTTTTAGTTGTCTATTTACTTTGATTGCATGATTACCTTTGTAATTCTAATAGCATGTTGATTGGAATGTTTTATTAATAATAACATATAATTAATATGGTCAGGAATTTACGCCCTGTTTTTCCAATGAATCTTAACTAGTTTAAGACCGTCTTAATAATAAGACGGTCTTAAAGCGTTGCACCAAACAAAAATCGGATCTTAAAACGATAAGTAAGACTAAGTAAGATCTACATATGTTTGGTGTAACATAATAAAAAT
The DNA here is from genome assembly GCA_963942505.1 of Lordithon lunulatus. Classification (NCBI taxonomy): domain Eukaryota; kingdom Metazoa; phylum Arthropoda; class Insecta; order Coleoptera; family Staphylinidae; genus Lordithon; species Lordithon lunulatus. The sequence goes on from OZ012671.1 coordinate 45,661,221, forward strand.
TTAAGACGTGGTTATATATAAGACGAACTTATATAGGACGAGATTATATAAGACGAGCTTATATAGGACGAGCTTATATAAGACGAGCTTATATAGGACGAGCTTATATAAGACGAGCTTATATAGGACGAGCTTATATAAGACGAGCTTATATAGGACGAGCTTATATAAGACGAGCTTATATAGGACGAGCTTATATAAGACGAGCTTATATAAGACGAGCTTATATAAGACGAGCTTATATAGGACGAGCTTATATAAGACGAGCTTATATAGGACGAGATTATATAAGACGAGCTTATATAGGACGAGCTTATATAAGACGAGCTTTAAGATTCGTTGGAGAAACCGGGCGTAAGTCTTGTAACTCCTGCTCTTGACCTGACCTATTATTTAGTATACAATAAATAGTAGTATCTAATGAGAATCAACATACACATTTTATTACTAACCAATTTGAATTTCGCCAAAAACACACAACCATCGGCCATATGCATAGATTCTCCAACATGATTGAAAATGTGCTAGAAAACAAATAAGCTTGCGCAGCTGTCTTTTTAGACATTGCTCAGACATTCTATAAAGTATGGCACATACATAAACTAGACAAAATACTACCCAAACAATATATAGACATACTGTCATCTTACTTAACGTAAAGGCAGATATTTTCAAATAAAGCAAGAATACTCTCATCTACAAAAAATAGGCGCAGGAGTGCGTCAGGGAAGCGTGCTAGTATACTTTTTATACACAATGGACATAGCAGTAACCGAGTGAGTAACAACAGAAACATTTTGAGATGATACAGTCCTACTTGCAGTCAGGATAAATGCGGAGAACGCCACCGCTAATCATCCGATTTTTTTTCGAATAAAGCAAGAAGGCGCATACTCTCATCTGCAAAAAACAGGTGCAGGAGTGCATCAGGGAAGCGTGCTAGGACCAATACTATACTTGTTATACACAATGGATATACCAGTAACCGAAAGAGTAGCAACGATATTTAATTAGGATGGACAAAAAGAATCAAGCATAACAGGTATAGGAAGCAAGATATGAAAATAAAAGAAGAAGAAGAAGACCAAGAAAAGAGTGGGACAACATAATAGAGGAAATAATAATCAAGAAAGACAGTTAAGCAAGCAAGAGAACTGGCGAAGAACAGAAAAGAGCGGAATATAAAACTTTTCTTTTGTATGTATTATATTAATGTTTTTTTTTCTCTTCTTATTTTTTTGGTATAGATATGTCTTTATTTTAAATATTTGTCTTCAATTTCTATATTAATTCACTTTATTGTTTTCCCTTAGAATTTACACTTCCTCCCTTCTTAGTATGCCTTTTTTAAGCTGATTCCGTTCTCAGTTATTTCTTTATTTAATTTCTTTTGTACGTTCCTCATACTCGATTATACTAATAAAAAGAAACATATAATCAATACGCTTATGTTTGTATTGCTATTATTGATATTGATATTATCGAATTCGGAAAATACATAGATGTACAAAAAAATGAGTCATACATATTATGAACTAATGATTTACAACGAGTGTAGACCACGGATCCATTGCGCATTATGCAAACTACTATTGCAAGTAAGATGTATGAGAGCCAATTAAACACAATTAAAAATTTGCAGGATAGTGATCGTGGTACTGTACTGGTGTGTCTGTAAAAATATCATAATCATAAATAAGTGTTCAAACCTGCGACAGGCAGCAGGTGTTAAAAAGTGGTGTACTTGCCACTTGTATCATTTGTATGTATATTGAGCATGCATTAATTTATTGTTAATGAATGTACAAATTGATTTATGTTTACTATCTGCAGAATAATTAGTTTGTAATTCTATATATTTGTTTGATTGTTTAATTATATAGTAGTTATTTATATGTGGCACGTGGATGAATAATTTAAAATTAAATTTACAGGTATCTGACTAGTGCACATTACTTAATACTGGATACTCATATGTGTTATTGTAATAATTCATTTAAATCGATTAAATTTTTAATTTGCTTTTCACTTCCTGGGGGTGGATTTTTGAGCGATCGCAATGATTATACCGATCGGTAGACCTTCGCAATTATTGCGAATGGTGTCGATTTGTGACCCTTCACTTCGTGAAAGATGCAGCTTAATTTTGAAAGAACTGGAAGCTAGACAGTAGTTATGTTTTGACATTCATTATTGAGTTAATTCTATTAGTTCAGTACTATCAAACTTATTCGCGTATGGTAATAGCGATCAAAAATCGCACCCCTGATCTTTAATACTGAATTATATCTTGTTATAACTCTTACGCCTAATCAACGCCTACATACATTTTCCGGCAAGTATTTAAACATTTCTCAAACGCCCATTTGCATTAAAAATTTAATTAATTGCATTCTTCATTATAACAAATTAACGGGATTCTCGCAAAATACCACAACTATATGCTGTACGGTCAACGTTAGTTTGGTGCGAAATTACCGACCTACATTGTGTGTAGGTGAATAAAGAGTCGATAGAAAAATCATAAAAAAGACCTTTATTAGGCATAGTAGTCCAGTAACCTTGTCATGGTTATATGGGTCATAAGTTGCATCAAGTGGGGGTAGTTAGTTTCTTTTCTTTTCATATACGGGATGTGCCTGATATGCAAAATTCGACCTCGGCAGCCCTCCGGAAAACTTTTCAATAACTAAAAAACTGCTCCATTTTTGTAATTTTTTCGATTTCTTTCCATTTTCAACCATGAATTAGCACATTTTAGACTAAGACCTTTCTATGCTAAACTAGATTCAATTCTCTCCAATTTGGGACTAAGGAAGCTCGGTATCCCTAATATTTTCCGAAATACAGCTAACACAAAATTCTTACAAGTCCCTTCTCAAAATCTTCCCAAAAAACTACAATAAAATGAAATAGGGAAATAAAATGCACATTTTCTTATATAACATTGTATGCCCTCCTTCTCCACACTAAACCCCCTCTGCCTCTCCCATGTCAGCCTCTTGCACATTTTCACGACCTTCCTATCCTCTCCCAACCATTCATATACCTTTCTGCAATCTAACCCACTCTGCTTTCACACCCTCATATTCATTGTATTGTTGCCACCATACAAACTTTGTCTGATGCACTCCCCTGGTTAAGTAGCTCAGTTTTCTTGCCACTCAATACACCTCATTATCATTTCTACCTTAAAACCCAGGCTATCCATTTTTCTCAGCTTTCCCTCAACCCACACCTCATACATACCCACCCTTTCATACATCCTTCCTCTGTCCATTCTTTATCTACTATCCATCCTACTCCTACATATCATCCATACCTCCCTCACCAGTATTTCTTCGCGTAACTCCGGTAACCTTTCTTTAAACTTCACAACCCCCACACACGACTCTCATTACATGCTCATCCGGTTTGTCTCCTGTAACAGCGCCGCCCTCGATGTTGACCTTTCGATACCTAGTAGACTCTTTAGAAACCATCCTTGCACCCTTTCCATTACATCCCACTCTTGCAATCCCCACATTTCCACTTCATACAACAAATATAGGCTTTATACATGTATCCCAGATCTTGCACGCTATTTTGAGGTTACCGCCATAAGAAACATGGGAGGTTTCAAAATAGCGTGCAAGATCTGGGATACGTGTATAAAGTCTATATTTGTTGTATGAAGTGGAAATGTGGGGATTGCAAGAGTGGGATGTAATGGAAAGGAAGCAAGGATGGTTTCTGAAGAGTCTTCCACTTCGCTATCGCCCAAGCTATTCTCGCTTTCGCCTGCATACACTCCACATGCATCCTAAACATTCCTTCACATTCAAAACAAAAGCCGAACTATTTAAAACCATTCACTCTGTCAATGATTGTTCCCTTCCATTTCAGCTCCTCCACTCTTCCCTCCTGCCGCTATTCCTAAATCATCCATTTGGTCTTTTCCACATTCACCACTAGAAATGGAGTAATTATAGTTTGGTCCTTATTTAAGATGAGTTGCAATAGAAACTGTAGTAATATGTTACCGTTTCGGCGAATATGCCGCTTACCCCTGCTCCACGCTCAGTAGGGTAGGTAAAACCCGGGCTGCGTGCGCCTCTTCAGCGGATGTTAAGAGTGGGGGCCCGTTCGCCCCCTATAAATAACGTGCACGCACCCCTAAACGGCAGTCAGTTCTCCCTCACCAAGACTCAGAGGACTGATTCGTATTACCCGTCTATCGCCTTGAAAGCGATACTTGAGTTTAACTTTTACCTTTGGTAAATCGATCCTCCCTCACCAAGCTCAGAGGATCGATTTATTCCCTTGCAACTATCAGCTTACACTGTTAATTGTGCCCCATCTCCCTCTTGTGACGGTTCTCCCTCACCACGGCTCAGAGAACCGTTTCAAGAACATCCTCGACGCCTAGCGTTGATCCTATCTTCCCCATAAGACGGCCTGACGGTTTTTAACCCTCCCCGTGCCTATCTTACGAAGAGCTGGCCCCGACGACGGGCTGCAGCTTCCTTCACCAACCCCGTCGACGCCAAGCATCGATAACAAATATGAGGAATTTTATAAATCATATAAATTTAATGTCGCTAGCACATTCGCATTTCCTTAACTGCCCGATATCGGCTCGTTAATTATTAGACCGTACGTTAACCAATGGCGTATCACAAATGAATCCTGAATGAAGGATACGATTCAAACAAGAATTAATAAATAATATTCAACGGGTGAGTCGTCTATCGAATCACAAGTTTTCCTGGTTAATTATATATATATATATATATATATATATATATATATATATATATATATTTATATATATATATATATATATATATATATATATATATATATATATATATATATATATATATATATAAGGAAATAAATTGTATCTTGTTAAGTCGGAGTCCAGCGCTCTATTTCGATAGATTTCTGAAATAGCCAGCTAGTAACTGATATTTATATAAGAAACTGTCCTAATTGAATTTTCGTCTCTCAATGTTAATTTCTAGAAAAATAATTCTGCCTCTAGTAGTAGTAAGCCAGAAATTTTTTTAGTGACATCTAATGTATGTCCACTAAAAAATTTTGGACAAATGCGTGGGTATTTCCAGTATCTTTAGTTTTGAAATGTTATGGAATAAATTCATAAATTAAAAAATTAATATTTATTTATAAAATAAAAATAAAAACTGTACAATAAGGTTTACAATTACACTTCGTCCAACATATACCCCTAAATGTCTCCCTTTATCCTAAGTGGCAGTTCCTCGAGCATCATAATAGCCTGCGGAATTTTATACTCATTCTTCTTGTCCTTTTCATTCCTCATCAAGCATAGGAACATCATGACTATCAGCATCATGAAAATTATGCCAGTGGAGATGAATATGTACGACGCACATTTGCTTAAGTCTGGCAGGTTTTGCAGGATGTTAATGTTGAAAGCCAAATCATCCGCCATCGTCACAATTTGATCGAAGTAGAAGACGGGCACGAATATTTTGGGCACGTCTTCAAATAAACTGAAATTTAGAACGAAATTTAAACTAAATATTACTATTTTTACAAAATTACTAGAATTATTAAATGTTAGACTTCTAGGAAATAATCTACGTCTTTAAATAAACTGAAATTTAGAATGAAATTTAAACTAAATATTAATATTTTTACAAAATTACTAGAATTATTAAATGTTAGACTTCTAGGAAATAATCTACGTCTTTAAATAAACTGAAATTTAGAATGAAATTTAAACTAAATATTAATATTTTTACAAAATTACTAGAATTATTAAATGTTAGACTTCTAGGAAATAATCTACGTCTTTAAATAAACTGAAATTTATAACGAAATTTAAACTAAATATTACTATTTTTACAAAATTACTAGAATTATTAAATGTTTTAGGAAATAATCTACGTCTTTAAATAAACTGAAATTTAGAACGAAATTTAAACTAAATATTAATATTTTTACAAGATACTAGAATTATTAAATGTTAGACTTCTAGGAAATAACCTACGTCATCAAATAAACTGAAATTTAGAACGACATTTAAGCTAAATATTACTATTTATACAAATTTCTACAATTATTAAATGTTAGATTTCTAGGAAATAAACGAAAGACTTAATGTACCATGATTGTACCATATTTTAAGCAAAATATTCAGCAAAAAGGAAATAAGTTGAAAAACTAAAATGAGAAAAAAACATATTCAGGCTAATTAACAGATGGCAGTGAGAATTAGGTATTAACAAATGCAATGAAACGTAAAATTCAGGCGATCAATATGAAGTACCATAGAAAAGTAATGAGAGTAACACGAATAAAAATAATCAAAAACATCATAAGAGAAGAGGACGAAGAGAAGAGTGTAACTAGGAGTAGAATCTATAACCCACAGGATTGAGAAACCGCAATTACTGTGGTTCGGATTTGTTATCATTTCAAACAACTTACTTGAATAATATTTCACTGTATTCTTAATAGAAACAGTAAAAAAACATAGTATTTTTTTCATTAAAAAAATGTCTTTACCTTAAGCCTGGGACCGGTTGCAGTAACACGTTTAACTGCATACGGGCTGCTAAATCTACAACTATTGCTGTTTTCTGAAAGAAAAGAAAACAATTACATTATAAAATACGGTTTTGTTACGTTATTTATGTATTTTATTGTAAAAATAAATTGTAAATTGTAATCAATTTGTTTGTTAAAAATTATCAAAAAATCGTCAGCGTTGAATGTGCGAATTCATTCGTGTGTTCGGCAATAAATAAACTATTTTTGGTGAACGTTAAATAATCAATGTATCAAACACGTTTACTTATCGGTATCTGCAATTGCACATGAAAAAAATAAATGTGTACCCTATACACCCCTGCCTATAGCCTATAATTAAAAACCAGGTCACCCAAAGTGATCAAAAATGTAGCCACCCTTGCCCTATACCTTCACCAAGGTAAAGTAAATGACTTTAAGAATAGTCTGGATATAAAATTAAAATCAGTAATTATTATAAATATAAATATATAATGTAAGCGTTATATTATCGATAATTTAATAATGACTTGTCAATAGAATATTCAATAACACATTTTTTAATTTCTCATCAGCGTAGTGTTTACATAAATATAAATTAAATGATATATGTGTTATGCATGTTAAGTAATTTTATAAATAAATAATGCACGCACAAAATAATTAAAATAATTTACCGGTTCTAGTGTAATATAAAAATCATGTTTCTCCTTGCTGGGTGTCATACCATCAATAATATTAATATAATATGGATCGGAATTGTAAAAATGGGGCAGTGATAAGAATATGGGGGCATCCATACGGCATGCGGAGATATTGAGCACCCCACTCGGTATACACTCCCCGTTGCAGTAACAAGCATACTCTGGGACTTTAGTACCTAAAAGAAAACCATATAATTTTAGACATTGAACATTGCTGGGTAACGAACTGGAAATTACCATTATCGAATAAAGTCTGCGCGGAAAATTTATATGAATTCACCCCCTTTACGGTCACGTCGGTTTCGTATTCGAGCATAGCAAACGTACACATTTCCGATGAATATATCTCTATGGAGTCGCGTGCTCTGTTGATGGGGTGAAATTCCCCGGCGGATCCGTGAATTTCTCCACACTTGTCCGCATAGAAATCGGTGCGATTCCTGTAATTCCAAGAGAGTAGTCTGCCGAAATTTTCGTCATGTCCTGTGTACATGCTGAAATCACCGCTAAGCCCATAAGTATTATTGCGCTAGAAAAATCAGATTATTTTATTTAACAAACACAAATATAAGTCGTAACTAAATTATGATTGATAGGGCCGGATTACGCTATTTCAAATTACAAGTAAATATATATATATATATATATATATATATATATATATATATATAATGTAAATTACTAAAACTAGATTAATTATCAAGACGCGAAGGTTATAGTTTAAATAATATTTATTATAGCGGTGGAAAGGCTTTTTATTTATTATAAGTAGTAAATAATAAAAATAATGAGAGTACTTAGTTAAAACCATTGTAAGATAATTATTTAAAACAAATAACAGGAGACATTTATTAACAATGCAAGATACTAAGTATATAATGTAAATTATAAAAACTAGATTAATTATCAAGACGCGAAATAATATTTATTATAGCGGTGGAAAGGATTTTTATTATAAGTAGTAAATAATAAAAATAATGAGAGTACTTAAGAGCTTACTTAAAACCATTGTAAGTTAATTATTTAAAACAGCTAGCAGGAGACATTTACTAACAATGCAAGAGTCGTTTATAGAAAAATACATTAGAATAGATTTTACTTCACAGCTATAAAGTTCTAATAGTTTTTCTTGTGCTGTTACTTCACCTAGTTTATAGACTTCCCGCCTTTACCTTCTCCATAAAATGATCGTTTGAATAGGACCTCGTACATAAAAGAAGATAATAAAATGCGCTGGTTGAGAGCATTTGAAAAAAGTATAAAATTTCTATTAGTTCGATTAAATCTTTGATGAGTTTATGACTAATGAATGGTACATTTTGTTCGCGTTTAAAGCGCCATTTGGATGCATTAGTTTAACAACAATGCAGATTATAAAACTAGGTGAAATGATCGCCGTTCAATGCGAATAATTTTTATTTACAAAAATAGATAATTTAGTTACGAGCTCGTAAAAGCCTGGTTATGTGGAGTGGCAAGTACGATACGAACCCCGAGCTACATAGCCAGGTTAGGGTGGAACAGGAAGTAAGTAAGCATGGTACGAGAGAGACGTGGATTGGAAGACAGAGGGATGAAAGAAAGAAAATTTGGCGCTACGGTCGAATAATCGTGTTGCTCTCTTTTTCTACGGTGTATTCACTTTTAGTATGTTTTGTGGAGGAAAGTATGGATGAGGAAAGGGTATACCATGTGTGTACTGTGCATTAAGGGAAGTAACACGTGGTGGCACCTGAGCAACACATTTCATAAATGTTCTTCTAGTCGAAGTAGACTATTTTTGGAAAATGTGTGTGGATGTGAATTTCAAAAAATTCAAAAATGTTCGTGAGCGTTCTCCACTCTTTATGCTTTAAATTTCGCAGACTTAATGTTACCATCTATCCTGGTTTGGCCATAAGCCTGTTAAGTAATATTTCTTTTGTTTTACATTTAATGATGAATACAAATAATTCATCATATGAAAAATTGTGTATATAAATAACTATAATAAAATTAAAATTCTTACCTTGTAAAACCAACCAAATTTATCACTAATACGTCCTCCATTTGGCATGAATGGGGATATCGTCCTCACCATATTTAATAATTTATCCTCATATCCGCTGAAGAGCAATTCGTCAATACTCTTCGTTACGTAGACGTCTGATGTAAATGACATGCTGAACGACATTGCCGCTTTCGCAAATACATTGAAAAACCGTGCTTTATAAGCAGCTGTCTGAAACATAATGATCGATTAATTGTGATTAACAAATTTACTAATTAATGTCATAATGGAATGGTTGACGATGTAAAGGGAAGCCAGTTAAATAATAACAGTGAGTCTGGGTGTGCATGTATCGCCAGGGATACAATTAACGAGACGATTACGGTGACGATTTTCTAAATTAGCAACATTCCACACACTCACATTAGTAGTATGTTCTCAAAATTAAATTAGAAAATATTAGATTATTAGTAAATACTATTAATTTGTATTAGTAGTAATACACATTAATAGTATACTAGAAATAAATGTTGAAACTAGTGAGTATAAAAAGGCCGCTGATCTACTTGAATTGCAAAATAATCTCTATTTATATTGAATATTTTCGAAGTTGGCAATATTTTTACGAAGTTATACAAAATATTTATACTGATTGTTACTTTTTCTGTTTATGTAAAACATATATAAGTGTGAATCCACCTCTTACATATCTAGATTTTGATCTTATTAGATCTCATCAGTGTACCTCAGCTAGTGAGGATGAACTCACACAATATCTCGAGTGGTTATATACAAAAATTATACAACTAACCCCCTAGGATTCACACTTATATATGCTTTATGAGATAGGCATTGTGCTGATATCTCAAGCACTCTGTTGGAATGTTATTCCATAGAGGGCACTACCCGGTGATCCTGATGGCATGAGCATGCTGACGGTTATTACCATATGGGTGTGCATTGCTAATTGATGTGATGCCGCCAGATGACGTTTAATTTCCCTCCCACGGGGTTATGTATATGTATATTATAGAATGATATCGATTTGAATCTTACCGTTGCAACTGGATTGATTGTATTGATAACTTCATTCAGCTGCTTCGGACTCTCCTCCTCCATAAAATAATATCGTTTCACAAACTGATATGAAACGGTGTTGTTTTCGTGAAACGTAATGTTCACCTTCTCCTTCACTTCCTTAAACCTATAGGGCCCGACCTCTTGGAAATGGGGCTTCACGTCCTTTTTATATACATCTTTGGCATTCGTCCAATTGAACAAGTAAAAGTCTAAAATTAGGGGCGGCTCGTTCGTCCTCCATGCCTCATATGCTGCCGTCCCTGGCCGAATGTCCAGTGCACTGTTTATCACGTAGTCGTATATCGGGGGGAAGTTTAATAGCGTAAATAATCCTATACATGTTAATACTGATCCTAGAGAAAATAGAAAGCACTTGCAATATCTTCCGATTTGTTTGTTTCGTTTCATTTTTCATATCTGAAAAAAAAACAAAAATTGAAATTAGTTTATGTAATAGTATGTTATAGATATTAATATTATTAAAGAGCATCAAACTTCTTTTAATTATCATAAGTATTATAATATCATACTATAATTATAATTGTCATACTTATTTTAATTATCATACTTTTATAATTATAAGATAGATAAAATAGAAGAGGTAAGATCACTCATCAAAGAGAAACTGGAAGTGGAGACAGGGGTTAACAAAATACAAAAAATAAACACAGGCCCAGAACGAAATATAATAATAGTGGAAATCCCAAGCTGGGAAGAAAAACAAAAAATAATGAAAGCAAAATATAAACTGAGAAATGCAACGATATATATATAGACGATGATCTAACGGAAGAGGAGAGAAAAATACAAAGAGAAATAAGAAACATAGCAAAATTGGAAAAAGAAAAAGGAAAACACATAAAAATAGGATATAGAAAGATAATAGTAGACAATGAAATTTACATATGGGATAAAAAGGAGAAAGGAGTCGTAGCCAAAGATAATGGGGTGAAAGTAACCAATCCAAAAAACTACTAGCAAAAGAGAAAACGGACGGAAGCAAAGAATACAGCGAGGAAAACGACAACGAACATAAGAAAGAAGAACAAACACATAATAAATGGAAACAAAGAAAAGAGTACAGTAAAAAAAAAATGGAAAATTGGGACTTGGAATATCAGGAGTATAAATGGAAAGGAAAAAGAGCTGGAAGAAGAATTTGAGAAAGCTGAACTAGACTTCTTAGTGGCAACAGAAACAAAAAAGAAGGGGAAGGGAGAGTACAAAATGGACAAGGAACATATATTCATATATAGCGGTGTAGATAACAATCGGAGAGCCGCAGCAGGGGTAGGATGTATAGTGCATAAAAAACTGAAATCGAATATATATAAATGGGATGCAATTACGGAGAGGATTTCGTCTATCGAAGTTAGAGATCAAAGAAACGGCTACCATAAAACTATCATAGCAGTGTATGGACCAAACGAAGATGATACCGCGTGCAACAAAGAAACATTCTGGGAGCAGCTCAACGAAACAACAGAAAAAGCCAAAGGAGAAGTGTACGTGGCGGGAGACTTCAACTGCAGAATTGGCAACGAAGTAAAAGATAATGACGCGATGAGAGGAAGATATGGAGAAGGCGTACTCAACGAAAATGGTAAGAAAATGCTAGATTATTGTACAATGAACAATCTAGTAATAACGAATACACTATTCAAACACAAGGACATACACAAATACACCAGGGAAGTGATAAGCAAGAACGAAAAATCTATAATAGACTTTGTACTAGTAGAACAAGGGAAAAGGAGCAAAATAATAGACACAAGAGTAATGAGAAGTTACGAAATTGGAAGTGATCACTATCTAGTAGAGACGAAAATAAAGGAAGACTACCAAGATCGCGATAAAAAAAAGCAGAGACCAAATATAGCAATAAACTACAACAAGATAAGAACATACAAACTAAGGGAAAAAGAAATAGCAAAAATCTATAAAGAGAAAATAGAGGAGAAATTAGTAAAGGACAACTATATACAAGAAGTAGAGGAAATGTGGAATAAATTAAAGAAAAATATACTGGAGACAGCACAAGAGACATGTGGGACAAAGCAAAACACAAACAAGAAGCAGCAGACAGCATGGTGGTCGCAGGGCATAAGAGAGAAAATAAAGGAAAAGAAAAAAGCATGGCAAAGATACCTAAATGACAAAAATAGTAAAAACTACGAAGAATACAGTTTAAAGAGGAAAATAGTAAAAGATAAGGTCAGAATAGCAAAGAGCAGGGAATGGGAAAAGTTCGACAATGGAGGAAATACAAAGGAAAACCAAAAATTATTCTATAAAACACTAAAACTAAACAGACAAGAAAAAGGCCAAGAAGTAAATTATATACAAGACAATCAAGGAATATTGCTGAAGGACAACGAAAAAATACTGGAAAGATGGAAAGAATATTTTGAAAACTTACTATCACAAAATGGTGGAAATGAACAGAAGACAAGAGACCAGAACGACTCGGAAGCAGATATAGAGATGATCAATGGAAAAGAAATACTAGAGATAATAAGGGAAATGAAAATAGGGAAAGCACCAGGACAAGACCAGATCACAACGGAAATGATTAAACATATGGGACCTGCAGGTAACGAAATACTACTAAAATTAATAAACGAAATATGGAGGACGAATAAAATACCCAAAGATTGGCAAGTATCGTTAATCGTACCGATACACAAGAAATGCGATAAGGCAAAATGTTCAAACTATAGGGGTATAAACTCATAAGCATAGGTATGAAGATCTTAGAAAAAACAATTAACAAAAGAATACTAGCAAAAATAGAGCAGACGCTAGAAGAATCGCAATGTGGATTTAGGAAAGGAAGATCCACACAGGACAACATTTTCACGATAACACAAATCACAGAAAAAAGAATTGCAAATAATAATAACACATACCTAGGATTCATCGACCTGGAAAAAGCATTCGACATGATACCAAGAAATAAATTATGGAAAATCCTGGAAGAGACAGGTGTAGAAAGAAAGACAGTCGAATTAATACAAAACATATACAACACCAATGCAATAATACACAAGCGACAAACATCAAGAACATTTCAGACAACCACTGGACTAAGACAAGGAGGCGGGCTCAGTCCTACATTATTTAACATATACATGGATGAAATAATGAAGAGCATGAAAGCAGAAACCAAAAAAGCAAACATAGGGTACAAAAACATGCAAGTTGTAAAAATATCGGAAGGAGCATTCGCTGATGATGTCGTAGTGATAGCAGAAAATGAAGGTAATCTGCAGCACAACCTTAGTGTATGGAACAGACACCTAGAAAAGTATAACATGAAAATGAACTATAACAAAACAAAAGTGATGGTAATAGGAAACCGGAAAGAACAAATAAATATAAAGATAGAACAACACACAATAGAACAAGTAGAAGAATTCAAATACCTGGGAGTAGCACTGACAGAAGACGGAAAATTGGAAGGCGAACTTAGTAACAGAATAAACAACACAGCTAAAACATACCACGCATTGAGCAATATACTGATTAACAAGAAAGAGATCAGCAAAAGGACAAAAATAAATATATATAAAAGCATATAAATACACAACCGTGTGAGGTGTTCATTGTTGGATTTTTGGTGGTAATTAGATTTACAAAGCAAACCTATATCCTGATACGAAGAAGCCCTGTCTATATTCTAATTGATCTTGAGTAGTTGGCGGCTTAAACAGTCTTAACGTTGTGCTGTATATAAGTAGATTAAGGTCTGAGGATCAATTTGAAATTCGCGATTTAAAGTAGTTGGCAGTTTAAATAACCTTAAGGTTTTGCTGTATATAAGCAGATTAAAGTCTGAGAATCAATTTGAAATTTGTTATGTAAACATAATTTTTGACAACATTAGCACACACATCGACGTTGCCTAAAAGAACAGAGGTACATAGTGGTATTAAATGCAAAGCTAACAACAATTTATGCAACATCTACCCCCTAAATGTTTCGTTATCGTATATATATATATATATATATATATATATATATATATATATTATATTATTGTATTTATTCGCCGAAAGTTAATTATGTGTAAGTTATTATTGGGAAACCGCGAGGGCAGTAAAAAACTCCTTATATAATATATCAATATATTTCGCTCGTTAAATTTCGAGCATCATCAGAATAATTAAACAGAGTTAATCAACAAGGAAACTATTATCTTGTCAAATAAGCGCCAAATCTAAATTAAAAAATGTTGTAAATTATGTTATTTGCCAGTTTCCTTGTTGATTAACTCTGTTTAATTATCCTGATGATGCTCGAAATTTAACGAGCGCAATATATTGATATATTATAAAAGGAGTTTTTTACTGCCCTCGCTGTTTCCCAATAATAACTTACACACACACACACACACACATATATATATATATATATATATATATATATATATATATATATATATATATATATATATAACATACTGTTAATCAAATTTCAATTCTCCATAAAAAGCAAGAAATGAATTCTTATATAATTACATACATTAATGTAGCAACTTGCAGATTTTCTTCGTATCTAATTTTTTCGTACACCGGCGTCTAACTTTCTGGTTTTGTTTACTAGCATATGTACTACTACAATAATTTAAATATAAATATCCTCTGATAATATTATCTTGTGTTAACTATGTCATGTAGTTATATTAATTATTATTACTCTATACGTTAGGCTTTTTTTAATTAATCTGCGTGTTGTACACGCAATAAATTAAACAAACTCTGCACTTGAAAAGCACGCAAACACAACATCCGCTTAATCTATGTGCAGATAAACAATGCATTAAATGTAGTTACTGAACTGATAATTTAAAAATAACTGGATGCCAGCAATTATTATGATTTGTGGTTACACGAGAGAGTAAATTATTGTTAACATATCGTTAAAAAAATATTAATTACCATTTTCTTTCTTTTGTAACGGATAATAACCATTAAAGCCGTTTTAGACAAGATAATTTCTTCGCTCAAAAGTTGTTCAAGAATAGAATTCATATATCCTCCTACCATACAATTTGTCCTTGACAAATAGAACGCGTTATATTTTTCCATTCGATCTACCATCCAATTCAATATTTCAAATAATTTGCTGTATGATACGAGATAATTTAGATTGTCTCGCATTTTGACTAACTTTAGAGTCAAGAAATTGTCTTGTCTAAAACGACCTTTCATTGAACATACATTAAAAAAAGTTTCTGTTTGGAATTTTAGCGATATACTATACTACATGGCTAATTATGATAATCATAATCATAATCATAATTTAATTGGTGATGTTGTTTGTATTTACAAGTAATATACATATAAACATTTAAAATAATAATACAATTTGATATTTCTATACACTTAAAACTAAAAATATAACTTTAAAAAATATACTGTTTAAAAAGATAAAATACGATGCAAATAAATGATTAATTAGATATATTGTAGCGAAGGTGACAGGGACAAGTGTACCAATGTTAATTTGCAGAAAACAAATAAAAACCATGTTTATTATGAGAATTATAACTATATCATCGTGGAGGAACAAATATCACAGACGGAGAACGGATCATAGACAGGAGGCATTTTTCAGAGATGGTATAGTAGACGACGGTGATAAAATTAAATTAAAACATTAATTTAAAATAATATTTCTATATTATTTAATTATCTATCTATATCATCGACGGTACTATCAAGAGTTCATGGTAACACCCTGACCTATACTACAATAAAAATATAGAAAGTTAAATGCAAGAAAATTATTTCTCTAAATTAAATGTATGTAGGGATACGATTTCACGCCCCCTCTATATAAACATATGGTGCAATGCCCATTTAGGTGACGAGACGCGGGCATTTGCCTCTTAGTCTTAGCCTCTTCGCCTGAGAGACGGTGGCTGCGAGGCGAGAGGCACAACTCTTCCACGCCGCCTCTATGTAAACATGTGGTGCAATGTCCACCCCTTCACTGCATATGGACATCACAATCACCTGTGTGACGTCACGCCTGCACCTCGCCTACACCGCGCCTCCGCCCGACGCAGCTTATGTGTGAATTGGGCCTTATACCACTGCGCCACGACCGCCCCCAGCTGAGAACTTCAAAGGAAATAAGAGTATCATGAGGTATGAATCATATCTCGTGAATTTATGAATGTAAACTACTTGTGATTGTAAATAATTACGTGAGGCATACAATGCTTCAATTGAATATTGTAGCAAACAAAGAAGCATACAAAGAAGAATTTACAACAAGCATCTCTATAATATAAAAACGAAGATAATGTTTGAAGCCGACCGACCTATCATTTACGACTTTTGTGCTGTCAGTGCATGTCATGTCAATTATTTTTATTACTCGCAGTTTTGTTGGTCACTGCCTCTATGTGACCAACAAAACTGCCAGTAATAAAAACACAAAAAAAAACACAACGCGATAGTAATAATAGACGCAACTATCCATAGTTGCGTCTATTATTACCTTAGAAGTGGCAACTGCATGGTTAGAAGAAGAAGCAGGACGCACACTATTATTACGTTTAGTAATATTTTGAGAGGGAAAGTATACAAATAATCACACGAGCTCAGAGTTGGTGAGATAGTTGATTTATCATACGCCGTTCGACAACGGGAATTTGAAAAATAGATAATGGGAATTATTTGCCCACTGTACAACGGGAATTTCACCTAATAGAGATAAGATAAAGGAAATGATGTAACACGAGATTCAAGTGATTCAAATTACGAGCAGTAAAAAGTGAAGGATATCAAAATACCATTAATAAAGAGAGAAAAAGGCTACTAAAACTAAACCTATATAAGTATAAAAGTGGTAATTTTAACGGAAGAACGAGAAGTCATGAGGTTAATATTTTTCAGAACTGTTCAATATGAGTAATGTTGTTAATCTAAAAGAAAGCAGAAGTATGGTACAAACTGCAGAAGCCAACATCGAGCAATATTGCAAGAAATAGAAAAGGCTCTGATAAAATGGTAAAGCACCTGGCGTAGATGATATTACGTCAGAAATTATAAGATAGCTGGAACATTTGAAGATCCTCAATATTGCTGGAAGAAGAAAAAAAACTTTTTTCTTTATAGGGCTATCAGCCGTGCGACTTTTCCGCGAGTGGTTATATACAAATATGATACAACTAACCCCCTAGGAGGAAAGTTAAATTCCATCTGGCGGCAATTGATGTGGTACCGCCAGATGGCGGTCCTTCCTCCTTCCTCCTAGGGGGTTAGTTGTATCATATAAAAAATATAATTTTAGATTAATGTTAAAAAAAACTTCTATCTTTATAGGGCTCGCAGTCATGAGGGTTTTCCGTCGGTTATAGGAGAAACTCAGAGGAATTTAATCACCTGGTATTTGCCCTAAATTCACAGAAAACTTCTGAGAACCTGTGAAAGGTGATTCGCGAAAATTCGTCCCCGTGGTGTTCGAATTCAGGCTACCCAGTAACTACTCAGCCCTCGGCTGAGTGTTAATATTTCTTTAATTATATATCTATATTTTTTATTTCCATTTATCTTCGTTATTAATAATTTAATCTAGTATAGTAATATTTCTAAATTTATTATTTATATAATATTTATTTAAACAGCTGGGGATTAAATTGCTCGATAAACTAATTGAACTTATATAAATAGACATTTAAATAATATAAAGATATATTTTTAGATTAATATACTATTTATTTTGATAATTTATTTATATTTAATTATTTTTTAGGGTATATGGTATATAGCAGGGGTGGGTGGCTAACATTTATCTTAAAACTGTGATGCGATTGTCATGAGTGCTCTATTTATCAAGATCTAGTCAGGTCGGTTTCTTGGTTAAGATATGGCGAGCGATCGACCAAAATAGGCTTCGATAATAGGATCGACTTGTTGGTCACCTCTGTAAAAGGCACCTTACACGATCAATACTGTCAATATTTTAGAATACTAACAGTATTACTGTACGATAACATGTTTAAAATTTTCGTTTTTCTAAAATATTGACAATTTTAGTTATCGTGTAAGGTATAGTAATGAGGGAATGAGGAGAATAGTGATGTTTATCCGGATAATGCATTAGTTGGTAATCATAAAAGGAGGATTGAAACAAATACTGACAGTAACCGTGTAAGGTGCCTTTAAGGGCTGTAAGAGTGGAGATGTATATTGCTATGCCAATAAAAGATAGAGGTATTATCTTATTTCTTTACACTTATTTATATAGTTTATCCACTTATCAATAGTCGTTTATTTTTTTTTATAATTTAATCAGGTGTAGTAATATTTCTAAATGTAATAACATTTATTTAAACAGCTGGAGACTGATTGAATTGCCTGATAAACTATTTGAAAATATAATATATTATCAATATTGCAATATTTAGTATGCGTATTTTGCGCTACTATTAGTTGCATTTTTCATCCTCTTATTGCTATTAATAAGTCAATTTTGATAAACTGATCGAACATATTTTATTAATATTGCAATATAGATCTATAGGAGCTGGAGAAGCAACTGGAAAAAAGTGTAGAAAAATATTAAAAACATGATAATCTCTAGGGAAAAGGAAAATCACTCAATACAACTTCATGGAAAATCATTGAACAGCTAGAAAGTTTTAGATACCTGGAGTTGGGTTAAATAATCGAATACAATGGCAAGATTGACTAAGAGATATGCGAGAGTAGTAAAAACAGGGAATCTTCAACATGATGAAGACCGTGATATGAAAATATGGTACGTCGTGGCGCAACTTTTGAGAATATCACTGAAACGTCATACCCCTTGTCACACTGGTCATACTGAGGAAATATGAGGCGGGAATTTAAATGTAGGGGACTCTTAAGGCATGGTGTGTGTTATTTAATATATCTCATGGTAAAATTACCATAATACGTTTCTAGGCGTTGTCGTTTGAATGATGATAGATATCCACATGGCATAAGTAAAAAAGAGCACAAGTGATCACCACCACAATTAAATGAAACCTGACAAACGGGACAGCCGACGGACGCTCTACCTAACATGACACAATTGCACCATCTTGAAAACAATCCAGCAGTTACCAACATTTTTATTCCTCAGTGCGCAGAACGAGTCGAAAATTGTACGGCGATACGACTCCCCATGGACGAAAGCGACATTCTTCTTCAAGGAAAGAATTAACAAGAAATAAGAATATTTTTATTAATATTAATTAAGAATAAACAGAAATAGTGAAAAAAGTTATAAGACCGACAATTACATATAGCAGTGAAACGCGGACAATAACGAAAAAACAAAAATCAAGAATCAATACTAAGGAAAATTGGGAATACGCCAACGACTCAGAATAAGGAAGGAAAGATATGGACAGACGTTAAAGATAAATTTAAAAAAATGCTGATGGCCAACTGAGGTAGTTAGGAAGTTAGGACATGTGTGCCGGATGAATGAGGAACGACTGACAAAAAGATTATACGAAACAAGAGTTAAAGGGTAAAACTACAGGGGAAGACCAAGAAAAACATGGCATACGAGAACAAGCAGAAAGAAAAGATATATATATATATATATATATATATAAAAGGAAGTAAAGTGTACTTCTAGTAAAAATAGCGTTTTAATTGCTGCAATACCCTAATAAAATAGAAAAATATAATAATTATACAGCAAAATAAATATTTACTCTCTCTCTCTCTCTCTCTCTCTCTCTCTCTCTATATATATATATATATATATATATATATATATATATAAATAAAACATTTAACACATGATGAAACAATGGAATAAAAAATACAAATACATATGATAAAAGAAAAAAACACCTACACCTTACGGTAGAATGCATATGATGCAATAAATTAGTACATAGGAGAGAACAAAATAATAAATATTTTATATTAAATATGTATCATATTTGTATATAACCACTCAAGATATTGTGTGAATTCATCCTCAGTAGCTGAGCTACACTGATGAGTTCTAATAAGATCGACCTCTAGATATATAGATTGCTAAGAGGTGGATTCACAATTATATATGATGTATCTGTAAAATATGTAAATGAATAAATAAACAAAAAATATCCCTATACTCTCCACAGTGATATTTATTTGGATTACCATTAGTCGCAATTTTATTAAATGATTCCCCTATTGCAATTAATAAGTAATTTTCATTATGCAAATCTTCTTCGCTATTCAACTACTCGCTTCTGGAACAGTTGATAACGCTGTTAAAGTAGACCGTGCACTAGTTTGAAGAGTCCATTGTTATCACAAAACACACAATAATATCAGTTCATATTAGTAACCATGAGATTTAAATGGCTTGTTATTATATTCGTTGTTTCACACTCAAGACCGATTCCTATTTGTCCGCACCGCGACTGAAATGATGATGGATGAGTGCAATGATTTGTTCTGTGGATCGCCGCCGCCATTAACTAATTAATTATGCGACTAAATAGTTTGTGCCAATGAAGCGACAATGCAATTTAGAGCTCCATTGTGTAAAAATGTTATCACAATAAACATATTATTCATGACAAAATGCATTGTTGTAAAGGAGGAATTATGATTAAGACAATATTGTTTATTTATTAAGGGGAAATATGAAGTTTATTAAAATAAATCAAATTTAAAATATATTTAAATATATTTTAAAATATATTTACATATAATTTAAAATTTAGGATGGGTTAAGTTTCGGGCGGGTACATGAGGGAAATTTTCAGAAATATTGTCGTTTTATTCAATCAAATTTATAATATATTTAAATATAATTAAAATTTTAGGGCAGGTTAAGTTTAAATAACAATATTCCCGTATGACATTCTCCAGTTTCCTATATCGCTTTAAGCCCGTATGACATTAGCTAGTTTCCTATATCGTTTTATATATAAGAATTGATATATTAAACTGTATAACTATTTCTAAATGGAAAATTAACATTGTGTATTACGGTGTTGTTATTGTTAAGTGAATTTATTATTATCCCGTCGCTATATCATTTTCTACATGTGTCTATGACACAATGTAGTTTGTGTCTGCATCGAAAACGATATAAGAGACTAGATAATATCATACGGACTTAATACACGCATTTCTACAGTACCATGAAATTTCAAAATTCACTATATTAAATAGTTGCATGTATTTATTGATTCAGAGATCACCACTATCGCAAATAGTCATTATCGCGAGATATGCAAATATTATTTTCTGGTTTACATTTTAGATTGTTCCAGTTATTCATATGAAATAGTCGATATTTAACATAAAGATCATTCATAATTACACAACGTATGTGTAGATAAAATTACTTTTTTCAATAGTCTATTCTAAAAAGCTTACTCAGTAAAAAATCTCGATTTTGACGTATATAAAGCGTTAATATTGCATCAATTGGAAAAAAGTTGCGAGTGTTCTTGTTCAAATCACGCAAATGACTGATGCATGCGTTGCAGCAACAACAAAAGTAGCAGCTCAGATAAGATTAATTTAATAGTGGTAAACATGAATATTATGTAGGTTATAAATGTATACGCTTCTAATTCATAAAACAAAATAATAATAATAATTTAAATGATTAATTATTATTATTAAATTTAAAAGATTTTATAAATAAACAGAAATTTCAAAATTACTCGTTTCAAGTATACCCTATTAAATTTTACTTAAATGTGAAGTAGTTATATTTTATCAGCTACTTATTTTTAATAAATTTAAGTATTTATAAAAGGAAAATTATAAAACAACTGTGTAAATAGTTTAGAGTATATCCACTTAATAACTATAAAAAAATATTGTGGAGACAAGACTGATAAGAATACTGAAAATTATCTATAATTAAGGGGGGTGGGTGCGTTGACATAACAAGCATGCCATGGTAGCAATGATAAGAACCAACGCCAATCCCATAAAGGCACCCTACACGATCAATATTACTGTCAATATTTTAGAATAATGACAGTAGTACTGTACGATAATATGTTTAAAATCTGCATTATTCTAAAATGTTTCTAGTACTACTCATCGTGTAAGGTATAGTAATGATGTAATGAAGAGAATACTGATCTTTATCGGGATAATTGATTACTTGATAAATATAAAAGGAGGATTGAAGCAAATATTGACAGTACTAGTATTGACAGTATTATTGACCGTGTAGGGTGCCTTAATATAATATATAATATAATAGGGACAATATATCGTCACCTAGCATATTATGGGAAACCGGTTGGAACGATTTAAAACCTTTTCTAGTAGAATATTAATTGTTAAATGTTACCCAGCTCAGTGGCCAGATGTGAAGAATACACTAAGCTCCAATCTGGGTATAAGCTTACAAGGGCCAGGAAAACTCTAGTTTAGGAGCCGTTGACATATTGATTTACAGGAGACTAACGGACAACGTAAAAATGTTCAAAGCTATATATGAAAGGGCAACGTATGTAACAATATAAACAAATAAACTGACACTAAAGATATTTCAGGTCTACGCCCCCACAATCTCCGCTTAAGATGAAGAAGACACCAAGATCTACGAGGATATTACTGAAGGAATGCGCAACAAAACATCGAAAAATATTAGTGTTAGGCGACTTCATCGGCAGGATTGGAGGCCAAGAAAACCAAGACGAAAAATACGTAGGCACACATGGGTTTACACACGAGGAGGAAAACCATTACAACCCCAGCTTCTTCATAACCGCAAATAGACCTGGGCAAGCCTAGACGGGAGAACTATTTGGATGTTCATTATTAGAATGTAGTCAATTTGGTTAAATTGACTACATTCTAACAATGGACATCCAAATAGTAGTAAATAGAAAGGTACTGAACAGAATGAATACTGGAAACTGCGACCGTGCAATAACGGCAAGGATATGTATAAACAAAAAATTAAAAATTGCCCATAAAGTCAAAAAGTCGACACTCAAACATATAGATAGCGAAAAACTTCAACAAATGCCAAACAAATTTCAAACGCACCTGGCAACAAATTCCCAGAACACAGATTATGTACGGATCACATAATGAAATAATTAAGCAAATCTCTAGCACTCTTAATCAAGCAGCGGTAACCTACCTACCCTAAAGGGATGTTTCGCATGGGCTTAAGTGTTTGTAGCTATGCACACTCCAGTCAACTATACAGAACTATTCAGCGGTAACCTACACTCAATCAAAAACTGGAAAGACAAACAAACTAAGTGTGCAAACAATAAACATGCTAGACAAACGACAACATATAGCGGACAACAGTATATGCGAAGACAAATATAATAGCAAGAAAAATGACAAAGGAATATATCAGAAATACAAAGTGTGTACCGCGCAGATAATTTTAGAGCAACACCAAGGGACGAAAGTGATACGATACACACAAAGAAAGAAATCGTCACAAACAATGATACAGAAAGGAAAGAATCGAAAAAAGACAAGGGATTACAAGAATACTACAAGAACTCTATGCAGACTTATATAAAACGAAGTAATGAGCAGCATAGCAGAGCAAGACGAGAGTGAGAGTCTGACACTGACTCTGAGTACATACCGGAGTTCCTAAAGGACGAATTTAGAATAGCCCTACATTATATGAAGAACAGGGCAGCAGTGGCCGAAGAAGAATAATAATAATAACAAGAAGCCTTTATTGTTCAACAGAAAGAATTTCCAATTACAGGACAACAATATGTTTAAATAAATATGAATATTTGTTTCACTTTATACCTTTATAACTAAAATGTACACACAGGAGGAAAGACCCGGGAAGAGTCGATAGCCCAATAAAGATTGTTTATATATATATATATATATATATATATATATATATATATATATATCTATATGTATATATATATATATATATATATATATATATATATATTATCAATTGCCTTTTACCTTTCGGTGTAGGCTATTACATTAACATTATTAACATTATAGTTTACAATTACTGTTGTTTATACATTTGTAAATTCTTTCCACTCCTTTCTGTTCTTCGCCAGTTCTCTTGCTTGCTTGACTGTTTTTCCTTTCTTGATTATTATGTCCCTATTATCTTGTCCCACTCTTTTCTTGGTCTACCTCTTCTTCTTTTATTTTCAGTTCTTGCTTCCCATACCTGTTTTGTTTGATTCTTTTTGTCCGTCCTAATTAAATGACCCCACCAGTTTAGTTGTTTCTTTTCTATATACTTATCTACAGCTTCAATTCCCAGTTCTTCTCTGATGTCATCATTTCTTATTCTGTCTCTTCACGTAACTTGTTTTACTCCTCTGAGATATTTCATTTCCATTGCCTGTATTCTACTTTTGTCCCTCTTCGTTAGCTTCCACGTCTCGCTTCCATAAGGCAGTATAGGTCTATATATGCTTTTATATATATTTATTTTTGTCCTTCTGCTGATCTCTTTCTTGTTAATCAGTTTATTGCTCAATGCGTGGTATGTTTTAGCTGTGTTGTTTATTCTATTACTAAGTTCGCCTTCCATTTTTCCGTCTTTTGTCAGTGCTACTCCCATATATTTGTATTCTTCTACTTGTTCTATTGTGTGCTGTTCTATCTTTATATTTATTTGTTCTTTCCGGTTTCCTATTACCATCACTTTTGTTTTGTTATAGTTCATTTTCATGTTATACTTTTCTAGGTGTCTGTTCCATACACTAAGGTTGTGCTGCAGATCACCTTCATTTTATGCTATCACTACGACATCATCAGCGAATGCTCCTTCCGATATTTTTACAACTTGCATGTTTTTGTACCCTATGTTTGCTTTTTTGATTTCTGGTTTCATGCTCTTCATTATTTCATCCATGTATGTGTTAAATAATGTAGGACTGAGCTCGCCTCCTTGTCTTAGTCCAGTGGTTGTCTGAAATGTTCTTGATGTTTGTCCCTTGTGTATTATTGCATTGATGTTGTTGTTGTATATGTTTTGTATTAATTCGACTGTCTTTCTTTCTACACCTCTCTCTTCCAGGATTTTCCATAATTTATTTCTTGGTATCATGTCGAATGCTTTTTCCAGGTCGATGAATCCTAGGTATGTGTTTTTATTATTTGCAATTCTTTTTTCTGTGATTTGTTTTATCGTGAAAATGTTGTCCTGTGTGGATCTTCCTTTCCTAAATCCACATTGCGATTCTTCTAGCGTCTGCTCTATTTTTGCTAGTATTCTTTTGTTAATTGCTTTTTCTAAGATCTTCATACCTATGCTTATGAGTGTTAAACCCCTATAGTTTGAACATTTTGTCTTATCGCCTTTCTTGTGTATCGGTACGATTAACAATACTTGCCAATCTTTAGGTGTTTTATTCGTCCTCCATATTTCGTTTATTAATTTTAGTAGTATTTCGTTACCTGCAGGTCCCATATGTTTAATCATTTCCGTTGTGATCTGGTCTTGTCCTGGTGCTTTCCCTATTTTCATTTCCCTTATTATCTCTAGTATTTCTTTTCCATTGATCATCTCTATATCTGCTTCCGAGTCGTTCTGCTCTCTTGTCTTCTGTTCATTTCCACCATTTTGTGATAGTAAGTCTTCAAAATATTCTTTCCATCATTCCAGTATTTTTTCGTTGTCCTTCAGCAATATTCCTTGATTGTCTTGTATATAAGTTACTTCTTGTCCTTTTTCTTTTCTGTTTAGTTTTAGTGTTTTATAGAATAATTTTTGGTTTTCCTTTGCATTTTTCTCCATTGTCTCTCCGAACTTTTTCCATTCCCTGCTCTTTGCTATTCTGACCTTATCTTTTACTATTTTCCTCTTTAAACTGAATTCTTCGTAGTTTTTACTATTTTTGTTATTTAGGTATCTTTGCCATGCTTTTTTCTTTTCCTTTATTTTCTCTCTTATGTCCTGCGACCAGCATGCTGTCTGCTGCTTCTTGTTTGTGTTTTGCTTTGTCCCACATGTCTCTTGTGCTCTCTCCAGTATATTTTTCTTTAATTTGTTCCACATTTCCTGTACTTCTTGTCTATAGTTGTCCTTTACTAATTTCTCCTCTATTTTCTCTTTATAGATTTTTGCTATTTCTTTTTCCCTTAGTTTGTATGTTCTTATCTTGATGTAGTTTATTGCTATATTTGGTCTCTGCTTTTTTTTATCGCTATCTTGGTAGCCTTCCTTTATTTTCGTCTCTACTAGATAGTGATCACTTCCAATTTCGTAACTTCTCTTTACTCTTGCGTCTATTATTTTGCTCCTTTTCCCTTGTTCTGCTAGTACATAGTCTATTATAGATTTTTCGTTCCTGCTTATCACTTCCCTGGTGTATTTGTGTATGTCCTTGTGTTTGAATAGTGTATTCGTTATTACTAGATTATTCATTCTATATATATATATATATATATATATATATATATATATATATATATATATATATATATATATATATTTATATACTAAACCTGGAATATTTTCATCAACCACAAGAGCAGACTGGGTTTACGAAGGGCTATAGTACTACCGAACACGTGCAAATGATGAGAATAAAAATATTAATATACCCTTATGGCTAGCATTCATAGATTTCAGAAAGTCCTTCGATACAGTGGAAGTATGGACACTACAGTAGGCCCTAAAACAGGATAGAATTGATCACAGATACCGAAACCCAACTCTACAAATCAAGCTACCCGAACAACTCGATAAATTAGAAATTAACGGGGGTGTGGATATGTCACTCAAGCACTTCACCCTGATTTTAGAGGATGCACTAATATATATCAACCCACAGAATATGACTCGCAGCACTTTGTATTTTTTGTACTCATGGTTTTCGAGTATTAATTTCACCATAGTAAACAATTTTCTTCATGTGCCTCAGAGAAAGAATTTCAACATCATCATCAGGTGATCAAAATGGCCAAGGTACAGGACTTCTGTTAAAAATCCAAATATAAATCAAATTGTAATAAACACGTGAGCTCATGTTCATTGTGAGTATTATTTATATAATTTCTGGTAAAGCTTACTTCATCAGACCAAAGTACTCATGAACTAATGTTCTTGCGTGTGATGCTGCAGTATTCATCGGCAAAATGCTAGTCTTAGTACCTTGTTGTTGGTTGTAATACTTGTACATTTTAGCGGTGATATCTAGTACCCGTCACGCAAAATGTTGAGATACCCGCAAATTATACTTATAGAGGAAAAATAGTACAACTAATACCCTAGGAGGAAAGTTAAACGCCTTCTGGGGGCACCACATCAATTAGCAATGCACACATGTGGTAATAACCGTCAACATGCTCATGCCATCAGGATCACCGGATCTCTATGGAATAATATTCCACCAGAGTGCTTGAGATATCAGCTCAAGGCCAATCGTATAAAACATATGCTGATATCTCAAGCACTCTGTTGGAATATTATTCCATAGAGGGCACTAACCCGGTGATCCTAATGGCATGAGCATGTTGACGGTTATTAACACATGGGTGTGCATTGCTAATTGACGTGGTGTCGCCAGATGGCGTTTAGCTTTCCTCCTAGGGGGTTAGTTGTATTATTTTTGCATATAACCACTCGAGATATTGTGTGAATTCATCCTCACTAGCTGAGCTACACTGATGAAATCTAATAAGATCGTAATCTAGATATATAGATAAGGTGGGTCTACACTTATATATGACTTATGCAGGAATTTCTGAGGGCAGCACTAACAACATTATCTTCATATTCTACATTGATTTGATGCGGTCTCGTAACACGTTGTGGAGCAGTTTTTCATGGCTATCTCAACATCTTTTATAAATAGTGCTATAACTATAATGAATCGGATAAACTGAATGTTCATATACACTTTTTTTCTTAGAATCAGCTTTCACCTGTCAGAGTTTGTCATAGAGCTAGATTGCAATGTATATAACTACATTCTTAACATTTGTCTTATATTTTTTTTACTACTATTCTTATTTTCTCCCTCATTCTTTTCCTTTCATTATTTTTCATGTTTTCTTTCGAATACCTTTTGATATGAATGCTACGGTTATTCTTCTTTTATACTGTATTGGTTTTTGTGTAATCTGTCTTATTCCACATGGTTCTATGAAAGGAGTACTACCCTCTTTGAATTTCCGTGAGTTTTACGCTCAAATAAACTTGTTACTGATTTTCGTTTATAACAAGAAGTCATGGAAATTAAAAGAATACTGAATGAATTGAAAGTAATTCATGTAACACTCTTTTAATATAGTCCTTGCAAATCTTATTTTACTTCACTGAGGTCTTTCTCAAATTTATTTCAGTTAGAATTCAAAATTACATTCACACAAAACATATTTATTTTTATCCAAAATATAAATTTATATTTAATATTGAATTCCGATGAATACCGGTATTTAAATATCGGTCGATCCGTGCTTCCGGTATTAGGTATCCAGAATTCCGGTTTTGCAATACCTATAACAAGCAACAAGGGAGTAAGACTAGCATTACTTTGAATTAAAAGTTCTTTTAATTTTCATGACATTTTTTTATAAATGAAAATCAGTAATAAGTTTATTCGAGCATCAATACAAATAGAAATTTGAATTGTTTTTCCATTCAGTTTTGAAAACCTGAAAGATGAAATATGCTATGAAAACTACGAAATTTTTGATCAGTATTCGAAATCTTGGTATATAAGAATTGGTTCGCCTAAAATAAGAAGAATTCTGGAAACCCTTGTCGTCTGGTAGTCCTATACGTAAATCATTGATTGCCCTCCTGGCTGTTTTCATGCGTTTGAGTTTCATTTCAAGCGAACTGAATGATTTAATTTAATCATGAATGAGTTTCATTTCACGCGAACTAAATCATTTCGTTGAATCATAACAATTTGTTATTACAAATATAATTTCTGAATACTTGATTTTATTATTTTGTATATGGTGTCAAAAGTCACGTTGCTTCTCTTTTATTTAATGGAAACAACATGATTATGTTGGCATGTTGACGGTATTATCTGGAATTTTGGTATTTTCATAATCATGTCGCATAATAAGATTCGTGCGTAATCCGCTGTAATTTCCTCTCTTACTTCACTTTCTAATAATTACATTTTTATACATGAATTTATTTACAGAGCTCAAAATTAAATCAACTGTGCGAGTATTGGATTGTTAAGGCGTCTACTTTGTGATAATTCATTTTAAAGGATAAATAAAACGATTTGTTACTTTTTTTATCACACTTCAGTTACACTTTGCAACTAGTTTCGGGTAAGCTCTAGCCATTTTCGAGCTCCTCCGATGACTGAAGAAATTGTAATATATAATAAGAAAGAAAACATACAATTACACAAAACATCCTAACTAGAGTATAATAAAGCTTCAGCTTACAGATATTTCTCATCAACTAGTAGAGCCTTTAGTATTTGGTAAAAGATTACCTATCCTGAATATATTTTGGCAAAAATGTATCGCAAAAAGTTGTATTTTGAGACCTTCTCAAAAGTTTAAAATCTGTAAGCTGTGAATTTCAGTTTTTTGGCGTACATTCGTTGGATAAAAAAGCAATAATAATAACATAATAGAATCTAATTGGTAAGGTATAAGATAAGCAATATATGAGCCTGTGAGAATGAAAGTAGTCTAAGTCACATTTGAATTGTTTTGAAAAGGAGAAGATTTTGGGTTTGGTATTTATGTAAACCGATGTGCGCAGTTACAGACTTGAAATAAATTTATTCATAAATAAAAATGTAACTGTGTATGTCGATTTACATAAATACCAAACGCAAAATCTTCTCCTTTTCAAAAAAAATCAAAAGTGACTTACTCCATTTTCATTCTCACAGGCTTTCCCATACATCCTTCCTCCAAACGATTTTTACTCTACCCCTATTTATCATCCAAACTCCTGAACTAGCCTTTCCTGCGCGTTGCTTCAAACTCAAACCACCCTCCCACACGTCTCCTACCACATACTCATAAGGCTCATGTCTTGCAAGAGTATCGGTAAAGGGATCGAACTTTCCATCCCCAGCAGCTATTTTAAAAACTATGTCAAGCCCCTTTTCACTATATCCCACTCTTTCGCCACCTATATTCCGTATAGCACTATGAGCTTCATGCAGATATCTCAAACTTACATGCAATTCCAATATGTTACACCATTATTAGACATTAAAGATTGCAATGGTAAAATGTGTCTTTAAATATTATCACATGCTTTGAATATATCTTACCGTAAATAGGTAAAAATAAGGACATGTCCACTTTCAAAATAAACTGCTCAGGTACTGAGACTGTTGTTAGCTTAGGAACATTTGAATTTATGTTTATTTACTAATAGTAACTATAGTAAACAATAATATGTATTCCGATTCTAGTATTCATAATAGTACGTCTGCTTTAATATAGATATTACACTGTTTCACAATGTACTAAGTACACATAGAGATTGGACAAGGCATTTTGTTTGCACGCACCAGCAACTATCCGGCGACGGTTTTGCGATAAGTTCTAATTGGGCAGCAGTTATCATTAAAGCAGAATAGATCATTACATTTGATACTACTATTACAAAATGGGCTTTAAAATATGTTATATAAAATTAGTTACAACAGCCGATAACTATTGCCAGTTAATTTTATGTGCATGGAAACAGAAAAAAAAATAGTTAAATTAATTAATTAATTAATTTTGTTAGCTTATTTAATTTCAGATTGTTTACATACAACTTCTCTCTAATACATTTAATATTACCTAATCAGATAAGAGTTTTAACGGGTTTTATTTTAATAATCAATATATATATATATATATATATATATATATATATATATATATATACTAAAGTAAATCTTCTTACATTCTTACATCAGTTATTATATAAATATATTTATTAATTTCAGAGTTTTGGCGAATATATATATATATATATATATATATATATATATATATATATATATACATATATATATATTATCGTTTGCGTTCTAGCTTACGGTGTAATATTGTTTATAATATATTTAATACATTAATACAATTTCAGATTTTTGGCGTACATTCGCCAAAAATCTGAAATTAATAAATATATTTATATAATAACTGATGTAAGAATGTAAGAAGATTTACTTTAGTATATATATATATATATATATATATATATATATATATATATATATAGATATATATTGATTATTAAAGTATTCGCGAAAATTATATGATTTTGATTAAAACAAATTAAAATGAAATATCTCTATATAAATAATTGATTGCTTCATGATTCACCTTGATAACTCTATTAAATAAAAGTCATTATTTGCACACTAAAATTAGATTTTAATTTTATATATTTCCCTCGTATATAAATTACAGTTTTACGTAAAACAGAGTATAACATTTGAACAGGTCATATTTAACTCAAATCGTTGTGCTAATAAATATAAATAGTAAATGCAAAATTAAATCATTTATCTACAATAATATACCAACCAGGGCTGGTTATATTAGAGAACATGACTTGATTACTTAATAATTAAATAAGTGAATAATATTATAGACTTGCATATTTTTTTCCATTCACATGGAAGTAAATTAATGAAGTTATTAAAAATACACATTATACTGTATTATAAAGCAATATATAATTTTAGTTACCGCCAGGTGATAATTTGCCAATCAATTAAATTGTACTCATAAAATTTTATTACTTTCTTGCGTACGTTGATTTTTGGCTGAGTCAGGAAATCATTTAATGCAGCCTGTGAATAATTACATTCATCTTTGCAATTTATTTTATTTACAATGTATAAGTTTTAAAAAAATGAAAGCTATAAACACTGATTTATTAATTTCTTCACATATGTCCCTACCCTAATATACTATATAATGTTAATTAAAAAATACAGCATGTGGGCGGCCACATTATATTTGCACGCGGACGGCCGACAACCTAGGACCCCGCATACATTGATTTAATTTTTGTAAATCTTTTTTTCTTTTTGTTCGAGATTTCCCAAAACCAGGTGACCAGGACCCACACCAGAGGAAAAATGATAATTTTCAGTTTTTTTACTGAATAGTATTTATGTGTATAAGATTACTAACTAATTTTTAAAAAACGAGGAATCCAAAAATATACGGAACTGCCTAAGGGGTATAACCATTTTTGAAATCTAACCCAGTAACTAATCCAATATATACCAACTAATGTTAGCTGGAATCCTTACAACATTCGCAATGTTTTTTTGATTAATCAAAGTTATTAAAGAAATAAAATTCAGTGGATTATAAAATTATTATCATCACAATAAGGCACTTATCTATATTTTAGTTTTTCAGTAATTAATTCAGCAATATTTTTGTATTACCCCAATATACATATAATCTGACAGAATAGACAATAAGTATTTGATAAGACATTTAATAGATGAGTTTTCCCGTTGCAAATCCTCCCTTTTTATTACAGTTTTGTTTGATATAGTTTAATTATATTAATTTATTAATCAAATCTGTTTACTAAGTCTGTTTAAAATTGTATATATATTTTATTTTTTACTCAGTTGTACATTCCAAACCATCGCATATATTCTTAAGTGGGTACGCAGCCCCATTTTACGACCCCCAAAAATGGTCTATTTGTTGCCAGTGTATTGCTGGATTTTATATTATACAGACGTATGTTAAGAACAGTGCAGTGTATTAATTATTACCTAATCAATACGTCCCAGCATCCCTCGAGAATATTGAACCACTTTCAAAACAAAGTCTGAGGGTTTATAGCGTTTTACGCGTCTTAGTACACTAGGGGGCAATAAATAAACCTCAATAATTACATCGACACTGGAAAATGTAAAAGGTTGTAACTCTCTATCTTGTCTAAATCTCTGTTTTAGCGCTTTTTTACATGATAATTTTTCAATTACACGTATTTATGTAAATTTGGGGTTTTGTGCGGTTTATTTTACCTTTTCACTGTCGATATAATATTGCGTACAGAGTATGTGATTTTATTATTATATCATACCCTAATGGTATCTGTAAAACAACACATAAACCATTAGCTTTAATAACGGTCAGAAACTCAATCCATTCATAACTCGCAACAATTAGTACCGCGCCGCGTCATCGATATGAACTAGACCAGTACACAATGAACTAATCAAAATTCGATTAAAACTAAAATAACTACGCATATCTACTTACATATCTTATTATCATTTCACAATAAGTATCCAATAAATTCCGTGAGAATTGTCCGCACCAATTTAACAATGTGCAGATTGTTAACCCCCGTCCACTAGCATCTTTGAGTATTAACTACGGATTGCGACTGGGTTCAGTCGTCATTATCGGTTATCAGTTTGACCTCATGCCTCTATTTTATAAATTTCCTACTTCTTGATAAACACTCGCGTTTGAAAAATTTGAATGTGCGCCACGCTAATAAAAATCCTAAGCGCGTTTATTCGCGATTTGTTAGTTTATCTTAGAGTAGACTTATTCTGACTAGATAATTGTGGATACTGCATAGGTTTGGGCGATAAGATTAAAGAGAATAAAAACTGGACGGTCATAGATAACGGTTTTAATGTTAAGTGTTTTGATTGAGATATTAAACTTTTTTTTTCGTACAGTTTTCATATCGTTCAATTTATTACAAAATTTATACGTGACGATGAAAGTTTATAGTTATAGTAACTTATTCGCGTATTTTTTATAACTAAATATATTTTGCTGTATATTATTATTGCAAATTTAGAAAGACTTATTGTATATGAGATTCAAGTAATAATAATAATAATTTCTTTTATTAGCTAACAATATAAATAAAGTTTATAAGTGACCTGGAAGTTTATAGTTATACTAACTTATTCATGTATTTTTTATAACTAAATATATTTTCTTGTATATTATTATTGCAACTTTAGAAAGACTTATTGTATATGAGATTAAAGTAATAATAATAATAATTTCTTTTATTAGCTAACAATATAAATAAATTTTATATGTAACATAGAAGTTTATAGTTATACTGAATATTTATGTATTTTTTATAAATAAATATATTTTGCTGTATATTATTATTGCATATTTATGAAGACTTATTGTATATGACATTACAGTAATAATAATAAGTTATTTTATTAGCTAATAATATAAATAACATAAAAAAATTGAAACACCAATGGTTTATAAATAGTACTATTATAATTAATTGTATACTTTTAAACAGTTGTCGAAGGTGCGAATCTATCGGACAGAAGTCTGAATTCTTTAGTTGGTTTTAAAAATAAAATATTATATTTATTAATATTATAATACATTCAACAATATAATAACACATATATTCATTATCGCTCTTATTTTCGTTTTCATACTCATATATTTCATCTAGAAATAAATTCAATAATATGCATGTATATTAAGAGCACTAATATTATATTTACGAGATGTTCTGTTGCTTCTTCCGAAATAGTTCCATCAAAGGGATATGATGAAACTAAGACTATTTGAAGTAATAATTTATCAAATTCAATTCATCAAGTAAACATTTTATTGAAAGTATGCTGTTTAAGGCACCTTACACGGTCAATAATACTGTCAATACTAGTACTGTCAACATTTGCTTCAATCCTTATTTTATATTTATCAAGTAATAAATTATCCGGATAAAGATCAGTATTCTCTTCATTACAACATTAATATACATCACACGATGAGTAATACTGGCAATATTTTAGAATAATGAACATTTTAAACATATTATAGTACAATAAAACTGTCATTATTCTAAAATATTGACAGTAATATTGATCGTGTAAGGTGCCGCCTTTTTGAATTACGAATTACTTGTAAAATTTGCATTTTTCGGAGCTATAGCGTAACTATGCCCAATCGCCCACCTGTCTGATATATACACATATTGTTTTATTAATAAACTAATTAGTTTAATCATTTCTCTCATTACAATAGCTTAATATTGAATACGTATTATAATTATCTATGTTTATTTTAAATTTAAACCTATTTTAAATTACTACTATTCTTGTATGATCACTGGTAGACCACCGCTTATAATATAAAAAACAGGTCGTCTAAAAAGATACCTCTGCTATAGATGTATTTACACTCTCAATCCATACCCGTAAACGATACCTCGTTTACGGGTATGGATTGAGAGTGTAAGCTTTGTACACATTTTTTTCTTTTCAAACGTTCAATCATCTATACCAGTCCTCTTGTATCTTTATGAATATTATCTCATTTAATTCTTACATCGCATTATATAAACACAGTATCTCGAGTGGTTATATGTATATAAAAGTTACAACTAACTTTTTTTCCTTCTAGGGGGTTAGTTCTACTATTATTGTATATAACCACTCGAGATATTGTATGAATTCATCCTCACTAGCTGAGCTACACTGATGAGATCTAATAAGATCGAAATCTAGATATGTAGATTGCTAAGAGGTGGGTTCACACTTATATATGTTTTATACGATTGGCCTTGTACTCATATCTCAAGCACTCTGTTGGAATATTATTCCCTAGAGGGCACTACCCGGTGATCCTCATGGCATGAGCATGCTGACGGTTATTACCATATGGGCGTGTATTGCTAATTGATGTGGTGCCGCCAGATGGCGATTAACTTTCTTCCTAGGGGGTTAGTTGTATTATTTTTGGATAACTACTAATACACTGTACAATGGAACATGATCATCAAGACCACTTATTTCGAAGGAAAGACATTCATAGTTATCGAGGTGCCGATGCAGACTCAGACCAGTTGTCTCTTTATAAGTTATTTCAAGTTTTATTGAGTTAGACTTCTGTTAAGTGCCTGAAGTGATGATTCCTGTCAGCTGTAACTGTTTAAATATTATAAAAATTTAAAATAAAGTTCTGCTTCCGATTTTATTGAGATCAATATTGCTTGGTTTATATCGTACTCTTTTTTTACCTTTTTTGTAGATATTCATCTGCTCGTGAAGCTTATTTTGAAGCACCCCCTATGCTTCAAAATAAGCTAAAAATTTAATGTTTCAATAATTCATTCTATATTTAAAATCTTTTTATTTTTGCAGTCTGCGGTCAACATGATCACTCCTGTCTCCTGTTTCGTGCACATCTGACCAGATCTTAAATGTCGTACTGTGCTTTTATGTTTAAGCTTCTAATATGGTGCATTTGGCTACATTCTACCATGGATATTAAAGTTATCAGCTCCACTGTTCTTAAGAGTAGCTTTGTTACAGCGTTTTCTATTCGCATAAGTCATGATAGGTCTCACACAGGTCTTATAACCTGAGAGAAAAGAATAAGAGCCGCATACTTTATTCAGAGGCGAACCAAAATGTTCGGTAGTTAAAAGCCGAACGAGGCAAAATTTAAAGCCTTCGGCTGTTATGTGTTAA
Source organism: Lordithon lunulatus (assembly GCA_963942505.1). Taxonomy (NCBI): domain Eukaryota; kingdom Metazoa; phylum Arthropoda; class Insecta; order Coleoptera; family Staphylinidae; genus Lordithon; species Lordithon lunulatus. The sequence continues at coordinate 45,697,924 of OZ012671.1, forward strand.
GACCGATATTATTTACTCGGTTGCCATAAACCTTACACGATCAATATTACTGTCAATATTTTAGAATAATGACCGTATTACGGTACGATAATATGTTTAAAATTTTCATTATTCTAAAATATTGAAAGTATTAGTGATCGTATGAGGTATAGTAATGCTGGAATCAATAGAATACTAATGTTTATCCGGATAATTGATTACTTGATAAATATTGAAGGAGGATTAAAGCAAATCTGACAGTACTAGGATTGACAGTATTATTGACCGTGTAAGATGCCATAAAGGCACCTTACACGATCAATAATACTGTCAATATTTTAGTATAATGACAGTACTATTGTACGATAATATGTTTAAAATGTTCATTATTCTAAAATATTGACAGTATTACTGATCGTGTAAGGAATAGTAATGATGGAATGAACAGAATACTGATATTTATCCCGATAATTGATTACTTGATAGATATTGAAAAAGCATTCAAGCAAATACTAACGGTACTAGGATTGACAGTAATATTGACCGTGTAAGGTGCCTTTTATAGACAGAAAACCGATAATTTATTCGGCTTTGTCTCAGCCGATTGATTAAATGACAGATATCAATAAATATAAAGTGTCAATGAAACAATTGAAGTATAAATTCTAAATCTTTTACCAGAGCGATTTTTTTATTATTTGGATATTGTTGTTGATTCTATTTCTTAGAAGCTTGAATTAGTTTAGATTTTGATCTGTACTGTCGGTATGACTTTAATTTTTCTTCAGCCAGCATTTTAAAACTGTAGGGTAAACCACGGTTTGGCATCTGGAGGTTTACCCCTTTTTATACATCTTCTTCCGAGTGCTTCGTCCACAGCTTTTATTATATTGGATTTTAGTTTTTAGTTCTGTTTCTACATCATCTTCTTCTTGTATTTTGCACGCCCTATTTTTTTCTTCTAGTCTTAGCTGGTATAAGTATCTTGTTGAGTAATCAAAGACTCCGCATTAAGTTTGTCGATGCCTTTCATAGATTTTTTTTTTCGGTGCAGAGTTTCTGTGATTTTGCACCAGTACAAGGCTATGTTTTCCGGCATAAGCTGATTTTAAGATTCTCAAGTCCTGAATTCTGCAGGGGTGAATATTTCTGTTTGTGATTGCAAAGCCTAGATTTATCTCCTCGTGAATTAAAATTAATATTGAAAAGTTATAATATTGAGTTTCATTGCAAATATGTATTTTAATTATTATAAGTCTGATAAAGAAATGAGAACTGGCTGCATCATATTATTTTCTTTTATATATTGTCCTGTTCTGGACGCGTTTTTTTTCTTTTTGTTATTTCATATAGTTGCTTACAATCACCTATTCGCGTTTAATTTTCTTCTTCGTTCTTTAGTTGTTCTATAAATTTCCTTATTCCTTCCCTGTGAAAATTTATTTTTATCCAATTAAATTTTAACTTCTGCTGTAGTTGCTGCCAGATGCCATAATACTTTCTTTATTGAGAAAGTTACTTTACTTTCTTCGTTTTTTGTTGGTACTATTTTTGCATTAAGTTTCCTTCTTTCTTCTATTTTTTCTCACTTGTATTTAAACAGTTGATACACTGGGGTAAGGTAGCTTTGTAACACCACCATATTTAATTACAAATGCAATTTTATAAATCTTCGATAGACCTAAATTTTTACTTTACCTGTCCCTTATATTGTCTTGATATATCTCTACTTGCTTGACTAGAAATTATGCAACTATTATTGCTTAGTCGCTATAACATTATCACACCATCAAATGTAATAATGTGTTAATATATTTTTTGTTTTATATTTTTATATTTAAATATTTATAATTTATATATACAAGTGTCTCATGTGACTGACCAATATGAAAATCTAAATATCCTTAACTTATCTAATTCAATTATTATATGTTTATAACTTGTTGCTTGTATCTAAACAATAATTTCCAGAATTAAAATGTAATTGATCTTTAGTGAGACCAAAGTCACAAACAATATTTTTTTATTTTTTGAGTGCGTCTGTATATAAATATATATATATATATATATATATATATATATATATATATATATATATATATATATATATATATATATATATATATATATATATATATATATATATATATATATATATATATATATATATACGAAGCCACCTGTAATCGTAGGGTTTCACTCCAAGGAGTTCTGCTAGTCAATGCCACAGGATGAACTTTAACCCGCCTTATAAACTAAAATCAAGTTTTTGTAGCTAATGCAGGGAAGTACCTTGTTTATCACATGTAATATGTAATATGACATCCCCTAAAATCAAATCTGAATGTGCTACTGAATGAAGGGTTCCATAAAAAAACTCAAAATGTTTTCAGCGGGGGGACAAAGATTGAAGAACACTGATTACGAAGTATAGGTAAATTATTGTAATCTAATTTTGTCTCTGCAAAAATCCTCTTTATTTCCCATGTATTTTAATAGAAATTTCATTCGTAAAATAAAAATGTGGCCAGTGATTATTTGCTTGGACCATTATTACACTTCTATTGTTACATAAAAATTAAAGCATATAGATTTCTTTAGTATAGATTTATTTTAAACTTACGCCTTAATTCAGCTATATCAAATATCCAAATACACACACTAACACGACACATGTGTTTTGAAAATATTGTCTCTATCACTGCAGCATCTGTTTCTAATAGCAAACTGTATAATATATGTATAATTTTCAAGCATAATTTTATTTGTGTGTGGATGATTTACAAATTGGCCAATTAAATCTAAATAGAATCTTTTGTTTGAGTAGTCATGTCCGTAGTGACGTTTAATTAATTGAGACGTGCAGTTCCAGTCATTGTTTTTCTGGTCTAGTTCTTAGAAATGCATATATACTTATTACTTTGTATTATGTACAGAGTGTTAAAAAAACGGATTTATATAAAAAAACACTTGATTTGAAACAACTATCACCAAAAAAACAACATAATATCAGATACAATAACTAAATACATATATATATATATATATATATATATATATATATATATATATATATATATATATATATATATATATATATATATATATATACTAATTTCTCAAAAATCAAAATATTATTTTCATAACTTTGGCCTTTTATCGTTTAAGGCGAATCTTCGAGAATGTCGTTTGAGGATTCTAGCTGAAAATCTATCCCAAAAACGCATTATGAGACTAACGGAATAGCTGCTACTTCTTTTGCGGAGTGTACAAGCCGTCGCCCCAGGAAAAACTGGAGTGATGCGCACCGAGAAATAAATGTATTTCGAAATAATGGAGCATTTGGTGATAATTGCGCGGATGACTATTAATTATACTACTGTACTTAAGCATTATCAAATTGTATTTATCAAAATATGAAACGACAATCTCTTTTCTGAAGCAAATATTGACTACTTTTGCATATTTCGAGACAAAAAATTTACTTTTTCGTCCTAGCAAAGGATCAAATTATCCTTAGACTTGTGAAATATCCAAATATATTTTCAGAAAATTATAAAATATTGACTAGAAAAAACCGGGCCAGGTCAACATTCAACCGTATTTCGTCTTAAGTTATAGCGTTGATTGAAATATTTTAACCTACGGTTATATACATATTATTTACTTTGGAATTTATAAAGACCAATGTCAACATACAATAGAACTCAAGCATGCAAACAAACATGTCTATTATACCTTTCACTTTCATTCACTAGCTAATTATTTATTTTTATGCTTACCCAGTTAATTAATCTCGGTAGTGCTAAAGAAATAATTAGTAATAACTACGATAATTATATACAAAATATAAGAATTTTTATTAAATCATTACACTGGATACACGTACTTATAAAATAAGGAACTATTGTACACTCTAATACCTTTCTGAATTGCTTAAGCTAAAAATGTATATATTGCAAAAAAATAATGCCAGGCATAAAGTAGGTGGTAAGATACATACATAGTACATAGAAATTGAGCTGCATACTACTCTGAACTAAGTGTTTACTATGGACTAGGATTGTAAATTATAATAAATGTGTAAGCGTGTATACCCTTAAAGACGATGCGCTATACCTATAATATACACACAAGTTTAATTTAGTTTTAAAAATGATAATAATTTTCAATTTATAAATAATGTGATGGGAAAATTTTAGTCATCCATTTAATATTTGTTATTAACTTACTAAAAAAGATCTTTATTAGGCGAATCGCACAAAACTTTTACAAAAAATTCTCCCATTATTGACTTACTATTATTTCTTGAAATCAACCTTAAACGTGCTTAAAATAAAATAGTAAATAATAAATATATTGAATTCCCAATTAAGTTTTCGCAATTGAATTTTACTAATTAATTAAACATCTTTATTTAAAGAAAATTAAAAAATTAAATGCATTTATTATACAATTTATTAGGCTATTGGCCAGTGGCCTTTCCGCCAATTATATATTATTATATTAATTACGCAATAACATGTGTTCATTTACATTTTTTTCTTCCCCTTTAATGGGCTAAAATGTATAGTGAAGTCAAATAAATGCCCATTGTAGCTGTGTATAATTAAGGTGCATTTGCTTATATCTTGGTAATTTCAGAGTGTATACGTATTTACTTATAAAGCAACCAAAAGTGCGTTGTACAATTCCTTGAAGCATGTGTACAACATAAGTAATTTCTAATTTCTAATGACTTGGTCTTAAATTACACACGAAAATGCTTTTTATATACACACAAAGGCACGGTCAATAATAATGTCAAACCTAGTACTGTTTGTATTTGTTTCAATCTACCGTCAATATTTATCAACCTTACAATGTAATTTCATATTGACAGTTATTTCTTCAGTATTATCCCCGATTTCGAGCTTGCCGATGCTAGAAGAAGTCGGGGATAATACTGATGAAATAACTGACAATATGAAATTACGTGCAATATTAATTATATACGAATATGGATAATCAAAAAAAGAATACCGCGTAATAATTCTAGCTTTTGTTTGGATTACAAATTATCCGGATTAACGTCAGTATTCTGTTCATTCCATCAATACCTTACACGATCAGTAATACTGTCAATATTTTAGAAGATTAATCATCTTCGGGAAAGGTGACTATTTTATTTATAATTTTTGACCCTGATTTTTGAAACAAGAATAAGGTTTAAGTCCAATGCTTTGATGATCATGCGCTATAAGGCATACACGTTGCCTTATGATGTTAATAAGTTAGATCCTAGAATTTTTAGATCCTGAAAGCATTGTTAGATTTTACATACACGATCAATGTTTATTTCTAAATGTTCACGTTATTAGGTTATTTACTAGGCAATTAATCTTTCCGACAATATTCTCAATGTGAAAATAATGCTCATTACAAATATTGCAAATGGCACTTTGAAACGTGCGTATGTATAATGATTGCAATGGTATAATGGTATTCCATAATTCTTAGGCTACGTTCATATGCGGACGCTGGTATTCGATCCAGCGTCCGCATATGAACGTAGAATGAGAATTATGGAATACCATTATATCATTGCAATCATTATACATACGTCACATATAATATAATATATAACTAATGGACGATTTAGATTTAAGTCACGGGAGTATTTTGCAGTCTAGTGTCAAATAAACTTGTTCTTAAAAGTAAAATCATTGCATATTTAATTATATACAATTACATTGTTACACATTATACAGTGTTATTTTATGTAAATGTGTGCTTGTATAATTTCAAAACGATTATAATGTGAGAATATTCGAATCTTCACGAATAAATCCATATATCGTATGATTCGGTAATAATAAACAGGCAATTAAAAAGTCTACGATTTACAGCCGACTGTATAAAAGTAGTTGTCTGATAGCATAAGATGTAGGACTATTAAGATCTTCTTTGCATACCTCATACCATATTGTTTTTACACTTTTAATAATACATACCAGTAAACTTTTTAATATAGGTATAAATACTATAGAAAATCAAATGTATTAGACAGATACCATTACAGACTCATTAATTTTTACTATAAGATTAAGATCTTCGGATCTTGTAATAAACAGAAGGGTGTTGTAAATTATTTATGAATCCATTGTTTTCATCTAAAATATGTTGGTCAATAAGTAGGTTTTGGTTCCAAAATAACATTTGTAGGGAGAAATATTTCCACCACAATGAGAAACAAAATATCTTTGCATTTTATAAACTCAGGAGTTTTCATATGAGCCTATGAGAATGAAAGTGGTGTAAGTCAATTTTTTTGAAACGGAGAAGATTATGTATTTGGTATTTATGTAAATCAACATACACAGTTACATTTGTATTTATGAATAAATTGATTTCAAGTCTGTAACTGCGCACGTCGGTTCACATAAATACCAAACCCAAAATCTTCTCCTCAATAATTCAAATGTGACTTACACCAATATCATTCCCACATACTACGTTGTCATATGAGCCTATGAGAATGTAAGTGGTGTAAGTCGCATTTGAATTGTTTTGAGAAGGAGAAGAATTTAGGTTTGGTAGCTTTATATGTCAAAGTAGTCACGGATTGTAAAATGAGGTAAGAAAAGCTTTTAATAATCCAACTTTAATTTCTCATGATTTGGGCAAACGAATATTATTGATGATTGATTTAGAACTGCCTACGCTACAAAACAAAAAACTTTATATAACTAATACATCTCTATGGTGTTGTCCTCAAAACAAAGTCTTTTAACATGTGTGACAATCAGTCCTGTTCTCCGTCTTCGAGTTTCCAGAGAACAAATCAAATACCATTTTTGGATCGACTGTTCTCATTACTCATTACAAATCCGGTCTCTGAGCGGAAATGCGAAGACGGGGAGCAGGAATTGGGCTTAACTAGTATTTATAGTTAAAAGTGCAGATATTGGTTCAGAGATTTAGATGCAAAGTTCTAATAATTTTGCGCCCGGTGGCACCGAAGATAGGGCACTGGTGATAGTGGAATATATAACATAAATCATTTTCAAACCAATAATGTTTTATTGTAATTCGTACCATAATAAAATATGACAAACTAAATTCCACCTTGCGCAAAGCGCACTACGACTCTTTCCATAAATCATGATGTACTTTTTATTTATGCCCGTATTCACCAACATACCATAAACTTTATAGGTCCCATAAACTATTAAATGCATAAATTGAAAATGTCATTATGACAGAAATGGTCAAAATAAACACCTTGAATAGCGCTTGTGATTGGAACTTTGATGACACATTTTCTTAAATTTGTCAGTGTTTCCAATTGAGCGAATCTAAAGTAACTACATTCCCTAGATAATTTATTTATTGTTGCTATAACAACGAATACTTATGGGTTCAATAGCTATTGATAGATTTATAGAATATTGGTGAATTAAAGCACGTTAACGCATTTATAAAGTCACACGAAAATTTAATTAAACTGTATAAAATACTTGACTTATCATTAAAATATCTATAAATACCTACAATTCGTCACACAAAATGCCCTTTAATATTTTTTTTTTGGCAAGAAAAATATTACTTAATATCACGTCGGTTATGTGTAAGATAAAAAATAAAAACCTATAAACAATAAATAACCATCTTTAACAATATATTGAGCAAGCTCGGCCGGTATAAATTTTTTGAATTGTTTGTTAGAATTCTCAAAACTTTACAGTCGCTCTTACGTAATCAGATACTCCTCTGTTTTCTTTCGAATCATTATATCACCGCTTGTCAAGATTCGGTTCAGAGGCTGTGCTTCTCGTAGTGTGGCAACGTTGAGCTCAGCGTCCAGCATGTTCTGGTTGAGCAGTTTGTTCAGAGGTTTGTACATTAAGTAGGTCATTAGAGCCACACTGGAGATGATCAGTAGAAAGCCTACTGTTCGACTAATTGTTGGCACGTGTAGTAGTAGCTTCATTAGTGTTGTTAAGTGGGATGGAATTACTGCTACTTGCTCGAACCATAGAACTGGGAAGTATACTGTTGGTACATTATCGAATAATCTGAAATAGAAATGACATAAAATTAAAACAAATTATTCATAGTAAAAAAAAACCATTAGTTGGCATAACCCCTCAAAAAATGCTCATCAATATCAAGATAATAAAAAAATACATAAAAATATAAGTAACAATCAACAAACAAAAAAATACAAATTATTGATAGTATGACTAACATCCTAACCGGCCACTGCCGGCTAAACAAACACCTACACACGATGGGTCTGGTGAACAGCCCGTTATGTAGAGGGTGCAACGAAGAACTAGAAACAGCAGAGCATGTAATTTGCCTCTGCCCAGCTCTTGTAATCACCAGGCATCAAATACTAGGGGAGTGCTGGCCTAGTATGGTCAGCATTGGCAGCTCCTCATCCGCCAGGGTTTTGCGGCTTGCACGCAAAATTGACTGGTGGGACGAGTGAGCAGCCTTTAAAGGGAGGTTTCACAATGGGCCCATTTTGAGGCCTAAGTCTCTGTAGCTATGCTACCCTCCAGCCAACTATCCAGAACTATCCAGATAGTATGAATTCATCTCTTATGGATATTAATTTCGATCCTAGGGTCTTATCATTATTGCCGTTGATTAAAATATTAAATATTGGTAGTACCCTTCAAAATACAGATATTAAATTGAAATTCCGACAATGTACACTATTGAAACCCCGAAATTATAGCCCAATTATAAATGAAAGTATATATCACACTGTGAGATAACAAATGTAACTTCCAAAAACAGTTTTTGAGATAAATACATTTTAAAGGTTGCAATAGCTTTACCAGTTTCACCCCGGTATTCATCAACGTTCTATAAAATTATCAATAGCTATTGAACCCATAATTATTCGTAGTTATAACAACAATAAATACATTATCTAGGGTATGCAGTTAGACTCGCTCTATTGAAAACACTGAAAAATTAAACAATAGGTGTCATCAAAGCTCCAATCACAAGCGCTATTGTTTTTGACATTTGTTTTGGCATACAGAATATGCCACACAATGACATTTTAAATTTATCAATTCAATAGCTTATGGGACCTATAAAGTTTATGGGATGTTGGTGAGTACGGGAGTATAATATTCTGTATTTAAAAAATCAAAAAAAAAAATTATCAAAAGAGCGTTAAAATATTCATAAAATCATCAAAACAAAAATCAAAACCTGAAAATTCATGTTGGAAGTTGCAACACTTGTCATCTCACAGTGCGACATGCACATGAATGTTGAACACTCTACGTATAGATTTAATTTACAAGATATTCGTTACTCTACATAAATTATGCTGATAAATGCCAGGTGAACTAGTATTTTGCGAATACGTCCATATAGAGCCATTAAATATAATAATCAATGGTACTCTACTGGAAGAATAAAATCTCAAACGCTTTATGAAAAAGATGAATGTATCTTACGCCCGGTTTCTCCAACGAATGTAACTATTTTAAGACCGTGTTAATAATAAAACAGTCTTAAAGCGTTGCACCCAACAAAAATCGGATCTTAAAACGATAAGACGGTCTTACATTGTAAGACTAAGCAAAATCTACATATGTTTGGTGCAACAGAATACAAATTTAAGACGTGGTTATATATAAGACGAGCTTATATAAGACGAGCTTATATAAAACGAGCTTATATAAGACGAGCCTATATAAGACGAGCTTTAAGATTCGTTGGAGAAACCGGGCGTTAATTTTTTGTATACTATGTGACTACTTTATTCTAGAATTTAGTTTACTTACGTTATATATTTTATTGGCTGCAGTAATAGGTTTAGTTGTAGTCTGGCAGCTACTTCAAGTGGAACACCTGTATTCTGCAAAGTTAATTTTCAAGTTTAATTAGCGGTAAATTGAATTGCAGGGTTTGGTTATTTAACAGCATAGGCGTATTTTATGTAAAACATACCAACTAAATATAATCTGACATTTTAAACATATATTAAGCCCCTATTTATAATAAAGGAATTGGAACATCATTCATAGATGCTTGCAAGGGGGTGTAATAGAGAAAATCTGATTACACAACTTTCAGAAAATAAATATTTACATTCAGTTGTGGCTTTGACTGCACCCTTTGAATTTTCGTCGGTTCTTAGGTAAAGTGTCAACTAGATTTGCCCGTCCACTATTTCAAACGACTTGAACTATGCACTACACTATTATCCGTTATTTTCCATGATTAAATTAATGTCATCTATTATTTTTTTTTTTATAGTTTTTTATATAGTTTTTCCACAGAATAACACTCTCCTTGGAATGGTTTCAACAATATAAAACAACTGTATCCATTAAACAAACTATGCGAACAAAGGTGGGGTGGGCGAGCGGCCCCTACCAACCAAACAATGCCCGTCCACTATTTCAAACAGCTTGAACTATGCATTACATTATGTTTCACATATATTTTTTAATTAGTCTTAAATTAATAAATGACATTAATTTAATCTTGGAAAATAACGGATAATAGTGTAGTGCATAGTTCCAGTCATTTGAAATAGTGGACGGGCATAGTCTGGTTGGTAGGGGACACCCGCCCACCCCACCTTTGTACGTATAGTTTTTTCACATAATAACACTCTCCTTGGAATGGTTTCAACAATATAAAACAACTGTATCCTTTAAAAAAAACTATACGAACAAAGGTGGGGTGGGCGGGCGTCCCCTACCAACCAAACTATGCCCGTCCACTATTTCAAACGGCTTGAACTATGCATTACATTATGTTTCACATATATTTTTTTTAATTAGTCTTAAATTAATAAATGACATTAATTTAATCATGGAAAATAACGGATAATAGTGTAGTGCATAGTTCAAGTCGTTTGAAATAGTGGACGGGCATAGTTTGGTTGGTGGGGGCCGCCCGCCCATCCCATCTTTGTTCGCGTTATATTTTTCCATTCGATCTACCATCCAATTCAATATTTCAAATTATTTGTCAAATACGAGACAATCTAAATTGTCTCGTATCTCGACTAACTTTTGAGTCAAGAAATTGTCTTGTCTAAAACGACCGCTAGGAAAGAGTATACCCGTTAATATCAAATGTTAATTTTTATTATTTTTCTCCAATTTTAAAAGTTATTTTTATCTTTAATTTTAACAGTATGTATTTAGTACAAAAATGGTAAGTTTCACATTAAATCAGAAGCTCATAAAAATTTGGTTTTCTACACATTTTTCTCCATACTATTTTAATTTTACGTGTCATAGTATTTTTTTAAATAATAGCGCAATGGTTTAAGTAGGGTGCTATAAATTGTGAGTATCCAGCTAATCTGGCGTAGGCATCGATAAATAATTGTGCCTTGTATGTATACTCCACTGCATCATTGAATGAAAAATTATCCCTTCACTCAACAACTGCATATATTACAATAAAAAGAATAAGTAGTATTTAGAACATATTCTTACCGGTTCTAAAGTAAGATAAAAATCATGCTTATCCTTATCAGGTTTCAATCCATCTACAAGATTCAAGTAGTATGGATCTGCTTTGTAAAAGTTTGGCAATGATACGAAACCAGGCGTACCATATTTACATTCGGAAACGTTTAGTACACCATAGGGAACACAAGGTCCATTACAAAAGCAGCCGTTTTCAGGTACCTGTTGTCCTAAAATTTAATATAAAATATTAAAAAATAATGGATTTAATTTATGAATTGTACTACCGTTGTCTAAAAAGCTCTTATCGGCTACATATTTATACCCATTAATTCCGTCAACCATACTGTCTGATTCGTAATCTAGGGTAACTGTTCTGCATATATCTGGGGAATAAAAGCTGATGTTGTCTCTCTGCGCGTCTCGTTGGTACAATTCTCCCGCTGATCCTTTTAATTTAGCACAAGCGCCTTTGTAGGATTTCGATTCTGGCTCGTAGTTCCACTTGCGAATCTCTCCAACGCGTTCTGCAGAGATGTCCATGTTGAAGTAGCCTTCAGGTTCTGAAGAGCCGTTTCTCTGTAATAAATAATATTGCAAATTAATTATTTTAAATTTACCGAATAGAATATACAATTCTTAAAATCTTATTAAAACTGTAAGTAATAAACATGTTACTTACAGTTTTAATAACATTTTAAGAAGCAGAAGCAATCATTATATTATATTAATTTTCTAAGCTATGAAAATGTTTAAATTTATTCTCTGTAATTGTATTAGATTGCTACTATAAATTATTTCAATAATTAATTATTATTTCCTGAAAATCAAAATCCCGACAGTCTCGAAACGACATTCAAAATCCTGACAATATATATATATATATACGAGGCATATCCAGAAAGTAAGAGTACTGAAGCTCTCACGGTCGGAGGGATTTTATTTTCATCATGTTGACCACACGGCAGTGTAGCCCGACTCCTCCCCTTTGCACCGAGACCGGTTTGAGGTCAGTACGTTGAGAACTGTTGACACGACAACAAGTTTCGTGAATAATGTCAATCCAATCTCCCGCCAAGTGCGAAATACGCGGCGTCATCCGTTATCTCGTTTGGAAGGGAAAACCTCCATTTGAGATTTATAATGAGGTGAAAACTGCATATGGTGATAAAGCTATGAATCGTACGAATGTGTACAAGTGGTGTCGCGAGTTTAAAAACGGTCGTACGTCTGTGCATGATGATCAGAGGAGCGGAAGACTTTCAATTGTGACTGACGACATTGTGGAAAATATTAAAAATGCGCTCCGTGACGATCGCAGATCGCAAATCTCCAGATCTCTACTACACGAAACAATCACAGAAACCCTCGGATATCGGAAATGTCCGCGAGGTGGGTCGCAAAACAACTGACAGACCAGCACAAGTTGAATCGAGTGAGAGGCCGGGCAAGAGTTTTTGAGGCGCTGGAAACTCCATGGAGATGAATTTCTCCGCTCCATCGTAACTGGAGATGAAACTTGGGTAGCACACCACACGCCCGAAACCAAAAGACAGTCTCAACAGTGGCGTCACACCTCTTCACCCTCCGCCAAAAAGTTCAAAATCACAATTTCAGCCAAGAAAGTCATGGCATCCGTGTTTTGGGACTGTCAAGGCATAATTTTAATCGAATATCTGCCTCAAGGGGAGACCATCAACTCTGCAAGATACTGTGAGACCTTAAAAAAATTGCGGAGGGCGATTCAGAACAAGAGGAGAGGCATGCTGACAAAAGGAGTCTGCCTGCTGCACGACAATGCCAGACCACACACGGCCAACGCCACGAAGGAAATGCTCGCCTCGTTTAAATGGGTTGTCCTGAACCATCCCGCGCATTCCCCTGATCTAGCACCTTCAGATTACTATCTCTTTGCCTAACTGAAGCTGCACATGGGTGGAAAAAGGTTTTTAACCGACGAGGAGGTAAAGGAGGAGTTGGAGAAGTGGACGAAGGAGTTGGCGGGAAACTACTTCGAGGAAGGCATCAAAAAATTGATACCTCGCTACACCACCTGCATAGAGAGGAATGGCGACAATGTCGAAAAATAGCTTTTATTATGTACTAAAGTTTCACGTAATTTTTTTGTTTAAATAAAAAATTTTAACACCTACAAAAATTCAGTACTCTTACTTTCTGGATATGCCTCGTATATATATATATATATATATATATATATATATATATATAAATCAATTTTTTTATCACACTTCAGTTACACTTTGCAACTAGTTTTGGCTAAGCTCTAGTCATTTTTGACCTCTCGGTCATCGGAGGAGCTCGAAAATGTCTAGAGCTTAGTCGAAACTAGTTGCAAAGTGTAACTGACGTGTGACAAAAAAAAAGTAAAAAATCGTTTTATTTATCCTTTATATATATTTCCGTTCGATGAGAAACAATCACCTTCATGTTACGAGATTTACACAGTGTTGAAAGTTCGATACCGTCGGGATTGTGAATGTCAGGATCAGGATTTTAATACAGTCTTGATTTTAAATGTCCTGATTCTAATTTCGAGATATCGGGATTTCGATATAGATCTGGATGTGTATGTATTATAAAAACAGTTATTATCCAATATTATTGTAGAATATTTAAGTGTGAATCCTACCCCTACGCAATCTACATATGTGGATTTCGATCTTGTTAGATCTTATCAGTGTAGCTCAGCTAGTGAGGATGAATTCACACAATATATCGAGTAGTTATATACAAAAATGATATAAATTTACCCGTTAATACTATAATAATAATAATAATATGGATGTGCAGCGTTAATTAATGTGGTGTCGCCACATGACTTTATACTTTGCTCTTAGGGGTAAAGTTGTATCATTTTACGCTAATATAATATTTCTTAGTACATACCGAATAAAACCATCCAAATTTATCTATAGCCGGCCCATTGCTAACAGCTAATTTGTTTCCTAATGTAACGAATACATCATCATATCCCTCAAATAACATCTGGCCGATAGTTTTTGTGATTTCCAATCGGGGTGCGAATTGACCGAAGCTGAATTGCAATCCTTTTTTCATCCAGAATCCCCAATGTCTTGCTGCGAATGCTGCGGACTAATAATGACACCAATTAATACATTTGATAGTAATATAATCCTGCAGACCAGTGGTTCTTAACCGGTGGTCCGCGAGCTTGTTTCAAGTGCTCCGCGAAATTATGGAGGCCAACATTGAATATTGGCTCATCTACTGTATGTGATTGACTTTTTGATTTCAAAAAGTTTAAGAATTACTGCTGTAGATTATAGTTGATTTCGTTTATCGTTTATCGGGAGCTTATCCTGGGTGATCCAACACAGGTCCCGAATGATAAACAAAAGCGACTTATAGTGCCTTTCGTTTATCACTCTGGGCTGGCACGGGCTTATTGTTTCTTGTTCTATTTGCCGCTTCTGATGCGCATAATTCTACCTTGGCCCTTACAACCGGCGGCGCACGACCGCAAGTCCTGAGCGATACTACACGCCACGGGGGCGACTAGCAATGATAAACCATGCTAAACGAAAGCGCCTAAAGTTACGAATATTGATTTACTATTTTATACGCTATCAATAACTCGGTTAATTTCTCTATCAATTTTAATTTCACATTTTTTTGCTTTTTGCGCCTTTATATAAGCATCTAGACACGTCCTTCTCCCATTGGGGTAAGGACCACATGTTATAATAACACTAATAATTATTCTTTATTTTATTTAGAAAAACTGGCGAGGTTCGGGTGTTCAATCTCAGGCTCTGAAGACAAATATGTCGAAATATTGGAGAATAGTGTGAGCTAGATAGGGTCGGCCAAAAAAATGACGCGTTTGTTTTACGAGGAGTTAAAGAGTTATCTAATATATAATATTAATTGGCGTAGAGTATTACATCGAATAAATTAAACTAAAGTTAACATCAGTGTATTGAAATTAAATTATTATATAATATTATAATTTAAAATATTTGTATTTAAAATCATGACTACAAAATAGTAGTAGTATTTGTTACAATATGTAACTGGCTATCGGCCTTCGGGTACTTCTGTCGTGTATTACTGTACGTGTATGTTAGTGTTAGGACTTTCTACTTCAGTAACTGGCTATTGGCGTCTTCGGGTACTTCTGCCGTGTATTAGTCTACCTGTATGTTAGTGTTAGGAGTTTCTACTTCCGAAAATCGTCCCCGTTAAATTAAAAATAAAAATCTTTAATTGTATCTCAACGACAAATGGTACCAACTACCCGGGCCCCCACATCGGCGTATACTAATATATTTGTATATATAAATATTCGAAATTTAATTATAAAACGTAAATGATATAGTGAACTATTCAACGCAAAGCTTATTTTTTCCCCTCTGTCCTCGCCGCGGGATTTATGGGTGAATTCCCATCTCGGGCTAACGGTATCGATGGGTGCTGTGGTTTGTTCCCTGTCTTCTATTTTATTTTAAGTTGTGTATTAGTAGATTTTTTATTTTGAGTTTGAAGGGAATTAATTTAAGTGTTTTAATATACTCATTTAGTTCATTGTATTGTTTTATGGAGGTTGTTGTTATGTATGTATGTCTGTGAATATTTTATTTTTGTGTATTTCTCGGTTCTAAGATGTGATTTTCTTCTAATCTGATGGTCATGTATATGTTTGTTTGGTATTAGTTTAGTATTTATTTTTATTAGGCTGTTTTTAATTTTGTAGATCATTAATAGATTGTTTAGGGTGATCATGTTCTGTATGTTAAGTTCTTGTGTCTTTTCATATAGTTCGGTTGTACTTGTTCTTCTGTCTAAATTGTATAAGATTTTTAAAATTTTGTTTGGTTGCGTTTGTATCTTTGATATTGATACTATATCAAAGAAGATTGAAGAACCTGTGCTCCAAAACTTGTGGTAGAAATTATTCTACAATTTCTGAAAATAAAATACATACTCTACAATCGACCCAAACAACAATCCGCCTCAGTCACCTGATCTAATAACCCTATTGAACATATCGACTGTGTAGCGCAATAAGGGCGAATATGCTTTTTTAACAAAAGGAGAAAACTGATTTAAAGGACTTAACTTTTAACTCAGATTTTCCCTGTTAATTTTGTTTATTAAATCCTTTAAATCAGTTTGAACATTTTGTCAAAAAATAGATTGGCCCGTATTGTGCTACACAGTCGATATACGGAATGAAATTTAACTATGAATCCAAAAATATGTATGCACCTAGAAAAACACTACATTATTGAAAGGTTCTGAACAAATAACTCCTCAAATAATTTAGTGATGTCAATGCCAAGAAAACTGCAGGGAGTTAAATACCAAATACTAATCATTTAGCTAAAATAAATTATAGTGTTATTCATTATTCCAATATTTAGTTCATTTTGATATTCAATATTGTGTGGGTCGACTTTTATGACCTTAAATTCTATATGATAAATTATTGGTAACATCGTTATTATCTTTAAAAGTTAACTCTACTGATGTACAATTAATATTATCATATTTTCAAAATTATCACTTCTGAATTATATTAAATTTGCTCCTACTCATTCATATAAAAAGATGCGAATCTGTCTTGTACTCAGCATTTGGGAAGCGTGAGTTCAAACCCTGCCGTAGGCGAATTATCGTGGATCACCTTTCACAGGTAACTTATTGCTCTATGGATGCAAGATACGGAAGCTAGATGAACGGGAACGTAAAAAGATCTTCATCAACAAGTGCCTACAACGCATCCTTAGAATATTCTGGTCTGAAAGAATATCAAGCTACGAATAGTAAATGTTCGTGGTTTGATAAATAAATGATAATGCCTACAACGTATCCTTAGAGTATTCTAGTCTGAAAGAATATCAAATCACGAACAGTAAATGTGCGTCTTTACTGTTCGTGGTTTGATATTCTTTCAGACCAGAATACTCTAAAGATGCGTTGTAGGAACTTATTGATGAAGACTTGGATCCTTTTGCGTTCCCGTTCATTAAACTTCCATGTTTCGCATCCATAGAGCAATAAGTACCTGTGAAAGGTGAGACGGCCTAGATAGGGCATAATATACGCGCACCAGAATGCCCATGCGCTTTACTGGAATCCACAGGAGAAAAGAACGAGGGGCAGGTCGAAAAGCTCATATAGCGCCCATCAAGAAGGCGCCAATGAAGGTCTGTGCTAGAACCAACTAAGGACCGGATCTAGAATAGACATTTAACTGGAGAATAAGGCTATTCGTGGAATAAGTGTGAG
The DNA here is from genome assembly GCA_963942505.1 of Lordithon lunulatus. Taxonomy (NCBI): domain Eukaryota; kingdom Metazoa; phylum Arthropoda; class Insecta; order Coleoptera; family Staphylinidae; genus Lordithon; species Lordithon lunulatus. The sequence goes on from OZ012671.1 coordinate 45,715,620, forward strand.
ATATTGGCGCCAATATCTCAAACTGATTCCACGAATAGCCTTATTCTCCAATTAAATGTCAATTGTAGAACTGGCCCTAAGAACGCTAGCGTCGGACTGACCCAGTTAGAAAATACACCCCCTATGGTCCTAGATTGGAATCAAAGGACATACACACGCCATTCGGTTTGTCAAAGGATTACTGTGAAGTTAATGTAAATATATATTCGTGTCGAATGCTTTTTCCAGGTCGATGGATCCTAGCTATGTGTTTTTATTATTTATAATTATTTTTTCTGTGATTTGTTTTATCGTGAAAATGTTTTCCTGTGTGGATCTTCCTTTCCTAAATCCATATTGCTATTCTTCTAGCGTTCTACTGTATTTTTGCTAATATTCTCTTGTTCATTGTTTCATCTTCATACCTATGCTTATGAGTATTATACTCCTATAGTTTGAACATTTTGTCTTATCGCATTTCTTGTAGATCGGTACGATTAACGATATTCGCCAATCTTCAGGTATTTTATTCTTCCTCCATATTTTGTTTATCAATTTCAGTAGGAATGTAAATAACGGGTGACTAATCTCGTCTCAGTTTCTATATTAAGATCCCCATTAAGATTTATGAAGGTAATTATTATTAATTGTGTTGGGTGGGTGTATGTAGACTTTTGTAACTGAATGTATCCTGTAACTTATTATATAGATTATTATTAGCAATCTTATTATATAGACAGATAACATAATTTAACGAATGCAAAGTATAAAATTAGTGCTAATATTATATAATAAAATAATATTCCGGTCGTTAGCCCATTGTGGTATGTAATGTAATGTAATTGTTATGTATCAAAATTAATATTTTTATTATTATTATTATTAAAATAATATAAGTACTTTAAAAATTCCATACGAACAAAAAATTCCATTGGATTAAAATAGCGGTCAACAGAAAGTCGTCTTCGTTTGTATGCACGCCAAAATGTATCTGCGTAGATACTTTTTCTGTGTAAGTGAGCGAGAGCGCTAGCAAAAAACTAGACTTCTTATCAGCGCATCCACAGTGCGCGGACAGACAGTTGTGAGTCTGCCCGTAACCTCAGCCGTCGGTCCGTTTAAAGTGCAGTGCAATTTAATTAGTTACTTTGTTTTAATTGTGCGTGAATTAAGTGTGAATAGTGTACCCTGTGAGGAACTAGGTAAGTCACATATTGAATTAATTTGAAGTCGATCTGAGCGTTTTTGTGAGATATACGCGGGTTTTACGTACATGATTTATGTGCGACGACGATGATTCATTTGAATTTCGTAATATATTATCATCATACAAGAAGTAATGTGCTAGAAGTCACAATATTCATTGTGTTTGGGTTATTTAGTTGATCTAACATCTGAATTACAATCGTTGTTTTTCCTAATGTTCACCGGATTGTATTTTGATTTAGTATGGCGATGGCTATAACCTATTAATCATCACCGGACTACATATTACATATGTACTGTATTACAGCTTCTCTAATTGTGGACCGTGGATTTATTTGTAGAAAACACTGGTTTTACATTAAAATACTATTTTATACAGCGAGAGACATGTTACTCGTCTTGCTTACGGTGTAAAACTCTTCGTCTAGGACGATATTATGCGCTCTCTCTTCCCACGCATCATACCCACTTAAGGGTGGTAAATATATTTACAAACTAGACGGAACAACATATATAATTCAATTCGTTGAATAGTATCGCTTTAGTGTTCTTGCAGTAATATTATTTATTTTGTTTAATGGTGATTTTAGGTTAAATATAATTATACTAGAATCTTATACATTTGTTTATGTTTTATTCGATTGTGTTTTAGCCATTTTTAGTTAGAAAAATTATTGAATTATTTTATGTAACTATGTTTTTGTATGTCTTTTGTATGAATCCACGTCATTTAGCTTGATTTATCCCGGTTTGTTTACAATAAATAAAAATTGGGTAGTTCGCAGATCACCACTGTATGCGCCACCGCCCATCCTTTATTTGCCAATAGCTGTTAAATTATAAAACGGTCTATATCATATACTCGGTTCATCCTAGGTTGAATATTTTATAATCATAATTTTATTCTTCTGTTAAATCCACAACCCAGGGTGATTCAAGCTTCTTTGACCATCCAATTCGATCTGTTTTCAGCTACTATTTATGTTAAATCAATGTATGCAACATCTAACAATATAATCACGGGTTATAGTTACCTAGCTTTTATAGAACCGAGCCTAAGTCTCTCAATTATTATTTTAAGGTGATCCAAGCTTCTTTGACCATCCAATTCGATCTGTTTTCAGCTACTATTTATGTTAAATCAATTTATGCATCATCTAACAATATAATCACGGGTTATAGTTACCTAGCTTTTATTAAACCGAGCCTAAGTCTCTGAATTATTATTTTAAGGTTTTGCGTGTTCATATTTGGTGGCAATCATAACGAAATTAAATCACTAGCATACGTTCCGTTTAAATTAAAACTTAAAAACCAACTGCTGAACAATAAAATCAAAATGCAATAGTAGAAGACAAACAAATAGCTTATATACGGACACAGAGAATATCAAACACAAACCCTCAATACCCACAGCCCGAGGAGGATTCAAAACCACAAACCTCGCAGCGAGGACTGAGGGATAAAACCACAATTCATTTCTTTTTGTAGATATACAATTGATTTTAATTTTACTTTCTATGTAGTCTATGTATGGTTAGAATTGCATTGGGACTATTTTTTTCGGAATTCCTGATTAAATAGACAGCCAGTACTTCTTCTTCCTTGAATCTTTTCTTGCATAATCAGATATACTAGTTGGCATTTCTGTCCTTTCATAACGTGGCCTAGGGGATCTATTATGTAAGTTCAGACCGGTGTGTTATCCATGGCAATCAAATATATATCTGTTTCTCCACAAACGCTAGTGTAAGGCCCAATTCACACATAAGCGGCGTCGGGCTCAGGCGCGGCGCAGGACTCAGATAATATGCCAATTGAAACAACAATTGAATTAAATCATAAATCAAAAGAAGAACTAAAAGCATTCACAATAACTGCTTGGGCAATCAAATAACAACTGCTTTTTAGCGGACTGATTTTTCTTGAATGGGCGATACCAGCCTTGTATATGCCAATACATTTGTAAAATCTCTTATTAAAAACTTAACATACTAATCGAAAAAGTTATTTCAAAGACATGCCCGGAATTCATTTCGTTACAAAATGCTAATTATTACATTTAAGATCATTATTGTCACCGATATAATTTATTGGCTGTTGACATGGTAACCATGAACATAAATTACTTAATTAATTATTAATTGTTATAATAAACGTTTGGACATAAAATTGTTGATTATGTTTTTTTAAGCAACAATATGAACCCTACGGCTATATAACACGTGTTATATAACATTAATTACATTATTAAGAAAATGTAGCTCATTTCTTACAATTCTGTAACTGATTCTGAACCTTTGGGTCCTTCTGCCGTGTGTTAATTTATATTTGAGTCATGCAGTTTTGTCCTATCTAATTTAAAATTAATGGGTATTAACTATATTCAAACTTATTTTCTTACCAATGACACAGGATTTATCGTAGTGATATTCACATCTAGTCCTACAGCACTATAGTCCGCATCAAAATACCATTTCTTCATATGCCGGAACGAAACAGTCTCATTATCATTCCATGTTATATCCACTTTTTCCTTCGTCTCCATGAACCGTATAGGGCCGATCTCCTCGAATCGTGGCTTAATACTGCTATTATAAATATCCTCCGGATTTGTCCAATTGAATAGATAGAAATCTAAATATAGCGGCATCGGGTTCCGCTGCCAAATATTGTATGCAAATGAGTTCGGGTACATGGAAAATCCTTTTTCGATCATAAATTTCATTTGGCGCGGCCACGTTAGTACTAATGCGAGTCCTGAGGTCAGTAGCATTCCCACTAGCAGGACCAGCTTACCGTAGTTGCGGACTACATACTTTGATTGGATCTGCGCTACCTTCACCTGAAATCACAAACAAATTTACGATTAAAATTATTATTAATAATAATAAATGATTTTTTAGTACATAAATATATCAATCTAAATAATATTCAAAAGAAAATCATTTTAAAAACTTAAATTTTAATATTTTATTTCCAATAGAAACATAATAAATAATTAATCTATTTATCTATGGGTGATATGGCGAAAATTTGAAATGGCAAAATTTTGATTAACATAAATTTTCAAGTCTTGCACAATTTGTGTAGTGTATTTTTTTTCATATGTGAAAACAAAACCGATAATATATCCGTATCTAATAGACTCCATTGCGGATTTAAAAATGACTGAAAACTTAGACCATGATTTAAGAAGTTTTTTTAGTCACAACTAATAATAACCCGATTTTTCATCGCATTTCAGTAAAATATAAAACTGGGTTCTGAGAGATTATACTATTTGTGAAATTCATTCTGTTCGCAGAATTTGTGTAGTGTTTTATTTTTCATAAATGAAAAACAAAACCGATAATATATTCGTATCTAACAGACTGTAAAGCGTATTTAAAAATTTGTTTAAAGTGCGACTAATTTTTTATGTATTTGAATAAATTTAATTAAACCTGCTATTAGTAATTAAGATCATTAATTTATATCCGACTACCTTAAACCGGGTTTGTCTTGTCTCGAGTCTATAAACCTTGAAAGTGATTAAAACAAAAACTTGCGAAATTATTGTATTTGCAATAAAGACAAATAGTAATGCTTTTTAATTAGCTTATATCAATGAGTAATGAAATGATTATATAATTGTTCTGTTAATGTTTCATATAAAAAATTCATTAAGTAAACATGTATTCAAATGTTTATGATCCACATGTAAAATTATGCAAGTTTTTTTATGGAGGTAAATTAAATGAATGTACTTTTTTTTATTGAGAAAACATTTTTTCCCCTCAAATTCAGAATGAAAATAATTACACACACTGTATGCATATTTATGTAATAGTAAATATTATGTATTGTAAGTATGCAAAAATTATACAATGATTGATATGGCACATTCATTTTTGTGTGCGATCGTTTAAGAACAATGTGGTGATATTCGCTATAGAATAAAGTACTATCTATGGTAGTTTTCAAACTATCGACTAAAAACTCGATAATTATTGAATAAAAACTATCGATAACTATTTTTATTAATATATTTATTAATTATTTTCAAGTATTTTTTTTAATGATAACTGAAAACTAAGACCATGCTTAAAGGAGTTTTCAATCATAACTGAAAAGGTAAAAGCTTGAAACTAATAAAACTCTCTAAATAATGTGTATTAGGTCCGTTATAATACATTTACATATTTTAAAGCAAATCGAAAAGTACTATCTATTTTCAAACTATCGACTGAAAACTATCCATAACTATTGCCTCAAAACTATCGATAATTAATAATAAATATATAGTATAAATAGATAGTCCGCTATTAGCAACAATATATTCCTCAACAAAAAATAATCTAATTTATAGAGCGCTTCCGCAGGTACAGGGAGTTGCTCAGTTTAAGGAGTTTAATCACAATCAAGTATTTACCTTAACCTCACAGAAAACCCTCTGAAAACTGTCAAAAGTGATTTGCCCGCTCTGACTTTCTCACAGAAAACCCTCTGAAAACTGGCAAAAATGTGCCCGCTATGACTTTGTCAATGCTCAGTACAAAACGGACGGCGCCTCTAATCATTCGGCCACTGAGTTGGGTTATTTTCCTCATTACTCCATAAAGCGAAAGCAAGGGTGAATGGAGAAATATCTGAGAAATTTAGGGTGAATGTGGGAGTACGGCAGGGGTGCCCGCTGAGCCCCCTCCTGTTTAATCTGTACGCGAGCGAGTTAGAGGACAGGCAGGAGGGGTCGTGGTCGGTAGATCCAAAGTGAGGATGTTGGCGTATGCAGATGACGTGGTGCTGGTGGCTAAGATAGTGGAAGAGATGCAAGAGATGTTGGATAGAATGGGTAGATACCTGGATAAGAGGGGGCTAGTGGTGAATGTGGAAAAGACCAAATGGATGTTGTTTAGGAATAGGGGCAGGAGGGGTAAGGACGAAGGGCTGAAATGGAAGGAAAGGCTGATTGAGAGAGTGAATGGCTTTAAATATATGGGCTTTTGGTTTGCCTGTGGAGGAGGGCTTAGGATGCATGTGGAGTGTATGCAGGCTAAAGCAAGAATGGCTTGGGGGATTGCGTGCAGAAAATGGGAGAGTTTGTGGGGTGGTAACCTCGTAATGGCGTGCAAGATATGGGATGCGTGTGTAAAACCTATATTGTTGTATGGAGTGGAAGTGTGGGGATTGCGTGAATGGGAGGTAATAGAAAGGGAGCAAGGTTGGTTTCTGAAGAATCTGCTAGGGCTCGAAAGGTCGACACCGAGGGCAGTGCTGTTGCAGGAGACAAATCGTATGAGTATGTGGTGGGAGTCGTGTGTGAGGGTTGTGAAGTTTGAGGAAAGATTGCAGGATTTGGGCGAGGAAAGACTGGTACGGGAGGTATGGATGAGGTGTAAGAGTAGAACAGAGAGTAGATGGAGGAAGGATAGAGAAAGGATGTATGAAAGAGTGGGTATGTCTGAAGTGTGGGTAGAGGAGAAACTGAGAGAAAGGGGTAGCCTAGGAACTGAGATAAGGGAGAGATTGAGGGATATTGAGTGGCAAGAAAGGCAAGTAAGAATGGCTGAGAGCTCATACAACCCTGGCTATGTAGAGTGGCAAGTGCAGGGGAAACTCCCGAGCTACTTAGCCAGGGGAGAGTGGAGCGGAGAGGACAAAGTATGCATGGCAAGAGCGAGGTGTGGTTCAAAGGAGCGAGGAAGAAAAGTGTGGATGGGGGGAGCTGGGGTACACCGCACCGCGTGTGCGCTGTGTAGAAAGGGGAGTGACACGTGGTGGCACCTTAGCAAAGAATGTGAGGGAGTGAAAGAAGAGTGGTTTGGAGAGTGCAGAAAGCTGAACGAATGGTTAGGAGAGGATGGGAAATGCGTGAAAATCTGCAGGAGGCTGACGTGGGAAAGGAAATTGGCGAGGGCACAGGGGGTTTATTTTAATGGATAGAAAAATGTATTTTATGTTAATTTGTATTCTTTTTTTTGTGTCTTTTTTTATTTCTTTCTGTGAAAGTACTGTTTGGGAATGTGTGTAAAAGGGAAGGGTTGGGCTGACATGCCAAATAAAGGTCTTTTTTTAACTCAATAAAGTAGTATTTTTCACAGTTAACTTGCGATATAATCGGTAATCGGTTTTTATTAATAAATTTCTCATTAATCCACTTCCCCAGTTACGAAATTTCTTTCGAATACTTGTCAAGTATTTACCGTTTTTCGGACATATATATATATATATATATATATATATATATATAATCGATGGTCCGAAAAACGGTAAATACTTGACAAGTATTCGAAAGAAATTTCGTAACTGGGGAAGTGGATTAATGAGAAATTAATTAATTATATATATATATATATATATATATATAAATTTTGGCGTGTATAATTATTGCCAAATGTGAGGCTGTAAATAGGTAATTGTGATTACTCTAAAAATGTCACCCTCCGGTGGGAATCGAACCCATATTCTTATTCCAATTCCTATATATAACCATAGTGATATTGATGGTTTCTTGAATTATGCGATTTTCCAAGTCATTAAAATAAAAATAAATCATTAAAACAGTGGTTCTTTCTCGGTCCGTTTTCACGCCATTTTTAGGGATAATAAAAGCAAATTTTAGAAGTTCTTTTTTACTAAATAATAAAAGAAGAACGCGAAAATTTATCACAACACTACAACAACAATTAAAATCATGTAATAAATAACAGGTTACTGTGTTACTGTAACAAAAATATTATTTTATGAACCCTAAAAATAGCACCCTCTATGAAATTGATATAAATTTTCGCAAATATTCCGCTTAGCAGTATACCCCACGGCAGCGCCTTAATCACAAATAAACCGACATTTTTTTATAGACAGCGCGTATTGTATATGTGAGTTTTAATGAGGAACATTATATCATTCGAAATTATATGCAAGTAATGGCATAATTACCTGAAAATTAATGATCAAAATAGTATAATATTAACAATCTATACATGTGACAATTCATCATTTTATTTCTACACATAAAATATCAATTATTTTCTATTGATTATATGACATTATTTTCTGTCGATTACATGAGATTATTTTCTTTTGATTATATGATACTATTTTCTTATGATTATATGATACTGTTATACGTTGATCATATGATATTAGAACTGAATGTAGCGTATTGAAATATTTACCGGCATCATCCAACGCACGAGTTCAAAACATACTGAACTTGAACTAAAAACTTATTACCACACATGCTTCAATAAGGCACCTTTTGTAACATAATACAGTCATCTCGTATGATAATTTCAATAAATGTGCGTCATGATGTGCACTGGGTTGCGGTGGCCTACTGTATGTGCATATAAATAGTATAGGTGGAGGATACATAAATAATTTAGCAATAAACAATGTAGAGGGGGAGAGACGCGTTTGTATAATTATAATATATAATTATAATATGTTAGCTGTGTTTATTTTTTTCTAATCAATGTTGCACATTTCTAATACGTAATACAAAACAAAACAAACGGAAACTAAAATAGATTGTACTAAAAGGATTCCATTATTTATGGTTATTATTGTACATTATGTTAAGTAGAAAAAGTAAAAACAGTGCTTTCCTTGTACAGCAATACTGAAAGTAAAAGTGATTCAGATAAATTTCTTCTTCCTGTAAATTGGCTTTAGTATGTTGGGTCCATCATATCGACAACTTATTACTGTATCGCTTACAGGATTCATCATCCAAGATCCTGCCTGGAAAGGCTGTACATGCCAAGAAAGGAGGGTGAATAGAGATTGAATATAGTAAAATCATAAACAAGCTAAAATCCTATTTTCTCGAGAAAAACTTACTGATATTCACAAGCTTATGTAAGGTAGATAAGAAGTTCTCAGCACTACACCTAGCTGACATAAATCTCAAAGCTAGCACCTTGACCAAAATAGACCTAGAAACTCAATGGAAATATAAAGTTCTTCATGGCCGATTTTATAACCACCTCCACCAAGGAAATGTGAATACAGAAGCCTCTACAATTTACTTGAAAATAGGATACTTGATGGCAGAAACGGAAGGTGCAATCGCAGCTATCCAGGATCAAGTTGTTCCTACTAGAACATACCTTAAATATGTTATAAAGGAGCAGGTAACAGACACAAAATATAGATTCTATTATAAAGATGAAGAGACCATACAACATATAATCTCCAGTTGCTCCAAATTGGTACTTTGATAGGCATAATAACATAGCTAAAATAATCCACCAAGCCTTGTGCCTAAAGCACGAACTAACTGCTGTGGAGGTGCCATATTACAAATACAACCCGGAGCCTGTATCCGAAAACCAGCACTCTGTTAAGCGCGTAGGCGGTTTCCATTTACATCTTACTTAAGAAAAGAATATCAGAATCCTATTGAAGGAGAGCTTGCCACGAGGGAAGAGCTGCTAGAGCAGTAGTCGATAGCAATAGAAGCAAACAAATTGATTGAAATGAAAAATAAACTAAACAAATTATCTTCCTGTACCTAGAATATCTTCCAGATGTTATTGTGTTATTCTGGAAGATATTCTAGGCACAGGAAGATAATTTGTTTAGTTTTTTTTCATTTCAATTAACACAGGTATAGGATATAGCTATTATTTCTTTATAATTTTCTGTAGTACTTTGTTTTTTTTTTGGGAAAAGAAAACTAAACAAAATATCTTCTAGTACCTAGGATCTTCTATATGTGATTTAGCTGCTTTACTGTCCTCTAGGTCGCAATACCAGTGTGAATTTGTGTAGAATATTTGATATAATTATATCGGTTCAATTTAATGTCGGTCTTAAATTGAACCGAAAATGAAATGACCAAGTTGACTATACCCGTCCACTATTTCAAACGACTTGAACTATGCACTACACTATCATCCGTTATTTTCTATGATTAACTTAATGCTATTTATTAATTTAAGACTAATTAAAAAAATATATGTGAAAAATAATGTAATGCATAGTTCAAGTCGTTTGAAATAGTGGACGGGTATAGAAAGGTTGGTAGGGCCCGCCCGTCCACCCCACCTTTGTTTGTATATTTTTTCCATGGGATAACACTCTCCTTGGAATGGTTTTAATAATATAAAACATTTGTATCCATTGAAAAAACTATGCGAGCGAAGGTGGGTTGGGCGGGCGGCCCCTACCAACCTTTCTATACCCGTCCACTATTTCAAACGACTTGAACTATGCATTACATTATTTTTCACATATATTTTTTTAATTAGTCTTTAATAAATAACATTAATTTAATCATAGAAAATAACGGATGATAGTATAGTGCATAGTTCAAGTCGTTTGAAATAGTGGACGGGCATAGTTTGGTTGGTAGGGACCACCCGCCCACCCCACCTTCGCTCGCATAGTTTTTTCAATGGATACAAATGTTTTATATTATTAAAACCATTCCAAGGAGAGTGTTATCCCATGGAAAAAATATGCAAACAAAGGCTGGGTGGGCGGGCGGCCCCTACCAACCTCACTATACACGTCCACTATTTCAAACGACTTGAACTATGCACTACACTATCATCCGTTATTTTCTATGATTAACTTAATGTTATTTATTAATTTAAGACTAATTAAAAAAATATATGTAAAAAATAATGTAATGCATAGTTCAAGTCGTTCGAAATAGTTGACGGGTATAGTCAGGTTGGTAGTAAAATAGCTAAATCGCATATAGATGATCCTAGAGTGCCTTTGTTTATCACTCTGGGTTGGTACGGGCCTATTGTTTCTTGTTCTATTTGCCGCTTCCGATGCGCATAATTCTACATCGGCCCTTACAACCAGCGGCGCACGACCGCAAGACCTGAGTGATACTGCACGCCACGGGGGCGACTAGCAAGGTAAACCACGCTAAACGAAAGCGCCTTAGGTACTAGAAGATTTGTTTAGTTTTCTTTTTCATTTGTGATGATGCCCACAATCCTTATATTTAGTCATTATTTCTTAAACCATAATTATCTATAGTACCTTGTTTTTGCGGTACAAATAACAATGGTCGATTTGAGACAGACTGCGAACTTTTCGGACGAACCTCATTAAATCATTTAACTTTTAATTAGTGTCAACTAATGAATAGTTAGATAAACACTTGCATAAAATGGCACTTAAATATTATGTTGGACTATATTAACAATATTAACAACATGTTGACGGAATAATTACAATGATTTATTAGTTATAATAACGCGTCTGTCACTGTGGTTTCAAGATGCCTAGTGATAAGTATTATAATTAAATGCCCAAGGCAAAAAAATGTGTTTACACATAATTAATATATCATATCTTACTACTGAATTTAAACTGTCTTCATGTGCTCTGAAATGCATCTTTTTGTTTGTAAATTAAATGCAGTTTTGTGGTTGCGGTTGTTATGGTATCCTTGAATTTAATATTTTCCGGAATATAAAGTTCTGCGATCTGCATAACAGTACAAATTACTTTATAATCAGACGGCAATATCAACCTGAAAACACACACTTATAACGCACATAATATAGCAGGACTTACTCTCATATTGTAAGATCTCTAATGGCTTATTAATATCATAGTTTTTGAATATGGATAGTAACTTATTCTGTTTTTCTTAGCATATAACAAAATATAATATTCATTTACATTATTAGTGCAGTTTATTCGAAGTCTATATTTTCTTCACGATTGTATTTATTCAGTACCATATCGTTATTTTTTAATTCTATTTGAAGTATAAGACGTGTACGATGTGATTGCATGCATTCTCATATTTATAAATATACCTTTACAGTGCCACCGAATTTGAAGTTTTCAACACTGGCTACTTTCCGCACTAGTGCGGGAAGTAGTATTTCCCGCACGCATATTATATTTATTATTATATTTATTATTATACTTATTATTATATTTATTATTATATTTATTATTATATTTATTATTATATTTACCATTATATTTATTATTATATTTATTATTAAATTTATTATTATATTTATTATTATACATTTTTACAATTATTATTATTTATTATTATATATACATTTACTATTTTCATGAATAATTTCCTCTATCCAAAGTAGAATAAATTAATTTTGATTTTGATATAATAAATCAACAACTGTTTTTATACATAAATATGTAGACAAAAAAGTATTGAATTAAAATTTGACCATTCCGCATTCCTCCAAAATTGACACATCTATGTTTATGATAACGGTTATAGCTTTCAACAGCGCCTGCGAAATGTAATTTCTGGTTTTACTAGCCAACTAGATAATTAATTTATCATTTGACACCATTAATTTTAAATCATATAAATCACACTATACGTGCTGCAAGCTGTTTTTAACGGGTAATTAACAGCCGTTAAAGATTCATAAAATCATTACAGCGACTACATTTTCATTATAATACTGAATAATTATCAACAAATAATTTCGTTCTGTTGTTCTTCAATATATAATACAAAGTATTCTACAATATCTATATTAAAAACTTTCTTATATAGGGCTATCAGCCGTGAGGCTTTTCCGCCGGTCAAGGGTGAAGCTCAGAGGAGTTTAATCACCCGGTATTTACCTTAATTTCACAGAAAACCTCTGAAAAACTGTGAAAGGTGATTCGCGAAAATTCTTTTTTCGCTGGGGATCGAACTCTGGCTCCCCAATGCTCAGTACGAGGAGTTGCTAATTTAACTCAAACTCCACGTTGTGGTTCTAGGGTTAAGATGCTCAGTACGAGGCGGACGACGCCTCTAACCACTCGGCCACTGAGCTGGGTTATCTATTTTATAATGCATATATCGTTAGAATTATTTGGTACTGTATATATGATGTATCGTAATCGTGGTAAAATTTCCATGAGTACGATACATCATATAATATTTAGGTTTTAGATTTTATTAGGTATAATGTACAAAAAGAGGGCCAAAACTTAAAACAAGTGAAAAGGTGGGAAAGAACAAGAAAAAGTAATCACCACAACAATAATATCTTTATATTTGCCTAAAATAAACATACTTATTATTATTATATAAAAGGTCGTAGAATTTAAAAATCTTCTATGTAATAACAACGGTATGTTTATTTATAAAATAAAAATAAAAATACAACAAGAAACTATTCACCACAACAATCATATATTTATATTTCCCTAAACTAAACATATTTATTATTATTATATAAAAGGTCGTAAAATTTAAAAATCTTCTATGTAATAACAATGATATACTTATTCAAAAAAATAAAATGACAAAAACAAAAAATATATGGTTGGAATAAGTTGTTTATATTTTTGTGGTATATAGTTATATATAAAACCGTAGTGTTCGGCCATCTTTATGTACATTGTACTTGACTAATGTCATATATCTCATATGATATGACTACAAAATTACAAAAACGCATATATTGTTGGAATCATTTGTTTATATTATTGTATATAGTTATATATAAAAAACATGTGTGTTATTTATACTTAGTATGATCAACTAGTTATCGTGTTTGACTTAAAAATGTAATTTATCTTTTTAAGTCGAACTCGATAACTACTTTATCATACTAAGTATATATGACATATATCACATTAGTCAAGTACAATATACATAAAGATGGCCGAAAACTAAGTTATTATATATAACTATATACCACAACAATATTTTTATTTTTATTTAATTTTTTTAAATAAGTATATCATTGTTTTTACATAGAAGATTTTTAAATTTTACGATTATGCGTTTATGTAATTTTGTAGTCATATCAAAGTATAATAGCGATTTATTACATTTATTTTACATGAGTTGCTTTGATTCATTATGTATTTACTATAATTAAAAATGTAACATTAACATAGTGAATACATTAATTCATTACAGATTGCTAAAAAAAAAATAGTTTTATTATTTTTTGACGTAAGAAAAGTAAAAACGCAGTTGTAAATAATTTGCAATTAATCAATTTATACAAATACATTATTGCAATTTGATAGTGTTAATAGATAGCAGTTTTCATAAATCAACGCAATATTATTATTGAATCTATATACCTGACTATACCCTTCCACTATTTCAAACGACTTGAACTATGCATTACATTATTTTTCATATATATCTTTTTAATTAGTCTTAAATTAATAAATGAAATTAATTGAATCATAGAAAGTTGTGGATAATAGTGTAGTGCATAGTTCAGATGGTTACAAATAGTGGACGGGCGTAGTTTGGTTGGTAGGGGCCGTCCGCCCACCCCACCTTCGCTCGCATAGTTTTATTCAAAGGATACAGATGTTTTATATTGTTTCAACTATTTCAAGAAGAGTGTTATCCTATGGAAGAACTATGCAAACAAAGGTGGGGTGGGCGGGTGGCCCCTACCAACCAAACTACGCCCCTCCACTATTTCAAACCACTTGAACTATGCACTACACTATTATCCGCAACTTTCTATGATTCAATTAATTTCATTTATTAATTTAAGACTAATTAAAAAGATATATGTGAAAAATAATGTAATGCAAAGTTCAAGTGGTTTGAAATAGCGGATGGGCATGTTTTGGTTGGTGGGGGACGCCCACCCACCCCACCTTTGTTCGCATAGTTTTTCCATAGGATAACACTCTTTCTGGAATAGTTTACACAATATAAAACATCTGTATCCATTGAAAAAAACTATGCGGGCGAAGGTGGGATGGGCGGGTGGCCCCTACCAACCAAACTATGCTCGTCCACTATTTCAAATTACTTGAACTCTGCACTATACTGTTATCCATTACTTTATATTCTATTCAATTAATTCCATTTGTTAATTTACGCCTAATTCGTTAAAAAAAATGTGAGATACAATGTAGTGCATAGTTCAAGTCGCTTGAAATAGTGAATGGGAATAGTTTGGTTGGTGGGGACCGCCCACCCACCCCACCTTTCCTCGCATAGTATTTTCATTGGATATAGATGTATTATATGGGTTAAACTATTCCAAGAAGAGTGTTATCCTATGGAAAAACTATGCAAACGAAGGTGGGGTGGGCGGGCGGCCCCTACCAACCAAACTACGCCCGTCCACTATTTCAAACGACTTGAACTTTGCATTACATTATTTTTCATATATATCGTTTTAATTAGTCTTAAATTAAAAAATGAAATTAATTGAATCATAGAAAGTTGTGGATAATAGTGTAGTGCATAGTTCAAGTGGTTTGAAATAGTGGAGGGGCGTAGTTTGGTAGGGGACACCCGCCCACCCCACCTTTGCTCGTATAGTTTTTTCATTGGATATAGATGTTTTATATTGTTACATTAAATATGTATTTGTTTGTATAAATATAATTTTCTGGGTTTAAATGAAGAATAGCGGTTGTCTGCACGGTTAAGCTATCCGAACACCTAAATCTATCATATCTGTTTTTTTCGTTCTTACTTTTTTTAATCGTATTTTTATTATTTATATGGATAAATTATAAGCGTTCAAAAATAATAACGCATTTATGACAAAATTATAACTATAAAACATGATATGTATGATAAAGTAATAACAAAATAAGTGCATCTCGAAGCATGGCTAATTCAAAGAATTATCAATTGTAGTAATTACGGTATATATATATATATATATATATATATATATATATATATATATATATATAAACAATCTTTATTGGGCTATCGACCCTTCCCGGGTCTTTCCGCCTGTGTGTACATTTTAGTTATAAAGTGAAACAAATATTCTCTAAAAAGTTACAAAATAAACATAACCGCTTAACAAATTGACACTTTCTAAGAAAAAAAGAACAAAAATCTAATGTGGTGCACTGCTCACGTGATATTTTTGTTCTTAAAAAGTGTCAATCTGTTAAGAACAAAAGTACACAAATCTGATGTGGAGCACTACCCACATCAGATTTTTGTTCTTAATAAGTGTCAATTTGTTAAGCGTTGCTTCACCCATGCGTGAGACCAGAATTGCATTATACTGTAATTAGTACAATTGATAATTCTTTGAATTAGCCACGCTCCGAGATGCACCTATTTTGTGCACAGAGTTAATTAAACGTCTACATGCATCACCGCCAATAAAAAGTTGTGCATGCATGGCAAGGCAACTGTATATTAATAATAGAAAATAAGTATTATTAATTACGTTTAATGATAAGCAATGAATTATAATTCTTAATTGGTAATTATGAAAATGGTGATTCAATGGTTTGATTGATGAGTGCTGGTTATAGTTTAACGATATTTTTTTGGTTTGATTCTAATTTTTATTTTCAGGATCTACCACGACAATTATTTATATTGTTATTAAATTAGGTTAAAGGCAATTTCCAGATTTTTTTCTTTATTATTTTTTGTGTGGAAATAATTCAAAATTTTTTGAAAACTGTTTAAATCTATGTTTTACGATATTTTTTTAGTTTGATTCTAATTTTTATTTTCAGGATCTACCACTACAATTATTTATATTGTTATTAAATTAGGTTAAAGGCAATTTCCAGAGTTTTTTTTCTATGTTATTTTTGTGTGGAAATAAAGCAACATTTTTTGAAAACTGTTTAAATCGGGCGAATCACAGCAGAAACATAAATAATAAAATAATTATTTTATATTACTGATTTAATATTAATTTGATCGTAAGAATGAGAGATAGTGAAGATATAGAATATCCATGGCAGGAAAATTAGCGGGCAGGGACTAAGATATAAAAGCGCAGGAAAAAATATCAAGAATACGGGACTCTCAAAATCTAATAACTAAAGGATCGCCAAACTGTGTGAAAGAAGAGTGATTTAGATGCGTCAATAAGGAGAGGGAGAATTGGTTTTAGGAGAGCATGTAGAATGTGTGAAAAAGGAAAGGAATCATTAGATCACCTTCTGAATGAATGTCCAAATCTGAGAAATGCGTTTTACTTTTCACATATCGTATCTGCTGTCAAATGTTAGTAAACATTTCTATTCTCTTGACACTTACTTATATTTGTCGCCGCCATACTTGCTAGATTTAGATGTGGAAATAAGGAGAAGGGGAATTGGTTTTTGGAGAGCATGTAGAATGTGTGGAAAAAGAAAGGAATCATTAGATAACCTACCAAATATATGTCCAGATCTGAAATATGCTTTTTACTTTTCTTAAGGTCGTTTTAGACAAGACAATTTCTTGACTCAAACGTTAGTCAAGAAGCGAGACAATCTAATTTGTCTCGTATTATACGGCAAATTATTTGAAATATTGAATTGAATGGAAAAATATAACGCTTTCTATTTGTCAAGGACAAATTGTATGGGAGGAGGATATATTAATTCATTCCTTGAACAACTTTTGAGCTAAGAAATTGTCTTGTCTAAAACGACCATTATATCGTATCTGCTGTCAAATGCTGTCACAATTTCTATTCTAGTAGCATTTACTTTTATTTGTCGCAGCCAACTGCTTCATGAATTTACATTTATGAAGATGTTGGATTATAATAAACAGCTATGAAATGAATACTTGAGTTGAGTACATTTTCAGGAACTATAATAAGCTACCCAATTGAACTTGTTTACCCGATGCTTTAAAAGCTTGTTAGTTTATTCGACAGATAGTCGATACTTCTAACGTATTACCATATTATCAATTGCGCATGTAATTTTGTTATTATTTTATACTATCACTCATGTTGTTGCATTATTATTACCATATTATCGTTTGCACATGTACTTTTGTTGTTATTTTATACTATCAATCATGTTGTTGTATTATTATTACCATATTATCAATTGCACATGTACTTTTGTTGTTATTTTATACTATCAGTCATGTTGTTGCATTATTATTACTATATTATCAATTGCACATGTACTTTTGTTGTTATTTTATACTATCACTCACGTTTATGCATTATTATTTTTATCCTATTCATAAGCAATACCAGTAGCGTTTAGTTTCAATCAAAACAACAATAAAACTAACCAACTACCATTAACATATTAGCAATAAATCAGTCCTCAATTGCTTTTCCGACTTACAGAGAGCCAAATTGCTATCCGCGTCGACAATAAAATATAATTACAGGTGCTTTCCGTTTAAAAAAGTTGTTTGTTCGATCCGATACTTGTAATTTACATAACATGCGAACAAGTCAAATTGCGCATCAATTAACATTTTTTTAATATTATAAGTCCCAAATGGTGAAAACGAGTTTATAATTTCGTATTAATTAAAATATAAACTATCCGCGGGTATTGCGGTAGAAAGAACTATAATTGACAGCCAGGGTCGGCGAAAAAATCGGCGGCGGATCAAAAAACTCTAGGCCGAAAATAGGAATTAATGTTTTTGTAATATACATTTGTTTGATACATGTGATAAATTCAAATTGATAGACATTTTCTAGACATGGTCTAATTAAATTATTTGTGGCGCGATTCCTGACACCTCTCCTTCCGAACGTATTCGTTTAACAGTCAAAGTCGCTACGCAAAAGGTCAGTGCATTTTGTATTATTCTAATCCAAAACTACGTCTCGGTATTACTCGAAGATTTGAACCAAATTTACAACAGAAATCATTAATTGTCCGTTTAATGATTTCTGTTGTGATTTTGGGTCAAATTTTCGAGTGATACCGGGACGTAGTTTTGGATTAAAATAAGACAAACTGAACTGAGCTTAAATATACGTCTATATAAAATGATATCATTGATTAATCATTAATAATATGTTCATGGCGATTGCTGTGGTGACCTATCGATGGCTCTGCCGGTCAATTTATGTTGTACCTATTGTAATTGTTATAAGAACTAATAAAACCGACAAGATGTAAATATGTGTGAAAAATGGAGGTAGTATTTAGGATACTTGGCAGTTTAATGCCACTGTTAGTGTCACTATGATAACCCAGAATTACATACTACTTCTCTTTAAAGCTTTATGATAAAATAATACACCCAGCTTTGTGGCCGATTGGTTAGAGGCCTCCTCTGACATTTCTAACATCTAAGACATCATTAAAACATCTTCGTTAGAAATACCTAGATGTCTTGGTGTTTCAATTTAAAGGGAAACAAATGTAGATGACAATTTATCGTATTTTTTCAATATAATAAAAACTAACAATCATCGGACACATTTATCAGTTCAAAAATTTGCCCTAATTTAACTGATCTCGCATCTCTTTAAGATAAGCGAGATCCTCGTGCTCACGGTCGAAAAGGGGAACCCAGTATATTTAGTTTTTTCTTGTATATTGACATTTGAGACACTCTGCACATACATTATAATTTACAAAACAAAAATACAAATTACATTAGCATTTAGTACATTTAGTAATAATCACAGCTCAACTTATATTGTTGGTTTTACTATTTGAAAATTGTATTTAAGTCAAATGTGTAATATATACAATTTAAATAAGAAATGCATTTAATACATTTGTTCTCCAAACCGCGATTTACCATGATTACAGTCTGTTAAAATTGTGCAAGGTCCTGCGGCCTTGACATTTCATGCAATTTAGAGTAGTAATTTATGTGTAATTGGGCGTTTTATTCAACAATGTCATATGTACTTGATTATTGCAATTACCATAACGCAATTTATTATATCAACCTGACTTTAAGTGAACGTCTATAGGCTGGCATTGTTAATTATTATGTAATATAATTATGATTCAATTAAATATGTTACTATTAAACTCAATTATAATACTATTTTCTAATAGCTTAAGAGAGAATTGCCTTTAATTTTGAAAAAAGGTACAACTAACCCCCTTAGGAGGATGATGGCTTTTAACTTTCCTCTTAGGGGGTTGTTGTACCTTGTTTGTAGTTGTACCTTTTTTGTATATAACCTCTCGAGATATTGTGTGAATTCATCCTCTCTAGCTGAGCTACACTGATGAGATCTAATAAAATCGAAATCTAGATATGTAGATTGCTAAGAGGTGGGTTCACAGTTATATATGCTTTAATTTTGACTACAAAATAGATGGAAATGTCTTAAAAAAGTTATTTGCAATCAAAAATATCTGATATGGCCACTGCAGATTACTTTATTGAACGTATCATAGTATATAAAAATCACGAATCACGAAATCACGAAGAACCTAATCAATATAATATCGCAACAATTATAACACATTTATATTCAATATAACTATTTGATGAAAATGAATTGCCACACATGCTTTACGAACAGACGGCCGGGGTTCGAATCCCGACCCGGGTATTTGGTACCATTTCACGTTGGGATACAATTAACGATGCCTTCGAAAACTATGGGACGATTTTCTGAAGTAGCAAATCCTATTATCACTCGCATACACATACAATAACTATTATCACTCGCATACACATACACTAACACATGACAGAAGGACCCGAAGGTCGAAGGGCCATTTCTTGTCGTATCAATTTTCTGAGGGAGGGCGCAGTTGCCCTGGTTGATTTATTGTATTATTTTTTAACCGAGCAATAAATTATATATTAATAATAATACATATATATATATATATATATATATAAATATGTATATTATTAATATATAATTTATTGCTCGATTAAAAAATAATACAATAAATCAGCAAGGGCAACTGCGCCCTCCCTCAGAAAATTGATACGACAAGAAATGGCCCTTCGACCTTCGGGTATGTATATATATTTATATATATATATATATATATATATATATTAAAAATAATATTAATAATATGAGTTAGTTTCTTTTAACGGCGAGTAGTACAGCCATTGTCCACAGGTTGTGTTCACTGCGGCCCTTCACGGCCCTATTGTGCCTCTGATTTAGTTTGTAAATAATAAAATGTTCTAGTTTAAAAAGTAAATAGTTTCTAATTATAATAAAATTTTCAACATAATAGTACAATTTATTCCGCGGGAGATGTTCTCTGAAAGCTAATCATTGTTTATTGAATAATAGAGCACGTGCGATATTTGGTATATAACAATTTCCGTAAACAAGACATCAAAATCTCACACAGACAACAGACGACAGACAACCATTGTTCATGGCCTTAATCTGAATTTTAGTTCACCGACCGTATAGGTACTCCAACCAGTTTTTTTTACGGATACAACTGAAGTAATAAAATGAAGTGGCCTTAGCCATAATGATTAAAATCATTAGTGTTTTCCTTTTAAATTTTATTTTGTTATATTCATCAGCAAATCAATATAATGCAAAATACAACAGTAAACTAGATGTACAATCCCTCATTCCCTTCTCACTTGCATGTTCTACCTTCCTCTAATCATCGTCCACTTCCTTTCCCATTCCAAACAAACAAAAATGAGCCCTTTATAGGCAATCTACATCACTCCATTAAGATACACAACACAAAATATAACAGTTAATTCGATATACAGTCCCTCATCCCACTTCTGACTTGCATGTGGTATATCTCGCCATATATCCCTTTCCCTAACCTAAATCCTTTCCCACCCCAAACACACTTTATTATCACTTGAAAGCTGATGTTATTATGCTTTTTTTCCTACTGTCCTAATAGCAATTCCACCATGGTAGACCGTTTTCGACGCCCTGTTGTTACCATCTTCCCTATACTGCTTTCCTTTAGTTTCTTAATTGTGTTTTCTGTATTTTTTCTCTTAGTTTTTCTATAATTTTAACCTTGCCATTCAACCTCTCTATTCTTCTTTTTTTGTATTTTCCCTTATCATTTTATTCATTTCTGTTAGCAGCTCCTGGAGAGTAACTCCATAATGTGTTTCCGAGTAGTTTGATTGCGTTTCCCCACTGGGGCTTCCAATTTTCCTCTTCAACGTTGCTAAAGAGCAACGTTGATCTCGTCGTTGTTGAGAACCAAACTGCGTGCCTGTATCACTAGGCTCGCTATTTTCCATTGTAAATGTCTACTGTTCATATCTGAAGAATATCTGTTGTTTGCTTCCAAGTAGTTTTTAATAATTTTCAATTTTTATAATTTTCCTGCGATTATCTGTACATATTTATTTATTATTATTTTTTATTATTTTGTTGTTAATTATTGTTACAGTGTACTATTTTTTCATATTGATTATATTTCGTTGCACTGTAATTGGGTTGATGAGATCTAATAAGATGAAAATCTAGATTTGTAGATTGCTAAGAGGTGGATTCACACTTATATATGCTTTATAAAATTGGTCTTGTGCTGACATCTCAAGCACTGTTGAAATATTATTCCATAGATGGCACTACCCGGTGATCCTGATGGCATGAGCATGATGACGGTTATTACCAAATGGGTGTGCATTGCGAATTGATGTGGTGCCGCCAGATGGAGTTTAACTACTGATATTTTTAACAAAAAAATAAGTTTATCGGAATCAAGAAATTGACACAAGTAAAGGGTTATTTCAGCCAGGGAAATTGTTTTACTTTATCGTACTTAGTTTGGATAAGGTGTTGTAATTGTGCACATTTTTTTAAATTTGGGATATCCGGTTTATTAGTTCTTATCATTTCAACACCCGCTTGAAACAAGGCGTCTCTCGTACCGAGGCCACTGCGGAATCTAACGTTCACATCTGCGGTATTTTCTATGACAATTTTTCAACAATATGTTTAATACATGACTCATGAAGATAATTGTCCTATAGTCATAGCAATGCTTGGTGGCAGACTTCTTAGATAATGTAAAGAATACTGATTTCTACTAATCATCTGGTATATTATTATCGGTTATGTAGATGATGTAGATGAAAAGTTACAGCAAGACTTTTAAAAATCGTCCTTCGTACGTTGATACTCCGTCCGGACTAAGTGCCTTTAATGTTTTTGACAGCTTAATTTAAGCACGGATTATGTCGTCACGTGCTATTCTTGGTCTTTTATTCACTTCTGGGGGAAGTTCAAGTCTTTGATCATGAAATAGTTCCAGTATGTTTTCCATTCCGCTAACTTACTTTCTAATTCGAAGATAACATTTTCTTGTGTATCATACAAGGTTCCTTTGTTTCTAGTCTTATATAATCCGGTGGCTTCTTTTACTTTTCGTCTATATATTGAATATGTCATATTTGGCCTTAAGGCTTTCTATTACTTTGAATTCCTCGTCGAGCTTGAGCGCTTTCGCTTCCCTGATTTAATTGCGAAAACTGTTTTGAATCAATTTGTATTTACTATAACCTTCGTTCGATTCCTCGTTCCTGATCTTCATTTGCCCATTAACTGCAGTATTTCATCAGTTATCCATTTTTTTCTTTTTGACTTGTGGACTTGATTTTAAATGATTTTCACTTACCATAATAATTGCGAGGCGCATGGTGCTGTAATGGAATGTTTCACATGGGAGAAAGAGTCCATTTTGCTTTTTACAAGAACGTTGTTAACTTACAGTATGTTGTAGTAACATCTTTCTGCCTGAGAAATATGTCCGGTTAATTCTGTTTTGCCATGTTATCTGTTTCGTTGTTTATTACATCTGTCAATATAAACTAACGAGGAAGGGCATTGGATGGCAGGATGAAAGGGAATGGCGAGCAATAGGAAGGACTGGAACACTCCTACTGATTATACAATAACTAAAAAATACGCTTAAATAATCTCGACCACCGAAAGGGTATAAAAAGATTTTAAAAGTTTATATATATATATATATATATATATATATATATATATATATATATATATATATATATTTCTACCAGAGATATTTTTTTCATTCGTAATAAAATTCTCGAAATAATTAAAAAGAATGTTTTAAAAGATTTGATAAACTATTTTTTTTTAATCGGAAAATCACAGTTGGCAAACATGTGCTTTCCCCTGCCCAATTTCCACCACCAAAAACTAATCAAGATAGAGTTATGTTTGATGAAATATTTGGTTTAAAATTGTGTCGTAGTTTCTCCAAAATGTAGAAGAAACATTTATCACAGACGGACAGCGGAGGGACATACAAAATTTCACATAAAAAAATATTAAAATTAAAATAAGCAGCTTACCTAATAAAAAGAATTTTGGCAAAAATTAGTTTATCTTCGCATGATTGCAATATGTTATTCATACTTCGTATGATGATGAAATAATAACTTATATATAAATATACAAGTAACTTGCAAATACTGAGAGAAGCCAAAATTATTACCAAAAGAAAAAAAATTGGAAAAAGGATACTGATGTTCGCAATAAAACTACAATTTATTAAGATCGTAAATTATGTTAAGGTTACAAGTAAAGTGACATTTCAGCAATGTAGGAAATATCAAAAAGATAATAAAATAAATTATGCATTAATTTAATTAATTTAGCACGAATGCACATTGACATTTTTAAAATTCAGCTATACTATGCCCCTCAAAGTTTCTATCTAAACATATAATATTCTTCAACTTTTTATACTAACACAATTTTGCCTACTCTGATAAAAAATAAATAAATAGATAAAAGAAGAAGCAAACGAGAACGATATATATATATATATATATATATATATATATATATATATATATATATATATATATATATATATATAAGTGAATAATAATCATTACTTATTATTATTATTATTATTAAAATTATTATATTTTAAATACAGTTTATTCCCCAAAAAATAGTTTTATACAAAAATAAATATAATTAAAATATAAATTAAAAAGATATACATAATAAAAATTGGATTGAATCGGCATCTACTGTGTGATAATTCATTATATTAAATAAATGAAACGATTTTTTTTGGAAAGAAATTAACTTTAACAATTATCTACAATGCCAAAGAGAAACAAGAATCGATATTGTCGGGTGTATATGAACTTAAATGCTCAGAGTTTACTAGTGTCTACATAGGACAAACGGGCCGTAATTTTGAGAAACTGTTCAACGCATATTGCACGTCATTTAGATTACTAAAATCAGGAAATATTGCATGTTGCCAAAAAGGGAAAGAAATTAACTCTATTAGAGGCGCTGGAAATTCATAAACATAAAAAGCCTAATGATATAATTTTATTAAATGACCAGCTGGAATTAGATTACTCCGCATTGTTTAAATGTGTATAAATGTATTTCTATATAAATATTTCTTATTGTTATTTTTATAATTTTTATATTATTATATTCTTTTGTTTTTATTTTAGTTTGATTTTGCAATTGTTTCATGTAGTTTGTGTTGGTATAACTCGCCTAAAATATGTATTTTTATGAGCTTTTTACAATCTGGGTTTTTTTTGTAAGGGAATACTGCCCTTTAGTTTGGTTTTTACAAATTTATCAAAATTTGTATAAATAGGTACACTTTACACAGCTCGTCAGTTATCGGATTAGCTTGATAATGGCTAGAGCGTAGCCGAAAATATTCGCAACCAGCAATAAAAAACAAAGAAAAATTCGTTTTATTGATTTGATATACATATTGTTCTATCTGAGGACTTCAGTTTCAAATTAGCTAAAACTTATAATAATAGTCGATTTAGCCCAGTTTAAACTGAAAATGGGTCAGCACAAATGGCTACAATGTTTGTACAAAAACCTGTGCGGTGCTTTTAATATCAAACTCGACACATATTTTTTTACTATTGTAGAATTTGATTAAAATTCAATCATGTTGCTGTCACTGACCTGTGGCTGTTGTGTAATTGCTAAGAGGATTCGTTAGTTTCAACATAGTACATTTGCAATTATAAACACGTGCGTCTTGAGGAAATACTCACAGTAAACCAACAATGACCTTCCTATGTTCGATCTATTTTTTAAGTTCAATGAAATTTTTATGCATCGACCTTTATTTACTAACCCGCATCGGTTTTATCTTGTGACTATTGACAATAATAACTTCTTTATTCAAGTTGTGATAAAGATTCGATTACATATAAATATAGAAAAAAATATATGTATACAGTGTATCTCTGGACTGAGCTCTACTACTATAATTTGTATTTCGTTTTTTTTTTAAAGAAACAGACATTTCTTATAAATAGTGTTGCTTATTCTGAAATAAGTACTTTGGCTTAGAATATCGATATAAGGACCATTATGTCTCGAGTATTGGTAGCATCGAAAAAATATGATACATCCAGTTAAATTACTTTATAAGAATCATAAAAATATCAAATTTTAAATTTTCAGCTATTTTTATCATTTTCCTGCGACTTTTATGAAAATATGTATGTTTTACTATTGTTATTGTATTTTTTTGTTCTTGCTGTTATGAGCATAGTTTATTGGAGGATTTTTGTATTTTGTGAGGGGTAAAACATAAGACCTTTATTTGGCATACTAAATACAGGACTTATGTTTTACCATTGACTGAAGACTTTAAGACTTCTCAAAACGATATTACTAATATACTAATAATAAAAGTCGACAATAAATCAAAAAATAATCAGCGGTGATTGAAGTTGCATTCGTCTATAGATAAGTAAAGGATATTGGCGGTTGTCTGTGAACTACCAAATCATCACTTAGTGTGAACAAATCTTGGACAAAGCTAACCAAATATCGTTAAATTCAAAACATCTACACAAACGAAGTTACACATAATTGAATATTTTGTTACTAAACACAGCTAAAACACAAAGGAATAGAAACAGAAAGAAAGCTACCAGTTCACACGCGGCACTTCAGGTCATCCATCACTTAACTACAATTTGGCTATTTACTGACTGAAGTACAATCTTCGATTCGTTACTGAAATGGCTATTTCAAAAATACAACAACAAGGCAATATTTTCTAATCTAACGTACTTGTACATATTCGGATTAGATAGTCAACTAATTTTAACTGATTCAACTGATGTATGAAATATCAAATGCATGCAAATTAAATGCAACTGTTAAAAATCAAAGTAGTTTTATAGATAGAGAGAGAAATAATTTTATTTGGCTTATCAGCCGTTGGCCTTTCCGCCTCATACATAATAATAATAATATGTATTTATTTTCCATAAATATACAAAGTACAAATACAATTGATACACGTATATATTTATATATTTATATATATATATATATATATATATATATATATATATATATATATATACATATAGTGAGGATAATTTTTCGCCGAAAACTAGTTAGGAGGAAGACTGTTGGGATTGCTGCGAGATTATCGATATTAAAAGAAGGAGTTTCTTTTGCCCTCACACCGCAATCCCAACAGTCTTCCAGTCTTCCTCCTACATATATATATATATATATATATATATATAATGCAATATAGCCTGAATTAAATACACAGTACATGGAAGTATATGTAATTATTTATTGCTTGCATTGAGGTATTCTATTATAGAATACGGTTCCATATTGACCAATAAATATATATAATAGTTTTATACATTTTTATAGTATTACAAGTATACGTATATTACTACCAAAATTTTATAGTATTATGTATATTTATGATCATTTAAAAAATATAAAACTATTTTCATTTTTACTTGTACCATTTGCTATTTTCTATTCGACTTATATTTTATTTAATCATTTTAAAAGACATGCACACAATTTAAATAAATAAATGTATCATACAACTATTTACTTGTACCAATTGCTATTTTCTATTTTATTTAAACATTGAGTATCTTAAGATATATTTAATTTAGTCATATTAAAAGACATGCACACAATTTTAATTAATAAATGTATGATACTATTTTTTAGTAGTACCAGTTGCTATTTTCTATTCTATTTAAACATTGAGTATCATAAGATATATTTTATTTAGTCATATTAAAAGACATGCACACAATTTCAATTAATAAATGTATCATACAAATGGAAATCGCATAAACATGATATGCTATTAATAAAATTTTCTTGTAACATGGAAGACGCCACTTGATTAATTCGTTGATTATCAAGGTTATAAATAGTAAAATCATTGACACAGAAACATGTAAATAACCGAAGTTTAAAGTAAATATTATTTGATTGGATACACGTATGCATTAATTTATTGTAAAACGTAACGATTGCTCAACCAATTAACGTGGCGGATATTATAATAAATTTGGAGCATACTAACTCGGTTTTATTGAACCAATCGTAAAACGAAATATTTCAATATTCTCTGCATGGTCCAGTCAAGGTTTGTGAAATTTTTGACTTTGAGATGCTCTTAGCGCGGTTCCAAGAATTTTAATTTATTTGAATATTTCTAAAATGCATGTTGATTTCATTACTACTTATACTACTTACGTATATATGCCTAAGGCTGCATAAAAAGGATGAAGCTGGGATATCCATTTATGGTATTGTAGAGTTACATATATATTGCTAAAAATGCAACTTTATAATACAAACTTGTACTTCATCTGTTCAAAATTATGATATATACTTCTTTAAAATCGTTTGAGCGTTGAACTATGAAGATGTTAATGAGTTCCTAACCCATACCAAACCCATAAATCTCGTGACGAGGACAGAGGAAAAATAACATCATTTAGATTTAAAGATCTGCACAAATTTTGTATATACAACTATGTATGTATAATTAGCCTACACCGAAAAGTAAAAGGCAAATAGATAAATATAATATATGTCGGCGCCTGATCAATTTCGATGCTTTGAAAAGATTTTATGAGGACTTTAACCATAGCGACCGCACAAGGGTGCTTTACGCAGCGTTTGATTAGTGCTGCAGCAGCCAATTAGTGACAATTTGAAGGAATGTGACCTTGCCTTGATTACGCATCGCCAAGGGGCGATGTGAGCGGAACTAGCTAACGGGGGTGCGGGTAGTTCTGTACGAACAACGCATATGATAAGTTGGCTTGGACCGTATCTCTCGAGGTAGGTTCACTATTGACTATAAGTTCTGATAATTGTTATTGCATAATCAGTGCTTTAAGTTAGTTACTTAGTTTTTAATAATAAGTGTTAGTTGACTGTGGCGAAGGATTATTTTTTGTGCATTGAATAATATCCTCCAAAGAGCAAGCTCAGGATTTATCGGACCAAGTACCTGACCATACTAATTGTTATTAGTAATAAAATATTACGATATATGATACATCTGATTAATACATCGCCCTGCATTATACTACACTCGCTGCGACTTTCGAGTGCTCAAAACAAATTTAGACGTCAATCGTTATTTAATTATACAGTAATGATATAAATATTTCTATTATAATATTATATTAGATTAATGAGTCTATCAAAATAGATATTAAATTGGCGTTTAGCTCTTATGAAATATGAATTACAACTTACTGAAATATCCTGAAAATGTTGAATTTAACGAAAATTTCTTTCTTTCTTTTTCAAATCGATTTCAAATTTTATATTTGTATTCTATCTATACAAATAAATGTAATTTGTGAATTAGACATTTTATTCCTGTTCGTTGAAAAAAAA
The DNA here is from genome assembly GCA_963942505.1 of Lordithon lunulatus. Classification (NCBI taxonomy): domain Eukaryota; kingdom Metazoa; phylum Arthropoda; class Insecta; order Coleoptera; family Staphylinidae; genus Lordithon; species Lordithon lunulatus. The sequence goes on from OZ012671.1 coordinate 45,745,094, forward strand.
AATACGAAGACCCTTGTTTAAAAGAAAAAGGTTAGTATTATAGAAACCAAAAAAGGTGTGTATATAAGAAGATACTCATACTGAGCATTGGGGAGCCTGAGATCGAACCCCGTTGGGGCGAATTTTCGCGAATCACAGTTTTTCAGAGGTTTTCTGTGAAGTTAAAGTAAATTAACGGGTGATTACATTCCTCTGAGCTTCTCCCTTGACCGGCGAAAAAGCCTCACTACTAATAGCTTTATAAAGATAGACGTTTTTTAGGAAGATACTAAACGAATAACTAAACTATTGCGCATATATATATATATATATATATATATATATATATATATATATATATATATGCAACTTTATAATACAAACTTGTACTTCATCTGTTGAAAATTATGATATATACTTCTTTAAAATCCTTTGAGTGTTGAAATAAGAAGATGTTAATGAGTTCTTAACCCATACCAAATCCATAAATCTCGTGAAGAGGACATAGGAAAAAAACATCATTTAGAAAAAGCCTCACTACTAATAGCTCTATAAAGATAGAAGTTTTTTAGGAAAATACTAAACGAATAACTAAACAATTGCGCAATGGAGTATTAAAGTACTTACTGCAACATAAAGTAGGGAACGAATTAAGTCGCGGTGATGTTATCGAAGCTGCTGAATCAACAATTCGACGCTAACTTATGTCGATAAAGGCTCTTGCCTTAGCCCGTAATTTAGTTTAAACATATAAATTATTAAATATCGAAGCAACATGAATTTATATACCATAATTCTGAACGGAGGGAATAATATTTGTGTACCATATTTATTAAAAGCACATAGGTTTTGTCAAATTCAACTTTTGCCTACACACACTACCACGTGAATATTACCGGTACACGATTATAACTGACTGAGTAATGTTGACCCCCAATTTTATCAATTACCTTTGCATAACACGAACAATAAGAAATTTTATGTCTCGCTAATTTTCACATTCGACTGTTATAAAATAAGCCTTAATCATTATTCACTGGCTTTTTAAATATACATATACATAATAACTGTATATTTTTTTGCTCTTAGCCAACAAGATTTATTGTGAAATATTGCAAGACCAATATAGTATTTTTAAATTCTCTCTACTTATATACAAATACTTTTTTTTAATAAACGGCGGCTGTTATCAATCAATATAATTATATTCATAAAGGCACCTTACACGGTCAATAATACTGTCAATCCTAGTACTGTCAGTATTTGCTTCAATCCTCTTATATTTATCAAGTAATCAATTATCCGGATATACATCAGTATTCTCTTCATTTATGATTATTTTAAACATATGATTGAACAGTAATACTGTCATTATTCTAAAATATTGACAGTATTATTGATCGTGTAAGGTGCCTTATTCAGTATATTTACCCCTTTATTTACAATCATAAGGTACATTGAACTTCCTAGTGAGATCAAAGGTCAATGACACATACACCATATGTTGTGATCAATATCATATTTTTCATATTAATTATATATATTATGTTTTCCATACACACACAATTTTTGACGTTTTTGTTTCTGAATATATATATATATATATATATATATATATATATATATATATATATATATATATATATATATATATATATAGGAATAGGAATAGGAATAGGAATCAGAATAGGAATAGGAATAGGAATAATAGGAATAGGAATAAAAATAGGAATAGAAATTTATTTCAGATGCATACAATACATATACAATAGCGAATTATATATTATACATTGAAATATTTTCAACAAAAAAAATGGTGGTTACATCATATTTTTAACTTCATTATAGTATTCCTCTAGTGAATATGATTCACATACTATAAGTATTTTGAATAATGCAACAAGTATTTAATGTAATAATCTACATATCTGGATAAGAGGTGAATTCACACGTATATATTTTAAAAGATTGAATTTGTGCTGATATCACAACCACTCTGTTGGAATAATATTCCAATAGAGGGTACTACTGGGTGATCCTAATGGAATTAGCATGTTATTATCATATGGACCGTTTAAAGCCAAAGCAGAGTTAATCAAAAACGTAAAATGTGGAGAAATTGGCTTTCTTGAACTCTTTCACAGTTTGTTACTATTTTTACATTGTTTTATCAACTTTTTTTTACTTTGATTACTTTTTAAAGTTCCTAAACTAATATTCGATTGAATCGGCATCTACTTTGTGATAATTCATTATAATAAATATATAAAACGAATTTTTCCTTTGTTTCAAGTAATAAAAAAAACAAAAATTCGTTTTATTTATTTATTCCTTAACTAAATTTTCAGTTCCTAAATAAGGTGTAATCACATAATTATATTTGTTAAAAAGTATATGTTGTTTATGAGGAATTTTGAATTTGAAAATTTAGACCACAATACAACAACAACAACTTACACCACTAAGTCACTTACACCACATTTTCTAAAACATTCAATTTAGTGTAAGTCATATTGACTTATGTCACTTTGCCCACAAAAGAGCGTTCTTTTGTGGGCAAAGTGACATAAGTCGATATGACTTACGCTAAATTGGGTGTTTTAGGAAAAGTGGTGTAATGCACTCAAAATTAATAATAATATTTAAACAATTTTATTAAATTATGTTTTAAAATATATTTTTAAACTATGTTATTAAAACATAAGGGTGTTGTTGACTTGGCAGAAAACCCAGACCACGTTGGCTTTTGACAGAACAGCCGATCTTGATTGAGGCACAGTGAAGCGATGCTATATACCGGTTCTCTGTAGAACTATGACTGAGAAATCTTACCACAAACCTTCTTTTGATTAAGTGTATTAGAAATATTGACTTTGCTCAAATCTAACAAAATCTGGCTTACACGACTTTGGCTTTAACCCATTCATATGGCTGTGCATTTTATATTGATGTGGTGTCGCCAGATAGCATTAAGGCGAATCTCGGAAAATGAAATACGGTTCAATGTTGACCTAATCACGCGGTCTTTTCTAGTCAACATTTTATAATTTTCTGGAAATATGTTTGGATATTTCTCCAATCTAAGGATGATTTGATACTTTGTTAAGACGAAAAAGTTATTTTTTTGTCTCGAAATAGTTGCAAATATGCAAAAGTAGTCAATATTTGCATCAGAAAAGTATATATTTACTCCGGTTTGTAATCAAAATTCAACAGAAATTCCTCTAAGAAATTGCAGTTTCATTTTTCAAGTTTTGATAAATACAATCTGATAATGCTTAAGTACAGTAGTGTAGTTTATAGACATCCGCGCAATTATCACAAATGCTTCATTATTTCGAAATAAATTTATTTCTCGGTGCGCACCCCTCCAGTTTTTCTTGAGGCCACGGTTTATACACTCCGCAAAAGACGTAGCAGCAGTTCTGATAGTCTCACAACGCGTTTTTCGAATAGATTTTCAGCTCGAACCCTCGAACGAGATTTTCGACGATTCGCCTTAAACTGAGTCTATAGAGGGAAAGTTGTAGTATTGTAAATAAAAGACAACATTTATTTCTTCCACTCAATTTTTCAATTATATTATAGTTCAAATTTTGAAATAGTCCACATCTGACAATGGTGACAGCTGGCATCCTTGAACAACTTTGGTGTCCATTATTTCTTCCACTCAATGTTTTAATTATATTATAGTTCAAATTTTGAAATAGTCCACATCTGACAATGGTGACAGCTGGCATCCTTGAACAACTTTGGTGCCTATTATTTTTGAAATTTAATATTTCAAATCCTGTTATTTTAGTTTATTGATTTTTAAATTCAAGGTCAATTCTCTGACAGAAACTACTTCGGAAAATGGTTATAATAATTAATGAGTTAATATGAAATTTTAACTTGTCACCATTAGAGAAACCGGGCGACCAGTCGCTTATAGGGCTTTGTCCGTTTGGCTACTACTAGTGACTAGTAGTGACACATGCTGACGTCACGCTCATACTAATAGTATAGCGTGACGTCAGCATTTGTCACTAGTAGTGGAAGGTACATTTATCCCAGTACACTTTTCGACTCATTTTGGGCATATGGAAAAATCTTTTGGTATCTGCTGAAATTTTGTCAGTTTAGATGTAGCGTATATTCGACACTCCCAACGACTTTATCAGATTGTTAGGACCAACGCCTAAAAATATCCTACATTTCATATATACGTATGAATCCACCTCTTAGCAATCTACATATCTAGATTTCGATCTTATTAGATCTCATCAGTGTAGCTCAGCTAGTGAGGATGAATTCACACAATATCTCGAGTGGTTGTATACAAAAATTATACAACTAACTTTCCTCCTAGGGGGTTAGTTGTATAATAATAATAATAATAATAATAAGTTTATTCCCCCATTTTTTTTACAAACATACAAATCCTTTTAAATTATAATAAAAAATATTAAAAAAAAATTTATATTTACTACATGTTGATTTGGTATATATGGGAACTTCAGCCCTACAATTCAATTTTCCGAACAAATTTCTACATGCTAATATAGCAGGAGGTTGACAAAATCTGCAATGTGGCGTACTTGTTCTCATTGTATCATAGTCGATGCGACCTCCGATGCAACGCAGCATTTATTTCTACCTTATTTATTAAGCATCAACATTTATTGAACTAGACGGGCGTTGGCCAATTTGTTAATTCATATAGAAACAGGTCGTAATCGCTTAACACTTTATCAAGGTCACCCAACTAATCAAGTCACTTTTTTTTCGCTTGATAGAAATTCATAATTACACCTTTTGATTTATCAATCAATTCCTCGTACCTAATTTCAATAATAACGTATTTAGCGGTTTCCTCGCATAAAGCTAATTTATACCTATTTACTCTTCTCGGGAAGTTTTAAGTAAGTTTGTGTGTTATTTAAATACTTTAATATTGTTCAAAATTGCGATGGAATTCTTTGTATAAGATATTTTTTTGGATTCAGTATTAAAATAAGCATATTTAATTATATTAATGGGTATTTTTTTTCGTAAATTGTAAATAATCAAATAAATACTGTTCAAGAAATACATAATTTATATAAATTCTAAAATTCCTAAAGGATCCCCATTTGGAATATCATTTACATAAACAAATACATAGATTAATGGGCTAGTGTGAAATTTATAACTTTAATATATCGAAAAGTGATACAACTAGAAATAATAAAAAAAAGTAGAACTATTTAAAAATAACAATATTCTTAATATTAATCAACATATTATTTTTTGAGTGTAATATGTAATCTACATACAGGGTGTCCCTAAAGTATGGAACAAATTCGATAAAACTTTTATCTAGGAATTTTTAAAAAATTCCTCGGGCACGTCGATTTTTGATTTTATATTAACAACTTTTAATGAAAGTGTCAATTTTTTTCGATATAGTTTTGAATGAGCAATGACTTCATCGACAATTTTTTTCAAATGACAACCCATATTTTAAATTGCGGATTCTGAAAGGGGTTATTTTCCTGCAACCCCTGTAAGTAAAAGAAATGTATTGTAATGTTGGGGCTTTGTGGTCGATGTCGATATATAATATATATATATATATATATATATATATATATATATATATATATATATATATATATATATATATTATATTATGTCATCGACATTTTTTTTCAAATGACAACCCATTTTTTAAATTGCGGTTTCTGAAAGGGGTTATGTTTCTGCAACCCCTGTAAGTAAAAAAAATGTATTGTAATGTTGGGGCTTTGTGGTCGATGTCGGTATATAATATATATATATATATATATATATATATATATATATATATATATATATATATATATATATATCTAATAAGTGTAAAAAATTGCTCATGTCTTTTTGTGATGGATATGTTTGGGTAGTAATTGCGACTTTTAGCTTATACTTTAAATTAGAACAGAATAATATCTTCTGATCTATAACATTATTCCGTAATACGAATTTTGATGAGTTTTGATGATTTTCCAGAATATTAACGAGTTGTATTTTGAATTACCATCTTAAAGTCATAATTACTATTCGCGATTCAAACAGATTTTCGAATCATTTGGACATGTACACCTGATTCTCTTATAAATTGCAATGATTCGGTCAAATAGCATCGTGCACCTGTCTGTTTAAATTATCATATAGATAACCGTAAATAAACGCAATAACTTTCGAATACTTACCCCTAAAATATGAAATTTCACTCGCATTATTCCAAAAGTATAAAGTTAAAACTAATATCGATGCTGATGTAATTAAAGTTTTGCACGTGCAGAATTATTTTTTTCGCGACGATCGGTAGGTTATAATTAATCTGCTACAGTGCCAGTGTGTGTTATTTATACATGATATGAGTTGAATTTTAATTAGTTCAAAGTTACTGAGCGGAGGATAACAACTTCACGGGCAAGGTGCTCGCAAAGATACTCGAAGTTCAAAATTAAATACGTGTTCATTTGCAAATTGTATTTAGTTATAAGACACGAATTAAGTCAAATATTTAAAATGCATATGTGTCGCGATAATTGCTCTTTTGTGTTTCATATTAACAAGAACATAAAGTATGTGCACGTAGTGGTTATCACCACTTACTAGTAAAAGAACGGTCTGTCCTACGGATATATTCTCCAATATTCAAAAACATGCTTTTGAATATTGGAGAATATATCCGTAGGACAGACCGTTCTTTTACTAGTAAGTGGTGATAACCACAATGTGCCAATATTGCCAGAAATTTAAAATGCATGTATATATTTTTAAAGAAAACAAAAACATCATGTTTATGAAGAAAAAACATCGATATTTATAGCTATAAGCCCGATTGCTTTTTCGCTGGTAAAGGGAGAAACTAAGAGGGGTGTCATTAGAACCTTTACTTCACGAAAAACTCAGAAAAACGTGAAATTTCGACCACAACGCGGTTTGAACTCTAGTCCCCAATGCTCAGTAGTAGACGGACAGAATTTCTAACCACTAGGCTACTTTATATTATTATAGTTTTTAAATAAAATATAATTACAGATACAGTCTGATGCAGCGAGCAAACTTTTCGTTTTAAATTGTTGAATTGTTGAAAAATTATAATACGAGGGCAGAAAGACTCCGGTTTTCAAATGTAAAAGGAGATCGCAATTAGATTACATCACTTTCATTCTCACAGGCTCATATATGTACTATATTTTCTATTTTTCTTTTTACAGGAATTTATTTGTTCGCATCTTATTTTGAATAATAATATTAAATATAATTTTAATACTTATTATAAATAATAATATTAAATATAATTTTAATACTTATTATAAATAATAATGTTAAATATAATTTTAATACTTATTATAAATAATAATAATAATAAAAATATTTATTCTAATATATAACATTTATAGTTAACATTACATACCATAATGGGCTAATATATATTAAAATATTCAGATAAAATATATGCATAATTTATAGCAATTTGTTAAAAAATAAACAGATACATGTATTTCCAAGAATAGTTTGTCTACAGATTTATGGATTTACTAAACGTTTCTACGCATAACGGCGTTATTACAACTACAATAATTTTTGCGTAAAAGTGGTTTGCAAAGCAGTTTCGCATTCGGGTTAATAGGTAGTGAATCTGCCAATAAAGAGCCCGCGCCAGTTTTTTTTCACTCACCAACCAAAAATTCAGGTTTAGGTCGATATAGTAATAAACAAGATGATATATTAATTTATTTACAATAAATTAATGTCTAATTATGTTGGTTTAAATGTCTGAAAACCCGAAATGATGTCATCTAAACTAATCATAGCCAGCGTATGTCGACTAAAAACAAATACTTTCTCGTATGAAATGTCATTTTGACACATGTTCAATAACAACACGGTTCAAAGATTTTAAAGTACATTCTTTTCTATACGCGGATAATTCAAATTATGATGCTGCGTGATTATTTAAAGGAAAGCTTTGATCGACCGGTCAATCACGAAACAATGATGGTCGATCACTGGCTTAACTTAGGGACTGAGTAGACTACATACTTGATAAATAAATGACAACAAGTCGATCCCGTCACAGTTTTATGATAAAAGGTAGATATTATGTACACACAAGTTGACTACCCCTGATATAAACCAAGGGCCAGGTTGTATCGTTCATAGATAGTACTCTCACTTTGTAGAGCACTATGATCTTTACCGAGTGTATACATTTTATTCACTAATAATCTAGCAACATAATTAAGATTTGTTCTGTTATTGATTACATTGACAATAATAGGCTGTAACTTACTTTTTCAAGTTGACATTGTTCTTGTTAGCAAGTAAATTGTTTAGAAGCATGATTTGGATTATAGTTTTAAAGATAATTGTGATAAGACCTCTCTCTATTTCTTTCTAGTTGTATATATGTTTTTGATTGTCTTAAGTCCTGCTTTCCTAGCAAGCGGTGTCGATAAAAACGGCCGTTTTTGACGTCAGTTACATATTATAAGATACGTTTTAAGTACATGTAACTTAATAACTCATCAGATTCCAGTGTAATTCATGATATTTTTTCAATACTTTGAAATATACCGTTCTGTGGATTACCAGATTTATTTAAATATACGTAAAAGAAATGTGTGACGTCAAAATGACGTTAAATACGGCCGCTTTTGTCGACACCGCTTCCTGGGAAACCAAGGCTTTAGTAATAACGTTGTCTTGATTTCGATGTTCGATTTCTTTTTGACTAGTGATGGGCAGTATAGAATAAAAACTATTCAAAGAAGGATAGTCGAGAAAATATCGGATTATCGAAATATGGATAGTCGTTCTTTCCCCGATTTTTATTGACCTGCTTCTCGTTTTTTATTCTTAGCCTGTATCCCCATCGTCTCATGCTTTTCCTCCATACAGTCGGTCTGTTGATTTTATTTTTCGATCATTAGAATTTTCGATTTCAAAGTCCTTCACTCCTTGCAAATTTGATTATAGTTGCTTGTATTTTACTTTTCGTAGTATAAAAATGATAGAACTAACTCCCTAGAAGAAAACCCATCTGGCGGCACCACATTAATTAGCAATGCACACCCATATGGTAATAACCGTCAATATTCTTATGACATCAGGATCACCGGGTAGTGCCATCTATGGAATAATATTCCAACAGAGTGCTTGAGATATTAGCACAAGGCCAATCTTATAAAACATATATAAGTCTGAGTCCATCTCCTAGCAATCTACATATCTAGATTTCGATCTTAGAATGTAGATTGCTAAGAGGTGGATTCACAATTATATATGTTTTTCATAGTGTTATTTATTACCGATATCTTTATAAAAAGGGTATCGTATTAAGGATCACATCTATACTTTTCTTATCATTAGATAAAGTTGTTCTACAAACAAACTATGCACCGGAATGGCATATAAAAAAAATAAAAAAATCTTTATTTGGCATATCAGCCAAACCCTTCCCTTTTACACACATTCCAGCCGAAAATACATACCCTGGCTACGTAGAGTGGCAAGTGCAGGGGAAACTCCCGAGCTACTTAGTCAGGGGGGAGTGGAGCAGAGAGGACAGTGTATGCATGGCAAGAGCGAGGTGTGGTTCAGAAGAGCGAGGAAGAAAAGTGTGGATGGGGCTGGGGTACACCGCGTGTGCGCTGTGTAGGAAGGGGAGTGACACGTGGGGGCACCTTAGCAAAAAATGTGAGGGAGTGAAAGAAGAGTGGGTTGGAGAGTACAGAAAGCTGAACGAATGGTTAGAAGAGGATGGGAAAGGCGTGAAAATCTGCAGGAGGCTAACGTGGGAAAGGAAATTGGCGAGGGCAGGGGTTTATTTTAGTGGATAGAAAAATGTATTTTATGTTAATTTGTATTCTTTTTTTTGTGTCTTTTTTGATTTCTTGTCAGTGAAAGTACTGTTTTTTTTTCGGCTGGAATGGCATATAATTTTTATTTGTTGATCATCCTTTTCTGTTGCCCTGGGATTTATTTTCTAAGAATTGATGACTTAATTGGTAGTAATGGCATCTAGGATATCAAATCTTAACAAATAAGTTTCAAACCCAACAATAAAGTGTTTGACTAGTAAAAATAGTATGTCATTGTGTGAGCTTTTGATACAAGATTAATGAAAATGAAAGAAAACCTATATCTATCAAAATATAAAATTTAAAGAAATTTATTTGGCATATGTATCAGAAAAATCTCACTTCATAATTACAAAAACACAACCTAATATAATTTCACAATTCAGGTCATATTATAACACTAGCGTGTCTTTCGTTTATCACTCTGTGCTGGTACGGGCTTATTGTTTCTTGTTCTATTTGCCGCTTCCGATGCGCATAATTCTACCTCGGCCCTTACAACCGTAAGACCTGGGCGATACTGCACGCAAACAGGGGCGACTTGCAATGATAAACGATGCTAAACGAAAGCGTCTTAGGACGAAGGATTTTATCCGGGGCATCGGTATAGAAAAATGAGGGTAAAAAATCACATTTGGATTGTGACAATATTTTATAAAATAAAAAGTCTAGTGAACTGAAAACGATTACCATTCCTAAACATTTAAAGCTGTAGCTATAGCAAATTTATTTATTTTATTTTATTGTTTTGCCTTCCCTAAATAAATGTCAAATGATATTAAAATTATTAAAATAGCATTTTATAAATTAATTGTTGTAATTTATTAAGTAATATCATCTGTCACAAAAATCTTGAAATTCAATCGACGATAATACGAATATGTATATATGTGATGTGTGTGTGTATGTATATATATATATATATATATATATATATATATATATATATATATATATAATACGAAGCATTTTATAAAGAAGAAGCGAGTCAAGACCTACTTATATAGAATAAATATTCGATATGATTATTTATAAAAAACGGCCAACGCAATATATTTCTATTCCATTCTAAACATATATTGTAAAATATATTGTATTGTGTTTATAAATATAATAATTATGTACTTACTGGTATGCTAATAGAACTCTACCGTCAATTACTAGCAGCGCGTGGCTTCTTACACAGTACATGTATAATTAAAAATAATTATAGTGTTTTTCAACACATATTATTATTATTAAATCAATAAATATAAAGCTGATCAAAGGTGCATGATTTTACAATAATTAGACATTTATGGATCAAGGTTGTATTGTAAAACAATTTTGGTATTATTTAGAGGAGAAATTGAGATAATCAAGGTAAAGTTGAACTTCAATGTATCAGCAATTAAATATTTAATAATATTTAACTGTTCAGCACGCATTTCTTATTGGGATATAATTGATATGTATATATTTCGTTTGACCCAAATCTGTTTTTTGGTGATAATTCAATTTATCGGCTGCGATAGCTGTTTTGTGCTTAATTTAATTTGTAAATACGGAAATATATATATATATAGTTATTTAAGTATTTATCATTACACTAGATAAAATGGCTGCTGTTCGACGGGGATGATTTATAAATACAAAATTAGACGAATCCATTTAATTAATTTAATGAATAAATACGTTTTATATTGTAAAACTTAGTTAAAACATTGCTATTACTTCAAATCAGTTCAAAACTGCAATTAAATAATGGAAAAAAATTAGTACTATTATTGATAACAGTAGATTTTTATCGCTATAATTTGATAGTTTGTAGTTTTCTAGTTTAATAATAAATGTCCATAAATGTCTAATTATTAATTATTGTAAAATCATGCACCTTTGATCAGCTTTATATTTATTGATTTAATAATAATAATATGTGTTGAAAAACACTATAATTATTTTTAATTATATATGTACTATCATCATTCATCATACTATTCTCCAAACGGAGGTTTTACCCTATTTGGAGAATAGTATAACGAATGATGATACAGACTATCGAATTATAGAGATAATATTCTACTGTTATCAATAATAGTTATCGACAGTTTTTAAACTACCGATAACATAGTAGATTGTTATCGATAGTTTAAAAACTAAAAAAAAAATAGCGATAGCCTAATAACTTGATAAAAAGTATTGATAGTTCGCTTTTATCGACACGTATAATTAGTATTTTTCTGAATTAAGTTTGCTGTATATGTAGATAGCGATTTTTTAAATTCCACAAACTAGATGGTCATGCCCAATTCTACCTTAATAGTGGTGTTCTCTCAGTTAAGTTTTTATTATTATCACCCTCTTCCCTAGTCATGAAATTACTTTCGATATTTTTTCAACTGTCGATTGTCCAATAGTTTCCCGCGTATTCATATTTCGATAGTTTAACGACTATATATATCGATAATCCGATAGTTTATCGACTACACTTTGGATAGTTTTTATTTTATACTGCCCATCACTAGTCAGAAATAGCCGACAAAAACGAAATGCAGTATAAAAATGTCAATAAAATAATCCTTATAAAATATATAGACTAATTAACAATTATCATTAAAATTCAAGAAAAGAAGCCCGCTTGAATTTTAATGATCTTAATGTTCTAAATTTACGCGACAAAAATATTTGTTTATAAAATGTGTTTATTTATATATGTTTATCATTAGAAAATAAAATTTGGCACAATTAATTGTTATGACTATATTATCTCATCATACACATTCTGGGTCGATGCACTGCGTTTATTTTTTTCTTCCGGCATTTATTGCGATAAGGGTCATTTTTGATAATATTAATCACTTTCTTAAATGATATACAGTTATTATTATATTGTCTGTTGTAAAATTATATTTAAAAAAAAACAATGAAAATATCACCATTTATTTGTCTGGTAAAAATATGTTTTTCTTCGAATAACAATATGTATGATAGTCTCATATAAATATAATAATGTTTCTTATAATCTTGTGATATATTTAATGAACAAATAAATTTAAACAGGAGCTTATTGATAATGGTTATCAATAATTAATTTTTTATTGTGTTATTTTAAAATCATCTTAATGAAACGTTTTAACACATTGAATTTATGTTACCAGGCAACAGCTTTTAGTCTGAATTAACAAAATAACGAAATAGATGGCCACTTTAATAGACTGTCTTTATTTATTTTTTAAGAAAAACCATTTGCAACTAAATATAAATTTAAAGAACAGGCAAAGTTCAGATTATTAAATCTGCCCTACCACTTAACCTATTATAGAATAACAAAACTAAAATTGATTAAAAGAAATGCGTGCAAATAAAACTAAAGTACTCTATATGAACAATATATCTACCAAAATATTTTAAGATGTTATGCCTTAAATATTTTAGTAGATTTATTGCCGACAGAAACGAAATGCAGTATAAAAATGTCAATAAAATAATCCTTATAAAATATGTAGACTAATTAAAAATTATCATTAAAATTCAAGAAAAGAAGCCCGCTACTTTTCTTGAATTTTAATGATCTTAATGTTCTAAATTTACGCGACAAAAATAGTTGTTTATAAAATGTAATTATTTATATATGTTTATCATTACAAAATCATATTTGGCACAATTAAATGTTATGACTAAATTATCTCATCATACAAATTCTGGGTCGATGCACTGCATTTATTTTTTTCTTCCGGCATTTATTGCGATAAGGGTCATTTTTGATAATATTAATCACTTTCTTAAATGATATACAGTTATTATTATATTATCTGTTGTAAAATTATATTTAAAAAAAAACAATGAAAATATCACCATTTATTTGTCTGGTAAAGATATGTTTTTCTTCCAATAACAATATGTATGATAGTCTCGTATAAATATAATAATGATTCTTATAATCTTGTGATATATTAAATGAACAAATAAATTTAAACAGGCGCTTATTGATAATGGTTATCAATAATTAATTTTTTATTGCGATTTTTTTAAAAGCATCTTAATGAAACGTTTTAACACATTGAATTTATGTTACCAGGCAACAGTTTTTAGTCTGAATTAACAAAATAACGAAATAGATGGCCACTTTAATAGACTGTCTTTATTTATTTTTTAAGAAAACAATTTGTAATTAAATATAAATTTAAAGAACAGGCGATATTCAGATTATTAGATCTGCCATACCACTTAACCTGTTATAGAATACAAAACAAAAATTGATTCAGAGAAATTCTTGCGTGCAAGTATAACTATATAAACAATAAATCTACCAATATATTTAAGATGTTATGATATGATATTTTGATAGATTTATTGTTTATATAGAGTACTTTAGTTTTATTTGCACGCATTTCTCTTAATCAGTTTTTGTTTTGTTATTCTATAAAGTCCGTATGACATTATCTAGTTTCTTATATCGTTTTCGATGCAGACACAAACTATATAGTGTCATACACACATGGAGAAAATTACATAGCGGCGGAATAATAATAAATTCACTTAACAATAACTACACCGTAATACACAATGTTAATTTTCCATTTAGAAATAGTTATACAGTTTAATATATCAATTCTTATATATATATATATATATATATATAAAACGATATAGAAAACTAGATAATGTCATAGGGACTCAATACTCACTCATATATCAATTCTTATATATATATATATATATATATATATATATATATATATATATATATATATATATATATATATATAGGGACTCAACAGGTTAAGTGGTCTCATTTTCATGTAGATACTTCTTTATTGCAATCTTAAATATTGCGTTTGTCAGAGTTTTGAGTTCTAGAGACATTTTATTATCCATCATATAAAAATTGAAAATAAAAGATTTTTTAAAGATATGTTGTGTTTCGGAGGAGAAATAATTTCTCACATTTATATTATGAACGTTATACGACATAAAATTCTATTACATTTATAACATTTCGTTAAGCCGTTGTTGTTAAACTCTCGAATTAAAAATATGGATCACACTCAACTATCAATCCAATACAGTTTTTAATTGTTGTCATTATAAATGTCATGATGTAATATCAAATATGTTTCAAAACATATTAAAAAAGTTAGCGGTTATTGCTCCACTAAAATAACAAGTTCCGTTCTAATTCTATATTTTTTGTCGCAGATATGTTGCTAATCGGATGCTTTTATTGTTTGCCAATATATTCACAATTGCATGTTCTAATTTGTTTGCTATAATATTGCTATAACTTGCATACTACGTGGAGTTTTTTTGGGAATGACCACCCCAACATTTTTAAATAGCAACCACTCTCGAGTTTCATCTTGTTTTAAGATAATTAAAAAAGAAACACATGCCCATAAAGGCACCTTACACGATTAATATTACTGTCAATATTTTAGAACATTATTCTAAAATATTGCCAGTATTACTCATCGTGTAAGGTATAGTAATGATGTAATGAAGAGAATACTGATCTTCACACGAATAATTGATTACTTGATAAATATAAAAGGAGGATTGAAGCAAATATTGACAGTACTAGGATTGACAGTATTATTGACCATGTAAGGTGCCAAACCAAATTATGAGGGGTTGACTACCAAATAGGAAAATAAAATATTTTAATGTTTTTTGGTACGTTTGCTACGATTTTTATTGCAAATTGTCGACCTTCTTCGGTCTCGAAATGACTCAAACGCTCGTAACTTATATTTTGAACCATCAGGAGCATATCCTTAGTGATAT
Source organism: Lordithon lunulatus (assembly GCA_963942505.1). Taxonomy (NCBI): domain Eukaryota; kingdom Metazoa; phylum Arthropoda; class Insecta; order Coleoptera; family Staphylinidae; genus Lordithon; species Lordithon lunulatus. The sequence continues at coordinate 45,760,717 of OZ012671.1, forward strand.
TGGTACGCGATTTTACAAATCATATATTGATTCTTGTTTTGTTGCATACACTCTAAGTATAGCAATATATTTTTTATTAAATTTCAATTAACAGAATTTATACATACACACACAAACACTGTTATGTACCCCTCAATATATATTTTACACAACTATTACTTTTTTCACATATTTATGTACTTGAGAAAATCACTTCAGAATAGAGAATATCACACAAATAACATTACTTGCAAAATATAAAAAAAAAAATTATAGGTTATTAAGATGCGACTTAATACGCTTAAATCACTTTTACAGGGTCCTTATACTCTTAAGTTTCATATGAACTAGATAACTTTAATCTACCTTAGATTCTCAAATACATAACGAATAAGTTTGAGTTAACTTGTTACTGAATACTATTATTCCAATGCATTTCCGAAAACTAAAATAATATAATATGAATTATTTATTATGAAGTTAAGGTAAATATTGGGTGATTAAACTCCTCTGAGCTTCTCCCTTGACCGGAGGGAAAACCTCACGGCTGATAGCCCTATAAAGATAGAAGTTTTTTTATATTATGAATAATTTGTCTATAACAATAACATTAAAATTGATTTATTTGGTTTTTATTACTTATTTTGTCACCCTCAGACTAATAAATAAACTATTTATTTATTAGTCTGAGTTGTCTATTAACAAAATAATGGAAAATATCCTCTTAAAATAATTTCATATTTCTTATTAGCGTAAAACTATCTTTATTCATTTTCAATGTATGTGGTTATGGTCTTTTAGCCAAAAACATTCAAACCTTAAGCATACGCTTAATTACAAAGACATATTTGCAACTTTAAAGTATTCTAAACAACGTAAATTTTCAGGTTTTGATTTTTGTTTTGATGATTCTTATGTATGTTTTAACGTTTCTTGGATCCATTTTGCATTTAGAATTAAACAACATATTATTTAAAATGCTTCTATATCAATTGCTGTCTACATTTGTCATCTCAAAGTGCTATATACTAAACCTCAGTAGAAGAAAGTACAGCAAAAATGTACATAGTATTGTTGCTAATATGTAAATCTTGTGAAGTTTCATTAACTACTAGCCACTTCTATCATACAATAGTTATTACTTAATGAAATTTTTGTTTCGATGATTCTTATGTATATTTTAACGTTTCTTGGGTCCTTTTTTGCGTTTAGAATAAACCAAATTATTATTTTAAAAAATTACATAATATTAGACTAAATGGTAAATCTACAGGGACCACTGCAATTTTTAAAATGCTTTTATATCAAAAACTGTTTTTGGAAGTTACATTTGTCATCTCACAGTGCGTATACTAAACCTCAGTAGAAGAAAAAATAAATGTTGTCCCACAGCTTGCATACAGAAAACATGTACATAGAATCGTTGCTAATATGTGAATCTTGTGGAGTTTCATTCATATTGTGGCTAGTACCCACAGCAAATAGTTATTACTTAAAGAAATTTTCTATTAGATTGTCTTCTATAATATAAGTATTATATTTTACTCATATTATAGAATATATCAATATTATACCACTATAGTAATATTAAATAAGACATTACGAAACAAGACAGAAAAAATAAATTGATAGCAAAATTATGTAGGTAATTTTACTATCAATTTATTTTTTCTGTCATGTGACATTAAATAAGTATACATTTTATATATATATATATATATATATATATATATATATATAAATAATATAAAAACAGAACTTACCATTTTGGTAGATACGTATGAACTGAACTAAAACTAAACCAATATCGAGGAACGCTGCTATACACGTAAGTAATTCCAATTAAAGGTATTTGCGCTCCCCCGCCCTTTAAATAAGGGAAAATCTGATGTAATTTTATATGCTATTGATGTACGCCGGTGCACTTTTATGTTATCCGGTGGATGTCAGTGTCTTTGAGATACAAAAATTAGTTCGCCTAACACGCGAGCGACCCGTAAACGGCACGTTATGTAAAGCTGGCGAAGCACTATGTTATTAAGAAAAGATATTATGGAATAGATTATATATTGTGACTATCCATTATCAATCTGGCTGAGAGTGGGGGCGCGCGCTTATAATTTTCCCTGGTGGTTTTATTATTGGATTTAATATGTGGAAAATAGCATACTATGAATATTAATGAGGCACGTTAGTGGGAGATCGACGCAGGTTAAGGAGGTGTGATTAAATATCCAGCCGGTCAAATGTCGACAAACAGGAAAAGATAATTGGTGCCTTTTTTTCTATGCAGTTTTGGAACTGATGTTTTTATTTCGCTAATTCTTGTTTTCGTATTAATCGTTGCTAAATTCTCTTATATAATGTCTGTTGATGTTTCGCTGATAAATTCTTTTAATGTTATTTGGGATGATATATGAATTTTGTTACATTTTAATGGCTAGAAATTACATAGATTTATTGTGACGATTGTTTGTTTTGTTATTAGTTTGTTTTGATAATTGGTTTCATACTCAACGTAGTTTTTGACAGTATAAAACTATAACCACTGGAGCGCGGATTTAAAATCACATATTTTTGAAAAAATTATGTGAAAAAGGTCTATGTTGATAGGTTTTCCTCCGATAAAACGAGAAAGATAATTCGTGAATATTCGGCCACGATTGGGTTTGAAATCTTGCTTCTCAATGCTTAGTTCAAAATGGTTCAATAGGCCACTAAGTTGGGTAATATTTGTTGTCCTGTGAGGTGGAATCCTCGAAAGATCCGTACTAGCACCACTAGGTGTTCTAACCGGCTAAACCAAAAACTCTCGTTCTGTTTCTCAGGGATTGTCCGTCTTAGAGACACTCTAAGCCCCTCGCGCCGTTTTTCAGTCTTGTTTTTGAACTCAGAATGTTCATTGTTTGTCGTACAGTCGACAGTTTTAGAGGTCGTCTCCAAACTTCCGTGTCTCATTACTATCCGTGCGTATGTTGCGACAGCTCTTCAGTTGGTGTCGCAAGCTAATATTATTGATGATGATCGTGTGAACTGGGTCGTCCACCCTGTCATAGTATTTGCACTTTGGTATGGTCGCCTTACCAATCCTGTGGAGGTAAGATTGGAAGACTCCATGCTCCGACAGGATTCAGGTTCAGCCGGTTTCTTCAAATTCCGATTAACGATCTAATTTGTGGGAAAAATCTGTCTCGTCCAACTAGCATTTTGGGATTCCTCCCCTCGTCAACAGAAATGGAAATCAGAAAATCTAATGATATACCCCAGAGTCAATAGATACGACACCTGTCGAACACATGTAGAGCCACTTGATTGAAATCAAGGATTATGTAGGTTGTGAGTATGGGCGAGAGTTAAACATCCCCCCACATACGGCCCTGTTTGTGGGGACACGTAAAAAGTGTTGTTTACCAAAATACAATTGAATATGTACACGTTCTTCGAAATCAAATCGTGCATGATTTATAATTGATTACAAAACACAAATCTACTGGTATTTTTAAACGTCTTAAGCAATCAATGATGGGACCATGTGAGGCATGTATTATTGCCCAAGGCGATCACTTCGTGTACTTGATATAAATAACTAATTAGAATAAATACGTTACAATTTAGTATTTGTTATAAATTAAATTTTAATTTTGTGCGTATTAGCTTTTGAAAAATAATTTCCGGAATGTATATATGTAATTTTATCACTATCATATTGATGAATAGAAAACGCCCGTAATATTGAAACATTTTATTTAAGTACACCCGTTAATTTGAGTTTTATGTCCAATAAAATTTGTTATCATGCAAATTATTTCGAATTTAATATGCTTTGTATGCTTTATCTCGGTAATTATGTGACTATTATTTTAGTGTTATAGAACATGATCAATGTTCACACATGATTGATTATGCTTCGGCAGTTATTACCGATATGATATTTAATAAGCAAATTACAAGATGAATTCAGTTTCTCAGGCTTATACGTTTTATGATTACTTACTAACTAATTCACATTCGATTAAAAAAATTCTATCTTTATAGCTCTAAGCTCGAGGGCTTTTCCGCTAAAATATAGAAAGGTTCAGAGGAATGTAATCAGCCTATATTCAAACATCATCTAGAGCAACTTTTCGCAAACTCACCTTTCACAGTTTTCAGGTTTTCTGTGAAGTTAAAGAACCTGAAAACTTTGAAAGGTGGGTTTACGAAAAGTTGCACTAGATGATGTTTGAACCTTCGCCTTCCAATACGCAGTACGAGACTGACGATTTCTCTATCCACTAGACTACTGAGCTGGTTCAATAGATTTATGTTCATGTAAAATATTATGAATCAGGTAACTTAAAAAATTCATGCCGTTTTTCTTATAAAGGCACCGTACACGGTTAATAATACTGTCATTCCTATTACTGTCAGTATTTGCTTCAATATTTATCAGCCAATCAATTATCCAGATTAAGGTCAGTATTCGGTTGAATACATCAATACTACCTTACATGATCAGTAATACTGGTAATACTGGTAATACTGTCAATATTTTAGAATGCTGGCAGTAATAATACAACTAACCTTCTAGGAGGAAAGTTAAACGCAATCTGGCGGCACTACATGAATTAGCAATGCACACCCATATGGTAATAACCGTTAAAATGCTTATGCCATCAGGATCACCGGATAGTGCCCTCTATGGAACAATATTCCAACAGAGTGTTTGAGATATCAGCACAAGGCCAATCTTATAAAACATATATAATCTAGATATGCAGATTGCTAAGGGGTGGTTTCACACTTATATATGTTTAATACTGACAGTATTCCTGATTGTATAAGGTGCCTTTTACAGATTACCAAGGATATTTTTAGTTATTTGTTGATAGCACTTATTTATATACTGTCCTTAACTTTCATATGAATTTATCCTCTTCCTTCACCCAAAAAAGATTTTATTGTGTTTGGTTGACAGCAACAGGAATAGTGCATTATGAGTTCTTGGTGGCTTATTCCGTGTGAGGTTGCTAGTCCTCCATCGGACGCCTCCTCAGGTGGCGGATAGGGGAAACCCTGCTAGATATAGCAGGTACCGGGGAAATTAAAGCCCCGGGGCGGACCAAAACTAGCACAGCAGCAGCATCTGACCCAGAGTGGGCGGCTGCAAACAGCGAACAATTTCCGGAATAAGCAATCCAACTCTTGTGGCCAACAGCTCCGGGTGGAAGAGCCAACAAGCACTCTTTTGTCCTAGAACTGGGAAACTGGCTCTAAAGACGGACGAACCGATGAAATGGTCAACGGCATAAGGATGGCAGAAGGCAACGAAAAACCACTGCATTAAAGACCAAATGGTATTTCTAGTACAATCATCATGGCGAAGTTTAGAGCAAATTATTCCGGAGTCTCAAGTCTCCCAATCGGATCTCCGGGGGAGACAGTTTTAAACGTCACTACCAAAAAGAATAAGGTATCACCTATGAAGATCTGCACATGGAACGCAAGAACAATGTTCCAGGCAGAAAAAATTAACAATGCCATCCAAAAAATGAATAGACTCAATATAGACATAATGGGAATTAGCGAAATGCGATGGCCCAGTTCAGGATACTGCGTAATCGACGATCACTCAGTCTATTACTCTGGAAACGCAGACAACAAACATGTCCATGGGGTAGGGATGATAATATCCAACAAAATACGGCAAACCGTCACAAACTTCACACCAATATCAGAAAGAATGCTACTCATACAATTAAACAGCACCCCAGTGAAGACAAACATTATTCAAATGTATGCCCCCACCTACGACAAACCCGATGAAGAAGTGGAAGAACTTTACGGTACACTATCAGACACAATAAAGCAGCTAAACAAACATGAAGTGATAATAATCATGGGTGACCTAAACGCCAAAATTGGAAAGGGAAAAAGCGGTGAATATATCGACGAATTTGGACTGGGCGTAAGAAATGAACGCGGAGATAGACTTAAACGATTCGCAGGGGAAGAAGAGTATATAATACTGAACACCATCTTCAAACTCCCACCACGACGCCTGTATACATGGATATCGCCCCAACACCAACCCAACAACGTCGTTAGAAATCAAATCGACTATATACTAGTGAACAAACCATTCCGCAATAGCTGCCAATCAGTTAAAACCTACCCTAGTGCTGATATATCGTCAGACCACAACCCACTAGTAGGAAGATTCAATTTAAAACTCAGAAAAAGTTGCTCGAAAAATAAACACGAAATGTGGAACATGAGAAGACTAAAACAACCTGATATTAAAGACACAGTAACAAGCTTAATAAATCAATGCTCCAAATAGATAGAAACATCGAACAACACAGAGACGACCCTTGAGAAACTAACTAACACCCTCAATCAGATCGGAGACGAATATTTAACAGACCAAAAAACCAGGAGGAAAAGCTGGATGACAAATGAAATATTACAACTCATGGACGAAAGAAGGAAGGCAAAAAATAACACCACAAAATACAAGAACCTTCAAAAACAAATAAGGCAAAACATAAGAATAGCAAAGGAGAACTGGATCAGAACACAGTGCAAAGAGATAAAAGAGCTAGAAAAGAAATATTACTCATTTAACATGCATAAAAAAAGAGAAACAGCAGGAATATACAAAACCAATACAACTGGTAGACTACACAACATAGATGGCAAGATCATCGTCGACAAAGTGGAAAAAATGGAAGCCTGGAAGAAATACATAACCGAACTTTTCGAAGACACTAGAACCAAACAATCCGTGGAACCCAATAATCCTAAGAGCATGACAATGACAGAGGACGAAGTCACAAAAACATTAACGCAACTCAAAGACGGCAAGTCTCCTGGCCCAGATAACACCTACAGTGAGTTTCTTAAACTATTTGATGTCGAAGGGGTCAAACGATTAACGAAGATATTTAATAACATATACTCCACCGGAGAAATACCCAAACCATGGTTAAAATCTACATTTATACGTCTACCTAAAAAACCGAGTGCCAAATACTGCAGCGAATACCGCACGATCAGCTTAATGAGTCACCTCCTAAAGCTGTTCTTAAAAATAATTTACCACAGAATAGTCAAGATATGCGAACAACACATTAGCCGTACACAGTTCGGATTCAGAAACGCACTAGGTACAAGAGAAGCCCTTTTCAGCGTCCTTATCCATAGATGTAGAGACTTCAATTGTGATGTCCACACATGCTTCATCGACTACCAGAAAGCATTTGATAACGTACAAAACGACAATCTTATGGAAATACTAAAAAAACATAGGACTCGAAAACAGCGATCGAAGAATCATCGGCAATTTATATTGGAATGAAACAACCTCAATACATATTCAAGGGGAAATCTCAGAAGATATAAAAATCAAAAAAGGCGTCCGACAGGGATGCGTTTTATCATCAATACTATTCAACATATACTCAGAGCAGATTTTTCAAGAAGCGTTAATAGACATAGACACTGGTATAAAGATGAACGGAGAGTACATCAACAATATAAGATACGCTGATGATACAGAAGTATTTGCGAACAACCTCGAAAATCTCCAGGAGCTGATGACCAGAATAGCGGAAACCAGTCAGAGATATGGACTCTCACCTAATATCAAGAAAACAAAATATATGGTAATATCAAAAAACGCCAACCATCCTGGACAACTAATAGTGAACGGTAAAGTTATCGAAAAAGTACAAACATACACATATCTCATAACAACAATCAATAACAAATGGGACCACTCACTAGAAATTAAATGCCGAATAGAGAAGGCTAGAACTGCATTCCTCAAGATGTCAAAATTATTCATAACCCACGATCTATCCCTGTTAACGAGAATCAGATTACTAAAGTGTTACGTCCTACCCATACTCCTGTATGGGGTGGAATCGTGGACCTTAACAGAAGCGAGCTGCAAAAAACTAGAAGCATTCGAAATGTGGCTGTACCGACGCATCTTGAAAATCTCTTGGACAGAGCACGTGACCAACAAAGATGTCCTCGAAAAAATTGGCAAGGAGAGAGAACTCCTCCTAACGATAGAATCTCGAAAATAAGAATACTTGGGACATATTATGAGGAAGATTCAAAGATACGGATTGTTACAACTGATCCTGCAAGGCAGAGTAGAAGGAAAGAGAGGACCAGGAAGGAGCAGAACATCTTGGCTATAAAACCAGCGTACATGGTTCAACGCAACAACGGGGGCCTATTCAGAGCCGCGGCCAACAAAGTCAAAATCGCAGTGATGATCGCTAACATTTGGAACGGATAGGCACCATAAGAAGAAGAAGAAGAAGGTGGCTTATTGGCAGGTCAGTCAGTGTGATGGTGACTACGCTGAAGAATGGTATATTATTAGTTATATATATATATATATATATATATATATATATATATATATATTTACAAATCTCTCGGCGGCATAGTCAGCCTAAGTGTTAAATTTATTCAGAAATCAATATTAGTTATTAACAATTAATGATATTTTATCTATAAAAATATAAAAGAACGCATAAAAATGTTACAAAATAAATATCGACCACACTTGTGACAAATTGATAAACTTTGATTCCTGTTGTGATAACTAGTGAAGGAAATAATTAATTATTATAATCAGTGTGTGCCAATTTAATATTCGCACCAAATTATAATTATGTCGACAATATATAATAAATTATGATAATTTAGTAAAAAAGATATAATTTCAGTTCATTCACTGTTTACTACAATCTTTCTATTTGAACGAAATATAACATTTTTTACAAGTGATTAAAATATTTTAATGCGTATTAGAAATTTTATTTCGATTTAAATATTCTAATCTTGTCTATTTTATATAGTTTGATAAATCCTTCCGTATCACTGATTCGTTTTCATACACGGATGATTTTTCTTCTACAATATATACTACTACAATATAAATAATATATACACAAATATTGGTAATTCTTAAGCCAAGCGTGATAAACTAATATTGAACAAAAGATATTTAGACCCAATATCTTGGACAAAAGATATTTAGAGCCAATATCTTGGATAAAAGATATTTAGACCCAATATCTTGTATCCGCCATCTGGCGGCACCACCTCAATTAGCAATGCACACCCATGTGGTGCCGCCAGATGGCGTTTAACCCACCTCCTAGGGGGTTAGTTGTATTATATTTGTATATAACCACTCGAGATATTGTATGAATTCATCCTCACTAGCTGAGCTACACTCATGAGATGTAATAAGATCGAAATCTAGATATGTCCAATATCTTGTATATTTGCATCCAACAAGTTTAACCCTTAAATACATATTTATGCAGAACTGCAACATTACCTTTTCAAATATTCACTGCCGTATTTAAAACATTTTAAAAACTGTAATTCTGTATATTCTCTACATAGGATTCATGATTTTACTAATAAATGACGATTCTTATGTTTTGTAACAAGACTAGCGGTTACTATTATTTAAGGCGAATCTTCGAAAATCTCGTTCGAGGATTCAAGCTGAAAATCTATTCGAAAAACGCGTTGTGAGACTATCGGAACTGCTGCTACTTCTTTTGCGGAGTGTATAAACCGTGGCCCCAGGAAAAACTGGAGAGGTGCGCACCGTAAAATAAATTTATTTCGAAATAATGAAGCATTTTGTGATAATTGCGCGGATGTCTATAAACTATACTACTGTACTTAAGCATTATCAGATTGTATTTATCAAAACTTGAATTATGAAACTGCAATCTCTTAGAGGAATTTCTGTTGAATTTTGATTACAAATCGGAGTAAATATATACTTTTCTGATGCAAATATTGACTACTTTTGCATACTTTTTACAACTATTTCGAGACAAAAAATTAACTTTTTCGTCCTAACAAAGTATCAAATCATCCTTAGATTGGAGAAATATCCAAACATATTTCCCGAAAGTTATAAAAAGTTGGCTAGAAAAGACCGCGCGATTAGGTCAACATTGAACCGTATTTCATTTTCCGAGATTCGCCTTAATATCAAGTATACAAATTATGCACTTAAGGGTTAATATAAAAGAAAAAATTGGAAACTTTTTTGTTAAGTATAAGGGTGAATTATACTAACCATTAGATTAACATTTACATAAACATTTTTTCGCTACGCCAGAGCATTATAAGAAATGTGATATGAATATTTTTGGTCCGCCGAACCGGATAGGTGCATAAATTAAGAAAAAGCAAATTGTTATCGCCATGTAGGTATCACGTGGTCTCCTAATTGGACCGGTCTCTCAGACAAATTGCACGTATTGCCATGTATGCAAAGTTTATCTGGATAGTGCGTGAAAAAATGCGGTAAAACATTAAAGATATCGTAAATTAAGTATGTAATATGGCTCCCTCGACTCTACATTTACAGCATGAATGCAATCAACCTTCGATAAATTGAAAATTGCCGAATAAGGAGCACCATCGCCAGCTCGAATACAAACACGTTTTGGTATTATGGTTGATATTTGAGCAAAAATACCAGAAAATATATGTATGTATAATAAGTACGTGTAAATCATAAGTGCTTTAGGAATTGAATGGTTGTGGCGTTTACGTGGTAATTAATTTTTATTAAGTTTATCCGATGATCATCGGATATGCTAATACCTAGAGCATAGGCGAAACTAGTTACACTCAATTAAATAAGTGGTAAAAACATAGTAGTTTTATGCATCTCATTCATTCATAAGTGTTTTATGTTTTTAAATAACCCTTGATTCACTAACAAAATTTTCAATATTGGATTGTTCGTCTACTTTGTGATAATTCATTTTAAAGGGTAAATAAAATGATTTTTTACTTTGTTTTTAACTAGTTTCGGCTTCCACTATTCCAAATTACTTGAACTCTACACTACACTGTTATTCGTTACTTTCTATGATTTAATTAATTTCATTTATTAATTTACGCCTGATTCGTAAAAAATGTATGAGAAACAATGTAGTGCATAGTTCAAGTCGTTTGAAATAGTGTAACGGACATAGTTTGGTTGGTAGGGCCCAACCCACCTTTGCTTGTATAGTTTTTCCATAGGATACCGCTCTTTTTGGAATAGTTTAAACAACATAAAACATCTGTATCTATTGAAAAAAACGGCGATTTTACAAGATTGCCTAATTGCTACCTTTGGTTGCTTGTAGCCCGGTGTTTCTCACCATGTTATCTTGTGAAGAACATGCTCTATTATTTTTTTCAAAGTACCTGCAGAAGATATTACATTTTCTTGGGTTGAGAGGATGTAAGGATGCCTTCCTGGCAAGCTCATCTGCTATTTCGTTCCCCTTGATGCCACTATGTTCTTTGATCTGGTTTGTTATGTTTAGCTAGCTCCTGTAGGCTGTGTAGAGATAAATAGAGCTCTTTCGACACAAACATTACAATTGATATACAATGTTTTGTGGCATATTTTTAATGAGTGCATGACTCATGTATATATTTTTCTAAAATGCACACAAAAGCTGTTTGCGTTTATCATTGTGTGCTGCTCCGGGCTTATTGTCTTTTGTTCTATTTATCGTGCAAGCCGTATCATAGAGCATCGGGAGATGCGCACGATTCTACCTCATCCCAGCGCACGACCGCTAAACGATACAGCACACCACGGGGTGACTAATAATGTTGCAACGAAATCACCTATTCACGATGAAATTCTTTTTCAAAATTGTCCAGTATAGTTGTTGTTCAATACAACAAAACATTTTAAATAACAGGTAGATCTAAATTATTGTTTACTTGCGTCAGTACCTACCTATTGTTTTTTCTGATATTCAATTATTAATTTTTTTGTCTTGATCATTTCGTAACTAAAATATATAAATGCGAAGATAGGTTTTATTATTCTCGTTTTTAATTTGTTGATGGTTAATGGATTAATACGACATGCGATTGTGAATAACAGGTAGATTTAAATTTCTTGGGTCGTTATTGACGCATGTAAAGACCCAAGAAATTTAAATCTATCTATTAATTACAATATACGTATGTATAACCCTTGTTATTGCTTTAATTCTCCTTAGTAATATTTTCATATTTTGATTAACCATTTCACATTCAATTAGGTCACCCAAAACCAGTTTTTACTTAACGAATAACAGAAAAAATAAAAACATTAATATTTGAACGCAATAAGATGAGCAGGTTACTGTCAGCAAATTAATAGTCTCATAATTATACTATGACAGATGTAAGCAAGCATGTTAATCGGCGCCAATAAAAACGTGGTGTAAAATACTTCGTTATTAATCTTCAAATTACGTACATCTTGGTTGGACGTCCGTGAGCCACAATATTGAAAACATGTTTGTTTACTTCTTGTTTGCGGGTCTACGTGCGTTTTCGCCACCGGACATAGGTAATATTGAAGAAAAAATGTGTTTGAAATAATTTTAATGACGCACATAATGATCCCAATTAAACACTGATTATTTCTGGGTTATAAGCATTCTATTGGGTTATTTTGTAATACGATATTTCAATAGGTTGCTTTTTATATTACTTTTATATAAAATAATAGTACAATAAATTGATTTTTATATTACTGTTATTTAAATAAATGGTACAATAAGTTGATTTTTGTATTACGGTTATATAAAATAATACTACATTTTTATGAGCTAAAATATTTCAATGAGGGTCAATTGCAATATTTTGCTAAAGCTTTCGCAATCAAAGTGTAAAGCGGGAAGTACATTGTAGAAGATACGTCAAGAAACTTCAACAATTTTCGTTTCGTTCAAGTAAATCAAAATAAAAGTAAAAGTCGTTTTAGACAAGACAATTTCTTAGCTCAGAAGTTGTTCAAGAAATGTATTTATATATCCTTCTCCCATACAATTTGTCCTTGACAAATAGAAATCGTTATATTTTTCCATTCGATCTACCATTCAATTCAATATTTCAAATAATTTGATGTATGATACGAGACAATTTAGATTGTGTCGCATCTTGACTAACTTTTGAGTCAAGAAATTGTCTTGTCTTAATGGTCGTTTTAGACAAGACAATTTCTTAGCTCAAAAGTTGTTCTAGAAATGAATTCATATATCCTCCTCCCATACAATTTGTCCTTGACAAATAGAACGCGTTATATTTTTCCATTCGATCTACCATCCAATTCAATATTTCAAATAATTTGCTGAATGATACGAGACAATTTAGATTATCTCACATCTTGACTAACTTTTGAGTCAAGAAATTGTCTTGTCTAAAACGATCTTAAACTGCACGACATGATCAGCTATGACGAATCATGTACTCCACATGTATAGAATAAAAACTTTAGTGAAACTTGAACGAAAAATAAGGCCGGACGTATTATTACTAAACTACTCTTATTCCTGATCCAGCTGATCTGTCTAATAGGAAAAGGTTTCGCATTTATATGAGCCTGTGAATATGAAAGTGGTGTAAGTCACATTTGAATTGTTTTGAAAAAGACAAGATTTTGGGTGTGATATTTATTGAAATCGACGTACGCAGTTACATTTTTATTTATGAATAAATTAATTTCAAGTCTGTAACTGCGCACTTCTATTTACATAAATACCAAACGCAAAATCTTATCCATTTCAAGACAATTCAAATGTGACTTACACCACTTTCATTCACGCAGGCTCATATGTAAATATCAAATATATGGTCACATGCAAGCTTTAATGATAAAGTAACGACCGGTTTCTCCAACGAATCTTAACTAGTTTAAGACCGTCTTAATAATAGCAATGAATTGTAATTAATTATTAACCATTTTTTAGGAATAAATGTAAACACATAATGTTTCAATTGACACTAGGTTAGAATCTGAATCTCCACCACCACCAGCTCCGCGATGTCTTACAATGTAAGAACCGATTTTTGTTTGGTGCAACGCTTTAAGACCAATATATTTATTTTTAAAGATGGTTTTAAATTAGTTAAGATTCGTTGGACAAACCAAGCGTAAGAATTACATTAAAATAATGCAGTCTTATTTATGATAGATTATAGTTCGTATAGTAAATATATCGTATGGAAAAATATAACATTAAGAAATTTAACATTGGCCTTCTCTGTCTGTATTAATTAGGTTATTGCTTAACCTCGCCACCACTGTACGCGAAAAGTTATTTCGATTTTAACAGAAGATGAATATTTGTAATTTGCGTACATTTGCTACTTACGACCTTGCACAGTTGAAGATGTCATGTGCGGGCAAAAACCCGGATTTGAATAATTATTTGCAAAAACTAACAGCCATCATTAATAATCAATAAATAATTACTAGTTTATTTTAATCACGAGTGGCTAATATTATATTAATCAAATTTATATACTTAATGGGTTGTAATAACTCTAATGAATTTATTTTGAAAGGGTTATCACCCTTTCTTTTTATCCTCCACTATGTCTATAATTACATTAAATAATTTCGTTACTACTACAAACATAATTATTAATTGCAAATTAATGAATATTAAATTATATACCCCCGTAATAATGTTGACTTTATAACAAATTAATTTGAGTCTCATTAAATATAATCAACATTTTCATTTAAACGCTCAAAAGTAGACAGTTCGTTCCCATTCAGCACTAGGAGAATATTTTAAGATAAACATCACCTTCTAACTTCTTAGTCCCTTAATTATTTTACTAAATTGAACGACGGTGTAACCTAGTATCTCTCTCGAGGAACTTTGTGCAGTGAAACGATTTTAACTTTGCACAACACACATAAAATTTAACAATAGAGAAGAATTGCGCATACATATGTAGTAAGTAAATCTAGCAGCACTAAAACATAATGAATTAAAAGTGCAGATATAATCATATTCAAATATTATTTTACATGATTTATATTATTTACAGCTGCCTCTGATATTATCAGAGAAAGAGATATTTGCAGCAGGATTAAATGAAAACTAAACTTTTTAGATAAACAATTGTAACAGTATACGAAATTTATGATGATGATTCAAAATGAAATGATTCTTCAATATCTAAATTGCCATACACTTTTATAAATTACAGTCAGCAATTATACCCAAATGCTCAAAACAATGATATTTCATACACGTCCGGAAGGCTTTGTTGGCATTCTCCCCCAGGATGTGCTGGATTCCGACTCTCTTGAGTCGACTTACCAGCTAAACGCACACCTATTTGGTAGGCCCGGGACCTCTCTCGCAATACTTCAGACCTGGGTAGATCTTTATCCTATCTGGCCACTTCCACCGTTTGGCTTATTATCTCCGTGATGCAGTGGGCGATAGCTTCCCATTTACCATCATACTCATCATCGCATCAGCGGCACCACCCTTTCTGGCGTCATCTCGGTGCTAATCCGCCGGCTCAGAGTTGACCGCTGGCATGCAAAGATGGCGTGCTTTTTATCCTTACGGTCCCCGCAATAACTGCACCTGTCCGTCACTTCCCGGTTCATACATTGAACTTCCAATGTATGAACCGGGCTCGCGAACAGCTGTATCCTGTGAGGACCTGGGCGAGGTGGTAGTTGCCCTCCCCATTGAATCTCCCACGTATGAACCGGGCTCGGGAGTAGCCGTATCCCGTAAGGACCTGGGCACTCGTCTTGATTGGCCGCTCCTTCCTTCGTGTTCTGTCAGTGTTTTGGTGCAGTTGCACCTAGAGCTTTCGCCTGCGTGTCCGTGTGCACAGCAAAGCATGCAGTAAAGTGCCTTCACCTTGCATGCCCTGGCTTGGTGTCCGCACTTGTGGCACTGGTCCCCTGCACCGCTGCTCGGTGCTCCACTTCCCAGCATCTGTGGCAGCCTTCCGCCGTCACCCGCACCACAGCGCTGCAGTAAGTCATCCTGTTCTTGATCCTCGATTTGGCAATGATCAGCCCGCTCGCTCGCCATTACCGGGACCGCCTGTGTTTGGCCTGGCCTCAGTTCGCCCACTCTGCTTTCTTCCCGGTCCATGATGATGGCTTTCAGAGCGCGTTGTGGTCCCGTGCAATCATCTAATATGGATCACCACCCCCGGTATCTTAAGGGGTCGCCGTTGCTGTTTCTTCCTCTCTGATCTGTACCCTCAGTTCACACGCTCCAGTCTTGGTGGCTGCCGCAATATTTGTCTGGCTTCCTCCTGAGCCCTCTCCACCCTTGTACCTACTTCTCCTATTTTGATGGTTATCGTTTCCTCTTTGTTCCTCCGACATCCTTCAGTGGGCTAGTCGCCTGCGTTGAGTTATTCTCAGCGTTATACTTCCTTGGTGCCTTTGTGGTTGCGAGTTCCTTTAGGCCCAATTCACACATAGGAGGCGAAGAGACGAAGGCGCGGTACCGACGCGACTAGAGGCACGCCTCCTCTATATAAAAATATGGTGCAATGCCCACTTTGGCATTTGCCTCGTGCCTCTCGCCGTGCCGGCACCGCGTCTTAGCCTCTTCGCCTGAGACACGGTGGCTGCGACGCGAGAGTCACAACTCTTCCACGCCGCCTCTATGTAAGCATATGATGCAATGTGCATCCCTTCACTGCATATGGACATCACAATTGCCTATGCGACGTCGCGCCCGCACCTCGCCTACACCGCGCCTCCGCCCGACGCCGCTTATGTGTGAATTGCCCCCGCCTCGACTAATTTGTACTCGAAAATCTTTCGTGTCCCTAGCTTGGATATCCGGTAGGCCTCGACTAGGATGTTGTTTCTGCATGGCTCACCCATCATGTGTTTCAACCGCTTTGCACCCTCATACAATGTACTCCGGTTCACCTTTGCGATAGTCATTTGGCACGCTATGTAAGTCGTAGTGACTGCGGCAGACCCAGGTTTGAGGTCGCCCACTGTCCTGCGTTTCTTGCGTTACAAAGCCTCAAAAATATGTCTTTCCTCATTGACCATTCTAGTTAAACCCTTGTCGCTGTCCACCTCGCCTTGCGTTGTGATATCGGTACTGACATATGCCTGTTCCAGCCATCGCTGACGCATCCGCTCGTTTGCTTCCGCGTATGTGTTCTCTAATCTGACTTCCCCCCTTATGACTTTCAATGGGACTTCCGGGGAGTCTTCAGGAGTGGCAGTGCCTGTGGTTTTGCTTAGTTTAGCCACTTGTCTCTTCAGCGTGTTGTTCCAAAGAAAAAGTCTACAAACCAGACCTTGGAATTCGCCCTTCAATTAATAGAACCGACCTTATAAAACCTATAGCATCCCTCCAAACGCTTTCATTCAACAAAACAAAACACAACTAAAGGTCAAGACAATTTCTTGACTCAAAAGTTGTCAAGATGCAAGACAATCTAAATTGTCTCGTATCATACAGCACATTATTTGAAATATTGAATTGGATGGTAGATCGAATGGAAAAATATAACGGGTTCTATTTGTCAAGAACAAATTGTATGGGAGGAGGATATATGAATTCAATTCTAGAACAACTTTTGGGCTAAGAAATTGTTTTGTCTAAAACGACCTTATAAAACATCACTGAGCTATATGAGTTAGGTCTCAGTTTAAATAGATATTAGCAATTATAGAAAAAACATTTTAAAAGTTTTAAGAGTTTTTCTCAATACTGAGGTTGTGGCAGCGAATGCCCGGTATTCTACACACTCAAATATGTAGAGAAATAACATTAACAACATATTATATTAATAATGCAGAATCTATAAAGATATGAATTATTTGAAAAAGAAAAATTATATTTGTAAGATTTTAGTTTACATTCAATAATTCCCGTAAGAACCTTAACTTCTATGCAATCCAGCTTTAAAAAAAATTATAAAATTATAGGAAAACTACATTTGCAAATTACCATATTATATTGGAAGTTGCAATTCTCTGTCATTATTTTCCGTTTTTGTATTAATTATTATGTAACCACCTAATTGCCCCAGTCCAGTTTTTGCCTTAACAATTATCTGACGTAAAGGTTACGAAACAAGGCTCTTTTTACCTGAGATTCCCGTTAAATGCAAAACATAAAGACGAGAAGGAATCACAAAAAAACCGATCAAAATTCAACATTATTAGATATAAGAATATGCTGTCATGTCGAATTTGTATTATGAAACCTGAATCTCGGTGTTATATAAGAAACGGCATGAGATATGTACTTTTGCGGTCAAAACATATTATCAAGTGATAGATTTAACAAAAAGTTTTGCAATTTTTGAAATTGCAATGTCCCTATTTATTTTTGACTATTTTCATGTTTCAATATTGGATTGATACATATTCTATAGTCAAAAATTTATTTGAAATCCATTTTATTGCACTATGAAACTATATAGAACCGTAATTTACTATTGTATAAATGTGAAAACTTCGCAGTGGAGGTTTTCCCAATAGACGCGCATATTTTTGCATCTTGCAACAACATTATTTTTTTTATTGAAAATTTAAAATTATTCGAAAAGGTTCTGAAATCTATTAACCTGTCGCATCTTTTAATTTATTATTAGAGCAGAACTTGTATATTATCGAAATTTATTTATTTCTATTTATATTAATATTTTTAAGTTGCCAAATGTATTGTACTTAATTGTAACAAATGTATTTATGTTTCTAAAGGGGCTTTCCGTTTAATAAATTATTATTATTATTATTATCTTAGGTTGATTAGATATTAGAAGCATTGAATAAGTCTAGTTTTTAAATCTAAATCGTAATGTAAAGATTCTGAAGACATTACCAACCACTATATAATTTATATCTATATAAGTGTAGCTATCTACATATCTAGATTTCGATCTTATTAGATCTCATCAGTGTAGCTCAGCTATTGAGGATGAATTCACACAATATCTCGAGTGGTTATATACAAATATGATACAACTAACCCCCGGAGGAAACTTAAACGCCATCTGGCGGCTCCACATCAATTAGCAATGCACACCCATATGGTAATAACCGTCAACATGCTTATGCCATCAGGATCACCGGGTAATGCCCTCTATGGAGTAATATTCCAACAGAATGCTTGAGATATCAGCACAAAGCCAATTACCATATGGGTGTGCATTGCTAATTGATGTGGTGCCGCCAGATGGCGTTTAACTTTCCTCCTAGGGGGTTAGTTAGTATCATATTACTATACAATGTTTTATGATGTGATTTTAACTACTTGTACAAATTTGATAATTTATTCTTGGTTTTCTGTCACTTTCTTAGCCTGGCTATATTTCTATAATTATATTATGTTATTATTAGATTAGACATTATTAATTTAAAAAACAACTCATTATTAGTGATAAAACAGTCTATTGTGCTATCGGCCTTTGGCCTACTCACACATCATTATTATTATTACAAATTATGTTATAAGCCGATTTTCACTGAAGTATTTCTTCAAATATTATAATTATTATCATTATTATTATTAAAATAATTTGTAATAATAATAATCATGTGTGAGAAGGCGGAAAGGCCGAAGGCCCAATAAAAATTGTTTCCTCTCTAATAATGACGTTTTTTTTAAATTAATAATATTGTCTAATCTAATAATACGGTAATAGAATTAAAGTAATATAGCTATGGTAAGAAAGTGACAGAAAACAAACATAAAATTCAAAATCAAATTTGTACATAGTAGTAGTTTCAATCACACCACAAAACATTATATAGTGGTTGGTAATGTCTTTAAAATATTTACATTGCGATTCAGATTTAGACCCAGACTTATTATATGCTAGCATGCATCTAATATCTAATCAGATTGGTCTGTATTATTTATAAAAAAAATTAACCTTGTACCTAATGGGCGTTTTCTAAACCTCAGTGCCAAATTTGTTAAAAAATAAACATTGCGTGTTTAAAATCGGCAGTAATTTTTTAATACTTTAAAAACCTTGTACTACTAAATTAAATAATAAAACGTAACCAAATTTTGTGATGAATAATCATGTTTTCAGTTTAATTAGTCAACAATTTGTCTAATTAGCCCGAATTGATTTCAATAATATTTGTGTTCCCTGAAATTCTGTTATTGCTTTTATCTACGAGTATAAATAATGCGTATGTACTATCTTTTATTCGCCTTGGCATTGACTGGTTTGAAGGATAATAAATTATAATGTCAAAATCTTCTGTGGACTAATTAAATTAAAATCTAAGTGCTAATTTTATAAAGACGTAGATTTTGTTTTAGAATCTCTTCTATAATTAAACCATCCTTTAACAACAATTAAAGGATGTTTTAATTATTAATTATTAATTGTTCTGCAGGTTGGAATTCTTTCCATGTTTTCTACTTGTGTGCTAAAAAAATGTTTTGTTTTGCTATGACGTCCGTATTTTTTTGAACGCCATTATTTATTTCATGACATACAATCTAATGTCTGTCAATACTGCTAGTTGGAAAGTGAGAACACACTATTTTTAAGCGCTGCTTTTACTCGATAGTAATTAATTAAGATATTAAAATTATCGATAGTATTTACTTAACAGTTATTCATAGTTCTTGTTCGTTCGTCAAGAACTATGTATACTTATGACCGGCTCTAAACAAAAAAATATTTCCCTCTGAGCAGTAATACGGGGAAATATTTGGCAAATATGAAATTTTGAGATGCACCGCATGTTATCTATCAGGAGCGATATTTTCTAAGTGTAATATGTGCATTATAATCCCAAATCGAATTTAATCGCCACTAGTATTTTTTTTAAAATCTTGTTCCACTTTACTTCATATCCCAGTTTTTACCAACGTGGTAAATCCAGATCCTATTAATAACATTGATTCAAAATGTACATAAAGTGGACTTTTCAATCCACATTAGTAGTATGCTTGGTCGTGGACGGTTATTTTGCTTGTCGCCTATAAATGCCCGGCAACCATACTAACTTACTTAGGGTCGGTTCTACAATTGACATTTAAGTGGAGAATAAGGCTATTCGTGGAGATATTGGCGTCAATATCTAAACCTTATTCCCCGGTTAAATGTCAATTGTAGAACCGGCCCTTAGTAATATAAAAACTTTATTTGGTATAACTGGTATAACCACACAAAGAATCAACTCAACTTAATGTCGAATACATAGAAATATAACCCTGTCTCTTCCTTCCTCTCCCACGCCAACCTTTTGCAGATTCCCACGCCTATCTATCACCCTCACCTCTTTATTTTTGTGTGACATTCCTCACTTCATTTACTATTATTCAGGTCTCCTATTAATCCTTTATGGATTGAACTTTCTCAAATTTAGATGATATAATTTCTTTACCGACTCTGTCTATCTGTCAATCTATTGCTTTAATATTTTAAGTTCTTCTACGCCTCTCCACGTGTGAGAAATCAGAATTCACAGCATCTCCAACGGTTTACAGAGAAATAAATGTAACTTCATGAGTAAAGTGTTAGGGCCTGCGCCAACCCCACACTCTTAGCAAACTGTTTTATATTAATTGTTTACCAAAAGTTATTTACAGACATTATGAAAAATATAATTGGTAGTAGTTTTAAAAAAATTGTAATTGGCTTTCGACCTTCGGGTGCTTTTGCCAGTTGCAACTGCATAGTTAGAAGAACACGCTTCTTCTTCTAACTGTGCAGTTGCAAATGTGTTAGTCCATGTGAGTGTAATGACTTGCCACTTCTGAAAATCGTCCACAAATTTTCGTTCATTGCATCCCAACAACAAATGGTACCTACTAGCCTGGCCGGGATTTAAACCTGAGAATGTAAAGTATTTTTTAGAAGATGAGTTGAAATCTGTATGCACCCATATGCAGATTTCAAGTTGCATTATGTAAAGCCTAGATTTACGGAACGTTGGTGACAAGGCCTCTGCTTCAAAATATATAAATCAATACGTGAGTAATAAAGACATCATCAATATGTGACAAAACAGAATTAAGGATGACGTGATGGAGCTCTGCCTCAATAAAAACTGCTGTCTTTGAATAAGTTGCTTCCACTTGTATATTATCGCTCAATAAATTACAGCCTCGTTATAAAATACTAAAAATACATAAAATGATAAAACCACGTCGTTTAACCTGATCCGTCTCAAGTAAAGAATTTATGTCAGCGGTTTTGTGTTTGTAGTTCCACACTATTTCGATGAGCTGTTCATAAGATACAGATAATGTCGGCGGTCGGACCGGAGTCATGATGAAGCAATAGAGTAATCATAGTTGGAGAATGCAATAAAAACAAATTAATATAATTTTTATTTGTAAAGGCATTAGAGGAAACAACTTTAATTTCATATCGCTAGTAACAAATTTATAAAAATACGAAAAAATATGGCAACGTTTTAATCAACCATCCTAGTAAATTGATTAGATTTCATACAATTATTTTAACACAACAAAACAAAATCGTTTTTTGGAAATATTATTACAAAATAAATGCAGTTGTGGCTATTAATGCAATCCTACGTAATCACAACCTTGGCCAACACCAGGATTACTCTAAACTACCCTATGCTATACAAAACTTTACATTTTTCTTTAAATTAAACATAAATCAGACTTTTTCTGACTAGCTCACAAAATCTAAACTGACAATATTACACTAAACTAGTAGTTGGCCTAAAATTTAAAAAGAAACTTACATTTGGTATATCATAAAATTTTTGGTATTTTCAATTACGCAATAAAATAACTACCTATATAAAACGCATTTATAAAATTCAATTAAAAATTACTTACGAATTACAAAATATAATATTAAAAATGTATTAAAATTTGTATTATGTCTTCCTTATGAAGGAATTCAAATGCTTTGGTTATCCTGCGCTGGACATGCTTTCATTCCGCCTTTGTAAAGGAACTTCCTCTCTGGCGGTGAGCTGCCCTTTTTCGTTTCTTGACTTCAGGATGCCTATTAGGAGGAAAGGCAAGCTAATTGCAACGCATACGCCAGCAGTAGTTTTCAACATTGATGGTAGTCGTATTAGGAACGATAAGTTAGATGCGAAATCTTCGGATGCTTTTGCTTCGACTTGAAACCATAGGATTGGGAACATTACTGTTGGCACATCGTTTATTATACTGAAACAATTAATAGGTAAACACAGCTGATTATTGATAGATTTTTTATTTTTCTTCTCATTGTGGTAATATTAAGAAATTATTAAATTACACAATATATTTTATGAGACACATATTTGAAAAATTGAACAAACAATTCCAAATTAAAGCAGCCATTTGCTTTTTTTGTGTATGAGTGTCGCCTACTTAAAAGGCGCTTTGGTTTACCACGGTTTATCATTGCCAGTCGCCCCCGTGGCGTGTTTTGCTCAGGTCTTGCAGTCGTGCTCCGCCGGTTGTAAGGGCCGAGGTAAAATTATGCATATCGGAAGCGGCAAATAGAACAAGAAACAATAAGCCCGTACCAGCCCAGAGTGATAAACGAAAGGCACTAAAGTTCATGTATTTTACTTGTATACGTGCATGAAATTAACGGAAATAGTCGATAAGTATAGGACAAACTCTATGTATTTGCCTCTTTGTTATATACTAAATATGACAACATAATCCTTTTTATGTTATAAATGGTATGAAAATAAATGCGAAAATCAATATTTACTGTCACTAGTATTTCGCACTCAGATGACAAGTGTAACTTCCAAAATAAATTTTCAGGTTTCGATTTTGATTTTTATGATTCTTATGTATATTTTAAAGCTCCTTTAATCCTTTTTTGCATTTACAATAAACCAAATTATTATTTAAAAAAATTAGATAACATTACACTCGATGGTAAAACTATTGCAATCTTTAAAATGCATTTATCTCAAAAACTGTTTATGGAACTTACCCTCGGTTTCTCCAACGAATCTTAACTAGTTTAAGACCGTCTTAATAATAAGACGCTCTTAAAGCGTTGCACCAAACAAAAATCAGATCTTAAAACGATAAGACGGTCGTACATTGTAAGACTAAGTAAGATCTACATATGTTTGGTGCAACAGAATAAACATTTAAGACGTGGTTATATATATATATATATATATATATATATATATATATATATATATATAAGACGGGCTTTAAGATTCCTTGGAGAAACCAGGCGTTACATTTGTGTAATATTTAAAATGTCTTCAGTTGTACTGACGATATTTTAAATATTATGATTTTATAATCATCAGATATATAAAAACAATATCTTGTTATATAATATTACGATACGTTAATGATGTATATAACATTTAACATTTCTAATTAAAAAAAAGAAAACTTACGTCATATAGTCTATAGGTTTTAGGTGCATATTGAGCTGCATTCTAATATTAACGTGGATTGGAATGCCAGTTCTCTGAAATTGCAAACTTATCTTATTGCGGATTACAAAAATTATTGGATTTGATTTCGTACCGGTTCGATAACCATAAAGAACTGATGCTTGTCCTTATCCGGCTTTACGCCTTCTACATCATTTACGTAAATGGGATCTCCGTGGAGAAAATGTGGCAGGCTAATAAACGAGGGTGATCCGAGCCTACATGAGGAAACATTCAGTACGCCAGATGGCATACAGTTTCCGCCGCAGTAGCACTCATTCTCAGGATATAACGTTCCTACAACAAAATAATTTTCGATTAGATTCACTCAAAGGATTGATATATAGGCTGACAATGTTATTGATGTTCGGCATCATACTTTAAGTATGTTCACTAGTTGACGCAGTTTTTCAAAAAAATCCACTCATATACATACATAATTGACTCTTGAATACTTACGCATAAAAAAGATATATTCGCAATTTTATTTATTGCTTATGGTATTTAAAATATAATAATATACTACACTATACACCTACCATTATCTAACATTCGATTGTATGCTATATATCTATAACCAGTAACCCCATGCACAATTTCCTCTCTTTCGTAGTCCATTGCAATATTTCTACACATATCAGGTGAAAAGAAACTAGTCATTTCTTTATTCTGTCCTATAGGGTATAGTTCACCAGCTGATCCACGCACATTCGCACATTCCCCGTCATAGTACGATGTCTCGTTCATGTTATTCCACTGGAGCAACTCTCCCTTATGCGTCGGCGACAAATTCATGTTGAAAACACCCGTCACTGTTTCGGAACCATTTTTCTAAATTACCAAACATTTAGGCAATGACGAAAATCATATATTATTACTAATTACCGGGTGAAACCATCCGAAGCGATCTGTAGGGGACGGCATTATTGTTAGTAGTTGATCCACGTAACCATCGAAGAGTAGTTGACTAGCATTTTTCGTTAAGGCTAGATGAGGTGTGAAGGCTCTTAATGTTACACTTAATCCTGCCCGGAGTATAGCGTTCCACGTTCTGCTTTTGTGTGAAGCAGTCTAGAAGAGTAACAATTAATCCTTAAACATTATATACACATATTAAATTGTCTTTACATAAACACATTATTATACTTATTTATGTTTTACTATTTAAGATTAAAATTACAATTCCAATTTCACCAATATCAATATATTTCTATTTATTTTTCATATGTATGCATTTCTCGGTTTGAGAAATTTCCTGTATGCGAATTATTATATATTATTATTAATGTCAAAAAATATGTATGCGCATAAGATAATATTTTGCACATACATATTTTTTGGTGTGCAATTTTCGTATGCATGTAATTTTATAATATAATATATTACTTACAACTAAAACCGCATTTAACGTCGTGATGTTAGTAGATAAACTGCAGCAGCTGGTGGCCTCATCAAAAATCCATGTTTTCTTCTGCATGTACGTTACGGTATCGTTTTTGTTCCAAGTTATATTAACTTTTTCCTTAAATTCTTTAAATCTAAAGGGACCGACTTCCTGGAACTTCGGCTTGATGGTGTCGTTGTGGCCGTCCTGGGGATTCGTCCAGTTGTGGAAGAAAATTTCTAAATACGCGGGGCTGCTGGTTTTGCTCCATGCTTGATACACGGACGAGCCGGGTTCCAAGCGCAGGCTGGAATTTACTACATGTTTATAAATGATGTCGGAACAAAATAAAATTGAGAGACCGACTATTATTAATACTAAGCCCGGGTATAGTAGGTATTTTAATCTGGTCGTTTTCGGTGATGTGTATGTTCTCTGAAAATAATAAAGAAAAATAAAACATTACTTTATATCGCCTAATACTTAATTTAGTGAGAAATATGAAACTTCATCCATAAAAATTAAATACACAGTTAATTTATTATTTTTATTTATACTTATAACAATTCTGCTGAAAGAAAAATAAAAAACTTCCACCTTTAACCCTTATTTAGATATACAATTATATGGTAACGAAGAATTGGCAGAAAATATTCAAGATCATTTGTTAATGCAGAAAGTGCAAAAATCCACATGTGTTTTAATAAAGATAGAAACGGTTTCCTAAACTGTCATAGCGAATAATTCAATAACATGTCGCTGCATAGCATGCCAATATGACACAAAGCCTTATTGGTGAAATAAATGTTTAAAATTATTAATTTTTTAAATTATTTTTGCCATAAATCCTATGTTAAAATACATTGATTTTTTTTCACAAAGTAAAGAGTATGAAAAGTGGCCATGAAAATGTGTTTTCAGTTTTTCGATTTCATTTCAAATGAAAAAATTATAAAGATTAAACGAAAATGTTATCTTTTTGAGTTTTGGTTATCTCATATCTAATAAGCCAAGCAAGACATGTATTTTGTTTTTTTAGATTATTAAAGAGTATGAAAAGTGGCCATGAAAATCTGTTTTTAGTTTTTCGATTTCATTTGAAATGAAAAAATTATAACGAATAAACGAAAATGCTATTTTTTGGGTTTTGGTTTTCTTATATCTTATAAGCCAAGCAAGATATGAATTTTCTTCTTTCAGATTATTAAAGAGTATAAAAAGTGGCCATGAAAATGTGTTTTTAGTTTTTCGATTTCATCTGAAATCAAAAAATTATAACGAATAAACGAAAATGCTATATTTTTGAGTTTTGATTTTCTCATATCTTATAAACTAAGGAAGATATATATTTTCTTCTTTTGGATTATTAAAGAGTATGAAAAGTGGCCATGAAAATGTGTTTTTAGTTTTTCGATATCATTTGAAATGAAAAAATTATAACGAATAAACGAAAATGCTACATTTTTGAGTTTTGATTTTCACATATCTTATAAACTAAGGAAGATATATATTTTCTTCTATTGGATTATTAAAGAGTATGAAAAGTGGCCATGAAAATGTGTTTTTAGTTTTTCGATATCATTTGAAATGAAAAAATTATAACGAATAAACGAAAATGCTACATTTTTGAGTTTTGATTTTCACATATCTTATAAACTAAGGAAGATATATATTTTCTTTTATTGGATTATTAAAGAGTATGAAAAGTGGCCATGAAAATGTGTTTTTAGTTTTTCGATATCATTTGAAATGAAAAAATTATAACGAATATACGAAAATGCTACATTTTTGAGTTTTGATTTTCTCATATCTTATAAACTAAGGAAGATATATATTTTCTTCTTTTGGATTATTAAAGAGTATGAAAAGTGGCCATGAAAATGTGTTTTTAGTTTTTCGGTTTCATTTGAAATGAAAAAATTATAACGAATAAACGAAAATGCTATATTTTTAAGTTTTGATTTTCTCATATCTTATAAACTAAGAAAGATATAAATTTTCTTCTTTTGGATTATTAAAGAGTATGAAAAGTGGCCATGAAAATGTGTTTTTAGTTTTTCGATTTCATTAGAAATGAAAAAATTATAACGAATAAACGAAAATGATATATTTTTGAGCTTTTATTTTCTCATATCTTATAAACTAGGTAAGATATATATTTTCTTCCTTTGGATTATTAAAGAGTATGAAAAGTGGCCATGAAAATGTGTTTTTAGTTTTTCGATATCATTTGAAATGAAAAAATTATAACGAATATACGAAAATGCTACATTTTTGAGTTTTGATTTTCTCATATATTATAAACTAAGGAAGATATATATTTTCTTCTTTTGGATTATTAAAGAGTATGAAAAGTGGCCATGAAAATGTGTTTTTAGTTTTTCGGTTTCATTTGAAATGAAAAAATTATAACGAATAAACGAAAATGCTATATTTTTAAGTTTTGATTTTCTCATATCTTATAAACTAAGAAAGATATAAATTTTCTTCTTTTGGATTATTAAAGAGTATGAAAAGTGGCCATGAAAATGTGTTTTCAGTTTTTCGATTTCATTTGAAATGAAAAAATTATAACGAATAAACGAAAATGCTATATTTTTGAGTTTTGATTTTCTCATATCTTATAAACTAAGGAAGATATATATTTTCTTCTTTTGGATTATTAAAGAGTATGAAAAGTGGCCATGAAAATGTGTTTTCAGTTTTTCGATTTCATTTGAAATGAAAAAATTATAACGAATAAACGAAAATGCTATATTTTTGAGTTTTGATTTTCTCATATCTAATAAACTAAGGAAGATATATATTTTCTTCTTTTGGATTATTAAAGAGTATGAAAAGGGGCCATGAAAATGTGTTTTTAGTTTTTCGATTTCATTTTAAATGAAAAAATTATAGCGAATAAACGAAAATGCTTTATTTTTGAGTTTTGATTTTCTCATATCTTATAAACTAAGGAAGATATATATTTTCTTCTTTTGGATTATTAAAGAGTATGAAAAGTGGCCATGAAAATGTGTTTTTAGTTTTTCGATATCATTTGAAATGAAAAAATTATAGCGAATAAACGAAAATGGTATATTTTTGAGTTTTGATTATCTCATATCAATAAATTAAGGAAGATATATATTTTGTTCTTTTGGATTATTAAAGAGTATGAAAAGTGGCCATGAAAATATGTTTTTAGTTTTTCGGTTTCATTTGAAATGAAAAAATTATAACGAATAAACGAAAATGCTATGTTTTTTAGTTTTGATTTTCTCATATCTTATAAACTAGGGAAGATATATATTTTCTTCTTTTGGATTATTTAAGAGTATGAAAAGTGGCCATGAAAACGTGTTTTTAGTTTTTCGATTTCATTTGAAATGAAAAAATTATAACGAATAAACGAAAATGCTATATTATTGAGTTTTGTTTTTCTCATATCTTATAAACTAAGGAAGATATATATTTTCTTCTTTTGTATTATTAAAGAGTATGAAAAGTGGTCATTAAAATGTGTTTTTAGTTTTTCGATTTTATTTGTAATGAAAAAAATTATAACGAATAAACGAAAATGCTATATTTTTTAGTTTTGATTTTCTCATATCTTATAAACTAGGGAAGATATATATTTTCTTCTTTTGGATTATTAAAGAGTATGAAAAGTGGCCATGAAAATGTGTTTTTAGTTTTTCGGTTTCATTTGAAATGAAAAAATTATAACAAATAAACGAAAATGCTATATTTTTGAGTTTTAATTTTCACATATCTTATAAACTAGGGAAGATATATATTTTCTTCTTTTGGATTATTAAAGAGTATGAAAAGTGGCAATGAAAATGTGTTTTTAGTTTTTCGATTTCATTTGAAATGAAAAAATTATAACGAATAAACGAAAATGCTATTTTTTGGGTTTTGTTTTTCTTATATCTTATAATCCAAGCAAGATATGAATTTTCTTCTTTTAGATTATTAAAGAGTATAAAAAGTGGCCATAAAAATGTGTTTTTAGTGTTTAATTTCATTTGAAATGAAAATATTATAACGAATAAACGAAAATGCTATTTTTTGTGTTTTGTTTTTCTTATATCTTATAAGCCAAGCAAGATATAAATTTTGTTCTTTTAGATTATTAAAGAGTATGAAAAGTGGCCATGAAAATGTGTTTTTAGTTTTTCGATTTCATTTGAAATGAAAAATTTATAACGAATAAACAAAAATGTTATCTTTTTAAGTTTTGGTTTTCTTATATCTTATAAGCCAAGCAAGATATGTATTTTGTTTTTTTAGATTATTAAAGAGTATGAAAAATGGCCATGAAAATGTGTTTTTAGTTTTTCGATATCATTTGAAATGAAAAAATTATAGCGAATAAACGAAAATGCTATATTTTTGAGTTTTGATTATCTCATATCTTATAAATTAAGGAAGATATATATTTTCTTCTTTTGGATTATTAAAGAGTATGAAAAGTGGCCATGAAAATGTGTTTTTAGTTTTTCGATATCATTTGAAATGAAAAAATTATAACGAATAAACGAAAATGCTACTTTTTTGAGATTTGGTTTTCTAATATCTTATAAGCCAAGCAAGATATAAATTTTGTTGTGTTAAATTATTATTTAGAGAGAGAGAAAGAGAGAGAGAGAGAGACCATCATGATACACACAGCTGCTTCAAATTGCTGGCCAATAGAAATATATATTTAGACAATTTCGAATATTTATGTTAAAAATATTATTGTCTACTGCAATTTGTTTTAAAACTAACTAATGGCATGAACCGATACTTTATCTTTTGAAATATAAATTTTAAAAAAAGGACCTATATTGACATTTTCCTTACAAAAAAAAATCTTCAATATCACCACCCGCAACAAAAATACATAAAAATAAAAATGCAAATAGAAGTTTATCTAACACTCCGTAAAAATTACAAATTAACATCATACATAACCGCTCCCTATAAATTTAAAACAATAGTTATTCTTTAAAAACTCGTGGTTATTAAAGAATATTCAGAATGGCTTAGGTTTAATCGAAACTATTTGCTAAAAATTAATAATATTATAAACGTGCATAATTTTTAATTTTTATAAATTTAATTTTAACAAGAACCATGATCGCGTTTTCCTATTAGTAAAATAATAGCCATTGTTAAACGTAACACACAATGCCCATCGTAAGTACGGCTTTGTTAATCCAGATAAAAATCAATCAATTTCCTGATTTAGTAATATAGACGATAATATAGCAAGTTAAATCTAATGTTCCTTGTAGTAGAGTGTAAGTGGTGGGACTATGTAGTCCGAGAATATCTCCCCTTTACAATTAATTAGAATGATTAAGCCGAGCGGCTTATGCTCAATAGCCAATAGAGATTGTCTCTCTTAGAAAGATTAAAGCACTAGTAATAGGGTCTTCTACGGACCTCAAGAGTACATTAGAATAATGCAGAATTATTAATAGTACTTATTGGAAGAGATTATTGGATGATGTCGCGATGTGCAGTGTTATAAACGAATGTATATGGTAAAGGATTGTCTTGTTATGATTGTAAAAATGTTCCATGATATATTTTAAAATATACTGAACCTCTAATAGGTAAAAGTGTTCTATAGGGCACCTTACAGGATCAATATTACTGTCAATACTTTAGAATAATGACAGTATTACTGTACGATAATATGTTTATAATGTTCATTATTCTAAAATGTTGCCAGTATTATTCATCGTGCAAGGTATAGTAATGATGTAATGAAGAGAATACTGATCTTTATCCGGATAATTAATTACTTGGTAAATATAAAAGGAGGATTGAAGCAAATATTGACAGTACTAGGATTGACAGTATTATTGATCGTGTAAGGTGCCTTATAAAGGCATCAATAATACTGTCAATATTTTAGAATATTGACAGTATTACTGTACATAATATGTTTATAATGTTCATTATTCTAAAATATTGACAGTATTACTTATCGTGTAAGGTATAATAATGATGAAATTAAGAGAATGCTAATGTATATCCGGATAATTGATTACTTGATAAATATAAAAGGAGGATTAAAACAAATACTGACAATACTAGGATTGACAGTATTATTGACCATGTAAGGTGCCTTTATAATATATTTTAAAATATACTGAACCTCTGATATTAGGTTAATATGTATATATGTATGTAACGTATTCATGTTCTTACTAATTCACTTAAACTCATATCAATAACACGTAGTACATAGTATAACATACAATTCATTATATAATATTTGCACATAATATTTACTCTGTACGTTAGTATCAACGCTAGTGCGGTCAATCAGAAATAATACTGATAAACCTTGAAATGGCATCTTTGTTTATTTTGATTTTACCATGCGTTTTATACTTTTCACTGTATTATTGCCTTTAGTTTCAATACCCCTATTCTATATCTTTAGCTACACATGTGTTGTAGTAGTGA
The DNA here is from genome assembly GCA_963942505.1 of Lordithon lunulatus. Classification (NCBI taxonomy): domain Eukaryota; kingdom Metazoa; phylum Arthropoda; class Insecta; order Coleoptera; family Staphylinidae; genus Lordithon; species Lordithon lunulatus. Next base: position 45,792,744 of record OZ012671.1, read on the forward strand.
AAAATATCATAAATAACCGTGCTTCGTACTTTTTGATACCTGGCGCTCGGTCTACAATGCATAGTTCTGACTTGCAAACAGCGGACCTGAGTTCAAAACTCGGCGTTGCGTTTGCAGGGACTCTACTGTGATTTGGAAGGTACTGTAAGCCACCTGCCCTGCTAGTTACACAAAAAAAGATACGGAAATTGTCTTAATTTTCAATCCCAAGGTGCTTTCGTTTAACATTACCAGTCGCTTTGTGGCGTGCTGTATCGCTCCAAGTTTTGCAATGGTGCGCCGGTTGTGTTCTACCTCGTACACCTTACGAGGTAGAATTGTGCAGCTAGCACGACAATTACAACAAGAGACAATAAGCCCGGAGTAGCACACAATGATAAACGAAAACAGCTCTAGTAACAAATTAAAGGTCGTTTTAGACAAGACAATTTCTTAGCTCAAAAGTTGTTCAAGAAATGAATTCATATATCCTCCTCCCATAAAATTTGTCCTTGACAAATAAAACGCGTTATATTTTTCCATTAGATCTACCATCCAATTCAATATTTCAAATAATTTGCTGTATGATACGAGACAATTTAGATTGTCTCGCATCTTGACTAACTTTTGAGTCAAGAAATTGTTTTGTCTAAAACGACCTTAAGGAGCGATCTGTTGGCCTGGTGTTATTAGATTGTAATCACAGGACATACACACAACTTACTTTCGTACCATGTTGTACGAGGTAGGTAGAAATATAGATAAATAAACTGAAAGTTGATACTTCAATTTTATTATTAAAGCAGATAGATTTTCAGCAGGGTGCACATAGGTATTGAAAATCTAGATCCCGGGCCATTTTAACTGATTTTTAAATACCGGTGTTCATAGATAAATTTCGGTATTGTCAATATTATGCACTTTTTGGATCAAAATAGATTTTATGTCAGTTTAAATCAATCTTAAACGAGAATTACAATAACGATGACAAATGAAATTAATTACAATTGACGGTACTGGTATGGATTCCAAACTACTTTAAAGTATAGGTACTAGTAATGCATGTAGACAATTAAATATTAAATTAAAACTACCAACGAGCATTTTATTTAATGTTTAATATTCATCATCAGTGGTCGATTCTGTATTGGAAAACACTAAAATTATTTAATTTTATGATATATTTTATGATGCACAGCTGGATTAAGGATTTCGGTTACTCTGAGCCGCTGCGTAATAAGTAAATAAGAAAGGGTGGTGGCCACATAGTTTGGCAATGTATCAGTTGGTAAGCGACAAAGTAAACTGCAGACTTGCCATATATACTTATAAAGGATTGCATTGTTTTCATTTAAGTACATGACTTTTGTGTCGTATTAAGTACTGGTTGCTTACATATCAACAATTCAATTCGTTACATACAACTGTTTATTCGCCCATAATTGCACTTCATAGATTAACATTATTATTGGATTTATGATAGAGATGTTACTTTTCATAGATTAGGTACTTTTATTTGTTTTTGGCTTAACGTTTACTATTTAGTTATCTGTGAAATTAAGGTAAATAGCGGGTGTACAAAATCCTTTTAGTGTCTCCCTTTATCCGTGTTTATGTCTTAAGACTGAGGCGTATAATGACAACGAGTTTTTTTGTTTGATTTTTCTCTCCTATTTGAGTAATGCTTATTTATGTATATATTTATCATAATAATATTATCATCACACGCCGATCTAGTGTAGTTAGTGCTAACAACTGCCCTAGATCGGCGATCCACTTAACGAAAGGGCGAGGGTTCGAATCCCGCCACCATTTGCCATTACGATACAATTAACAATACTCGGGAAGGATTTTCTGAAATAGCAAGTTCTGACACTCACACAGGCAGTAACACACGGCAGAAGGACCCCTGAAGGTCGAGAGCCATATACAAATTGTAACAAATACAGCAACTACTACTACTACATATCAGAAATTGTAGCATTTTTCTAAAGAACTAATATTATTTAATGCCGTAATCAGTTTAAATTATCAGTTTTACACCAATAAGCAATAGACTGAATGCAATATGTATATATATATAAATATATATATATATATATATATATATATATATATATATATATATATATATATATATTCACCTCGTATTAACAAATTAATATCAAAAGTCGTGTGTTATCCATAATAATATATTGTTAATGATAATAAAAAATAATAATACGTTATACCACTACACATTTATTAATTTGTTTCATCTATTCTTCGAACAACAGCACCTCATTGACCTAATAGTCGTTGCAATGCAAGCATTATTTTAAATTAACTGAGATTGACGGTCAATTTATTTCAAGTGTAGAATTAGACCGTTAAGTAGAACAACAATGCTACTTTTAAAGGTGCGCATATTTTATACATAACATTAACAGTTCGTTTACCTGCAGAATGAAAGTATTGGTATATGCAATATCCAAATATTGGATTGAATCGGCATCTACTTTGTGATAATTCATTATAATAAATAAATTGAACAATATAAAGTATATCTGATAACTTAATCTGATGGGTGTTTTGGATTCTGTACTCAAAAAATACATAGACATAGTTTTTAAATGCAATTTAACAAATAGTAGATTTATAATACTTGCCTGTATTGAATTTAATTATTTATGTTATTGTTATTGTATTTGTTATTATTCAAATGCTAATCTGGTTATTCATTCTGTCAAAATTTCCAATATTCGTAAGATAGCACATACAGTAATGAGTTTAAAATTTATATTTAAATAAATATCTTGTTGAATTCGTGAATATTTGAATTGCGTATCAGTATTTGCACAAATAAATTTAGTTTTAGCATAAACTGTTTTTGAAAATGCAAAATTTAATTCTGGCCGCAATCATGATAAGCAATATATTCTCACATTAAAAAAACATTCGATGCTTTTATTGGTGTACTAGCATATGAGGTGATGATGATTCATGAACGTTTAAAATAATGAAGGTGGGTTTATTTAAATTAGCAGTTATAAATATATATGTATGTACTCACATGTGTCATTTTGTACACATCAATTTCTAATTGCGATAAACATCCATTTTACATATCATCGGCTCCCGGTTTGTTATCAAAGTGGGTCACAATAGGTATTGTGGTAGAAAATAGATTCACATGAGTTAAGAAGTCACATGTAGAGCGTACACATGGTACCTTGCGCACTAACTGGCAATTAAATAACTCTGAAGCCGCTTAAGTTGCGTTTGTATTCGGTGTGTATATGCGCGCGACAGAGACTGGAATGCGCCGGCTGCTTACACTCAAGGTTATATAATAGTACGGCGGCATTAAATCGTGGGGGCTCGTCAGTAAACTCGTTTTAATGCAAACATTAGTGTATAGGGGTATTGTAATGCAATTTGTATTATTTTAGTTGTGATAAATAGGCCATTTGTAAATATCAGTGCGACTTCCTGCTTTCACTGTATATATAGTAGGGTGGTTATAAATACAATTATGTGTTGAAATATACAGGTACCAACTGTATATTTATTATTTGTGTGTTTATTTGGTTTATTTGATCTCATTTATCTAATACTTTACATCATTATTATTAAAATTAATATATGAAGGTCGTTTTAGACAAAACAATTTCTTGACTCAAAAGTTAGTCAAGATGCGAGACAATCTAAATTGTCACGTATCATACAGCAAATTATTTGAAATATTGAATTGGATGGTAGATCGAATGGAAAAATATAACGCGTTCTATTTGTCTAGATCAAATTGTATGGGAGGAATATATATGAATTAATTTCTTGAACAACTGTTGAGCTAAAAAATTGTCTTGTCTAAAACGACCTTAAAGAATATTTAAGTTGCAGAATAAGAATACGTAGGTATTACTGACATAAAGTAATAAATAAAATTAGAAATAATATATATATATATATATATATATATATATATATATATAGAGAGATAAATCAGTGGGATTAAGAATTATTTTGGATCATTTATGCCCACAAAAGAAACATATTCTCATACCATTTATTTCTTATTACTTTGCTTTTGTTACAATTTACAATAGTATAGGAAATAACCGTCGGAGATTGATTCTACTGAAATACTAGATAAAGAATGCCTTATTCTGAAGCTAAATAAATTCCAAATATAAAGTCCGTATGATATTATCTAGTTTCTTATATCGTTTTCGATGCAGACACAAACTACATAGTGTCATACATACATGTAGAAAATAATATAGCGGCGGAATAATAATAAATTCACTTAACAATAGCAACACCGTAATACACAATGTTAATTTTCCATTTAGAAATAGTTATACAGTTTAATATATCAATTCTTACATATAAAACGATATAGGAAACTAGATAATGTAACGGGCTTTATTCATATATTCATATGATCATATAGTTGTATAGTTGTAATATAAAGAATTCAATTTATTGTATATATATATATATATATATATATATATATATATATATATATATATATATATAATTAAACTTTATTTGGCTATCGATAAATTAGATTTTATCGAAAAGTATATGCAAGTATATGTGTCTGAAATTTTCTCACATAGAGACGTTATTATTTGACCAAATTCTACAAATAATACTTTACATTTTTAAGATAAATATGTGTCCAAATATATTTATATCAAAATTTAGTATTATAATTTCAGGAATTCAATTTATAATAATTTTTTAATCATATAGTTATTACCTTAAAGTTATGTCTTAAAATTTCCTGCATTTAGACATTATTTATTTCCGAAAATAAATGATTGGAAGGCGTCATCCTTCTAGACGCTGGGAAAAATAGATCGGCCGTGTGGCGCCGTTGGGAAAAGCTGTGGAAAAACTTAGAAAGCCGGGAAAGCGGGAAAAATGGAATTGATTGTAGAGAAAAACTTCAAGTGTCAGTTTGTGCGCGCTAAAGAGGCAAGTAAGGATCGGGGAAAAAAATATTAGAAAATGGCAACTAGTAGGAGTGTACTGCCGGAAAAATGCAAAAATTAAAAATTAAATTTTCCTATAAAAGCGAGTTTATGCTCATTGGATATTCAATCGAAAACTGACCCATGAAGGTTAAATTATAATGGCTCTAAAGTTACAGATAAAGCTGCAAAAATAAAAAATGCTAAATTAAAAAAAAGTCGCAAACGTCACAAAACTATCCTCCGTTGCGACAAAGCAGGGGTCGTCCTAACGGTGACAAGTAGCTGAAACTAAGTCATTTGATTGGACATATAGTCTAGATGGCGGGAGAAATGTCGAGATAGTTGCAAAGCCCTATAGCTTTTCCGCTTCAAAAAGCTATAGGGCTTGGAAAATTTTCCGAACGGTCTTTTAATTCCAAAGAAAAATGAGAAAAAATATGGTTATAAAACGTGCACCGTTTTCGTGGTAAAACCGAAGAAGTGAAGAAAATAAAAATGAAAATGGTCCAATCAAGATCCACTTGAGCCCATTGCATACACAATTATTAACCAATTCAAAAATCTTCGTACGATTTTTCTCTAAAACAAAAGATAAACCCGTCACGAATTTAATTTGAAAAGTGATAAAAATCGTTAAAATTGTCAAAACTATCAATTGCGTCAAAACAGGGGTTGTCAAAGTAATGGAATGACACTGAAACTAAGTCATTTGATTTAAAATATAGTCTAGATGACGGAAAAAATAACGAGATTGTTTCAAATAGAACCACTAAAGCTAAGAAAAATAAGAAAAAAATATTGTTATAAAAATTCTACCATTGCCAAAATGGTAATGCTGAAGAAGTGAAGAAAATTAAAATGCTCCAATCAAGACCAACTTTCTTCCGTTGGATGAATTTTCAACCAAATCAATAAAAATCTTAGTAATATTTTTCTCTAAAAGAAAAGATAAACCCGTCACGAATTTAAATTGAAAAGTGATAAAAATCGGCAAAATTTCTCTATTCTCTAAACTATCCTCCGTTGCATGAAAGCAGGAGTCGCCATAACAGTGACATGATACTCAAACTAAGTAATTAATTTGATTGGAAATATAATCTAGAAGGCGGGAAAAATGTCGAGATTGTTTTAAATGGAACCTGAAAAGGCCGTTTTGAAACTTTGTAAATTTTATTTTATGATAGAAAGTAGATTTTGGTCTTATATTGTAGGTATTTAATTTCTAAAGAGAAAACCCCAAAAAAATAGTGTTATAAAAATTGTACCATTTTGGCGGTACGGTCGAAGAAGTGAAGCAAATAAAATAAAAATTATCCAACAAGATGAGCTTTAGCCTGTTGGATAGACAATTTTTAACCAAATGAAAAATCTTAATACATTTTTTGCCTAAGATAAAAGACAAACCCGTCACATGATAAAATATAAACGTGATAAAAATCGGTAAAAATCAGAATCCAAGAAGTGGCACGGCCCTGAAACCTATGACGTTTAATTGGGAATATAATATAGACTAGATGGCGGGGAAAATGTCAAGATTATTTCAAATTGAACCTGAAAAGCTACAGGCCTTGGCAAATTTTTGTAACTTTGAAAACTATATATCATGATAGAAAGTGGTTTTGGGTCTTATTTTGTAGGTCTTTCATTTACAAGGAGAAAAATATAAAAATATTGTTATGAAAAGTATATACCCTTTTGGCGGTAAAGTCGAAGAAGTGATGAAAAATAAAATAAAAATTGTCCAATCAAGATGAACTTTAGGCTATTGGATAGACAATTTTGAACCAAAGGAAAATCTTAATAATAGTTTTTCGTGTTTAGTATAGTATTCGTTTCCTAAAACAAAAGACAAACCCGTCAAATGATAAATTATAAAAGTGATAAGAATCTGTATCTATGGGGCTGTCCCAGAAATAGCTTGGCACTAAATCTCATGTCGATTGATTGGAAATATGGTCTAGATGGCGAGAAAAATGTCAAAATTGTTTAAAATTGAACCGAGAAAGCTACAAGGCTGGGTAAAATATTGTAACTAAAAAAATTTATTTCACGATATAAAGTCGTGTTTTGCCTATTTTTTAGGTCTCTTAATTTCAATGAAGATTGCACAAAAATATTGTTATAAAAAGTACAGCATTGAGCCGGTAAACTCGAAGAAGTGATGAAAAATGAAATTAGAATTGTCTTATCGATATCCTATCACTTCAGCCTGTTGGATAGACAATTTCGAACCAAATAAAAACTTTACCCTCAAATGTAAAACCTTTATACCTTTTTTTATTTAAAGTGGCGTATAATATATCTTCGCCCACTTTTTTTTAGATAATATCATGAACCAACCATCAACTTCAACTAGTGTACCCTGCTATTATTCAAGATTAAATGAAAAATATGCACCATACTCAATAAACGGTATAAGACTTTTTTCTTTAAAACTGGAATATTCGTTTGTAAATTTTGTCCGTGCAGATTTATACCAAAACTTAAATGAGTTACTTGAGATAAAGCCTTTATTTGTTTAAAGAAATATAAATAAACTATCTATACTTCTTTTATTGCAGCAATTGCTGCAACGGGTCACTAATATATATATATATATATATATATATATATATATATATATATATATATATACACTTTTTTCTGTTCATCGCCAGTTCTCTTGCTTGTTTAATTAACTGTCTTTCCTTTGTTGATTATTATTTCTTCTAGTCTGGAAATAAAAGAAGAAGAGCTAAACCAAGAAAATAGTGGTTCTTGGTCTAGCTCTTCTTCTTTTATTTCCAGTTCTTGCTTCCCAAACCTGATTTGTTTGATTCTTTTTATCCATCCTAATTAAATGTCACCACCAGTTTAGTTGTTTCTTTTCTATATACTTTTCTATAGCTTCAATTCCCAATTCTTCTCTGATGTCATAATTTCTTATTCTGTCTCTTCTCTTAACTTGTTTTACTCCTCTGATATATTTCATTTCCATTGCCTGTATTCTACTTTTATCCCTCTTTGTTAGTTTCCACTTCTCGCTCCCATATGTCAGAATAGGTTTATTTGTATATATTTGTGACGTTATGAATTGACTTAAATTAACAAATAATACTTAAATTTGAAGCTAAATAAGTGCAAAATATAATGATATCATCATTTCGAGAAATGAATTTATTACGTATTTTTAAATAAACAGTTTTTTTTTAATCGTAGTTGTGGCTTCAATTTTCTCGCAATTAAATTTAATTAATAGCCTCAAATAATTAGTAATGCCATATTTGTAGATATGTGCTATATATAATATATGAATTATATATAGCACATAACTATAAATATGGCATTACTAGTTATTTCAGACTACTAATTAATCAATAACACCTATTACATTTTTTCAAGTGAGTATGGTTTAAATACGTAAGTATGCTATGGCCAATAAAGCATATATAAATAAAACTAGATCTGATAGACCAAATCTGATTGGATTCTGCACTCAAAATTTACTAGATACAATTAACAACTCGCAAGTACCAAAATGTCGGTTATTACTGTTATTATTGTGTCAAAATCTACAGGATTTTAAAAATACCTCGATTTAATATTTCAGGACTAAGCATTGGGAAGCGAGTGTTCAAACCTGATTTTTTTTAACAATCTGTATTACATTTGTATATATTATTATATCTTAGATTAAAAATCCTGCCTGAATCACCTACATAGTTATTCAGAGGATTTCTGTGAATTTAAGGTAAATACCTGATCTGAGCTTCTTCCTTTATTCACGGAAAGCCCTCGGGCTAATAGTTATAAAGATAGAAGTTTTTTTAAAATATTTCTTAATTTATTTGAGAACTTCACATACACACACCTTAACTAAAATAATAATTTTTTTTATGAAATCCACCATACGTGAATTTGCTAATACACCACTCTCTATATAATAGTACATACACGTCTTCAATTTTTTAATAAAACTACAATATTCATAATTTTAGTACACTATTGTGCGCTATTTACAGTGGGTTTACAATATTTAAATTATTACTATGCATTTCAATTTTATATCCATATGAGGTTTAAGAGAGACTTTAAGAGCATTTAGTATGTACAGTTAGTTGGTAACTCCATGCAGGGGTATAGATAATTATAATACTTACATGATGTCCACTGTGGTAGCTGGAATGACTAGTATCATGGCTCAGCGGATGCATCAATTGAGACCACATGGGAACATTCATTTTTAATTTAGCTTCTTAGCTATTTTTGCCCTCCAATATTATCATTAGTTCCCTTGTCTGAAATCAGATATTATTTAAAAATAGTATACGTATTTCGGTGAATTATGTATATATAATATACAGTATATATCTATATATATATATATATATATATATATATATATATATATATATATATATATATATATATATACAATCTTTAATTAAATTACTTAATTTGTTGAAAACTTGTTCTTCGATTAGCTCATTCTTTCGCATTTCATGTATTTTCACTCTGATATTTGATATGATTTTTCTCGAAAATTTTCTTATGTAACCTATATGATAATATACATCCCTGATCGCAGAAAAATAATCCCTTTCAGAATCCGTAATTAAAATAAGGGTTGTCATTTGAAAAAAATGCCGATGAAGTCATTGTACATTAAAAAATGGTCTAAGAAATATATATATATATATATATATATATATATATATATATATAAGGGGGCTGGGGTGGGATTTCTAAAAAAATTCCCTGACCGATATGTTTTTTTTAATGGATTTTGGATGAGTTGTCTGAGAAATTACGAATATCAAATCTCCCTTATATGGACAATTTATATGTTAAAATTGGCAATTTAAAATTAAAAATTGACGCGTACTAGCAATTTTTGTAAAAATCATAAATAAGGGGATTGTTAAGGCGTCTACTTTGTGACAATTAATTTTATTTTTTTATAAATAAAACGATTTTTTCTTTGTTTTTTTTATCACACTTTAGTTACACTTTGCAACTAGTATCGGCTAAGCTCTAGCCTAGACTATCAGTCATGGGAGGAGCTCGAAAATGGCGCGAGCTTAGCTGAAACTAGTTGCAACGTGTAACTGAAGTGTGATAAAAAAACAAATTAAAACATCGGTATATTTATCCCATAAATAAGGGTTTTATCGAATTTGTTCCATATTTTACGGATATCCTGTATACAGACTAATGCATGTATTTGTTATAAATTACTAAATATAAGAAACTCGAGTCCATATCAAAAAAAAAATAGAAACATCGTATACTTATATAGTATTACTAGATGAAATACCCATCACCAACTTCTGAGTCCTTGTGAGAATTGTTTCTCCACTTTTAGTCTAAAAAAATGCAGGTCAAATTAAAGTTCCCACTGAGTAACTCTCTCCAGGGATATGGTAATTAATCAGATCATGTTCAATATACGTACTATCTACTTAAAAATTTAAATTATTCTGAGGCAGGTATTTGTGCTGCAAGCAACAATATAATTCGCACGTAGTAAAGTTGAGTTATAACCTCTGCCATAAATAACCAATTGCATATTTCAATAAAATCCATTGTTGTTAATACAATCTTACATACCTACATCCTTTCGACTGATATTAAAATACTGAACACACGCGTTTGTTATTAAATTATGGCCTCTATTCACGCACAATATTAAAATGTAATACATTTCGATTCCTTTCTCAGTGTTATTATTTCTTATGCATGCTATATTCTTATTTTTATGACAGAGAATTCAAAGGCAGGGAAGTTTAATATTGTCAATTCTTAATAAATTCATATATAGAGGGTGGTTTAATATCATTCATATCGTAAATAGGTAGAGATGGTGCGTTGGAAATCTCGAGTACTTTAATATTAATATTCTTCAACTCAATATCCTTCTGTATGGTAATGTTTAATGTCTGTATATGTTAATGTATAATTATTTTTTAAATATTAACTCCCACTAAATATATATATATATATATATATATATATATATATATCTATATATATGAATCACACCACAGTTCCCTTTTAGAGATTTATATATATATATATATATATATATATATATATATATATATATAAATATATAAATATCTTAGAGGGAACTGGGGTGAATTCCAAAAAAAATTCTGACCTATATGTTTTGTTTTTGAATCGATTTTGGATGCATTTTCTGACAAATTACGAATACTCAATCTCCCTTATTGTGGACAATTTGAATGTGAAATTATAAAAAAAATCTCATCTTACAAATATTGGATTGTTAAGGCGTCTACTTTGTGATAATTCATTTTAAAGGATAATTAAAACGATTTTTTACTTTGTTTTTTATCACACTTCAGTTACATTTTGCAACTAGTTTCGGCTAAGCTGTAGCCATTTTCGAGCTCGAAGCGCTTAGCCGCAAAGTGTAACTGAATTGTGATAAGAATCAAAGTAAAAAATCGTTTTAGTTATCTCATCTTATTTTATAAACTGAAACAGAAGTGAATAACTATTTGAATTTTTAAACATACTAATTATTGGCAAACTATTACCATTTGAGTAATCACAATTCATTATAATTTAATTGATAAAATGAAACATGTAATCATTCAAATGTTATATTATTTTAAATGGCAATACATAAAAACTATAAATGTAAATATAAATTTCCATATGTCTTCATTTATTTACTATAAAACTTAACTGACACGATTCTCAACAACTACAAATAATTAATTTGTTGTTGACCTTAAAATAAATCAATTTACACACAATTAAATAACACTTATAGTAGTAGGTAGTAATTACTTCATTTAATTAAAAAAAACTGCTGCATTAACACATGTGACATGTAAACAAGCAAAAGTTGTTTATATTTGCGTCAATATGTGCAATCATGACTTTTTTTTATTGGAACATGTTTATAAATAGTCGCACTTGTATGCATTGGCACTTTTCATTAGCTTCGTTATAAAAAAGCATGCTTACCTCTTGAGCTCCTAGCCGCTTGTTACGTTACACACATACACGTGAATTGTAGTAATGTAGTATACTAAGGTGGATATTCTAACGTGGGCTTGATGCCGAATGAAATATTTATAAACTGGGTCTATTGGTACGAAGCCAGCGCTAAAAAACATTAGAAAAATCGCAACTCGCACAAATATAAATAAAATGCCTGAAAAAGTGATATATTTATATACCGAAATTTATATGTTCGTTTATCCATAGTATGTAATTTTTATTTGCCTAAATTTGTTGAGAGGGTAACATAGGTTAATATAAATACAGATTTCCCTGATTTTTAATATAATAAATGTTAAGTTGAGTTTATGGTGACATAAAATAATAAATAAGTTATAAATTTCAGAGATATTTTTTAGTTTATTGTGACCAAAAAAACGTTAATATTCTTATTTTGTAGGCATAAATAGTCCAAAATATTTCTTATTTTAATTGGTTCGTTCTGTCTAATTTATTATTCATTATTGTACTTAATATAAACCCATCTTAGCATCTAATAAATACCAACACCATCCTACAATAAAGGCTCTTACACGGTCAATAATACTGTCAATGTTTTAGAATAATGACAGTATTACTGTACGATAATATGTTTAAAATAGTCACTATTCTAAAATATTGACAGTATTAATGATCGTATAGGGTATAGAAATGAATAGAATGAAGAGAATGCTGATGTTTATCCAGAAAATTGATTACTTGATAAATATTAAAGGCGGATTCAACCAAATACTGACAGTGCTATTGACTATTGACAGTATTATTGACCGTGTAAGGTGCCTTTATGGTATAGAAATGATGGAATGAAGAGAATATTGATGTTTATCCTGCTAATTGAACATTGAAGGAGGATTCAAGCAAATACTGACAGTACTAGTTTAAAATGTTAACTATTCTAAAATATTGACAGTATTACTGATCGAGTAAGGTATAGAAATGATGGAATAAAGAGAATACTGATGTTTTTCCAGAAAATTGATTACTTGATAAATATTAAAGGAGGATTCAAGCAAATACTGACAGTGGTAGGATTGACAGTATTATTGACCATGTAAGGTGCCTTTTAAACATGAGCATCCGTTGAAAAATAATGTTCAATACAATGATTTGATGTATTTGATTTTAGTAAAAAAAATACATAAATCAAATACATCAAATCATTGTATTGAATATTATTTTTCAACCGAAACTAATTTTAGTCTAATATTCAATAAAATTGTGTACTAACGATTAATGACTAGTTTTATCTAATGTTTCAAATAGATAAAAAGTAAACCATGTAATATAACGTAATTTTGTGGAAAAAAATGTTTACGTAAATTTTCTTTATTAGGGCCCTGATTATTTTAAGACCAGCTCTGTACAATATCCATATATTGTCCATCGTCCGCCTAGGTGATTTTTTCCGTGTTTTCGAAAAGAAAATGCAAATTTTGCATGGTACTATTTTATTACGTAATTTCGTTTGAAACAACTAGTTTCGCCTAACCTCTAGGCATTTTCAAGTTTATCCGATGACATCTAAGGCGCTTTCGTCTAACGTGGTTTAGCATTACCCGTGACGTGCAGAATCGCTCAGGTTTTGCGATCGTGCACCGCCGGTTGTAAAGGCCAAGCTAGAAGCGGCAAATAGGACAAGATACAATAGGCCCGTACCAGCTCAGAGTGATAAACGAAAACAGCTCTAGTTATTTCCAACATTTGTGGTAAAAAACATAGTAGTTTAATTCATCTTCATTGAATTCAATTACCACATTTTTATTTGTTTTAATCTATTTTTATTAAAACTGGTCTAACAGACCAACCATCAATTTTACTCTAATCTTAAATGCTAACATGAAGGTGCTTGGGTTCATCCAGTGATGCCCCAAGCATAACTTAAAATAAATATGTTACTACACTATCCAACTCGCGCACTTTTACTCTGCTTTTGTCACAATCACTTTTCTAAATCGAAAGGTTTCATTCTCTTCAGTCTTCTAGGATGATGTTGGTTGTCAAGCAGTTGGGTCATTTTCGCATTGACATGATGGTGCAGCCTATTTTCATAATTGGCAGCGATTCTCTTGATCTCTGCTTTGACATAAGGAATACCGAGGTCCCTGTGAATATCCGAGTTGCGTATGTAATACGATGCATTTACCGGAGTGCGTAGAACTTTATTTTGGAATATTTATATATGGCGACAGGAAAGCCCACCTACTGGCCAACCCACCCAAATAAAAACCCTAATATGCTTGATTACTTCATCTCAAGAAAAGTGTCACCGAATTTCATAGAAACTGAAGCAAGTTTCGACCTAGACTAGACTAGATTTCATGGAAGTTGTATCCTGTCGCACGAATAGCTTTTCTTAATTCACTACCTTTTGTTGTTGTCAGCCTTGATTCCCAGTCTACATGTTTAGCATTGTAGTCACCGCCTATGATACATCTTTCACCGAGATGTTGCAGGATGTTTTGAATTCCTCAACCATGAGAATGTGCTTGGGAGGGCAGGAGACTGCACCAACTATTATGTTCTGTTTGGTAGACTTCACAAATACGACGGTGAGCTGGAGTCTTCACGCTGTAGATGACATTGTTCATTGTGGTTTATAGATTCTTTGATGATGACAACACTAGCACCTTTATCTCGATTTTCCGGGTGGGTGGTGTGATAAACTTTATAACCTCTTATTTTACATAAGACTGGTTTGTTAGGTGAGTTTCAGAGATAAGGCACACATCAATGTGTTGTAGATTTAGGAACACCTCTAGTTCATGTTTTGTCATTGGCATTCCAGGTGGCAATTCGTAATTCGGTATCTTTCATTATTAATGTACTTTAGGAATAGCGCCGGTGTTCCTGGCTTCTAGCTGTTAAGTCTATCTGCGACATTAGTTAGCATAGTCATCATATTTTGCATTATTTGCATTAGTGTTGGTTCTGCATTTGTTGCGGATGCAGTAGCTCTTGTAGATCCATTCGGTATCGCCTGAGCATAAGATGTTTCAGTTCTTGTTTTATTAGACAAAATATTTTGATTCAAGATTCTGCCTTTTATCTGTGTTAGCAGTTTCCCTTCTCTTTTGTAGCTCTTTTGCAATTATGCATCCTCTGTAGTTTGCAGGGTGAACTTCCCCGCAGTTAAAGCATTAATTATTGTTAGGTTTTGTATTGTTTGTACTTTTGAATTACAACATAGTAGAAGCCACAACCAGTGACGTAGAGAGCTTAACTCGCGCCCGGGGCACAATACCTTTTGAGCGCCCCCCCCCCCCCCCCCCCCTATCCGAAAACTATATTATATTATATGTAAAATATACTTTTGTGGACCATTTGGCGCCCCTTAGTGAGTAGCACCAGGGGCATGATGCCCCCCTTTGCTACGCCTCTG
Organism: Lordithon lunulatus; assembly: GCA_963942505.1. Lineage (NCBI taxonomy): Eukaryota > Metazoa > Arthropoda > Insecta > Coleoptera > Staphylinidae > Lordithon > Lordithon lunulatus. Next base: position 45,808,083 of record OZ012671.1, read on the forward strand.
GCCACAACCATTCAATGTATGATACAGTAATGTGAACTGGTTACAGTAAATGTTTTTTAATTCTGCATATGAGATCAAAATATATTGCATCAGTATCAATTTGTATTGAAAATGAACTTTGATTAATTGAAATGTGAATAACAATTCAGTCCACAAGTTAAACCTCCAATTATTGAAACCACTGGTATGTCTCCCTTTATCCCGAATTAATTGGAGCACCGGCCATGATGGCAAAACAATGCCATTGTCAACATCTGACCCTTTCATAAATGCAGAAAAAAGTATTCAATATTTTCATGTTTGCCGGAGTGTGCGAGATTTTCAGCGGATGTAAATGTCGCCCATACAAATCCACTAGCCATCTAATATTTTATGAAAACGTACATATATTATATACAGCCAGCATTTTTTCGTCGCCAACAAAAGGAAGTATGGATAATATATGCATTCGCATACATTTCATCTCTACTTGAATATAGCAGATAATTTTATTTGTATAATTTCGCTATAATATATCCATCCCTATATGTATAAGGGTAAATATAAACTTCAAAGACGGATGAAACATAAAAAATAAAATCATTTTTAAATAAACTGTATCCTAAATAAAATTATTATTATTGAAAATGTATACTCTATAACTTCAGCACAGGAAAACGTATCTGGTTTAATATTATCTTAAATTATACAGATTGATATTTTATGATTTTTAAATATCTATATTTTTTTGAAAAAAAAAACTCCTAACTCTATAGAAAAATCAGCCGTCAAGGGAGAAGCTCGGAGAAGTTTAATCACCTGGTACTTACCTTAACTTTACGGAAAACTGTGAAAAGTGATTAGCGAAAATTCGGCCCGATGGGATTCGAACTCCGGCCCCCATCGCTCAGTATGAGGCGGACGATGCCTCTAACCACTCGGAAACTCAGTTGGGTATTTTTTTGAATAATTTCTATTTTTGCAATAGTTATTTATATAGTAGTTGTATCAAATAAAAATATATACTATAAATCTATTGTAACAGAAAAGAGTAGTGCTAATCAATTTTAGCCTAGCCTGATTGTGCTTCTCTTATTTTATTATTATATATTTTATTTTATTGCTAAATCAAATTTATCTATGGTAATGTAATATTTATAACAAGCAAAACTTCTTATAAATAATGACTTTTCCACGAAAAATTAAAATAAAAAACTTTCACCGGTCCAGACTGTCATCCGGGAATACACTATATGTACATCAAAGCAAAATAACATGAGTAACCCCACGGCGACATGTTATTTTCTTAACGTAACCGCCACTTCAAAATGTATCTAATTTACTATAGAATACAGTAGTCGGTTTTTACCTTTTATCGGAACAGCAACAACAACATTATATATTATATATCATGAACATGTTGCGTAATTGGTACATCTATGATTTATAATATTAAAATTAATAATAAAATAAATACATTTATCATTATATATTTCCAAAACTCAATATTGAATTAGGTAGATATTTTTATTAATATATGTTTCTATGTTAACAATATTTCAGTACAAGAGTAGTCATATTTATAATCAGTGTTTACATATATTTTTTTTTATAAACTTTGTATTTGGTTCATCATTTAACACATCTGTTTTATTTATTATATAAACTATCCGCAAACAATTCAATACGATATTATTAAAATATGTCATCTAACTAAAATCTAATGCAATAATACATATACATATTTCATTTTAGTTAATATAATTCGATGATATAAATACGAAATTATCGAATATTTTTACTTACACTAATAAAAAGTTTCATCCAGTTTAAACAACAATAAAATACCGTGCGAACGTGTAAAATATTTGTCGACCAAATTATTTAATTCATGCAATTCATCTAAGAAAATATTTTCAAACAATTCGTGGACATTTATTATTAAATATAGTTATTATAACATTTATGTATTTATTAGTCACGACATTATGTGGATTTAAATTGGTTCTTGATGCATATAAATGGAAAATGATTTGAATACAAACGACTTTAAATGTAAATGTAATGTTTTACATCGGGTAATTTAGTAACATTTTATAATCTATAATAAGAAAGTAACTGGAACGGAAACATGAGTTGTGCGTTTTTATAGATTTATGATATTATAAAATAATAAATAGTAAATATAATGTATATAAGTGTGAATGCACCTCTTAGAAATCTATATATATATATATATATATATATATATATATATATATATATATATATAGTTATTATTTAATCAATTTCAATATAAAGTAATTATGGTTTCAGTTAAGTTTTTTTTTGCGCAAATTTCTATAAATAAAGTCAAAATTAATTAATGAAATTGTTTAAATAATAAAAGGTTGCAGGTAACAGTGTAGTGAAGAGTTCAAGTCATATGAAATAGTTGATGGGCATTGTTTGATTGGTATGGAACACCCGCCCACCCCATCTACGCTCGCATAGTTTTTTCAATGGATACACACTTTTTATATTGTTTAAACCATTCCAGGAAGAGTGTTATCCTATGAAAAAAACTATGCGAAGAAAGGTGGGGTGGGCGGGCGGCCCCTACCAACCAAACTATGCCCGTCCACTATTTCAAACGACTTGAACTATGCACTACACTATTATCCGTTATTTTCTATGATTAAATTAATGTCATTTATTAATTTAAGACTAATTAAAAAGATATATGTGAAAAATAATGTAATGCATAGTTCAAGTCGTTTGAAATAGTGGACGGGCATAGTCAGATTGGTATGTAGCTCAGCTAATGAGGTTGAATTCAAATAATATCTCGAGTGGTTAACAATGATACTACTTTCCTCCTAGACGTTAAACTTTCTTCCTAGGGAGAAAATTGTATCATTTTTAATAAATAATGTGTTTTTGATAGATTTATCCTTATAATATAAAAACGAAGACAATGTTATAAAGCCGACCGACTTTATTTATTCTTTATTAATTATTTAATTTAAGAATTAAGTGTTTTCAGGCAATAGCAACGTTTTAATAAAGTTTTACTTTTTGTCTATTTTTGTAATTAAAAATCATCCCCGTCTAAGGGAGAGAATGTCATTGAGTGATATAATGAAATAATAAATAAGGAAATAATTTCAGATGGATACTGTATATTATATTGTGTATTGATAAACTAAGAACTCAATGGCAAGTGCATATAACTATATCCTACAATTATAAACTATCCTCACTTATAAATGATCAAAATAGTCTTTAATTAAATTCATTTCTTATATTATGTCAACATATTTAATCGCAAACAAATTAATTAGTTTCTTGGACGAATACAATACTTAAATACATTATATATATATATATATATATATATATATATATATATATATATATATATATATATATATATAGTCAACATAGTATGTATTTTTCTCCCCCTCCCCACTCAAACTGCGCCTAAGTCAACATGTCGATTGCGACACAATCTCAAGATAAAAAGAATATTATATGTACACAATAGTTGGCCACCCAAGATCTATATGAACTTTGAAACTAAGAGTCCACTTTTAAGAGCAAATTATATTGTCCTAGATTTGTCAAGAAACATGAACAAGTTTCTAGTTTCAATTATTCATGTGCTAAATTCAGCCCGTACTATGAACAATAACTTAATGTGCATGCCTTTAATTTTCGAAAATCTCGTTCGAGGATTCGAGCTGAAAATCTATTCGAAAAACGCGTTGTGAGACTATCGGAACTGCTGCTACTTCCTTTGCGGAGTGTACAAAACGTGGCCCCAGGAAAAACTGGAGGGGTGCGCACTTAGAAATAAATGTATTTCGAAATAATGAAGCATTTTGTGATAATTGCGCGGATGTCTATAAACTATACTACTGTACTTAAGCATTATCAGATTGTATTTATCAAAACTTGAAATATGAAACTGCAATCTCTTAGAGAAATTTCTGTTGAATTTTGATCACAAATTGGAGTAAATATATACTTATCTGATGCAAATATTGACTACTTTTGCATATTTTTTACAACTATTTCGAGACATAAAATTAACTTTTTCGTCCTAACAAAGTATCAAATCATCCTTAGATTGGAGAAATATCCAAACATATTTCCAGAAAATTATAAAATGTTGACTAGAAACGACCGCGCGATTAGGTCAACATTGAACCGTATTTCATTTTCCGAGATTCGCCTTAATACGTGATTGGTCATAGCATGAGCTGAACCTAGCACATGAATAACAATATAGAAACATGTTCAAGTCTCTTAACAATGTAATTATACAACAATTATATTTTCAATAAATCGTTTTTAGTATTGTTTCATAACTACTAAATTCAACATTTGATTCAAATTAATAAGGATGGAAATATAGTAACGAATGTATGAAATATTAATTTTTGTATTTTCCTATAGAAATTACGTTGTTACGAATTGTTTTTTTTTTAATATTTTGCTAAAGTTTGTTGACGATAGTGTAATTTAAGATAGTATAAAATATGTTATATCTGGCTATATACACCATTTACCTTATAAATGCCACAATAACTAAAAAATACATTTCTTCTAGTAAAGTCACTTTGAATGTAGAACAAAATTTATACATGTAATATTATTTAACTAAACTGTAAAATATAGGTATAATTTTAAGTACACATTCATTATTATTACATATGCTTAGGTCCCAGAATAAGTACGTTTATTTAATATAGGCTTTTCAATTTATTCTAGTAGCAGTTTAACTTTGCTGCAAATATTGTTTAAAGATTTTGCATGGCGATGCTCCCAATAATTAATATGACATTAAATGATGTGCGTATAGGCCCCATAACGTAATGAAAAAATACACATTCATTCGTTGGATATACTTGATCCTACTTCGTTAATTCGTTAAAAGGGTACTTAAATTCATTAAGTCTTATAATCTTGATAAATCGGTCTGCAGGAATCTTAAAGTGATTGCAATGTAAAGACGCACAGATCACGATAAAAGTTGGCCAAAATTAATTTAGTAGTTTTATAGACATAAAATATACTTTTAAATAGTAAATGAAAACGACATCAAAAAATCCTCCACATAACTTAAAGTTGTCCAGGTTAAATTTTAATTATTTAAAGATTGGTACTCGACAATGGCTGGCACTAAAAAAATGATTTATAAAAATAAAAAGGAAGTGAAAGATGTATTACGAACTAAGAGTGCATGATAGTTTGCCGTTTATGTTTATTCTTTTCGTATCCCACTTTCCACGTTTTTTTTAATAGAATATATTCTAGTGCCGCAGTAAAAATCTTTGGAAAGATAGTATCTCCCTGGCGAAGACCTCGTTCTATATTGAACTTTCCGTTTTTTTTCGTGGAGCTTCACCACTGCTGTAGTATCCGATCAATCAGGCTTTTCTTTAATGCTTCTGTTATTGCCCACATCTCCACAGAATCGAAGGCTTTTTCGTATCAGCGGCTCTCTATATTCCATTACTTTTTGAATCAGGATTTTCATGACTAGAAAGTGATCGTTGGTGCTGAAGCCGCTTCGAAACCCTGCTTGCTCAACTCGTTGGGCAAAGTCTAATTTATTTATAAGCCGGTTTGTAATTATTTTCGTGAATAATTAGTACACGTGAGATAGTAGACTGATGGGTCTATAGTTTTGTAGCCGGAGAGATGTAATATGGGGAATCAAATATATATATATATATATATATATATATATATATATATATATATATATATATATATATACTATGAAAAGTAAAGCAAGAATCTACAAGACCTGTGTGAGACATGATGCGTATGCCAGGGATGGCGAACCTATAGCACGCGTGCCACTCACGGGTGTAGAGTGTTTAACGCCCCAGGCTCTATTATTTTCAAAAACCAATCAATAGAGCAAGTGCTACATTTTTAATCATGCTCTATCACTTGATCAATTGCTTGGTTTTTGAAAATAATAGAACCTGGTGCACTAACCACTTACGGTGTGCGGTCTCAGTAGCTCAATTCTCCAGCTCTAGGTCGTCTTTGATCATTTCCAGGGTTAGCCGTTAGTCAACAAGAACCATCAAAGATCAAGTGGTAGTTGGAGTTGAACATAACTTTTATCAGTCACAGTGATTGGCGTGCGTTTGTTGAACCATAACTCCTTGCTCAAAAAAGTGAAAACGAGCAAATGGAATTTATTGCTGACGCAATTAAAAACACAAATATCCAATCAAATTTATTGGAAGTCATTCAAATACAACCTTTGCTAGTTTTGTTACCTCCAATGTAGTTGCCAAACATAGAAAAGCATCTACTTATGCATTCTGCAAGATGCATGCATGTGCATTAGCTCCCTTTGAGGATCTTGAAAACACACATGCCGTTGGCCCAGAAGAGTGCCGCATAAAAGTTTCGACCGGGCTTCAGAAGCCAGTAGGCGTCTCTTTGCCTCCTTGGCGCCTCCCATGTTGGAGAGTATTTTTGCGCATGCCGGCTCAGTCCTGACCTGCAGGATATGGGCTGTGTGGTGGTCCTCTTATACTGTACCCCAGCAGTACGATGGTTCTGATCTTGTATGTTGTGGCGTCGGGTTATTCAGGTTCCTCAGTTTATCCATGTTTCTGCCCACAGAAGAAAGTTGAAGGCATTGCTGACGCACTAGCTCTCTTTGAGGATTTTCTAAAGCCAGCAGGCGACTCTTAGCCTCCTTGGCGCCTCTCATGCCGAGGATTATTCTTGCAATTGACGGCTTCGTCCTGGCCGCGGTCTGCAGGATATGGGCCGTATGGTGGACTTGCCCTAATACTGTACCCTAGCATCATGGTGCTTCTGATCCTGTCTGTTTCGGCCCTACTCGTGGAGATCATAGCGGCCTCGGTTTTATAGGCTGCGGCCTCTAGATCGTTTCCGTTTTCGATTTTACTATCTGTGTTACTGCTGTTCTTTGTCAGCACCTCCACGTGCCGCTCGCATCGCCACCATTTCGATTCAGTCTCAGGACCCCATCGTACACACGAGGTCCTAGAGAAGGGGTCTCAAGACTGAACCTTGTAGGACTCCTCTGATCATATAGTGATTTGTTTCTTGCCGCCCAGTGCTATTGTCCTTTAGCTTAGATAGCTTGCCATCAGGCTTAGCAGTGTCGTTGGTGTATTCAGGTTCCTCAGTGTCTCCATTATCCTGTCGCACGGGAGGAATATGAAGGCATTGCTGAAGTCAAATGTCCATTAGACAATTCCTTCGCCTTTGAGGGTCGCGTGTTCGCCGCGTCTACGTGCCTCCAAACCACCTATATGGCATCTATAGTTGACCGCTTGCGGCATGGCGCTGGTGACAGTCGTCCTCTAGACAAGTATCCAATAATGAAGAAAATATCAACCACTAGAGAGAAATACTGGGGAATCCTGAATATGGCTACAAATGTAATTCAACAGCAAAACTTGGATATACGTTCTTCTGAATTAGTTTCTCTCCTTCTTGATGAATGTACAGGTATAGCTAGAACAGCCCATTGGGAGATTTTCATTCGTTTATGTATTGTTATTACTAATGAATAGAATGAATCAGTTTAATATCATTATTAACAAGTCCAGGTTTAGATATTTACAATCCAGTCTTAAATGTCCTAACGGAGAAAGAAGTGGATTTTCGTAAAACGGTATCATCTGTAACTACTGATGGAGCTCGTAGTATGGTTGTAGAAGTGAATGGATTCATAAGCTTCTTAACAAGACGATATGTTTTTTTAAGAAGCTTATGAATCCATTCACCTCTCGAACAATACTACGAGCTCCATCAGTAGTTACAGATACGATTTTATGAAAATCCACTTCGGTAGGGTACTAACCGTCCTCCTTTTGGGAGGACAATCGTCCATTTGGCTATAATGTCCTCTCATCCTCCCTCTTTTTTTCTAATTTAGTATTAATTATTTATTTATTATTTAATTATTATTTGGACTATTTGGTGTATGGGAATTTGATCGCCTTTAGGGCTTCAGCATGCAGTGCTGGGATCCTGGATTGTCAGGATTGTTTGTTTCCTGCCTAGTGTACTGATTGTGGTTGCTGGTATGCGACATTTTCTTCCTTTACATCGTGTAAAGACTATCTGGGTCTTGTATGGTAGGTAGCAGTCTGGGAGTGTTTGTGCCCGGCCTTCACTTGTACGGTCATTGTCTCGGTGTACGGGGCCTTGGGTTGGCCCAATGCACAATGACCAATGCCCGATCATGGTGCATTGGGCCAACCCAAGGCCCCGTACACCGTCTCCTCTGGTCTTCGCCTCGTCCCTGCTGTTTCCAGGGGTTTCCGCATGGTTTTACCACCGTTTGTCTTCTGTTTGGGGGGTCCTGGGTGTTACGCCGGTTTCTCCAAATGGGTTGGTGTCTTCTACAGGCTCTGGTTCCGTGTTTGCTTCTTCTACTAGGTGGTAGTCAGATGATGGTCGGGAGGCACCCAACGCAATGCCCTCACTGACCAGAGCTATACTCTCCCACCTCTGCATAGTAAACGATTAATTATTTTAGTCCTTGTCCATTAGTTCCGTATTTTCCAGTGTAAGAGTAGTGGGCACTACTTCCATGGTTGTATGCAGTGGTTGTCATCGTAATTATTTCACTCAATGTTGTATTCCACTGTCCTTCTCTTAACAAGTTTAGATTATTGGCGACTTGTCTCAGTTCTCGTAGGTGGGTCGGTAGTCAGTAGCCCAATCACGGGATCGGCGAGTCCTCGCTGTCGCCTAGCCGTCAGCGTGAAGCCAGCCGTACTTCTCCACGCCTCAGGAATTGTCTGCGTGTCTGCGTGTTTGTGTTTCCCCGTTCTCCTTCCCATCCCCGTGCAACCGTTCCTAACGTAAACCCCGTCACCGACCCGTCCTCCTTTTGAAACAAGAATAGTTGACAACCCTCCATTTCGGACATCAACATTGTGCTCAAATTCGAGTTTTTAAATATTAGAAAATTAGAGTAATTGCGACCAAAACGGTAAATTTAGTATAATATTTTAGTTACCCAACTCAGTGGCCGAGTGGTTAGAGGCGTCGTCCGTCTCGTGCTAAGCATTGGGGAGCCCGAGTTCGATCCCCGGCGGGGCGAATTTTCGAGAATCACCACTCACAGTTTTTCAGAGGTTTTCTGTGAAGTTCATGTAAATCCCGGGTGATTAAACTCCTCTAAGCTTCTCCCTTGACCGACGGAAAAACCTCACAGCTGATAGCCCTAAAGTTAGAAGTTTTTTTTATTAAATTTTAGTATGTTAACAATGTGCCATGGACTTCTATAAAGATTTGATGGCTGAAGAATGAAGATCAGACTTTTTTGAAGAATAAGAAAATGTACGAAATATTTTCCGAGTTGTTGTATGAATGGCTTTTCAAATTGATGGTTTAAAAATATATGTGTTCACATTTGAATGATTTAAAACTGGTAAGCTGATGAGAGACCGAATCGAATTGGAATATCCTCCCTTGTGCAGAAGAACAAAGAGAATTCTGTTCTGGGTGTTCATGGGTGGATAATGCGTTTTGACTGAAGTAAATTATAGATCAACAACTAGCACACAGCAAGGAAACTCACGAGCACAAATTCACTGGTATGACAGGAATTGGGCGTCTCCACTGCGGCTGTAAATGAAGAAATACAAGATACAATCCTAAAAGAAGAAGAAGAAAAATATTATCCACTTGATCTTCAAAAAATATAACTCTACTGCTTTATATGATGTGGCAACATATGTGTAAGTAATATTCTCTCATTAAAATACACCAAGTATTAATTGAAAATTTCGTTTGAAACCGTATTCTAACAACGTGTTGATTTTGTAAAGGCCAAATATATTAATATAGCTTTTTATAATGCACAACATACAATATAAATATTTACTAATTATATATGCCTTAATATACCAAACGCTTTCGAAATCTAAGTTTATGACGTTAAATCGCTTTAAACGTGGCTATCGCTTTAAGATTCCTGCATTGACGGAATTATCAAGCTTATAAGACTTAAACTTTAACACCCCGGGCCTCGATTGCAAGTTAGGATGCATAGTTTCGGCGTAGAAAAGAACAAATGTTTGCTTCTAAACGAGAGATAGCTCTACGAAAGGATTTTTATTATTAATTTTACAAGCTATTTCAAAGTAATTCATTGTTCTTATTACCTTTTATTTATTAACAGTTAAGTGAAATGTTCAACGCATCATTAGAACATTTAGCTGCATTAGTGAGTTGAAAAACGCTATTAGTTACTTCTGATGACTACTGAAAAAGATAATTTTTTTATATTTATGAAAATTGAGAGCTTGACTGCAGTCGCTTATTTAATTATTGTAAAGGTCGTTTTGGACAAGATAATTTCTTGACTCAAAAGTTAAGGTCGTTTTAGACAAGACAATTTCTTGACTCAAAAGTTAGTCATACTGCAAATTATTTGAAATTTTGAATTGGATGGTCGATCGAATGGAAAAATATAACGCGTTCTATTTATCAAGGACAAATTGTATGGGAGGAGGATATATGAATTCATTTCTTGAACAACTTTTGAGCTAAGAAATTGTCTTGCCTAAAACGACCTTTATATACAATGATAACGATTACATGTAAATAGAATATTATTGTGTAAGATTTTTAGGAACGGAAATATTGCATTTTTCACTCCAATTAAAATATATAATATTCTAATATAATTATTAGGTCTTGCTACAATTTAAATATAAACACTGAAGTCAAATGTACAATGCCTTAATAGTAGTTGCAGTTACTGTATTTGTTACAATTCTGTAAATGACTAACTAATAAATATTTTTTCATAGTTAGTAGATATAACTGGGTTTTCACTCACCAAGAATGTTTCAATTCTTGATGAGTAAAAAACCAGTAATATCTACTAACTATGAATAAATATTTATTCGTTAGTCAGTTACAGTATTGTAACTAATGCAATAAAAACAACAACTATTAATTAGTTCATCTATCAAATGAAAACTAATTGCTTGACTGTAATCGCTCGTTTAATTATAGTAATACACTTTTAATGACAACGATAACATTTAAATATAAAATTATTATGTATGGATAATGCGACTACTGTAACATTTCTCATTATATTTGAATATAATGTTATATATCTCAATTTTTCAAAAATAATGTTCGATTATTAAAGTTAAAGCGCAGTTTTACTAACAAATATCGAGAATTGTAATAAAAATAAATAATTAAAAATTAGTAATGTAATCAGATTTGCATAATAATTATATGAACATATTATATATTTTTTTAAACTATGTATTATTTTTCTTTAAAAACAACAAGATGACTATTAATTATTATACTATACTATTAAATATAATACGTATGACAAAATAATATGCACTGATCACGTTCGATTTTTATATTACTTTGAATTAAACCGCAAAATACGAAACCTATTTCATTTATATATACACACTGATTATTAATATATTGATTTAATTACGAAAACGTTAAATATGATTTCGTTAATTATATCAATATATAAATAATTAGTGTATATAAATAAAATAGCTAATAGGAATGTATACAGATTTTTATAACAATTGTATGAACATAAATAAATATGTTATATTTTTCTTTAAAAACACGATTTCTATTAATTATATGATACGTATGACAAAATAATATGCACTGGCCACATACGATTTTTATATTACTTTGAAACTTTTGAAATCATTTTCATTTATATATACAAAGTTATTATTAAAATATTGATTTAATTAACGAAGCTTATTCAGCTATTTAAATATGTTTTCGTTATTTATATCAATATATAAATAATTAGTGTATGTCTATAATTAAAATATCCCCTCGTTATAAAATGCCTGCGCACTATCCATCCCCTATTTCGCCAGAACGCAAATCAAACCGTTGCCAGTTGCTAGCTGTGTTCACACTCATTAATATCTGCCAGAAATAATCCAATTACTGTAACTCGTCTGATATCACATTAATTATTGGGTTTACACGTGGAGCTCGCGCGAAGCATAATAGCATTGGTCCTAGTTATGAATATATAAATATATCACAATATATAATGTAGATACATTTAGAACACCCATTACATACTTTTTTTTATTATTCCTAGTTAAATTATGTTTATTGTTGTACAAATCGGATGGAATTGTGCTAAAATATTTGCATTCACGTAATAATTCAAATGTATCCCGCCTGAAATATGGCGATATTTCACGAATGTTGTTGTTTTAAAGCTATTACCAAAGAGTAACTACGTTACTTAAAAGTTATTTGAGCTTTCCATAAAAATTACAACCGCTAGTCTACTTTATCCTCGTTTTGTATTAAATAAATATATTCTCTATAGTTGTTTTATTGACATAATTGTTATAGATAAAATTTAGTTTTTGAATCGAGTTTTGTAAAGCACATTCAAGTGTATAGGTCCGCCTTAAATATAAACAATAGACGGTAATTCATTTCATTTTTAAATAGTATGAATAAAAATATTTACGGATGTAATATGTTATTATGATATGATTCTATTTTATCTAAATTATCACACATCCGAGCTTTTCAGTCGTTCCAACAACGGTATATTAGCTGTGATCTCAGATTCGTCCAATGTGATAACAACCGGCGAGCTCCCGTCTTCTTCGGGTATGGAAGCTCTCCTATCGAAACTAGTATTGGCATCGAGACTAGTGGCCATTCGGGGTAGCAAATTCGTTTTATCGGCAGAGGGTTGTTCGAAGCTACGAGATAATTTCGGCTTGTCTACTACTATGACCGTCGGCGTGTCCACCGAGCCCCCAGGCGATTTTTCCACCGACCCTTTAGGGGACTCGAAACTGATGGTCGGCCCTTGATAGCTACAAGGCCGCTCAATTGTAATTGATGCTTTGCGTTTGGGCTGATCGAAGCTGATGAAGTTCCTGCTGTTGCGGTCCGCTCTATCCACGGCGCATGAAGATCTTCGATTTCGGAATTGTTGGTAGTGGGATAACAAGGGCCGCTCGGTGGACATGGAAGGGCGGTGTTTTGCATAGCAATGGGGTCTCTCTATGGTTATGGATGGTTTTCTATCTTTGTAATTGATCATTGGCAACATGGAGCGGTAACCGGTGAAGGTTTTTTCGTTTAAAATCATGTGTTGGATGTCCATGGCACTCTTCGCACGTCGCGGTGGGTTCATAAAGGCCATCGTCGAACTGCCTACGAATACTGAGTTTAAGCGGAGGCGGCGGGTGGGGTTGGGAGACGGCAGGCCGGAATATGTATCTGTGAAGCAGTTCACGTTGTACTTCGAGAACGACATGCGTTGCTGCAACAAAAGAAAATAGGTTAATTAAAACTGGATCATTCATTTCATTTTGTATGCTGGTATACATCAAAATCAAATTAAAGTTAAGTAAGAAACCAAACCAGGTCGTTTTTAAATTCGTTTCAATTATCTAGGATGCTGTGACATAATTTTATATTAAAATAAGATTAACTGCACTGTCCTTAAATATACGTCTGCATTAAATAATATCCTGCAGCACACTGGTGATAAGAAACTAAACGATCTTCTTATCACCTGTGTGTTGTTGGATATTATTTAATACAAACGTATATTTAAGAACACGCAATAATATATGCCTTCCTTGAGATTCATTGGAAATGAATATGAATAGTACAACATCCCTGGTACAACCGTGTATAAATATAAAATCGAAATTGTCCGCAATATTTAATACAATCTGTAGCTAAATACATAGACAGTGAATTTAATTATTAATAACAATTTTGAATACTAAAGCCCTGGTTTCCTAGGAAAGCGGCCGCTTAAAAACGGCCGCTTAAAAACGGCCGCTTTTGACGTCATTTTTACGTCACAAAAATAATTCTACGTGTATATAAACGAATATAGTTTCCTATAAAGTGTAATACCTCAACGTACTGCAAAAACCCAATGAATTACGATGAAAAATTGTGAGTTCTTCTATTACATATACTTAAAACGACTTTTGTGATTTGTGAATGACGTCAAAAGCGGCCGCTTTAAAGCGATCGTTCTCCTAGGAAACCAGGGCTTTAGTGATCATATTATTATTATTTTATTATTATTATATCGATGGTCAAAAAATTAATCAACAAAAAAATTCGAACAACAGTCAACTATGTGTATGATCATCGTAATTATACCCTCATTTCTAACATTCCTCGAAGTGTTAATGAGTGCCTATTAAACTTCGAGACATGCTAGAATTACAGTGACCATACGTCCTTTATTTAAGAGGATACTCCTTTATTTCATTGCTCTGTCCTCTAACTTTATTATTTATTTTCTAAAATGGGCATTTTGTTCTTTACTTTGTAAAGTCGACGCAAAGTTTAAATATATTTTTTTAATAATATATTGAACAAGTTAGTTTCGTATACGCCATCAGTCTTGTTATCGTGTCGAGCATTGCTACATAGAGCGCAGCCCTTTGACAGCACCAGGGGTGGATACTCCACGGGGGCTCGAGTATGTCACAATTTTACTGTTGAGTGTCCCTTCTATTTATATTACATACGTACTCTTGACAGTACACACGTGGACCTCGCATCAGTTACTACACTTTTACGCAACGTTAATTAGTTACACAGGGGACACAAACGACAAATGGCGATCGAATAACAGACCCTGCTACCAAAGGTGGATTGAGATGATTTGAACATTTTAGTGGAAAAGAAATTACTTTCAAATCGTAATCGTGCAATTTGTTATGTCTTCCTGGATCTAATGCCCGCTCCGGACAAATATTTTCATTGGTGAATAATATGTAGACGAATGTTAAAAAAAATAGTTATATTCGTCAAATATATATATATATATATATATATATATATATATATATATAATTTTAGAAGTGTTAAAACGTGAACCGGCGCTATTAAAGTACTGAACGTTCTATGGCGGCGAATATTCTTGAAGACTATTGCGTGCCATATATCTAAATCGTAGCATGGCCAGCATCCATGCTATGATTTCGATTGCTCCGAGCCACAACCCGATTGAATATATCTGGGATATCCTTGGTAGACATTTAAGAGATCGAAACCAACACAATAACCTAGCAGAAGTGTAGCGCCGACCAAGGAAATATGGAATGGTCTGGATGGGAATGACATACAGCCGCTTATTTTAAGTATGAATGGTCGCTGTCATGGTGTAATCCGAAGTAGAGATTGAAATACCCAATATTAAGATATGTTTTCAACAATTTTGTTTTTAAGAATGTTTAGTAGTAGTTACTGTATTTGTTACAAGTCTGTAACTAGCTCTCGACCATCGGGTCATTTGGCCCGTGTGTTAGTGTATGTGTATGTGAGTGTTACAACTTTCTACCTCAGAAAATCGTCCCCGAGTTTTCTAAATTGTCGTTAATTGTATCCCAACGACAAATGGTACCGGCAGTGGGTGTACTAACCACTACACTACATCAGCGTGTAAGAATTTTTGGTTTTCATTTAATTTTATTCGTTTTAAGGGGTGAATATTGGGTTCAAAAACTATTATTTACCATTATGAACAGTCAATATATTAAATATATATATAACATTAATTTGTATCAAATGTTAAAATTAAATATATTGTTGTTGGTGTATAACGTTCTCCGCCGGCTTCCGGTTCCCAATCTCCACTGGTCTCATTGTGCCCAGTCTTCTTTTCTCCTTCTTAGAGGTCTCTATCATTCATCTTGGAATATATTCCTACTCTTTAACTTTGCCTGGGTCTGTTTCTTTTACTTCTTCCCTGTGGGTTCCATTCGGGCACTCGTTTTGGAAGCTTTTCTTCTGGCATTCTTTTTAAGTAGGCGTACGAAACAAGGTTTTTTTTTTGTATGTCGCTTATAACAGTTTGCTTTACATTCATTATTATCCTTATTTCCATTATTATTTTGATGTTTGTTTTCAAACTTTCTGCGGATATTCTCCAGTAGTATTTCGATTGATAGCATAAGTCTCTCCAAATTGCCATACTTCATATCTATAAGTCGCCACTCTCCTTACCAAGGCAATATTGATTTTGTGCTTCTTCTCATTGCTTACATGCCTCTTCTACAGCACAGACTTATAGGATATTGCTCTTCGGTCTTGGTTAATCCGAGTCCATTTTTCCGTCTTGTCCTACTTTTACTTGCGTATATTCTTTGCAGCTGTCTATCTGCTGCCCAAATTGAAGCATTCAATGCTGTTATGTACTGGCTGTCCTTAGGTATTTTGTCTTTTTTATATTTACCTCCAGCTCCCAGGCTTTATACTTCTCTATTTCTGTTAGTTTTCTGGTCATATATTCTAGGTACTCGTAGTCCTGATCATCGGCAAAACTCGGTGTAAAAAGGTGATCGTCACCTAGAGAAATTCCCATTGATTCGACTTTATGTTTCCTGTTCTTTAATGCTTAGTCCAAGTAGATGCTAAATAGGATGGGTGAAATACAGCAGCCTTGTTTGAAACCCGTTGAGATCTTGTATTGTGCGATTTTTACTTTGTATATTGACTTTTAGTAGACTGGACTGACTTTATTTCAGCGCATCCCACAGCTTTGATACAGGTACACTATCTTATGATTCTTTAAGTCTACAAATAAAAGGTGATTTTTTTGAAATACGACGTTTATCTCAGAGTCGTCTTATGTAGAAAAGATTGTCCACTGTTTATTTTTCTGCCTGTTCGGTTTTCATATTATTGCCTTCTTATATCGATATAGTCGCCGGTAAATTTTGCTGAATATATTTATCAACGATATTCGTTGCTAGTTGTAAGTATAAGTTGTAAAATATAATAATATAGTATAATTCGCTTTACTTCCTTTTTTATGTATGCTTGTGATACATAGCTCCTTCCAGTCCTTCGGGTCTTCTTGGCCATTAAGGCATTCCTGAAATAATTCCCGTATTTAATTAGTTCGTTCGCTATTCCTCCGGATTCAGCACTCTTTCAGTTTTTAATGGTTTTTACTACTTCTATCTGAATTCTAGTCCGGGATCCTTTCGGTATCACCATAGGTGGTTGGTCTTGCTGTGCTTCTTAGTATTCTGGTCTTTGCTCAGAGAGCAATTGTTTATAGTCGTTTTTTCACTTAGTTGTTGGTATTAGTGAGAAATCATAATGTTCATGTTTATTGCTCCTTGGGGCTCTTATAACCTTTTACACTTCTGTGTTTTTCGTCCACCTAGATGTGTTTCGATCCAGTTGCAGTTTTCTTTCATGCCTTTTTTTCTTTTTCTTTATTACAGTTTGTCTTCCGCATAATTTTGTGCATAGGTATTTTTGTATTTTCTCCACTTTTTCTTCTATATCCTCTGTTATAGTATCATTCCATCACGTCGGAGCAAGTGTATAATATACGCAGGGCGATGTTTTAATAGGATGAATCACATATCGTGATATTTTATTACTAATAACAATTACTATGGTCAGGTACTTGGTCCGGTAAATCCAGAATCCACAATCAACTAACACATTTTATTAAGAAGTGAGTAACTAACTTAAAGCACTGAAACTTGCTGTGAATGAACCTAATACAGTTGGTAACAAGAAAAAAAATTTGACACCTTTGTTGTATTTATTAATCACGAGTTATAGCTGTTTGAAATAAAATATTTTTCAACCATAATGTATATGATAGTGACAACTACAGACAGATAAAACCATAACGTGCGTATTTTTGTAGCTATAATTTTGAAATTTGCTGTGTATGTACTTAATAAAGTAGGTAATTAGACAAAAAATTGACACGCTTGTTATAGATTTTAATCGCGAGTTATAGCTGTATGAAACAAAATATTTTGTATCACATGATTTGCATGATAGTGACAACTGCAGACATATAAAATCATAACATGCGTATTTTCGTAGCTACAATTTTGAAATTTGCTGTGTATGTACTTAATAAAGTAGGTAATTAGGAAAAAAAATGACACGCGTGTTATAGATTTTAATCGCGAGTTATAGCTGTATGAAACAAAATATTTTGTATCACATGATTTACATGACAGTGACAACTACAGACAAATAAAATCATAACATACGTATTTTCGTAGCTACAATTCTGAAATTTGCTATGAACGTACCTAATAAAGTAGGTAATTAGAAAAAAAATTGACACGCGTGTTATAGATTTTAATCGCGAGTTATAGCTGTATGAAACAAAATATTTTGTATCACATGATTTGCATGATAGTGACAACTGCAGACAAATAAAATCATAACATGCGCATTTTCGTAGCTACAATTCTGAAATTTGCTGTGAGTGTACTTAATAAAGTTGGTGCACTGATTGTACAATAACTAATAATTATCTTGAGAAAGCAGTCCCGGCTAACGCCAACGCTCGGTATTTCCATACCGACGCGTTATGTCAACTGATTCTGCTCAGACCCCCATCGAGGGTAAGATCTCAAGTCGTACACATTCCCTAAAAAAAAAGTCCTTTATTTGGCATATCCGCACAACCCTTCCCTGTTACACAATTCCCCCCAATAAACAATTCTCTCACAGAAAAAAAAAGAAAAAAAAAGAAATTAACATAAAATACATATTCGCTTCTTCCTACATACTAGTAAGTCACTCTTCGATAGTTGTGTGTAATTCTCCATTACCTAGTTTTATTGGTCTCATGTTTTCATCAGCTTTTCATATCTATGTGTCCGTAAAAACTGTTCTAAGGTTTTTAATATGTTGATAGTAGGCATCATTAATCAATAATGCCTCAACCATGGCAAAGGTTGAGTGTACTCTTTCCACTGAAGGTCTCAGATGGTAGTCCCTAGTTTTTGTGGGTGAGACTCTGTTGGCGGAATATAGTTCGGTGTCGGCCCATCTGACTATTCCAAAGCTGCAGGGACAGGTGCAGCATAATAATTTATTGCCGGTAGTTTACATTTAAGCACTGTTCTTCCTTTCTTCAAATTTCCCTCGACGACTGGCTTTTATTACGTATTAAACGAGTAGTTTGTACGAACCTTAGGTATTTATCTCCTGGGCATCCATTTTTCCTTATATTTTCATCTTCTTGACTAGAAAGTATTTTATGGTCTATCAGCACTCATGTTTCTTGGTTCATTCCATTTTGGCGACATTTTTTAATCCTGAATTTCATTTTCATATCCTTGCTAAATAGTTTAGTTATATAGCTTGTGAAGATTTTGTTTTGTTGGTGTCAGAGATAAGTTTTATGTCGCCCATGTACATAAGGTAAGAGTTTTTCGTCTCTATTTCCAGCATATATCCTATTTTTTGAGTGATTGTGGATATAATCTTTAATGCTAAGCCAACGAACCAGAGCACTTAGCGAGTCGCCTTGGTAAATGCTGCTCTTGATATCAATCGGTTCAGTGATGAAGCTACAAGCCTGCGGATACCGTACAGAGGTGATGTTGCCCATATTTCCACTCTTATGGAAATATGGGCAACATCATTCAGCATCAGTAGTTGATGAAGAAATGGTGTATTTTGTAAAATTTAAGGAATTTCAGCAGCCACGAATGGGGAATATTATCAAACGTCTTAATCAATATATACAACTTGTAGATCTTTTTTCTTCAATCTGACTTCTTCAATTATTTTTTTATATATGGTGATCTATTATTTACACCCGACTTTACAAAGTAAAGAACAAAATGCCCATTTTAGAAAATAAATAAAGTTAGGACAGAGCATAACTTTGCGTTATCCCTTTTGTTCTTTTGCCATCAGCTAGTTTATTTCTACGTGATTATGAATCTTATCGCACAATATAGACCTGAAATGTTTGTATGATGTATATTGGTCTATATTTTGTCAGATCTGCACTGGGTGTGTGTGTCTAGTTTCGAGAATTAAAAGGTATCACATTGGGTAAGGAGACTTGGAGTGTTATTGTTATTTAAATTGGAGATGGCATGAAAAGAAATTTAAAGTATCATCAGCATTCTTTTGACAGCAGAACAAGTTCATTAAAATAATTCAATCAATTGTCAGATTATTGTTCTGTTTTTTTTTAAGGCAGTATATATAATAGAAAAATGGATTTATAATTATAGCAAAATATGTGTTCCCATTAATTAAAATAATATTCTGTCCACATCAATATAATGGAGTTTAAATTAGTTATGAGATAATATTTGTGAACTATAAAATATGCATACCAAAATGCGGTAAAATTAAGTTTGCACACGCATATATAATAATTAATTTAATATATGCACCCATTTATTGTATATTTACATTACATGTGATGAAATAACATCATAATGTTATTATAATGAATATTGCGATGCTGCTATAGGATTTAATAAGGGATTGACAAATTTGTTAATAGTTATTTTGTTATTCAAATTTTAATTTGAATATAATCATTACACAATTTTTTTAAATTACATTATTGTTATTAAGGCTAGAAAGTTTGTATTTTAGGGAAGGGAGACGGCAGTGAATAAAATTTGTTAATAGTTATTTTGTTATTCAAATTTTAATTTTAATTTTAATATAATCATTGAACAATTTTTTTAAAATTACATTATTGTTATTAAGGCTAGAAAGTTTGTATTTTAGGGAAGGGAGACAGCAGTAAATAAAATTTGTTAATAGTTATTTTGTTCAAATTTTAATTTTAATTTGAATATAATCAAGGAACAATTTTATAAAATTATATTATTGTTATTAAGGCTAGAAAGTTTGTATTTTAAGAAGGGAAACGGCAGTGAATATGATATGATATGATGTTAACCATAAAATAAATATTTTATATCAAATGTATATATCACTGCTTGTACACAAAACTCGTAACATCGAAAGACAGTTTTTGAGATAAGAACGTTTTAAAGATTGCAATAATTTTGTTTATTCTAAACGAAAAAAATGATTATAGTATGTATATTTTAACCCTATACATAAGAATTATCAAAATAAAAATCAAAACCTGAAAAATATATAATGCTGATGTTATAATTTCGAACAAAAATCGTCTTCAAAATATTTTAAATCTTTGTTTAGAAAATAAATACATGTATCTAATTACGAATTTAACAGATTGCATATAAAGTGCCGTGATTCCGACTTTTACAAAAGCTTGAACCTCGATTTACTTTAATAAATGTATTAGGGCCGGTTCTACAATTGACATTTAACTGGAGTATAAGGCTATTCGTGGAATAAGTTTGAGATATTGGCATTAAAATCTCAAACATATTCCACGAATAGCCTTATTCTCAGGTTAAATGTCAATTGTAGAACCGGCCCTAAGACGTCTTTCTTACTCGATTATGTGATTGGAATATTCCCTATGTGTCTATTATTCATTAAGTAACAAAATAGTATAATTAACTATCCCGTATAATCAAAACATGAGAAATGGCACTGATATTTGTAAATACAGCAATAGTTGATCTTCTCATCAACGAGATATAGGATACACCCCGTAATATACCGCATTTGTGGGAAACCTGAAACAGCAATATTTGTTCCATGTTTATAATAAAATGTATCAACCAACCTAAACGAATTAGATATGTGTATAAATATATATATAGTATATATATTTGTGAAAAATTTGTCGTTCGTCCATTGGTCAGTTATAAATATCAGTTTATTTAGGATTTATTTATAAAAATAACGTGGCCCAGGGGACCTTTTTCCAAAAATGACCGTTAATGTATATATAAGTGTGAACCCACCTCTTAGCAATCTAGATATCTAGATTTCGATCTTATTAGATCTCGTCAGTGTAGCTCAGCTAGTGAGGATGAATTCACACAATATCTCGAGTGGTTATATACAAAAATAGTACAACTTACCCTCGAAGAGGGAAGTTAAACGCCATCTGCTACACTGACGAGATCTAATAAGATCGAAATCTAGATATGTAGATTGCTAAGAGGTGGGTTCACACTTATATATGTTTTATACGATTGGCCTTGTGCTGATATCTCAAGCACTCTGTTGGAATATTATTCTCTAGAGGGCACTACCCGGTGATCCTGAAGACATGAGCATGTGACGGTTATTACCATATGGGTGTGCATTGCTAATTGATGTGGTGCCGCCAGATGGCGTTTAACTTCCCTCTTCGAGGGTAAGTTGTACTATTTATGACCGTTAATGTGTTTATTTAGACGTGGAAATTAGACGTAGAAATCTAGTAAAAATTGTTCAACTATATTATTTGTTGTTGGGATGCAATTAAAGGCACTTACGCATACAAGGCAGACGAACGCGAAGGTGGATAGGATGTTAAAAACAAATACAGTAACTACCCCTAGTAATATAATACGTATGATAAAGTTATGTGCAATGTCCACATCAGATTATTGTATATATCAAGAATAATAATATCAAACTCCAGTAGTTTCGAAGTTACTTCCTCATATAATTATGTTCTCAATATCCGATATGGCGCAATATCATAAAACTAATTCCGGTGTCACTAATCTTAATGGTGTGGAGATAATAGAGACTTGATATTCCAGGCACACATTCGCATACGTATAGCACCTACCTCCGCGCGATAACATTTATCTGCGGAAACAACGTATAATGCTATTCCACATTACGTTTAATCTGTTAATAAAATGCTTGCGCAGTAATTTCGGCATATTTGGACCGGATGAATTTTCGGGTAAATATTTACTCGATTATACAATCCGCAATGTCAGGATGCATGTCAGCCATCGCGCTTTGATGTGGCGTGTCAAAGGTTCGCGATGGTCCTAATTATTCCGCTAATCTCGATGTATTGATTTATTGAAATAGAGGTTCTATTTGCTCGGAGTTCCATAAATTGATTTTTATTTAGAAGTAGTTCATACAACTTTTCAGAACATGAACAGTTACTTGAAACATAAGTTAATTATATTAATTATATTTTTTATAAAATATTATACTATGGGGTCAATACACCATACATAGCTTTCATACTATGTAGAGTGTATTGTATCATATTTTATGAAAAATGTAATTAATATAATTGACGTATCTTTATTTTTCAAGTAACTGTCCCTGATACAAAATGTTCATGTTCTGAAAAGTTGGGACCCCGAAATTTTCGAAAGTTTAATAGTCATTTGCCCAAGTTTTTCCGTCCTCTATAAAAAGTTATTAACAAGATATTGAAAACGAACTCCGATGCGAATAGAAAGCTATTAATTCAACCAGTCATATATCATATGTCATATATAACAGATACAACTGACAATTGTATTGTATTTATTATGAATGAGAAAGAAAAAACTTTACTTAACATATCAGGGTTATTTAAACCCCCAAAACCCGCCCTAAGATACAGCTGTGTCAATACAATCCGTCATCACTCATGATTATATCCAAATATTAGTTATTTTGGTTTCATAAAATCACGCTGTATAAAAAATAATCAGAAAAAATATAATCCCGTGGGTAAATTTTGACTTCTCTTTCCGTCACAGCAACCGCTTATGGACATTTAGACACTAGCAGGGGGCCATCAATATTCCCATCGGACGTTATGATTGATGACACGGCTTCCTTTACATGCTAAAAGATTCATCAGCCGTTTCTTTGTCCTTGTTATATAACTGGATATTATTACACTCCACGTGACATCAATTATTATTGAGTGCCTTATTCTATACCGACGAATAGGTACGAAGCGACTAGAAAGCTATTAATTTAACCAGTCAGATGTAAACTTATTCAAGTAAAAATTGAGATTGTGTTTGAAATACCAAGGGCAACTTTATATAACTGTTTATATTCCCTAATGTAAAGGTACTGTAATTATAAATTGTGTTTTGTGCTGACTCAAATTATAATGAAAGGATATAAGAAGTGAACTTTAGTTTTTTTTTAAATTTTAAATTTATTTTATTTATGATTGTAGAACTTAATCTCCTATTAAGTTATAAAATCATAAATCAAAACTATTGGGAAAAGTAAAAGAAGCATACATCAGTAGTGTTTGTAGGTAATAAAACATGTTGATTATAATGTTAAATGAAATTATAAAAATAGATGATGATTGTAGAACTTAATCTCCTATTAAGTTCTAAAATCATAAATCAAAACTATTGGGAAAAGTAAAAGAAGCCTACATCAGTAGTGTTTGTAGGTAATAAAACATGTTGATTATAATGTTAAATAAAATTATAAAAATAGATCTTTATATCTATACCTGTGGTGTGATGTGAGGTGGTGACAAGGGAGCAAGTGGGCACGATGGGCGATGATTTTGTTGAAATTTAGGTTGATAAGGCTCCAACATTCTTATTTTCCCCCATCTATTAAAGAAGAGGGCTATTGCTGCTACCCATATAACTAGGACTAGGGCCACGAGAAGCACCTCTTCGGCACGAATTATCACTACTGGTTCATCTGAAATAAACATACAAATATTAATTATTATACCAATGAATGGTTAATGTCATAATATAACTGATTTTCTAACAAATTGTTTAATATACATATTTGTACACTACATGCAGCTATTCCTAGAGCAGTGTCATCTTAAGAGTTCATGGGTCAGTTTGGAGCCCGGCAAATTTATTTTAATAACGACTGTACTTGTTACAACTCTGTTACTGAGTATCGGGTAATTTTTTATATATTTTTATAAAATCCATAATTATATTTAGTTTTCTTTTCTAAGTTCTCAACATATAATTCTCTTCATCGTTTTTGCAATGTTTATTACATAATCGTAAACCCGTTTATTTCAAATGCACAGTTAAACAACCTAGTCATGTATATAATGGAAACTATGTGTTTGACTCAAAATTAACAACAACATAGCCCAATACATGACAAATCTTGTTAAGAGTAAGACAATCAAGATATCTTCGGAGGAGATAATGTTTAAGTAAAACATTGACTTGACTTTTATAAATATGGTTAATCTCGAATGGTAACTAAAATCATTTGGAGAAGGAAAATACATCAGCGCGATTTTTGCTGGTGCAAAATGATTATTGAATAATAAATTACTATTCTAACATAATGTTACATAAATCACACAATGCACTCGTATTACTATTTAAAAGATATTTACAAAATATTACACCCCATGAAAAATTATTTTAGGTGTAAACTCACTTTATAGCAAACACGATTAAAACTTAAGAGTCAGTAACGATGTTAGTAACGACGAGGAGAGATAACGATGGCGAGTATGATGGTCTTATTATAATAGGTATTAAATTTCTTCTGAAATGTATGTAAAATGAATATTAGTATTATAGTACTTTATACACGTATATCAAGAACAGTCAAATAAAAAGTATGTATATACATATATTTTACTGTTTTCTAAATCCGGGTAATTAATAGCAGTATATTTTAAGAAAATATATGTATATACATATTTTTTATTTGACTGTTTTTGACATAAGTGTATACAGTACTATAATACTAATATGGTCTTATTATAATAGATATTAAATTTCTTCAGAAATGTATGTACAATGAACATTAGTATTATAGTACTGTATTGTCAAAAACAGTCAAATAAAATATATGTATATACATATATTTTCATAAAATATTCTGCTATTAATACCCGGATTTTACCATTGCGAAATACCGATAATATAAATTGTTCGGGTATTGTAATAACTAATCACTATCTAGTACGACTCGAGCAGAAGTATGCATTAATTTTATATATAGTAATCTTAGGCAACTTAAATAACTGTTACAAACATTGCAACGGGATTTTTAATGTAAGCAAACAAAAGATCCAATAATATTATTGTTGTACAAATTTTAAACTCATAAAACAGACATGTAATTGGCTAATAACATTTCATGTTTTAATATAACAAAGTACTACAATGAAATCAATGTTAAACACCATCATTAGAATACGTTGTTATGTTGTCAACATCTGTAGTAAATCTCATTGAAGGACGCTCACTCCGATGTTTTCAACAGTATCCCTCGATTAGTCAATACGTTTCATTAGTTCTTTCAACTTGGGGACAAAGAATCGATTGTATTTAGGAAGCACGATGGGGATTTATATCAATCATTGAAATATTTAACAAAGCTTTGTATAAAATACTAGGTGTAGAGACTGCAAATTTACCGTGTTTAGATTTACCAGTTTCATGCAAATAATATTATATATTTCAGCTGATATCAGCATTTACCGCTTTGTGTGGTTAATTATCAGAATTCAAACATGCTTATCATGTATAATTATTCATATTCAATATTCATATAGACTGAAAGACCACGGTCAATGCCTCTTGTATATGTATGCAGATCTTGTATGTACGTATGTTACAATAAATAATTTATCATAATTTTATCTTCTTAGAAGAAAGTAGATTGTTACTTTTTGGTTGTAAAAATAAATTTTATTAATTTTAAATAGTATTATTATATAGTATATTAGTTGATTTATTATATATATATATATATATATATATATATATATATATATTATTACTATGTGGTATTTAATCTATCTATCTAGTTACTTTAAATATTTATTTATAATAAGATGTTTTTTAGTATTTCTGGTTGGATAAGATAAGATACATTTATTAAGCAACATTATCATTAGATGTAGTAGTTACTATATAACAACTCTAGACGTTATATATAGATATAGATATATATATATATATATATATATATATATATACATATATATATATATATATATATATATATATATATATATATATCATATCCACTGGAAAAGTAGGTTTAGCGGTAAGCTAATTTCTTCAGAACTTTATTTGACACTAGTAACTTTTATTTTGCTGTTGTCAAGCAATAATTGTTATCATTATTATGATTAATATTACTATATTTATTAAATGTATTTGAGAAAGCCGCAAAGGGTTTATTTTAAATATCATTAAATAATGCAGCCAGCGCTGCTCTTGATTAAATTAGTACACGAACGTCAGAGACCCAATTCTATAAAATTTCGGATTTAGTAATTGCACACATTGGGGAATTCATCAACTTCCCACCATTACCCGTCCGTTACTTGCATATGAATAAACTTTTAAGTACCCGATGTACTCGAATTACCCGATACACCGCTACTGTTCTAAGCTAAACTCAGTAGTTCCCAATCTTTTTCTAAGAAGATATATATATATATATATATATATATATATATATATATATATATAAATATATATATAATATATATATATATATATATATATATATATATATAAATATATATATAATATATATATATATATATATATATATATATATATATAAATATATATAATATATAAAAATTCTAATTTATGGTGTTTTTGTCTTAATTTATTATCCTGATCACACACTCGGCAGTAGAGATAAAACAAGTTCAACATCATCAACCTGTATCTAAGCTCAACTGATATCAAATTAGGCCGACATTATATAGTTGATTTATTATATATTACTCATTAATTTCCGACATAAATACATCAAGCGAGTTAATAATTGATACATTTATAGATCATAACAACACCTAATCATGCCGAACTAACTTAATTCCTTTTTTCATTAATACCATCAACCGATGCGACCCCTTATCACGAAATCTATTATCCAATAAATCGAACACTAATCTTGTCGCCGGTGCCGCAAACAACTCGATGTAAAAGCGGATACGGCCGATGCTAATTAGTATTGCTATAGAGGGGTCTGATTTACGGGCATCGAATGCGAATTGAGATTGAATTAAATCCGAAATTCGAGTGGCATCCAGTTAATTAATGCAAAATACAAAATAAACAGATACTGTCGCAATTTAAATTTAATATTGGAGGTAATTTACACATAATAAAGTCGACTTAACTGTTTTAATATTATTTATTGTCATATATGAATAAAAACTATGGAATGAATTAATTAATTTATTTTCAGAAAAACCTTCAAATACAGAACATTGTAAGTCATTACAACCTGGTAGGGATGCAAGGGGTGATGGCACAGATTAGCCAACCCAAACGACAACCTTACCTGCACGTGGTGCATCCTGCTAGATAACTAACAAGGCTCTGTCGACCGAATAACTACCGGTATAAGTAGTCCCCATGACTAACACCAAACATGGTGTATTGGTTCTACACTCGAGTTATAGGCTCTATTATGACTTACGCACCAACAATCTGATGGTACAAAGACTCAGACGGAGTAAGCGGGAGAAGAATAAAAATACTAGGCAAAGTGCAAAGAATGGCATGTCTAGGAATAATAAAGGCAATGGAAACAACCTCCGCCGCCGAAATGTAGGTTATCGCCGCCGAAATGTAGGTTATATTGGACTTGCATACACTTCACATTAAAGTGGAGAAAGAGACCAAATGCGCTTTCGTTTAGCATGGTTTAGCATTACTAGTCGCCCCGTGGCGTGCAGTATCGCGGTCGTACGCCGCCGGTTGTAAGAGCGTTATGCGCATCGGAAGCGGCAAATAGAATAACAAACAATAAGCCCGCGCCAGCGCAGAGTGATAAACGAAAGACACTCAACTAACGCCATGGGGAAGTAATACGAATCACTCACAGACCTCACCCAACTAGCGTTACGGACAACAGAAGAATACAATCTAAGAATGCGTCCCGACAGGACATTAAATACACTCCACATGACGAAACCTTATAAGGTAATACCTGACAGGGCAGTGTGGAGGAAAAATGTCTACATACAAAAACTTAAATTATTAATCTTGTTTACCGATGAATTTAAAACCAAAAACGGAAAATGAGTGTTTGAGAACGGCTCGGCCGGAGGCACAATTCTCCAGCTGGGCAAGTATGCCTCAGTGTTTCAAGCAGAAATCATCGCAATTCAATGTTGCGTTAAATCTTTATTGGAAAGAAACTATAGAAAGAAGGAAATCAATATTGTGACAGATAGTCAGGCAGTGCTGAGATCTGGATAGTTTTGGATAGTTGGCTTTTGGGTAGCATAGCTTAAGCATAACTTAAGCCTCAAAATGGGCCCATTGTGAAACCTCCCTTTTAAGGCTACTTACTCGTCCCACCAGTCATTTTTGCGTGCGAGCTGCAAAACTCTGGCGGGTGAGGAGTTGCCAATGCTGGTCATAATAGGCCAGCAATCCCTTAGTATTAGATGCCTAGTGTTTACTAGAGCTGGGCAAAGGCATATTATAGGCAGTGCTGAGAGCTCTAGACTATAGCGTGAATAACTCTAGAGTTGTTATAGGCTGCATTGAAGACTGATGATACTGGGAGCCCGAAACCAAGCTACACTTGTGAGGGTACCGGGGCATCAGCGAATCAAAGGCAACGGAAATTAAATAAATTTAAAAAACAATTAAAATTCATTGACATCAAACTAACCTACGGGATACCATGTAAGACCGCAAGGAATAGCTTGAGAAAGCATCAAAGAAACTGTTTGGGCCAACAGGATAGAAATACTCGACGAGGTGCATTAAGCCTTTGAGTAAAGAGGCGATGGAAGAGATCATAAAATTAAATAGGAGTCAATTAAGAAATGTCGTAGGTCTTCTAACAGAACACTGCATATTAAACACCTGCACAGTATGGGGATAGACAAATCACCAACGTGCAGAGGCTGTAGGATAGAAGAGAAAACCCCACTATATGTATCAGTAGCTGGGAAGCATTCAACACATGCAGAAAAAAGCTTATTGGTTGAACGTGAATGAACCTAAAAGAGCCCCAAGCCCACCCATTCATGAGAACTTCTGGACTTCATTGATGATACAGAGCTCATGAATGAAGCATATGTATAGGGGAACACAACAGGTTAGCCGTACTAGTAGCCGGATGCTACAGCAAAACCAGACCACAGACAGGAAAAATAAAGTAGTTCCCAACATATATATATATATATATATATATATATATATATATATATATATATATATATATTGGGAACTACTTTATTTTTCCTGTCTGTGGTCTGGTTTTGCTGTAGCATATATATATATATATATATATATATATATATATATATGGCAATGGCACTGCTTTGTCGTAGGACTGAGAAATAGGTTCTAAAGACGGAAAACAGTTAAATAGTCAACGGAATAGTAATGTGTAAGGCAACGAGAAACCAATGTACTAATATAGGTGGAAAACAGTCAAATAAGCAACGGCATAGGAATGTGTAAGGCAATGAGAAACCAAAGAACTAATAAAAGGATACTACCTAGTACCTTTCGTCATGAATATAATATAAATTAAATATTTCGAAATTATTACAGTCGCCCAGTCGGATCTCCGCTATAGGACGGGGGTTCAATTTTGAGAAAAATATATGACAAGGAATACAATTTAAAATACACCAGTTCAAGTGGCAACATTTAATGTGACAACCCTATGGGAAACTGCTAAGATACACAATGCAAGTCAAGAAATATATAGACTCCAAATTACCATATGAAGTTAGATGACTAAATACGGGTTACTACCCGACTCCAAACCGTACCATACACCACGGTCCGTTTACTGTAGTCTACGGACCGTGAACTACTCTGAAGGAGTGCTAACTATCACAACAAGAACGAGGTGGCAGTTATGGTAGATAGAGATATTTGCATGTGTATTAAATCCTCATTTTCTTTTTCATCAGTTAAGCTAGGTGGTTGATTGCTACTTTTGCCAACTTAAAGTATTCTTTGTTGTGTTCTTCACTCCCGCATTACATTCTTCTATTATCGTGTCCATCATAATTATGAATAGGTATTAGATATCTTCTTTAAGTCATATCTACACATGCTGCATGCATCGAATGCCTTAGATATGTTTTTTCATAAGTTGTCTTATTATGAATATCGCGTCCATTATGCATTTTCCTGAATTCATTTTGTTCTTCTCTCAGGCCTTTGCATACTTTTACGTCTTCACGTTTTCTAAATAAGATTGTCGAAGTATACGATAACTTTCCGGGAAGAATTATACTATACGGAAAGTATTGTCGCCAGAAATTTAGAAAAAAAATTCGTTATGTTTTATGTTATATAATAATAATCTAAATAAACCTGATTTTTGCGATGCCTGTGAGTGCCTGTATCCGTCTGTCTGTGTGTCTGTAAATAAAATATATGGATACATTTATTGATTATGAATGAACCGGTGATGTGTTAAGTGACATCTTCTTCTTCTTGTGGTGCCGTTTCCTATCGGAGGTTGGAAATCATCATAACGATTCTAATATTTGATCCTGCAGCTCTAAATAGTCCGACCGATGTTTGTCCGTACCATTCTCTAAGGTTCTTTAACCATGAGGTTCTGCGACGCCTAATGCTTGTTCTTCCTTGTATTTTTCATTGCATGATCAGTTGGAGAATAGAGTATCTCTCCCCCCAGGTGATGTGTCCCAAGTACATTAGCTTTCGTGTTTTGATCGTAAGGATCAGTACCTTTTCTTTATGCATTCTTCGCATGACTTCTTCATTGTTTACTATGTCCGTCCAGGATATCTTAAGCATGCGGCGATAGATCCACATCTCAAACGACTCTAGTTTTTTTATGTTATTTTTCTTTAATGTCCATGCTTCCATCCCATACAGTAGTGTTGAAAAAATGTAGCAGCAAATTATTCGGACTCTCAAGGCTACATTGAGATTTCTATTTGAGAAAAGATTTTTCATTTTGACGAAAATTGCTCTTGCTATCTCTATACGTTTGTTCACTTCTATGTTTTGGTCGTTATTGTCTTCAATACGTGTTGCTAAGTATTGGTAGCTTCTAACTCTTTCGATTGTGGTGTTATTTACTAGTATTGCTGGTATATTATTTACATTGGTTTTATTTACAACCATAAATTTTCTTCAAATTCATTTTGAGCACATAGGATTGGCTAGTCGTATTTATGTCTTGCATCATTTTCTGTAGCTGACAGATGGATGTTGCTATTATCGCAGTGTCGTCTGCGTATTGTATGTTATTGATAACTTGACCGTTTATGATTACTCCACCTCATCATTGATGGCTTCTTTGAATAAGCATTGTGAATACATATTAAATAGGACCGGTGATAGTATGCATCCTTGGCGGACTCCCCAATATATATCCAATTCTTCAGAGTTATGTCCTTCAACATTTATTTGTGTTTTCTGATTCCAGTACAAAGTTTTTATTATTCGGACGTCATTGTAGTCTAGGCCCTTCTGCTGTACTATTTTCATTAACCGATCATGTTTAACTGTATCGAAGGCTTTCTCGTAATCGATGAAGCCTATAAATAAATTTACGGTCATATCGAGACATCGTTGGATTATGACATTCATTCCAAATAGAGCCTCTCTTGTGCCTAGATTATTTCGAAATCCGAACTGTGTCTCACTGATATCTGTTTCTAATTTCTGGTAAATGCGGCTGTGAATGCTTTTTAGTTAAGGGACATATGATAGTGTTACGTTTAATCCATGCAGAGAGGTAAACAATCTTTATTATGTTAATAGCATTTCCACAGCACCATAATATTTACACTATGCTATCTTAATAACATGATGTACTCAATTTTAGTAGTTTACGTAGGCATCGGTTGAAAACAATCCAGAGGGGTTTTAGTCTGTATCTTAGTTCATATATGGGGTTTGCCCTACATTACTCTTCTGTACACATACTCTACTTGTTATCAATTTCCGAAGCGAGTACGTGGTTCTCACGATTAATATTTAATAAACAGGATGTTCATTTATTTTCTGAACATTGTGTGTGTTTTCACACAACTGCCCCCAGTTGAGATACAAACAAAACTTATTATAGCATTCCCACTGGTATAATTACAGTGAAAATGTCGCAATGAGCGAAGTCGTTTATATATCTTCGTAAAATATACTATTTTCAATTAAATTCAATCATATATAAGTGTGTATCTAACTCTTAGCTATCTACATATCTAGATTTCCATCTTGACAGATCTCATAAGTGTAGCCCAGCTAGTCAGGATGAATTCAAATGATATCTCGAGTGGTATATACAAAATAATACAATTTTCCGGATAAAGTTTAACACCATCTGGTAACACCATATCATAAACAATATGTAGATTGCTAAGATATGGATTCACACTTATATATTTTAGAAGATTGGCTTTGTGCTGAAATCTCAAACATGTTGTTGGAATATTATTGCAATAGAGGGCACTACTCGGTGGTCCAGATAATATGAGCATGTCAACCGTTATTATTATATGGGTGTTAATTGATGTGGTGCCGCCACTTAAACAACGCTAAACTTTGTACCTAGAAGGAAAGTTGTATTATTTTGAAATTCAATCAATATTTGTTACTAAGTTAATATTTTCCAATCAACCCTGTGGATAATTTCGTTCAAATTTTAATATACATATTGTTAATAATATTAATATACTAAATAAAATTAGTATATTCATATTATTATTTAATAATAATATGAATTTACTAATTTTATTTAGTATATTCATATTATTCATATTATTATTAAATAATAATATGAGTATACTAATTTTATTTAGTATTTTAATATTTTTCAACTTTTAGTATATCATATATAAAGGCACCTTACACGGTCAATAATACTGTCAATCCTAGTACTGTCAATATTTGCTTCAATCCTCCTTTTATATTTATCAAGTAGTGCATTATCCGGATAAAGATCAGTATTCTCTTCATTACATCATTACTATACCTTACACGATAAGTAATACTGGCAACATTTTAGAATAATAATCATTTTAAACATATTATCGTACAGTAATACCCTGGTAATACTGTCATTATTCTAAAATATTGACAGTAATATTGAACGTGTAAGGTGCCTTATTCGACTCCTTGTGATTTTTCCCCAGCTGTAGATATGTCTACTTATTCCAAAATAAATATATTTATACAATGCTATAATAATAATAACAATAAAAATATTTATTGGGATAAATAACATTTACATTAGATTACATACCACATTGGGTTAACGACCGGAGTCTGTCTGCCCGCCACAAATTTTCTTGTTGCATATAAACACTTATTGTTACCTACATTAGATTCTTAATCTAGTCTAAATTTAAATGTTGTTTGCATTGTTGGATTAGAGGAAGTGATGAGAATTTACTTTTGTTAGGTATTAATGGGTTATATGGGATAAGATGTTGGTCTGTAATATACTGTAAATTCAAAATTGTCCCAATAAATCTCAGATTACAAACATTAAAATTTTTTTTATAAAAAACTAATTGTTTTTTTTATAACATTTTTTAATGTTTGTAATCTGAGATTTATTGTGATAATTTAGAATGTACAGTATAGGAATCGGTAATACTATCATATTTATTACAAATAACAATAAAATAACACATTACGAATGCAATCACCACGGTTATATGCTACGCATACAAAGCAACCGAATCGTAAAAAACATATCCTTTTTTATATAGAAACCAATAAGCGTAAAACTGCAACTTTTCTATTACTCGAAAGAAAGAGTTATCATTTATTTGAGGTCCCTCAAGAAGATCGAAGACTGATGTGCGCGCTCTCAAAAGAAGTCCATTCCCAATTATTTTTATCAGATACGTCGCGGTCGTGATAAAAGCCATAAATGAATCTGGCGCGTTTATAGATTACAACATGTTGACCTATTTCTTTATGTTACCGACTGACGGCATAAAAGGATCTTGGGGGAACAGTGAATGTTAAGCACGGGGGTATTAGTGGGAGGACATGCTTTGTTTCTACACGCGCCGCCAATTTGTTTGTGGAATATAATGAAGATGAAACCCGAAACTGTTTACCGAGCTAAATGCAAGAGTGCTTGAGAAAATAAATTATAAAAACAAGCTTGGACTACAATTGTTACATAATTTTAAGGATGGTACTATACAATTGAATGTTTATAAGCAGAAAATAATAATGCTGATTGTATTAAAATTGATTAGCCAATGCAGTTTAGCAAAGCATGGCATGAATCAATCACGTGTTTATATTTTAAAATAGAAAGCCATCATGAAATGATTTGGATAGAGTTTTTTGACAAGAAATCTATAAATCACAATAAAATTTATTTAATTAATTTAATCTATCTTTATGTAGTTAATTATAGTGAGGAATGTATTTTTTCGGAAATATTGAGCAATACTGAGCATTGGGGAGTTACATTTCAAACCAAATGGTACGAGTACAATCCCAATCGCAGGATACTATTTTATATTTACCAATCTCAAGTTGTTTCTTACTTACACATTCTAGTTATATATGTAATATAGAGAATTACAGTTTTGATAAATACATTTTCTATAAGGTGAAGAAATAAAAGCATTGGTTTAACATAAGAAAAGGAATTTACTGTACATAATAGTAGGTTTGTAATTATGCTACGAGGCTTTTATATATCAAGCTGAATATTAACCCTAATTTGATTAAAAGATTACTACACGTAATAAATATGTAGTTTATATTTTGTAATGACCTAAATCCCTGAATTGTATAACACAGGCGAGTAAAAAGTGACTAGATTATGTCATCGCAAAAACCCGTGTCCTATGAGGGTAGCATTTATAATTATGTTGTTATGTATGTAATGAGTTTCTAGTATCATACATTTGAGTAACAGATTATAACTAATCTACTCGTCTATCAAGTTGTGCTGACTGGGACATTATATACCAAAGTAACATGGCTTGGGGGTTTTACTATCCTGTCCCCCATCCGCCCAAATGTTATGTAAAGTAAAGTTATTTTCTTTCTCATTCATATTTAATACAAATTGTTTGTCTGCTATTCTTTAACCCCCCTCATTTTTCCTAGATATGTCCCTGCAAAACGCATGTCTGTAGTGCATTGTCATAGGGTTGGGGTATGTCTATCCCATACCTGTTATGCGCCCGAAACAAATAAATAAAAAAAAAATAAAGTAAGATATATATTTCACTATCTAACTCATAAAGGCACCTTACACGGTCAATGATACTGTCAATCCTAGTACTGTCAATATTTGCTTCAATCCTCCTCTTATATTTATCAAGTAATCAATTATCCGGATCAAGATCAGTATTCTCTTCATTACATCATTACTATACCTTATACGATAAGTAATACTGGCAATATTTTAGAATAATGAACATTTGAAACATATTATCATACAGTAATACTGTCATTATTCTAAAATATTGACAGTAATATTAATCGTCTAAGGTGCCTTATAAGTACATATTTAATAAAAATATTGATATATTGAAGATCGTAATAAATTATTTTCGGGTTATCAAATATTTCTATCCTTTTTTCGTGCTAATTAACTAACGTTCTTTAATATATTCTAAATAAATAATTAATTTTGTAAATTTTATTAAATATGAAACAGTTCATAAGACTATATCATATACTATTCGAAATCAATGACCTACATACAATATTCACTTATTGTTCAAGAGCTTTTTAGTTTTTTTTTGAAAATCATTTAATTGCCGATAATGTGCACGTTGGCGAACTCTTGGCATTCTTAAATTTTCACAAAGTAATAGTGGACAAACTAATCCAAAAATTATCAGTCATCACACATCAATAGCTGTTGAATACATTTAATTGGTACTAAGTGGCAACCAAGAAATGGTAAATTTAAACTAAAAAGGATATATAGGTTTTAATTAATTAAATTTATTTTTTTAATAATTAACTTAATCATTACTTTGCTTCATTAAAATAGCCATAAAAATGTGAATATAATTATCAAAATAATTATATTGACATTTTTATATTGTATATAATATTATCTGGGAATAATACTAAAATAATACTAACCCCCTAGGAGGAAAGTTAAACGCCATCTGGCGGCACCACATCAATTAGCAATGCAAACCCATATGGTCATACTTATATATGTGGAATAATACTAGTTTATTTAACTGCTCGAAGAGAATAAATTAAAGAATAAAAGAAGTCTTTAGAATATTCCTATGTATTTTTTATTATTTTCTACAAGACACCTTACAATGCTAGTAATGCTGATATTATTCTATAATACTGACAGTATTACTGATCGTGTAAAGTGTAGTATTGATGGATTGAACAGAATACTGATGGTAATTCGGATAATTGATTTGACGATAAATATTGAAGCAAATACTAACAGTAGTAGGTATGATTATTGACCGTGTAAGGTGGCATATGAAAAATATAAAACCAAAAATATATATATAAGTGTGAACCCACCTCTTAGCAATCTACATATCTAGATTTCGATCTTATTAGATCTCGTCAGTGTAGCTCAGCTAGAGAGGATGAATTCACACAATATCTCGACTATATTTATTTATCTCATTTATGTTAATGAAATCTAGTTTAATTTTTAATCTTGTAGGTAGTAGATGTCACAAGTATTCAATTTCTAAAATACATTCATGTGTATATGAAGAACATGAATGTATTTTAGAAATTGAATACTTGTGACATCTACTACCT
This sequence comes from Lordithon lunulatus, assembly GCA_963942505.1. Lineage (NCBI taxonomy): Eukaryota > Metazoa > Arthropoda > Insecta > Coleoptera > Staphylinidae > Lordithon > Lordithon lunulatus. The sequence continues at coordinate 45,845,435 of OZ012671.1, forward strand.
ACAAAATGAAAAATTAAACTAAATTTCATTAACATAAATGAGATAAATAAATATATTTTTTAGTTTTACATTTTTCAGGACTATTTCTCATGAACATGGACAATTTCTCAGGATTTCCAAGGAACACTTTAAAGTTCTGCATAAATTAACTAATTAATCACTTACTATCCATTAAACATTTTTAATTTATCGCTTAACTTTACACTCTTCTACTTATTGATTTCTTGATATCCTCAGCATAGCATTTTAATCTCTTTGTTAATCCTCGATTTATCACTTATTCCATTTTCCTTCATCTGGATATCCCGTTTTATTGCGTTATTGATCGACAGCTTAAAGTGGTTTTATTGCTTTTAAATCCCTCGATTACGCCAGCCAATAAAATATGCTGAACAGTAAGTCAAACGCAGAATTATTCAGATGATAAAATCAGCGGTATATCGTGGGATTCTATGAACAATATGTATAAATAAATCTGGTTAGATCAAATATATGCGATTTTGGAAGGCTAATAAATATCTATCGACTAATATAGAATAAACTAATGAGCTAAAGCACGAAATATGTAATGCTTGCACCTTTATTACAGGTAAATAATACGAACTATTTTACGTATGAGTGGCCCGTGTTCGAATCTCGGCCCGGGCTGTCGGTACCATTTGTGGTTGGGATGTGATAATTTAGAAAACGCGGGGACTATTTTCTTAAGTAACGAACATTCACACACACATACACTAACAAACAGCAGAATGATCAGAAGATCGATAGCCAGTTACAGAAATGTAACAACTAAAGTAACTAATACGAAATTTTGTATGCGGAATTAGCGACAATTTAAAGACAATTTACCATATTTGTAACTTGATATATCGTCAAAGTTTGTATACTAAACTCAATCATCAAAATATCTGGAAGGCTGCGGATGATGCTGTTGGGCCACGATAAATAAACATGAACAAACCATTAAATACAAAATGGTTCAAGATATTAAGGTGTTAACAAAAGAGAAACGCCAAAGTACTTCCGATATAAATGTAATATGAACTTTAGTGGGTTCATATTACAATATATCGCATGTATCAATATGCAGCAATCAAGAGATAACATACAACAATATAGGGAAATTAATCTGACCATCAGCTAATACAAATAGAAATAGAATAGAAGTTATATGGAAAAATATTAATGGAGATAAATAAACAAGAAAACATAACGGTTGTGGTAACTTCCACCAAATAATGTTGTAACCTCAACCGTTGGCACCAAATATATAGTGGTAACCTCGATGGTTGTTAAAACCTCTGGCGGGCAAACCAGGGTTGGAAATAAAGTAACTCGTATAAATATTAAATATTTATTTAATTTACTATAAGTATCTTCTCCTAGGCGTATTTACAGGCCTGTGCTTCTGTGCTGACTGTTACTGTCTTGGATCTCGTAACTCTACTGAACTCTACTCTAACTCTCTAACTCTGTCTGACTGTCTAACTGCGTGACTCTTCTCCCACTGACAGAACTGTGGCGCAACACTTTTATAAAACAATCTCCTACCTTCATTATTTGGGTTGAAATGTTACTTGCTTGGCCGGTCAAGGGCTCGAAACTTTCTTGAGCTAATTACTAATCCTAATAGTTTTATTTGTACATATTTAGAACTGTTAATTATGTTAGTACCTACTTATTTTTAACCTTACTTCTACAATTAGTTTTGTTAATGCTTTTTGGGAAATTTCTTGCTTTCTAAAAATACTTTCCACGACTAATGTGAATCGCTTTTACTTTTGCTGTTTATAATGAAATAAGTTTTTTTAGTTTTTTCGAAAATCATTTAGTTGCATATAAATTGCACGTTGTCGAACTCTTGGCATAGTAATAGTGGACAAACTAATCCAAAAATTGACAGTCATCAAACATCAATAGCATGTTTAATACAATTAATTGGTACTAAGTGGCCAAGAAATGGTAAATTTAAACTAAAAAGGATATATAGGTTTTAATTAAATTTATTTTTTTTAATCATAATCTTAAAATAGCCATGTTTTGATATTTATATTGACATTTTTATATTGTATATAATATTCTGTGGGAATAATACTAAAATGATACAACTATTATTATATTATTTATAATGAAATAACATATGAATATATGAATATATGAAATATAGGAATGTTGAGAATACAACACGGTTATGAGATGACATGAAGAACTAGTTGGAGTGAATTTACTTTGAATATAGTGTAACATTCATAATTACATTGTAATCATTTACCTGTAAAACAACAATTATGATAAATATTCATTCAGGTGTGATGCCCTCTGACCACGCCTTTAATTTAATTAACCTGAATAATGACGAAGTAATTTAAATACAGTGCGCTCATATTAGCATACAACATAATTTATCACAACGGGCACAGCAATAAAGAACGAATGCATAACATAGTAATATATATGGACATTAACAATACCTGCCATGGGAAATGGTGATGTGCTATTGACCAGTAGCGCGGTGGTGTCCGAGGACGAATCAAGTTGTTCACGAACCTCCACCTCCATGCCTTGAGAGGGCCCCCCGGGGCCCACCTCCCACTCTGAAACAAATTCAATACATGCATAACTCATATTGAATACTTAAATTATTAAAATTGCCAATATAATCTATTACTACTGAAATTGCATTATTAATTAGCTATGCGAGATATGTGGGCAGTCGTCCAAACGGAAATATGTTTATATCTAATATTATGTATTGAGTTTCCTTAGGAATTTAATAATGGAAGTAATGGACAATGCAATGCATACTGACAACTACAACGAATTCAATGCAGACTGGATGCGACTACTTAAAATTAATTCTGCCTCAAGGGATATAACTAATTTTCATGTTGCAACGTAAATACAAGAGATTAGAATGTAAACATGAGATATACTGCATTAAACTTGTCTTGATTTAAATTACTGACAGGATAATGTAATGCTTAGTTTTAATAATGGTAGAATTAACAACATAATCATAAATGATTTTTGCATACAATTGGGAAAATTTGCCGATTTTTATTAATGCAACTGACATAAAAAAATATTATATTATAAAACTACAAAAAAAACATGACCGTTACAGAAATAGACATTCGTATAAATTATGTATTATAAATAATAATAATAATATTTATGTATTATAAATATTATGTAATATAAATAAATATAATAATATAAATTATGAGTGTAACTCATAATAACCAAAAAATAAATTTGTTACTACTATATAGAGTGTAATCCATAAATTAGGGGATTAAATTCGATAAAACCCGTCGATTTTTACATTTAAATTGCCAACTTTTAATGAAAGTGTCAATTTTGTTCGACCATTTTAATGATGAATATATCCAGATATGATTGAAAATGTCAACAGCGAATTTTTTCTTCGATTAATTCATTGTCAGTTGACATGATGCACAATTTGAGCATTTACTTTAGCTCTTTATTGTTTAATTGAATATTATTTAGCGTTTCGTGTTTTCCTTCACTCTCACATTTGAAATGATTTTTCGGAAATTTCCTTATGTGATATCATAATACACATTGCTAATTGCAGAAAAATCTCTTTCAGAATCGGCAATAAATAAATGGGTTGTCATTTGAAAAAATTGTCGATTATGTAATTGATCATTCAAAAATGATCGAAAAAAATTGACACTTTTATTAAAAGTTGGCAATTAAAAATTAACAATCAACGTATCTGAGCCATTTTTGCAAAAATTATAAGTAAAGGTTTTATCGATTTTATACCATACTTACATATTAATTAAAAATCGATAAAAAAAATATGTATCCCCGCGTATCTAAAAAAATTCTTTTTGTAATCACCATTGGGTTAGCAACAAATGGTGAACATTTGAAAAACATTCTTCGTGGGCTGGGATGGAAAATTAAATAATTTTGACTTTGACCGCCGTCAAAATCTTATTGAGCGTCATTTTTGGATTTTTGATTTTACCCCATGTTGACCTAATGTATTATAAACAACATACAATGATTTAAATAAAAATAATATTGCTAAATAATTCGTAATTCCTTCAGCAACAAAGTGAAACCATAGATTTCGGGTCAACTTTGGCACCTTCTAAAAAATACTTGCTATCATTTTTTACAATAGGACTTTTTAGAAACCACTAAAGCCATGTTTTAGCAATATGGTTTTATTCAAACAAAGGTTTGTATTCAAATGCACCTGTAATTAACCATCAAGCTATATGGTTTAATTAATTAAAAATCGTTATAAAAAAAATGTATCCCCGCGTATCTAAAACAATCTTTTTGTAACCACTATTGGGTTAGCAACGAGTGGTGAAAATTAAAAAAAAAAATCTTCGTGGGCTAGGATGGAAAATTGAATCGTTTTGACTTTCACTGCCGCCAAAAAATAGTAGGGCGTAATTTTTTAATTTTTTATTCCAACATATGCTGACCTTGTAAGTGTTAATCATTACAGAAAATATAAACACATTCCTTAGGTTCTAATCGATTTTATTGATTTTTTAGCACGCCGTATACTAACAAGTTTAGGTTCAAAATTAATTAAAAAAAAAAACTAAGGCCTGCGCATCTTTAAAAAAATATTTTTAATGATTACTATTAAATTCTAAACAAAACATGAACATTTTGAAAAAAATCTTCGTGGGCTAGGCTGCTAAAAATTACAAAATATTTTCTTTCAAATTTTATTCAATAACAACTAACTAAATCAACTTAATTTTTTTTTACTCATATATTATGGTTACCAAGACATGTGTAAACAATTGTACCAAAAATCAATGTTTTTTAATGCCCGCTACTGGAGAATCATAATCCGCGTTGCGACCACGCGCGGCCGCCGGAATTATAGAAAATGGATATCTTCACTCCAGTACTTCATAAACGTTAGCAATTTAAAATTAAAAATCATTGTGTCCGAGAGATTTTATTCCATAATTTATAAATATCCTGTATATTATATATGTATTTATAACACATAAATTACTGAAAAAATTACCACTTTCATTAAAAGTTGGCAATTTAAAATTAAAAATCAATGTGCCCGAGCCATTTTTGCATAAATCATAAATAAAGGTTTTATCGATTTTATTCTATACTTTATAAACACCCTGTATATTATATATGAACATATATTATTCTAGTAATAAATATGGAGAGTTCAGTGTTATAGGTCACATATATAAAAAACTATCTATCAATATTTAAAACCGCCATATATCTTAAAACACAATATTACTTTCTTATTTATAGCGATAATCTTTCGACAGAAGATATTAATCAAACTTACACCAAAGTGGAATACGATAATATATTTCCAATATTGTAGACGTTTTTTTATTATTATTTATTCTCCCGCCCGCATACGCATAACGTTGTCGATCAGTATTATTCTCTTTTCTACCCCTGCCAGTCAGGGTTAACTTGATTTATTCAAAAATATTATTCAGAACACTAAAACTCCGCGACGACGTGCCTGTTTTTATTCCTACAATGTAATTTTCTGTGTCTCTACCCCCATAATTTATGATGTGTCGCGATAAAAATATTCCGTGCATTTTAATTCCGACGTTCTCTGAACAGGGGGTAGATAATTCCGAGCGGCGAATAAGATGTTGTATCTCCTTGGAAAAATACAAAAGTGTCGTGACGTGTAATAAGTGTAACATGATAAAGGTGTGGTGGAAATGGTTTTGTAAATTGAAGCCATTACTACGTGCAGTAATTATGGTATTTAGTATAAGCTGGAGGCACTTTTACATCAGGAAATTTGAAAAAATACTCCAGTACATCTACGGCTTATATTATTTAATATTTGAAAAATATCATATATAATTTTCTATACCATTTTTAACTGTTGTAAGAAATTTTACCAAACTGGCACAGTTTATTATCATTTTATTTAATATTTAAAAAAAATTTAAAAAAATAATTAAAGTAAAATATTTATAATTTTCTATAGACTAATTAACTGTTTTTGGAAACTATGCCATAGTAATATTGATTATTGTATTATTTTTGTCCTGGAACCTATATGTGTTTAATTTATTTTTAATTAAATGGCGATTTACCTTATATATTAATTTTTTAAATTATATTATATTATATATATATATATATATATATATATATATATATATATATATATATATATATATATAGTTATTAGGGTTTTATACCGTAACTTCTTCAGGATTCAAAAAAAACCTTCCAAGTTACAGAATAGGATGAGGACCATTTCCACACCAGCACTAAATGCTGCTTTGGTGTCCATAAACTGCAATTTCCTTGGGAAACTAAAGCTAGTTTATTTATCTTAATTATTATCATAATTACAATTATAAATTATTAACTGTATTTTTCTTTTCTTTTGGAAATAAATTTATTTTATTATATATACATACATATTAGTTTGGTATAGTTTCCAACAACAGTTAATTAGTGTACAGTTAATCATATAGCTTAATTTTACTTTAATTGATATTTTTTAAATACTAAACAAAATGATAATAAATCGTTCCTACAACAATTAACAAGTGCATTAACATTATAAATTTAAATTAATGTATACAAATTACGCCAACATAATGCTATGCTTGCATTATATTGTTGTTAGCACCGCTTAACGAACGGTGGCCTGGGTTCGAATCCCGGTCCAGCAGTCGGTACCATTTGTTGTTGGGATACAATTAACGACACTTTAAAAAATTTGGATTCTGAAGTAGCCAGCCCCAATACTCATATACATATTCACAAACTATGGCAGAAAGACCCGAAGGATGATAATCAGCAACAAATATGGTAACTACTCTGTAAAATAGTATAGAAAATATGCACAATAGTACATATTTATTACATACGGATTCAAACATTACCATACGTTTCATTTTATTTCCTTACTATGACTTATAAAAGTAGTCAAACTTCTTACATGCCAGAATATATTCATATGTTTACCTTTCGGATCGGTTCTCAATAATTCCGATTTTTTTACTGAATAGGGACAGTTATCTCAAAAGTCTTTATGTTGTTGTGCAATCTACGATTAATTTCATAATTTTTAATATGTCAAAAGCTAAAATGTGTTAGCAATGTATGATAAACGTTTTATTACTCAATTGTCTACCCGGCGCCTCCACCAAACTGATATTAGTACTAATTACAATTAATAATAAATGGTCAATTATTTACACAACACGTATGTGTAACAATTATATTATTATATAAAGTGGAAGTGTCGGGATTGCGAATGTGGGATATACTCGAAAGGGAGTAAGGGTAGTTTCTGAAGGGTCTGCTAGGACTCGAAATATCAACGCCTACGGTACTCCTGTAGCATACGATTCGAATGAGTATGTGGTAAGAGTAGTGTTGGAATGTAGTGAAGTTCGAGGGAACATTTCAGGTGTTGGTGTGTTAGAGAGAATTTTGTACATGTAAGGTGGAGTCTTTTTTGGACCCGCAAGCTACCCCACTGAGAGCGTGGCTGATCGCATGGGTGTTCGTAATTAATATCACTATCTTAAAACAATTGACACAGTACTAACCAAGGGCCGACCAGTAACGGCAACAATCTCTAGTCAGACGTGTCCTTTGGAATTATTTGAAGTAAAACAACCCATGCGATCACCTACGCTCTCTGTGGTGTAGTTCGCAATTTTTCCTAAAATATTAATTAATTCTTAGGATATTATAATAAAAATGGACTTGATTCACCCAATATCTTGTCTCAAATTAACATAAACGTTCCATCCGTGCGCACATGAAACTCGTTTGTTTTTTATAATCCCACTCCTAGGATAAACTTATTGACCAACTCTCCTATCTATCAAATCTGCAATATCTGGAATGAACTAGCTGCAGATATTGATGTATTTAACGACAATATCCATACACTTGAAGGTGCGGCATATATATATACATTTGCGGGATTTACTTAATATGTAGACTTTTTTCAGAACCTGGATTTTTATTAACTTTTATCTCTATTTTATACGTTTTTCTTTATATATTAATGTTGTTTATTATTTTATTGTTTATTATATTTTTTTAAATTTTGTTGTTAATTATTGTTACAATGTACTATTTTTTGTTCAAATGCTGAAACTAATTCATAGCACATATAGTTAAAAATCTGTCCTAAAAAAAACTTACTTTTACTCACTGATTACAAGTAAAGCAAACTGTAAACATTCGTTAGAGTTGTATAGCTTCTTAAATAGTACGTCTACTAAATTAAACCTAATCTAACCTTCTGCAGTGGACGCATTTACTCCGAATGTATAGAGTACGTCCCATTGAAATTGAAAGAGAAGTGCAATTCTACAGATAAGATACGAGCATTTCTGCAAATGAAACGCGTAATAAAGCTGCACCGTAAATACCGATACAAAATATAAAAAGATTCATAAGAATGACATAATATACGCTTGAAAGCACTATTACTCCTTTAACCGGAATTGAAGGATTTTTCTCGATCACGATTCGGTGTTCAAACACTTTTATTGGCACATAATAATTTCGAATAAATATTTTGATGGATGTAAAAGTAGTCATATATAATAATTTAGATTTTACAGGGTTCTCTCAATATTATATATTTTACATGAAGTCATTTGCATTTTAAATTACACAACAGGGTAATATAATAGCTTATGAATTTTAAAATGCTTGAGTGACAATCCCAGCGATATAATGCTCAGCTCCTTTAGCAGTAGGAGCTAATGATAAAATGTGATAAAATATTTAATATGCAAATTTTGTATGTAATTTAATAAACTTTGAGTGTCAATCGCATGCTAAAGCATTAACTTAATAATACACTGTACACACTGTAAAACGTTTTACTGTAGTGACAGATTTTTATAATAAAATAATAAATGATATTATTTATTCTTGAAAGCAGTACCTCTATATTATATAACTTAATTTTATATTACGATTCATACAAATGAATATTTAGACCAACATTATAATCACATTGGTATGTAGGTATTTCTTACGAGGATATTTTTGTAGAAATACCGATATATATATATATATATATATATATATATATATATATATATATATATATATATATATACCATCTTTTTGGGCTATCGTTTAGGGTATGGAATAGGATTCGTGTAGTATCTCAGTCGGCTGTTTTTTTTAGTACGTCTGTGTTGTCTTGTTATGCATAGTTCGTTCAGTATTATCCTGTTAGTCTCTTTCTCTTGGAATCTTCTTCGTAGTTGTTCGAGTCTCTCTTAGATAGGGATGATCTTGGTGGAGTTTTATAGATTTGTATTGGAAATATTGTGAAGTGGGTTGTTGGGATGTCTAAGTTTGTGTCTTCCGTTCTGTTATGTCAGTTATCTTCTTACAGTTGTCGCATGCGTTCTTCAGTATAATCTATCCGTAGTCAATCATTGGCCTGCAGATGGATTTGTAAATTTTGGTCGCCGTGTTCAAAGAAATGCCTTTGTTCTGTCAGTCATGCCTAGATATTTAATTGTCTTAGTCGGTTGTACGATTGTTCCGTTTATGTTAATTGTAGGTGAGTTATCCTTAATTCTATGGTTCATTAACAGTAGCTGGCACTTAGTTGGGTTAGGCAATAAATATTGTATAACAAGGGCGAGAGTGGGGGGCCTTGTGGTAGTTCTTGGGTAGTGAAAAATGCTGTAGAATATGAGTTATTAGTATGAATATGTAATTGTCTATCTGTTAGAAAGTTTTCACAAGAATGATGTATTGGGGGATTTGCAGAGTGTGCATTTTAAATATTAAGCATTTGTGCCAGACACTATCGAACGCTTTATAAAAAGGGCTGTAGTGTGTTCATCCTGTAGGTAAGTTGCTTGGCATTTATTCGTTAGTACATACAGTGGATGTATCGTGGAGAGTCCAGGTTTGAATCCAAATTGGTAACTTGGAATCTTGGGTTCTACTAGTGCCCAAATTCTATTTTTGATTATTTTTTCCAGGTTTTCCCCATTACTGGTAATAGTGTAATGGGTCGGTAACTACTAGAGGCTATTTTTTCCATTTTTCAAAATAGTGATAACTACAACTTTTTTCCATGTGTTGATACAGTGTGTTTTGTAAACAGTAATTGTATATTTGAAGAATGTATAGATGTATGTCTTCAGTAAAGTATCTTAGTAGTTCTTTTGTCAATAGGTCGTGTCCGGGGGCTTTATTTTTCACTGTTCCTAGAACTGTGTAGTATTATTCGTTTGTAATGTCTTGAACTGGAATATTGTCATTGGAGTGAATGTAATCTTCGAACAAGGCGTTGATTTCGTTAAAGTGTGTGTCGTCAACGTTCTGATTTTCCATTAGTGTAAAGTGGTCCGATTATTGACCCTATCAAACAAATATTATACTTCAAAATATATAATTTATATATAAATATTTGTATATTAAAGTTACATAGGTCTTTACACCATCCGCGAGTTTGCAAGAACAATGCTAATCTAGCTATTCAAATATCGAAAATGAATAAATTAAGTTTCATTTTATGACTTTATGATTACAAAAAAGAGCTGTCTATATTAATCGAAAACTAGAAATTAATGACACAAAATTACCGATTACCATTACTCGACGACCAAAATTTCAAAGCTGACAGTAAAAATTACATATTACTATTCAAATTTATACCCCACTGACCATACTCAATAAAGCCCTATTAGTAATATTATAATAGTTATGCTAACCAACTAAATGCAAATGAGAAACTTAGTGTTATTACCATTTTCAGTATTTTAAATTTGATTAAACGTGTCAGCATTATTAATATGCGGCACGAATAAATCTTTATTATGGTTTATAATCAACCCGAGAATTTAATCAAGAAATGCAATATAAAAAGTGGGCAAATGTTCTTTATGGCGATGAGTAGTATTTTCTTGGAATTAAAAGACATTACAATAAACATACAGTTCCCAGTTTATTAATACTTCGTTAGTGGAATTATGTGGTGGCTACATACTACTTTCCGAGTATTTTATAATAGTTATAATATAATAATACGCATTTATTTCCTATTACAATTACATATTTATAACATATGTAAACATATCTCACACTGAGATGACAAATATCGTAACTTCCAAAAATAAATAGAGATACTTATTTCACTGTATACCTTTATAACAAAAATGTACACTCAGACGCAAAGACCCGGGAAAAGTCGATAGCCCAATAAAGATTATTTATATATAAATGGAGATAAATGCATTTTAAAGATTTGAGTAGTTTTACCATTCAGTATAATGTTATATAATATTTTTTTAATTAACAATTTTAAAGGAGCGTTCAAATATACATAAGAATCATGAAAACAAAAAACAAAACATTTATTTTGGAAGTTACGACACTTGTCATTTCATATATGTATATATATATATATATATATATATATATATATATATATATATATATATATTAAGACAAAGATATTTAAATATGTTTTGGATAGGTTGGAACTGAACATTTATCTTAAAATGCAAATTTAGCACAGTAAAAAAAGACAAGTATCTCAACGTATATTTATTAATATTTCAACGTGATAAATAATAAATGAGAATGTTACCACATTCTCATAGCTAATAAAAATATTCTTTGTAAATTATACTTGTATAGCTAACAACAACTATTATATCGGATTTTTGTTCTAAATTTCTTTTCTGGCATGTCGATTTATAGTGCTTACTACCTTCACTTAACAAGAGGATGACTTGAGTTCGTTTCCCGTCTTTAATAGTTGCGTATTGCGGTTAGTATACAATTTGTGACATTCAGGTATAGTGTTCTAAAGTAGCAACTCCAAAAACTCACTTATGAGCCATTCACAATAAGCGCGGTAGTGGTAAGGTAGAGGTAAGCAATGTTTTGCATGGCTATAATAATTTAAGACCTTTATTTGGCATATCAGCCCAACCCTTCCCTTTTACACACATTCCTAAACCGTACTTGCACAGAAAGAAATAAAAAAAGACAAAAAAAAAGAATACAAATTAAGATAAAATACATTTTTCTGTCCATTAAAATAAACCCCCTCTGCCCTCGCCAATTTCCTTTCCCACGTCAGCCTCCTTCAGATTTTCACGCCTTTCCCATCCTCTCCTTACCATTCGTTCAGCTTTCTACACTCTCCAACCCACTCTTCTTTCACTCCCTCACATTCTTTGCTAAGGTGCTACCACGTGTCTCTCCCCTTCCTACACAGCGCACACGCGGTGTACCCCAGCCCCATCCACACTTTTCTTCCTCGCTCTTCTGAACCACACCTCGCTCTTGTCATGCATACTTTGTTCTCTCTGCTTCACTCTCCCCTAGCTAAGTACCTCGGAAGTTTCCCCTGCACTTCCCACTCTACGTAGCCAGGATTGTATGAGCTCTCAGCCATTCTCACTTGCCTTTCTTGCCACTCAATATCCCTCAATCTCTCCCTTATCTCAGTTCCTAGGCTACCCCTTTCTCTCAGCTTCTCCTCTACCCACACCTCAGACATACCCACTCTTTCATACATCCTTTCCCTATCCTTCCTCCATCTACTCTCTGTTCTACTCTTACACCTCATCCATACCTCCCGTACCAGTCTTTCCTCGCCCAAATCCTGCAATCTTTCCTCAAACTTCACAACCCTCACACACGACTCCCACCACATACTCATACGATTTGTCTCCTGCAACAGCACTGCCCTCGGTGTCGACCTTTCGAGCACTAGCAGATTCTTCAGAAACCAACCCTGCTCCCTTTCTATTACCTCCCATTCACGCAATCCCCACACTCCATACAAAAATATAGGTTTTACACACGCATCCCATATCTTGCACGCCATTACGAGGTTACCACCCCACAAACTCCCCCATTTTCTGCACCCAATCCCCCAAGCCATTCTTGCTTTCGCCTGCATACACTCCACATGCATCCTAAGCCCTCCTCCACAGTCAAACCGAAAGCCCAAATATTTAAAGCCATTCACTCTCTCAATCAGCCTTTCCTTCCATTTCAGCCCTTCGTCCTTACCCTTCCTGCCACTATTCCTAAACAACATCCATTTGGTCTTTTCCACATTCACCACTAGCCCCCTGTTATCCAGGTATCTACCCATTCTATCCAACATCTCTTGCATCTCTTCCACTCTCTTGGCCACCAGCACCACGTCATCTGCATACGCCAACATCCACACTTTGGATCTACCCACCACGACCCCTCCTGCCTGTCCTCTCCTCAGCACCTCTTCTAATTCGCTCGTGTACAGATTAAATAGGAGGGGGCACCCCTGCCGTACTTCCACATTCACCCTAAATTTTTCAGATATTTCTCCATTCACTCTTGCTTTCGTCCATGACTCTTTATACACCCTTCTCACCCACTCCACTCATTCCTCTTCCATGCCCAATCTATCCATACATTCCACCAGTTTCCCCCTAGGAACTGAGTCATACGCAGCTTTTAAATCCACAAACACCGCATACACTCTCCCTTTGCATTCCAGCGCTTCCTCCACTATTCTCGCCAGCGTGAAAATATGCTCCCTCGTCCCTCTTCCCCTTCTGAACCCACCCTGGCATTTCGGCAGCAGCCCTTTTTGTTCCACTTCGCTATCCATTCTATTTTTCACCATAGTCATCATCAATTTATAACCGGCACTCATAATGGTGATCTCCCTATAGTTTTTTACGTCCGAGGCCTCTCCTCCTTTGTGCGCCGGGACCACCACCCCCACACGCCACTTTTCCGGCACTTTCTCCTCTCCACTCCACACCTTGTTAATACTCTACCGCACCTTCTCCCTTCCTTCCCCCGGTAACTTTTTGAAAGTCTCTGCCTTCAGCCCATCTTCCCCAGCATGGCTATAAAAATTCAGATGTTTAGAATTGGGCAGTAATGCTATACGATAATGATGGTAGAGATAATTACCCATGTTCTATCATAGTTTTTCTGCGCTGCTGTAATTGCCCGCATTTTTATACATGTGTGCAATGTCGCTTAACGCTACGTTACTCCTACTACGATTATTGTGAATGGTCATTTATACATACAAAAACGCACGGCAGGACACTAATGTCGCTATTCAGTTACTAAGGCAAATACAGTACCTACTACTATATTTTACACGTATAACTCTATATAACTTCAACTAAATAAGGCTATTTATTAGCTAAGTTGGATTATCTCTCCCGTCGTATCTAATATAACTTTGAAAGAAGCTTACATTTTTTTTTTACTATATTGGATAAAAGATAAATATAGGAGGGCAACTTAAATTTATCGTAATTATCCTAATGGTACATGAACGTTCCAATTTAATACAAAATGTTTTTGACACGTGCAAACATATTTTATACACAGAACACGTCTCTATGATTAATGATATATGTTCAGGTCAGTATCATATTACTCGTACATTGTCCGTAAAAAAAATATCTTTATATATCATTGGATTCGTTTTGTATTCACATAGAGACTACGAAATATGTTTATTTGACTATCGACCCATTGGGTCTTTTCGCCGCTACAAAACTAACAAAATTCTTAAAATAATCGGATCCTGAATAATCGACCCTGAACTGAGTTTTTTTATGTTTCCAGTCTTGATTGTCATGTGTCTTGTAAGTGTTATGTTTTTATTGCAATGTTCCATGTATTTAAATAAAAAAGCTTATAAATACGTCAGATTGCACCATATTCTAACTCTATACACGCCTCATTTCAAAGGTTTAAAAATTAATTTATTCGGAAAATCCTTTGGAGCCCACAATGGATATATTCGCAATCATTATCCATAACTTTGCGATGTTATAATGCACGCTTTACGATTACCTGCAGAAAGTGTTCACGACATTTTTCAATACTCAATATTTATAATCCTGTTACCTATCTCAAGAGTCAATGAAAAATGCATTTCCATTATTTACACCAAATAATCGTCCTCTCCACTTCAACAAACCCATCGTACGCGTCTAATGAAAATAAATAGTAGAGCCGTTTCTGGTCGGGCTTCAAGTTTAAGTGAAATATATCCGTGCGGGTGAAATTTATATCCAAGCATAAAGCAAAGACCTGCTAAGTGCTAAACAACAACAAACACAAATAAATTATATTTGAGCCGGCCATCATCGCTCAACTTGTTTTGAACAATTTCCACGGCGCGCTCCCTCAAAGTATAATTCCGCTTGATAAACGCTTGCAGAGTAATATCCCATTCCGGCGATAAAGGTTGCCGGACGCGCGTTGATTTGATTTACAAATTCGCGTTGGAGAATTAAGAGTTGCATTAATTCCGTATGCAATTACAGCAGATAGGGGAATGCTTAATTTATGTTCGTCGGATAAAATCTTTATATCCATTTATATTTCACTATACGAATATTAACACACATAGCATTTCTATTACGATTAAATAAGCAGATGCTAATTCATTATATATATATATATATATATATATATATATATATATATATATATATATATATATATATATATATATATATATACTTATTCCTTTTCTTTGCTGTATATGAATAAAGGGAAAAGTAGGAAACTAGAACGTTTCACGAGCTTTTGGGATATATACCAATAAAACGCTTGTATTACTTAGGAATCCAACTTTACTCCTGTGCCAATATTTCGCATCCTATTTGGTTGCTTCTTCAGGACTTCGCTATAATGTATAATGTGATATAAACATACAATATGATATATATATATATATATATATATATATTGATTGTCCATAAAAACAGCCGAAATACACTTGATTAATTATCAAGTGTATTTCGGCTAATGTAAAAGATAAATTGTGTTCATATAAGTATTGAATTGTTTATTTACAAATTGTGATAATATTGACGTTTTGATAGATTTATTCTAAATGTTTAATCTTGCAAGGTACAAATAGCAATTAAGTCATAAATATTTAACAATTTTATTGTATTTTAAATATTTGTTAAGTTGGCTAGATGACCTTCTAACTCTTTTTTTAGAGAGTAAGTTATATTACTTTAGCCGCTTTCGCTTATCGTGCCGGAACTCGGGGGCTTAGTGACACAAAAAACGTATTTACACCAACTAGAAATTTAATAAAACTTCAGAAATAGCGAAAATAGTATTATTCTTTTTAACTTGCTTTTTTCTGTGTAATTTTCATTTCTACTAAAAAATCTTTTTAAAGCTTGTTGAGCAACACATACAGTTTGGTTTATTATTTTATTATGCTTTCATTAATTGCTAACCGATAAGTTTTTAAATTTCTAGTTGGTGTAAATACGTTTTTGTGTCACTAAGCCCCCGAATTGTCCCGGGCTATTCTAAGCCAGCCTAGAACAACTTCCGAACGATAAACGAAAGCAGCTTTTGTATATAAACCGCTTGAGATCCTGTGAATTCATCCTCAAAAGCTGGCTACACTGACGAGATTAAACTAGTTCAAAATCTGTATTTTAAATTGCCAAGTGATGTTGTATGAAATATATGCTATTTTTAAGGCCCAATTAACACATAGGAGGCGAAGAGGCGAAGGCGCGACGAGAGGTACGACGCATTCACGCCCCTTCTATATAAACGTGGTACAATGCCCACTTAGGTGACGAGGCGCGGGCATTTGCCTCATGCCTCTAGGCGCGCCGGCACCGAGTTTGCGCCTCTTCGCCTGAAACACGGTGCCTGCGAGGCGAGAGGCACAACTCTTCCACACCGCTTCTATACAAAAATATGGTGCAATGTCCACCCCTTCATTGCATATGGACATAACAATCGTATTTGCAACGTCGCGCCTGCACCTCGCCTCCGTCCGACGCCGCTTATGTGTGAATTGGGCCTTACATATCCAATAGGCGTTATCGTATCAGATGCAGAGCCTCCCAACAAAAATGGCCCTAAATTAATATTTCTAATTTCTATTGTAATTTATTTAGGGACTGAAACTATTGGAAAGGCGGCGTAAATAGTTTTTTTGCGAAAACAACCCTCTGCTGTTATTTATTTAACTATGGTGATTTATGCATTTATCTGGTTAAATCCAGTAAATCTGAATAATAATGAATAGCCACCGACTGCTGTTATCTGAACTGAAAAACTCAACCTTTTTTGCTTTATGCAGCAAAGTACAGTTATCGGGAAAACAATATCATGTTCTACACATTTTCCACGAATTTCATCATTTGGAATTGTTTGTTCGTATGTATTTTGTGTGTGCATTCAATCTATTTCTTTTATATTAAAAATTTTGAGAAATTTATTTTTATATAAACAATTAATTAATTTTTAATAATTTAAAAATATGTACATTCCGGTAGAATTTACGCGAAACCAGGTGACGTGATAAGGCCTTTACCATTGGATTATTTTGAATGAAGAATATTCAAACAAATCCCAACATAAGTTGAAATCATGAATTAAAGAATGCGGATAAATTCAATTGTTAATAAGAACACAAATAACACGTGTATTATTTGTGTTCTTATTAAGAAATATTAATTTTAAAATTGAAAAATTTATGAGTTTATATGTCGGATATTCCGGTTAAGTTTCAACTATGAATTACCCGGAAGGTGGTGCTGTCATACACGTAAACGTTTTATTAGAACATGTTACCAAGTGAGTTTCAAACGTGTCTAAAATAAAACACTGGCCGTGGAACGAAGCCAACACTGCATTGACCATAAACTAACATTAAAAGTCATGCAATGGAAGCTAGAAAATAAAAACAGGAGGATTATGGATATAAAAATAATTGTAGATAATAAAATAAATACATAGTTTTTAATTTCAGTTCCATTTAATTATTTTATATAGTTTTGTTGGGAATATTATTGCATTTGAAGCGTTAAAATTCTGAGAAATTTATATATATATATATATATATATATATATATATATATATATATATAAATATATATATATATATATATATATATATATATATATATATTTCGCTTAAAATATTTTAGAATTTCAGATTTATTTTGTATATTCTTGTATTTTATAGCCTGCGACTATAGGGCTGAATAAATAAGGCTAGCGGAGAAAACAAGATTAAATCCAAATTTTCCCTTTTCCTAATATACTTATCAGGCTAGCATTGCAGAATGTGATAGCTATATGAGATTGCGTATGTTTAACAATTCAACGTTTGAGTTGTATAGGAAATCCTAAAATATTTAATTAATTTTAATTACAAAATTAGTAATAAAACAACATACATTAATGAATTTATGGATATTTATGGAAAAGTAAGTCTGTCGCTATTTGGTAGAAGCTGATATGTGAAATTGACTTACTTTTCCATAAATATCCATAAATTCACATATCAGCTTCTACCAAATAGCCACAGAATTGTTAATTTAAAAATATAAAAAAATTACACCCTTTAGGGTAGGGGTGGTGTCGACCGCTATCTATCTATCTGTATCTATTCGTAGTCGCCCAACCGAAGTTAAAAACTATGTATTTATTTTATTATTCGATATATTATATATATATATATATATATATATATATATATATCCATATATATATATATATATCCATATATATATATATATATATATATATATATATATATATATTATTTATCGATATCGTTGAATTTAGGATTTATTTTGTATATTCCTGTATTTTATAGCCTGCGGCTATAGGGCTGAATAAATAAGGCTAGCGGAGAAAATAATACAGCAGCTGCAAAAGGCATTATTCGATAATAGAAATTCTCGTTAAAATAAAGTGCCCTAAAATAAGTCCTAAATAGGTTGAGCGGGGACCATCCATAAATTTGTCGTCTATCCTGACCAGTGCTGCCGTTATCTATCATCATTAATATAAAATATTAACAACTTTGGGCAATATATAATGAAATAATAAATATTTAATGTATTTTATATTGGTCGGGAAAATGGTTTTCTCTTTAATTTTTCATCAAATACATCCATATTAAAGCTTCTTCCCAATGCGCAAACTCCAGTAATGAAAATAATAATGAAAATAATAATGAAAATAATAATGAAAATAATAATGAAAATAATAATGAAAATAATAATGAAAATAATAATGAAAATAATAATGAAAATAATAATGAAAATAATAATGAAAATAATAATGAAAATAATGAAAATAATAATGATGTTATATTATACAGCTTAATTAATAACGGTGCAATATGGCTATCAAAACGTATTTAAAAAAAAAACCTGAAATATTAAATGATTAGGCATTTTTGAGAGCAGTAGTTTACACAATTTAGTGGGGCGTGCAATTAAAAAAACTATATAGTTCACAAACTATACAAGTATAGTCGTAACGGAAGTATACACCATTGACAAAATTAAAATTGCTTTAGTAGTCGTAGTAATAGTCTTTTCGACAAAAAAATATTCGACACCTCTAATGATTTATATTATGTTATTAATCAGATCACATTTGAAAAGAAACTATACTATACAACTATACAAAATAAATGGATTGTTTGACATAATGCTAGTTTATAACATTTTCAGTAATAGTAAAATACTCTCTAATAATAATATGTAGTAGTCGTATTACATAGACACTAGATAAAATGCCCGCCGTTTGACGGGGATGATTTTAATTACACTAATAGACAAATCCTCACGTTTAATACAAAGCAATTACATTTTTAATTGCAAAACAAAATAATTTCATTAAAACATTGCTATTACTTCAAAACACTGAATACTTTTAACATTTGATAACAATAATATTAAGTTTAGGTGCAGCTGCGTGGAAAGGGGAAGTAATACAGGATGGATGAAGACTATCGCAATTGTAGATTATGTGGTGAAGGTACATGAATAATAGTGAGAAGGTGAGCAAGGAACGTAAATCATGCATGGACGAGGATGGAAGAGGCCTGAATAACGATTATATATTAATATTTAATAACAATAATATTAATACTATTAAATAATGAATAAAAAAACACGTCTCGATGTAAATTCCTGCTGAGAAACCTGCGACCTCTACTTTTGAACTGACAAACACTGATACACAACATCTTAAATGACAGGCCAGTCGGATTAAAAACATTGTTTTGGTTTTTATATTATTAGGATGATGCATATATAAAATTGGATTCATTCAAATGTTTAAAAATGATATATACTGAATACTGAACAGATTTGTCAAAATGAAGACTATTGTCCCACCGTTGCCGTATAACTGTATGAAAATTATTGGATGCATATTATATTTGCGCGAAGTGAAGATGTTATGGCCGTCAGCCAAATACAATTGATTTCTCTCTCTCCCTTTACGCATTGTGGTCGACTTATAAGATTACACATAACTCAGAGTTTAAGTTTGACTTGTTTGCATTGTTGAATTGTTTTGGAGATCTTCATGGAACATTGAGAAACATCAAAATAATAGGCGAGGAAAATTTAATGGTTTGTATGGGCAACAACAACTTTGCCCCAGTTGGGAATTGTGTGTTTAAAATAAAACCAATTGCGGTATCAATACATGGGGTTGTTTTAATAAACAGCTGTAAGTGCAAAGGATGTACCCAAATGTGAAGGATATTAAACTAGAGAGGATATCTCATAAGTCATCAGCTAATTAGAATTAGTCTTTGAATTGGTCACTCATTGTTTTTTTTTTCAACAATTATTATTTAATTTATATTATACAAAAATTTATTATATTATATTATTTTATTTTAGTGATATATTTGAATAAGTAGCATTCTTACTAATCAGTTCCTTTATATTTCATTTTTTAAAAATATTGATAAATAAATAACCCCTGAAGAGGAAACTTAAACGCCATCGGCGGCAACACTTCAATTAGCAATGCACAGCCATATGGTAATAACGGTCAACATGTGTCATCAGGATCAGTGTAGTAGTAGTATCCTCTATGGAATAATATTCCAACAAAGTGCTTGAGATATCAGCACAAGGCCAATCAATCAATCATGAGCTACACTGATAAGATCTAATAAGATAGAAATTTAGATATGTAGATTGCTAAGAAGTGGGTTCACACTTATATATGATTGATAAATAACATTGTACTCAGTTCGTCTTGCTTGCTTGACTGTCTTTCCTTTCTTGATTATTATTTCCTCTATTATGTTATCCCACTCTTTTCTTGGTGTACCTCTTCTTCTTTTATTTCCAGTTCTTGCTTCTTATATCTGTTTTGTTTGATTCTTTTTGTCCATCCTAATTAAATATCCCCACCACTTTAGTTGTTTCTTTTCTATATGCCTTTCTATAGCTTCAATGCCCAGCTCTTCTCTGATGTCATCATTTCTTATTCTGTTTCTTCTCTCTTGTTTTACTCCTCTAAAATATTTCATTTCCATTGCCTGTATTCTACTTTTATCCCTCTTCGTTAGTTTTCACGTCTCGCTCCCATCTGCTGATCTCTTTTTTGTTACAAGTATATTGCTTAATGCGTGGTATGTTTTAACTGTGTTGTTTATTCTATTACTAAGTTCACCTTCCAGTTTCCCGTCTTCTGTCAGTGCTACTCCTAGGTATTTGAATTGTTCTCCTTGCTCTATTTTGCGTTGTTCTATCTTTATATTTATTTGTTCTTTTGAGTTTCCTATTATCATCACTTTTGTTTTATTATAATTCATTTTCATATTATAATTCACTAGATGCTTATTCCATACACTCAGGTTGTGCTGCAGATTAGTTTCGTTTTTTGCTATCACTAGGACATCATCAGTGAATGTTCAGATATTTTTACCAATTGCATGTTTTTGTAACCTATATTTGCTTTTTTGATTTCTGGTTTCATGGCCTTCATTATTTCATCCATGTATATGTTAAATAACGTAGGACTTAGCCCGCCTCCTTGTCTTAGTCCAGTGATTGTCTTAAATGTTTTTGATGTTCGTCCCTTGTGTATTATTGCATGGGTGTTGTTGTTATATATGTTTTGTATTAATTCGACTGTCTTTCTTTCTACACCTCTCTCTTCCAGGATTTTCCATAATTTATTTCTTGGTTAACCAAATTGATGTTTATTTATTTTTATTATTATTTAAAAGCAGGTCAGGTCAATTCACCCCCGCAACTGTGCTGTGGGGTTTCTAAAACTTTTCTACAACTTTGTTGTGTACAAACCGACAAAACCGACAGTATACGCCTGATCTATATTAATTCATTAATGTACGATGTTCAAATAATATGATAGTTTACAGTTTGAAACTTAATTTAGTTTGGGGTATGTGATACTCGATGTTGTGTTGTAAATATTAACTAATTTCAAAAACAGTGTTTTTTTAATTTAATTCAAATCTTGCGTTAATCTTGGGACACCCTTCACATATTCAATATCAAGTTATTTTAATCAGTGAAAATAATGATTTCTTCTCACAAACTAATTACTTTATTATAAAACAGTATGTAATATGTGTATATATGATATGTAAGAAAAAAGTTTCTTAGTTAACTCGTATGATTTATTTATTATTTATAACGTTGGGGATTTCATCAATAGAACTTGATTGAAACAAAGAAACGTAATAACTAAACGTAGCGGACCATACCAAATAAAAAACAAGATTTTTACTGAAACGCACCCTTCTTTAGAATCTCGTAACTACCGTTTTTTATTTGTATGATTTAGTCAGGCGATTACGACTAGATAGCGGTCAACGCTTTGACCACCCCTATCCTAAAGGGTGTAACTTTTTTATATTTTTAAATTAATAATTCTGTGGCTATTTGGTAGAAGCTGATATGTGAAATTTACTAATTTTTACATAAATGTTCATAAATTCACTCATTAATAAAGGGGATTATTATTTACTAATTTTGAATTGTAATATGTTCTATATATAAAATCCTATATATAAAATTTAAATATTTTAGAATTTTCTATACAACTCAAACGTTGACATGAAATTGTTAAAAATACGCAATATCATATAACTATCATATTCTACAATGCTAGCCTGATAATTTATTAGAGAAAGAGACCTTTTGGATTTAATATTAAAATATATTCCTACTATGAAACATATTGAACTTTACTAAAAATATATAGCACCAATTTGTTTGAAAATGTTTATCCTGTGGCACGTAATTTTTTAAAAGCTTATACTCGTTCATGTTCGAGAAACACATCCGTTTTCTCATAATAAACTGACAAAAAACACGTGAAACACGACCGTGCACGTAAACTACGAATCGCTCAAACAATCCACGTGAACTTCTCGCATTTCCTATTGGGAATTTTCCTTCTCACTCACATATATCACATGATTTTACTCCTGTGACAGTCCTGAATCCTCGCGGGTATTATTAGAACATGCGTCAATATTGGAAGCTATAACGTGACCCCAACAACAGGACAATTCGCTACGCAGCGCGTATTATGCCTCGAATGTTAACTGGCCCATCAGCCGCAGTAAATTTCAAGCGTTAATGTGTAACGTGTGTCTGTATGCGTAGGAGAGGTGTTTATGTGTAGTTTGTAATTTGGTTAATGTTAGTGTATTTACAGAATGTGCAAAATTTACATGATCTGTATACCGGCGTGCACATATCCATGGTATATGGGCTCTCTGGTTGCGAAAATATTATGCCAGACGCTGCTTCGGGGTAGTTGAAGCTCTGGATCTGGGCCCCCCAGTGTGAGTCCTGAAACAGAAAAATACATATTATATTCTGAAATAAAACCCGTAAGAAAGGACTCATAAATAAACGACTTGAATGTATTTTCCTTCCAGTATGAAAAAAAGTTCAGTATTATATTTCAAAACATTGGGGTAATTTTGCAATGAATATTATATGTTATTATTGATAACATTTATAATTGTCACTAAATATCAATTTTAATATACAAACAATTATTATTTTAAATATTTATATCTGCTTAACTGAGAAACTGTATTATAAATAATCGACAATTAGCATCTAGTTAAGAAAAATAAATTAATTACAGAAGTACTTCAGTTATCCCAAGATTTTCTTGTATCGCATTTTGACATGTAACATAATAATTGTAATAAAAAAGTTAATCTACATTACATAATAATTATATATAGGAACTACTACATGTAATGGTAATGTTGCTTAATAAATGTATCTTATCTTATAGTCAAATCTAAATAAAATTCTCTGATTACGATTCACTATTAAATAGGTAACAAGCAGCTTACCTATTTAATAGTAAATCAGTGAATTTTATTTAGATTTTACTATAACTGAAGTACTTCTCTGATTAATTTATTTTTTTGTAATCTAGATTTAATTGTCTATTATTTCTAATACAGTTTCTCAGTTAAGTAGGGATAAATATTTAAAATAATAATTTTTCGTATATTAAAATTGGTATTTAGTGACAATTATAAATGTTATCAATAATAACATAAAATATTCATTGCAAAATTACCCCAATGTTTTGAAATATAATACTGAACTTTATAGAGAAGATAAATAATATTAATTGATTGACTTCTAGAAAATTATATACAGTACACCCTTATTATTATTAATTTATGAAATAACTATTATATAACTATTAATCATTATAAAAACATTGTTCGTATAATAAAGTAAAAAACAATTGGGGTATTGGTGCATTTTTCATCGCATTGCATCCAAGAATCAATATGTCATCAACGTTGAGATATATAATTTCCTAGCAATTATTTAAGTAATTAGTACATAATTGAAATGACAGAGATGGTACGATTTCTTTCTATCAAAAGACCTGGCGGGAAACTTTTCCATCGATAATTAATGCACGATGTTTGAATTCTAATAATATTAAAGTTTACAGTTCGAAACTTTACTTATACTTATATAATTGTGAGGGGTAGTTTTTATATACCCTAGAAATAAAGAAACTTAGGAACAGTTATTATGACTTCAGAAACTAACAGTTGTTAAGAACTTCCAGCACTGTATAGATTTAATACAGTTTTATTATTAAATCATTTCAAGAAACTATTAGTGTTTGATGTTTCTGTGAATTATTTTGAAGATAGTTGAAAGGCACGATATGAACATTTATTTAATTATTATATGTTTATTACTCGGAGCACAATATTATTATATACAATGATTGTCGCAGTGCGGTGGGATTAATTGAGGAGACACATATAAGTCCTTCCGTAGGAAAAAAGTGTATTAGTTAACTCGTACGATTTATAACGTTGAAGGTTTCATCAATAGAACTTGACTGAAACAAAGAAACGTATCAACTAAACGTAGCGGACCATACCAAATAAAGAAAACAAGATTTGTACTGATGAGATACTCCTCGTATTTTAGCATAAAATAAACAACGGTAGTACTAAAGAAGGGTGTGTTTCAGTAAAAATATATATCTCATATCTGCTGGAATAGTTGATGAAAGAACCTCAGCTGCTAAGGTGCTTTCAGCAGCGTCAGTAGAAATTGTTCGGTAACCCCTAATTATTCTATATAGATTTTCTGATCGAGGAAGGTTTACTATATATTTATACAACAAGTACGAGGACCTAGTATGCCCAGAGTACGCCAGAACATTCACCAACAAGCTAGGCTACAGCAGCCATCAGGATGCGTATGTCAGAATCCAGAAAAAGACTGGAATGACAAGACAACTATCGCTGTAGCCACATCAGTTAGGTAGACATCATCATTATTTTATATTAAAAAGGACTATAGTAATGGTTAATGTCTACAAAGAACCCAGAATTATGCTCAGGAAATCCTGCTTTTGCACGACAACTGCAGGATGCATAAAGCACAAATTGTTGGAAGTAGTCAATGAGTTTAAGGAATTACAATATTTACGTTATAGTCCTATCGTCTCTTTCCAACACTCAAAAAATACTTGAAAAGACGCCACTTTTTATCTAATGACTACTTAGAAAACGTTGTGGAGTCATATTTTGCATATATATAAAAATGTATTTTTTGCCAGGGGATAGCGTTATTAGAAAAACGTTGGTATGTGTATTACTGTCAATGATTCTTACATAGAATTTTTTTTTCTAATCACTAACTGTGTGTCTATAATTTTAGGAGGTGGTAATATGGACCATATTATATAATAAAGTTAGATTAGATATATAAAGGACGGGGGAAAGTTCATGTTTACCTTCTGCGATCTATTATGAAACATTATATTTAGTATTTCATTAGAAATTAAATATTCATAAATAATCTCTAGAGCCCTGATTTTCTAGGAGAGCGGTCGCTCCGCTTTTGACATCATGCACACATCACAAAAGTCGTTTTAAGTATATGTAATTGAAGAACTCACAATTTTTCATCGTAATTCATTGCGTTTTTCCAATACGTCGAGGTATTACTCTTTATGGGAAACCATATTCGTTTATATACGTACAATTATTTTTCTGACGTAAAAATGATGGCCGTTTTAAGCGTCCTATGAGAGTGAAACAAGGACTTTATTGCAAAATTTCATTCCTATTAGAGATACTTGTTTTCATTTCTAATGAAATATTAAATATTGTGTTACTGTGTCCATTTTTCTAAAATCTACGTTCAATTTAATAGTGTGTTTTTTAAAATTAAATATAACGAGAAAAGTTATAGCAGGATTAGGAATTAAAAATTAGAAATGCAACACCGATTTCCATAAGAATCGCGAAAACATTATAAAAATAATAGATATTTAAAATAACATTAATTCCAAACTATATATTTTTTTTCTATGCCAATAAAAAAACATTTGTCCTATTTACTTCATCATTGCATTACTTTATTTAAATAATAACGTCAGTGTTTTGTTGACCTATAGTCTGCCTGCTTCGTTGATATTAAAAAATTTGAAATAATTTTTTTATGCGGTTTTAATGAAACGTGTGGAACGCAGAATTATACGGCATGTTGTCCAATAATCGCCTGGGAGTAATTGCGGATTTTCGTGCCACATGCTCTTCATATTTCCCTGAATACAAACAAAAATAATAAATATACACGTCCGAAATCCCCGAAACATTAAGCTATCGTAAATCATAAAGTGCTACAAAAGGAAAGTTAAAAAGTCGAGAGAAAGAGCGGTAAGTGAAAGTAAATAAAATAGAGGGTAGAGGTTATTTGCACGAGGGGTCGACCCGTAAATAACCTCTGGCGCCGATAAAGGTGAGGAGTATATTGGGCGGCATATAGCAACGACAACAAAGGCAAGAATAGCAAATAAAAATACCGCCAGGACCAATAAATAATAATAAAAGAGGTAGAGAAACGGATAGCGAGGACAAAGACATACAAAATCAGAAAGAAACCGTTAGGAAAACAAAAAAATACTGAGATCACCAGCATCACAAAGAAGATTAGAAGAAACAGAAAAAAATTGCAACGGTGAAACGAACATTGACAAAGATACAATGGAAGAACTAAAACAAATGATTATAGAACTAATGAGGAAGATGGAAGAAAACATGTCACAAATAAAACGGGAAATAAAAGAGATGAAGACCGAAATGAACAATAAGGAAGAAACATGGAACATTGGAAGTCAGAATAAAAAAACTAGAAAATAAAGCAGAAATTGAAGAGAAGAGAAGAAGAAAAAATAACATAGCAATAAGAGGTCTAGACAAGATAGATAACATAGCAGAGGTAAGATCACTCATCAAAGAGAAACTGGAAGTGGAGACAGGGGTTAACATAATAACAAAATACAAAAAATAAACACAGGCCCAGAACGAAATATAATAATAGTGGAAATTCCAAGCTGGGAAGAAAAACAAACAATAATGAAAGCAAAATATAAACTGAGAAATACAACGATATATATAGACGATGATCTAACGGAAGAAGAGAGAAAAATACAAAGAGAAATAAGAAACATAGCAAAATTGGAAAAAGAAAAAGGAAAACACGTATAAATAGGATATAGAAAGATAATAGTAGACAATGAAATATACATATGGGATAAAAAGGAGAAAGGAGTCGTAGCCAAAGATAATGGGGTGAAAGTAACCAATCCAAAAAACTACTAGCAAAAGAGAAAACGGACGGAAGCAAAAATACAAAGAATACAGCGAGGAAAGGAACAACGAACATAAGAAAGAAGAACAAACACATAATAAATGGAAACAAAGAAAATAGTACAGTAAAAAAAAGAAAAATATGGAAAATTGGGACTTGGAATATCAGGAGTATAAATGGAAAGGAAAAAGAGCTGGAAGAAGAATTTGAGAAAGCTGAACTAGACTTCTTAGTGGTAACAGAAACAAAAAAGAAGGGGAAGTGAGAGTACAAAATGGACAAGGAACATATATTCATATATAGCGGTGTAGATAACAATCGGAGAGCCGCAGCAGGGGTAGGATGTATAGTGCATAAAAAACTGAAATCGAATATATATATAAATGGGATGCAATTACGGAGAGGATTTTGTCTATCGAAGTTAGAGATCAAAGAAACGGCTACCATAAAACTATCATAGCAGTGTATGGACCGAACGAAGATGATACTGCGTGCAACAAAGAAACATTCTGGGAGCAGCTCAACGAAACAACAGAAAAAGCCAAAGGAGAAGTGTACGTGGCGGGAGACTTCAACAGCAGAATCGGCAACGAAGTAAAAGATAATGACGCGATGAGAGGAAGATATGGAGAAGGCGCACTCAACGAAAATGGCAAGAAAATGCTAGATTATTGTAGAATGAATAATCTAGTAATAACGAATACACTATTCAAACACAAGGACAACACAAATACACCAGGGAAGTGATAAGCAGGAACGAAAAATCTATAATAGACTATGTACTGGCAGAACAAGGGAAAAGGAGCAAAATAATAGACTCAAGAGTAAAGAGAAGTTACGAAATTGGAAGTGATCACTATCTAATAGAGACGAAAATAAAGAAAGACTACCAAGATAGCGATAAAAAAAGACCAAATATAGCAATAAACTACAACAAGATAAGAACATACAAACTAAGGGAAAAAGAAATAGCAAAAATCTATAAAGAGAAAATAGAGGAGAAATTAGTAAAGGACAACTATAGACAAGAAGTAGAGGAAATGTGGAATAAATTAAAGAAAAATATACTGGAGACAGCACAAGAGACATGTGGGACAAAGCAAAACACAAACAAGAAGCAGCAGACAGCATGGTGGTCGCAGGACATAAGAGAGAAAATAAAGGAAAAGAAAAAAGCATGGCAAAGATACCTAAATGACAAAAATAGTAAAAACTACGAAGAATACAGTTTAAAGAGGAAAATAGTAAAAGATAAGGTCAGAATAGCAAAGAGCAGGGAATGGGAAAAGTTCGGAGAAAAAATGAAGAAAAATGCAAAGGAAAACCAAAAATTATTCTATAAAACACTAAAACTAAACAGAAAAGAAAAAGGACAAGAAGTAAATTATATACAAGACAATCAAGGAATATTTCTGAAGGACAACGAAAAAATACTGGAAAGATGGAAAGAATATTTTGAAGACTTACTATCACAAAATGGTGGAAATGAACAGAAGACAAGAGACCAGAACGACTCGGAAGCAGATATAGAGATGATCAATGGAAAAGAAATACTAGAGATAATAAGGGAAATGAAAATAGGGAAATCACCAGGACAAGACCAGATCACAACGGAAATGATTAAACATATGGGACCTGCAGGTAACGAAATACTACTAAAATTAATAAACGAAATATGGAGGACGAATAAAATACCCAAAGATTGGCAAGTATCGTTAATCGTACCGATACACAAGAAAGGCGATAAGACAAAATGTTCAAACTATAGGGGTATAACACTCATAAGCATAGGTATGAAGATCTTAGAAAAAACAATTAACAAAAGAATACTAGCAAAAATAGAGCAGACGCTAGAAGAATCGCAATGTGGATTTAGGAAAGGAAGATCCACACAGGACAACATTATCACGATAAAACAAAACACAGAAAAAAAAATTGCAAATAATAAAAACACATACCTAGGATTCATCGACCTGGAAAAAGCATTCGACATGATACCAAGAAATAAATTATGGAAAATCCTGGAAGAGAGAGGTGTAGAAAGAAAGACAGTCGAATTAATACAAAAGATATACAACAACACCAATGCAAAGGGGACAAACGGACAAATATCAAGAACATATCAGACAACCACTGGACTAAGACAAGGAGGCGGGCTCACTCCTACATTATTTAACATATACATGGATGAAATAATGAAGAGCATGAAACCAGAAACCAAAAAAGCAAACATAAGGTACAAAAACATGCAAGTTGTAAAAATATCGGAAGGAGCATTCGCTGATGATGTCGTAGTGATAGCAGAAAATGAAAGTAATCTGCAGCACAACCTTAGTGTATGGAACAGACACCTAGAAAAGTATAAGATGAAAATGAACTATAGCAAAACAAAGGTGATGGTAATAGGAAACCGGAAAGAAAAAATAAATATAAAGATAGAACAACACACAATAGAACAAGTAGAAGAATTCAAATACCTGGGAGTAGCACTGACAGAAGACGGAAAAATGGTAGGCGAACTTAGTAACAGAATAAACAACACAGCTAAAACATACCACGCATTGAGCAATATACTGATTAACAAGAAAGAGATCAGCAGAAGGACAAAAATAAATATATACAAAAGCATATATAGACCTATACTGACATATGGAAGCGAGACCTGGAAGATAACGAAGAGGGACAAAAGTAGAATACAGGCAATGGAAATGAAATATCTCAGAGGAGTAAAACAAGTTACGAGAAGAGACAGAATAAGAAGTTATGACATCAGAGAAGAACTGGGAATTCAAGCTGTAGATAAGTATATAGAAAAGAAACAACTAAACTGGTGGGGTTATTCAATTAGGATGGACAAAAAGAATCAAACCAAACAGGTATGGGAAGCAAGAACTGAAAATAAAAGAAGAAGAGGTAGACCAAGAAAAGAGTGGGACAACATAATAGAGGACATAATAATAATATATATATATATATATATATATATATATATATATATATATATATATATATATATAAATCCTAAAAAATGACCTGTGAAATCTTCATGATGTTTAAGCATAATCGAAATCAATAGTGTTAATGATACTTATTGGTATAATCGGTATAACATAGTTTTATAAATATTTAGTAAACCCATAATTATGTAATATAGGTTAAAATTGCAAGATTACAAAATAGGTTTGCATTATTTTATAATCGTATAATAATATCTAATAAAGACATTGATATAAAAGACAAGATTCTAACAAACATAGTTATCTCGCGTTGCATTTGTTCACTCCACGATAATCTAAATCAGGGATATAACAGGCAAGCTACAAATTTGAAAATGTTCAGTTCGTATGTAAGAACTTATGAAATTAAGTTACCAGCCTAGGGTACTCCACTGTATTACAGTTTCTCTAATTGTGAACTGTGCATTTATTTGAAGAAAACACTCGTTTTGTATTGAACACTTTATTATACAGTGAGGGACAGTAACATGTCCCGTCTCGCTTACTCGCTTACCTAACGGTAACAAATACATTAGTCCAATACCCAACACGATACGAGACGACTCTGCATATGAAAATTGTCTGACATACACAGAAACCAAATTGACCATCGTCCATTCAGGTTAGTGCTATATGTTGCCTGTCCTATTTTTGTTTTAATTTCTCCTTGAATTATGAAAATCATTTTTTTCGTAATTCATCGATGGTGTTTCCTAGTTTATTGTAAAACCTTTTTATTTCCTCTCCTGGTGCTATTGTGTTGGTGTTGGGGCGAAGACCTGAATTATGTTTAAGTTAAATTAAATACGTTTTCTATGATGTGCATTTTTACATTTTGAAGTAGGCCCCTCACGTTCCATATACCGTTTTTTCATTGTGCATATATATATATATATATATATATATATATATATATATATATGTATATAGATATATATATATATATATATATATATATATATATATATATATATATATATGTATATAGATATATATATATATATATATATATATATATATATATATATATATACAACAAAGTTACAATTACATTTAATTATAAGCATAATTATAACATAGATAAGTTACATAGTATTTCAGGTTGTATGGTTCTAATGTACACATTTCATTGTGCATGTAATTGGTTTTGTGTGCCTCCATTTAAGGAACCCCCCGTTTAAGTTTTCTATGATGTCCGTTTTTCCATTTTGAAGTAGTTTACGCAGATATATCGCATGTAATGTGGTTTTGTGTGTGAAGGTACCGATTTTTTTATTGAAATGGATTCTAGAAATACAACATTACTTTGTAATGTATTACTTTGCCTTCTATCAATAAGTTAAAATCAAACTTTGAACACAACCACACTTTTAAATAAACCTGTTTATCGGAACATCAAAGGGATAAAATTTAAAACGAAATAGTTCCTCGGAGAATACAAACCAGCTGTACGTATGCATATATTCAGTTTACACACATGTATACGTGGATAATGCAAACACATTTGTATAAATATTTAGAGCATCGGGTGTAGAAACATCTTCCGTACCCCTGCTGGACGCAACACATATTCACAAATTTCGTAATTAGAAAACGCGGTAATAACGTAAAAAGTTAGTTATTTCGTTTAAGCTTATTATATTCAAGCTAGTAATTTTATTTAATTAAATAAATTCAAATTTTGCTGTGCAGACAGCAGCTAGATATGAGTGGGAAAGTCCTTTACAGAGGAATACCGTCTAGCACAACTAGAATTTTAATTAAATTCTGAATCACTCGCGGAAATCCTAAAATGTAATTATGACAGAGATGACTATAAAGGAATTACGCATATATCTATTTAGTGGGATTTTAATTTCTAATTACGCACAGAATTGCGTCATTGTTATTCATATGATCCAATAGAACAATGTTAGGAGACAATATGAAATTTATTTGATGACAATTGAAGTGACTTTAACCCTTTCGGCCCTGCGCCAGTGGTATTTGTCACCATAATATTTACAGGCCTCTACTTATATTTATCACTAAATTATATTCCAACAAGTTATTTTGAAGAAAATCCATACGCAGTTTAATAATAATAATAATAATAATGTTTATTGCCCAACAGGTAATATAATAATTACAGTGCAACAAAATAAAATCAATATGAAAAAATAGTACATTGTAACAATAATTAACAACAAGATAATAGACATAATATAATTTTATTTATAATTAATTTTAGACATAATATAAAAAGTTTTAGACATACATAATATAATATATAATATTAAATAATAATAATTAACAAAGAAAAACATATTTTATTTTTTTTAAATCTAGGACTTAATGCGTTAATGATATTTTAATTAACACTAATGTCTGAAATAGCTCTAGACTGAAATAATATGACCCCCAACTATTGATAATATAATTCAATTAATGGAACATGATTATCTTTTAAGCAAAAGTAATTTTAGTACATTCTACAGAATCACGTTTAAGGAATTTTAAGAATTTTCGAACAAATATACAATTATACACTTATTCGTAAAAACTTAAATATTCGTAAAAAAAAAATATGTATGGTATGGGTTTAATACGTTTTAATAATAAAACTCACTAATAACGGGGTGGTAGGTCAAATAGTTTGGGTAGCTGCTTATATTTATTTTCAGACCATAATAATAATAATAATATTAAATTTATTCATTACATTAACAATGCCATCCAGAGAATTATACATGAAATAATGTGAGATAAACAAATATATATAATAAAGTTACAATTACATTCAATTATAAGCATAATTATAACATAATTAAGTTACATAGTAGTCATTCAGGTTGTATGGTTTTAATGTACACAAAAAATCAAATAATTTAGTAAAACATAAGTAATTCTAGGAATTTACTTCTCTATTTTACAAGGATACGAATATATTGAAGCGTCATTTACAATCTCAGATGCAATTTATGGATAATTTAGTAAAACATATAAGTGTGGATCCACCTCTTAGCAATCTACATATCTAGATTTCGATCTTATTAGATCTCATCAGTATAGCTCAGCCAGTGAGGATGAATTCAGATAATATCTCGAGTGGTTATATTTAAAAATTATACAACTAACCCCCTATATATGTAGATTGGTAAGAGGTGGATTCACACTTATATGTTTTACTAAATTATCCATAAATTGCATCTGAGATTGTAAATGAGGCTTCAATATATTCGTATCCTTGTAAAATAGAGAAGTAAATTCCTAGAATTACAGTTATTGTTTTACGAAATTTGTTTAAAGTTATTTTCTATTAAAGCATGATGAGCTCAAGTTACTGTAAGACCTGAAGTTAATAAAATAATGGTATTTAAAAGAGGAATTTGTGTGGGGTTAAATGTTTCAATGGACACTTATATATGTTTTACAAAATTGGCTTTGTGCTGATATCTCAAGCACTCTGTTAGAATATTATTCCATAGAGGACACTAACCGGTGATCCTGATGGCATGAGCATGTTGACGGTTATTACCATATGGGTGCATTGCTAATTGCCGCCAGATGGCGTTTAACTTTCCTCCTAGGGGGTTAGTTGTATAATTTTAAAATAATTTAGACTTCATGATTGCATAAGTTTGAGACTCTTGGATGTTTATTAAAATTTCGAATGCATGAATATAAAATTGTGATTAGTTAAGACTTTTTAAATTATTTCCAATTTCACAAATCACTGCTGATAGTAATTAATTATCGTACCACACAACATCATTAATTTTCATAATGATCAAAATGCAGCTGTAGACTGATTGAAACACAGTGAAATAATGTAAATCAAGCGAACAATTGGAATGCAGTAATTCACATCACTAAATCCGCAATTATTGGCATGTCAATTGAAGGACTCTTCACAAAGTGGCGTTATTACGGGATGATTTAAATTTGACAAATCGTTTAAAGAAGTATTCATTAAATTTCAGTCCTTCGCTTCTCGAATTTTTGCGATGTATTATATTAGTCTTTTTCAATTTAGCAATTTTATTATAATTTCAATCTCCTTACAATGCCTGCTTATTCGTTCATGCTTACCGTTTGAAAAATTGCTTTCGGTTTTATTTTACAAGGGAAACTCTGGTCTGCTTTAGACCATTTCGTTCCCTGGGGATTTTAACTAGTTATGATCCGTGGCAATCTGGGAGAATTAGAACTTCCGCTTTTATTTGTAATTTGTTACGCTCTTTGTAACTGCAAGGGATTTGTTACTTTATTTAGACAGTGCAGGATTTTAACGGAGTAAGTGGTGCTTTGCTTTAAGTAGAATTCAAGTATTTACTATTATTATATTACAAATTGTAATTGAGGTTTGAGGCAATTGAATGTATATTTACTTTTTTGTAACGTCATGAAGGCAGCTTACACGGTCAATAATACTGTCAATTCTAGTACTGTCAATATTTGCTTCAATCCTCCTTTTATATTTATCAAGCAATCAATAATCCGGATAAAGATCAGTATTCTCTTCATTACATCACTAATATACATTACACGATGAGTAATACTGACACTATTTTAGAATAATGAAATTTTAAACATATTATCGTACAGTAATACTGTCATTATTCTATAATATTGACAGTAATATTGATCGTGTAAGGTGCCTTATGAATATTTTAACCAATATATTGTGAAGTTATACTATAATGACAGTTTGATTACAATTGTTTTTCTTTTATTTAGTCAACAATATACACCTACATATCTACTATTATAGATAGATTGAATTTCCAAAAACAAATGGGTATATCAATGTTAGGTAGTATTGTATTTTCTTTGAAATATTTTGCTTAAATTAACGCCCGGTTTCTTCAAAGAATCTTAAAGCTCGTCTTATATATATATATATATATATATATATATATATATATATATATATATATATATATATCCACGTCTTAAATTTTTATTCTGTTGCACCAAACATATGTAGATCTTACTTATAAGAGTCTTACAATATAAGACCATCTTATTGATTTAAGATCCGATTTTTATTTAGTGCAACGCTTTAAGACCGTCTTATTATTAAGACTAGTTAAGATTCGTTGGAGAAATCGGACGTTGCTGTTTTTAATTACTTATTTCTTAAAACGATAATATATTATTTCATCGATTTCCTCATCAACCCGGAATCCCGGATAAATTTGCTTGGAGATATATAAATACCGAAGATATATATTTCGTTATTTTAGTTATTTTGCATCTTTGCTTGCAATTAAAACAATATTATATTAATACTAAGGGAAAATCCCGTCGTCCGATATGATGAATAAAAAATTCAGAATCTAAAATGTATATTCTAAATTTATAAAAAAAACGCCTTGATTTTCTAAGAAACTACAAGATATTTCCATTAAAATAATTTAAGGGGAGGCAAAGCCGACATGTACACCTAAAGGAACAGTTATCGCCAAAAGTATTGAAGCTATTTAAAAAAAATATATTGCATGGTGTAGTCAATTAAATTACCTACAAAAGAGTTTCTCAGAATTTTGAAATTCAAACTCAAACTGTAATTTATATAGAATAATATTATTATTAAATTTATAATTCTGGATAATAATGCAGCGGAAACTTAAAAAATAAATTTGTGT
Source organism: Lordithon lunulatus (assembly GCA_963942505.1). Lineage (NCBI taxonomy): Eukaryota > Metazoa > Arthropoda > Insecta > Coleoptera > Staphylinidae > Lordithon > Lordithon lunulatus. The sequence continues at coordinate 45,882,029 of OZ012671.1, forward strand.
TTGGATACATGTATGCGGGGATAATATGGAATAATATAGACATGGCCGCTTTAATAGGCCCTTTAGTGTTAAATTCGGTGTGAACTGATTTTGGCATGGTTACCAAGCAGAACATGTGAATTACCCTTTGTGCAGAAAGGAAAATGGATATTAATTGTGCGTATTTATCTTTACGAATCTACATAAAATTAATGGGCGTGACAATGCAGCATTTTAATTAAGATGGTGTGATTAATTCAAGGATATAAATTGTTATTATTTTGCAAGAAATGCGCGTTTACACTAATTACACCACTTTGTACATTCTACAGTAGACTGGAATCTAGTGAGAGTATACTATTAGTATTATCCAAACATCAACGGTGGATGGGCTATCAATATGCCGTTTTTACAAAGCTTGCATGATCTAGAATTACAACTTATGTCAAAAGTTGGTAGCACTTTTACTTCTCAATTATTAAATATACTTGTGTCTAGCAATATCTTCCACATCTCCCAAAGCAATATAGGGTTTCCATATTAAATTCCAGACCAATTTGGCGGTATATATTTATATACCGCCAAATTGGTCTGGTATATATATATATATATATATATATATATATATATATATTCTGATACAGGTATTTACCTGTATTCATAAATTAATACAAATATTTCGTCGTTATTTTAGTTATTTTAGAACTTTGCATACAACTATACCCGTTCACAATTTCAAACGACTTGAACTATGCATTACATTATTTTTCACATATATTTTTTTAATTAGTTTTAAACGAATAAATAATATTAATTTAATCATAGAAAATAACAGATGATAGTGTAGTGCATAGTTCAAGTCGCTTGAAATAGTGGACGGGCATAGTTTGGTTGGTAGGGGCCGCCCGCCCACCCCACCTTTATTTGCATAGTTTTTCCATGGGATGACACTCTTCTTGGATTAATTTAAACAATATAAAACATACGTATCCAATGAAAAAACTATTTGAGCGAAGATGGGGTGGGCGGGCGGCCCCCACCAACCAAACTATGCCCGTCCACTATTTCAAGCGACTTGAACTATGCACTACACTATTATGCATAACTTCTATGATTGAATTAATTCCATTTATTAATTTCGACTTAATTTAAAAAAAATATATATAACAATGTAGTATAGAGTTCAAGTCATTTGAGATAGTGAATGGGCATAGTTTGACTGGTAAAATTAAATCAATATTATATTATTATAAAATATTATCCTATTTAGAAAACTACTCTAAAGCATTAATTAGACTTTGCTAGTTTCTAGTTTCAATTATCATATAAGTTTCGTTTAAGTAATTTATAATAGATGTGAAGTGAGGATCATATTACTATGTGCTATGTTCAGCTCTTACAATAACCAATCACGTACTACTTGAGTGAAACTTGGACGAAAAGTAAGGCTGGGCCTATTATTTCTTGTACGATACTATTTTACACGGTCCAAGTTTCACCTGGATCATGCATGTTAGTTGTACAAGTGTCTTGATGAATCTAGTATAATGTAATTCGTCCTTGAGAAATGGAATTCAGTTTAGAATTTCGTATTAAATCCATAACTTATCGGCAGTTATCGAACTGCTGCATAATAAATCTTTTGTGAATATTATATTTAACGTAGAGAGTAGTATAAAAATATCTACCGATACGATCAACGAAAACTGATAGTAGATTTATCTTACATTACCACATTTTAGTTGCAAATATAATTATGTTTAATAGATTTTTAAACAGATACATTTTCATATGAAACATTTTTCTGCTAGAATGCAATAGAGAATTTTTCTAATTCAGTGTTACGGCACAGGCGAGGCGTACACCAACTATGTGGTCGACTGTTTCCATGAAAAATATCCAGAGGCTCACATTTCACTCCAAAGAGCTACAAAACTAATAAAAAAAGTTCTTATCTTCCAGTTCTGTGTGGGATGTGAAAGATACAAAGTGAATTATTGATGAAGATGATGCAGGAGCACTGTTGCTGTCCTCAACTTTGTGCAGATAGACCAGGATTATCGCTAAAAACCGATCTCACGAGACTGGAGTCAGTAAGACTCATATCCATAGAATCCTTAAAACGCATCAATATCATCCATACACACCAGTAAGAATTCACACGTTAGAAGAAGGTGATGACGCAAAAGTCTTTACTTAAAAAGACTCAGTGTGACTGTGTTTTTTGTCGGTACTTTTAAACATATATTCGTAAATAGATTTGGTATACAGTTTTGAAAATTAAACTCAACTACATCTGTACTCTTGTGGTATCAAACCAAAGCATAAGAAAATCCTGCGATGTGAGCCTAAAAAGTCAAATAAACTTGTTGTTTTGTACTAAATTTAACTAAATTTGCAGAATATTCTTGAATGTATCAATAAATGCAAATATGATTTATATGTGTATACTATGCTAGACCAAACAAATGAACAGAAACGATAATCACTGCACAGTATTCATAATACCGTAGGAACATAAAAGAATATCGTAAAATCACGCTAAAAATAGGTTAACATCGGTTTGATTCACTACTTCCTGCAGGATATTTTTAAACTGTTAAAAGATACAAATGTAGTGCTTTATACTAGAAAGCTGAAGATTATATTTGAAATTTTAACTCTCTGGAATAATTAGAGGCAACCTGAATGTTTTACTTTTGCCATGTAAATTTAAAGGGGTGAATACGTTAATTTAAAAACTTTCCCTTATCTAAAAGTTGCGAAACAAGTCTAAACCAACTGATATTATCTGAGCACGTTTGCAATATGGACATAATATTATACTAACTGATTCAAATTGCGTGGCTATAATAAAATTATGTTAATTATCAAATCTCTTCGAAGTGGACTATTGGACTATTGGCTATGGATTTGTGCACTGAATTTAATGACGTTGTTAAAGTCTTGTATCATATACTATGTATATAGGGTGAATAATGCATGCGTATGTTATCTACTATCTGTAACTTATATTGGCACTAAACCATTTAATTCTCTCTCTCTCTCTTTATATATATATATATATATATATATATATATATATATATATATTTAAAATTTTATTAGGGTATTGCAGCAATTAAAACGCTATTTTTACTAGAAGTACACTTTACTTCCTTTTGCCAATATTTCGTAGCTTAATTAGCTACTTCATCAGGGCACGGCTACAAAATAGGTATACATATGTTAAAAATTAAAATTAAATTATAATTTACCAAATGTGTTAATTAACGACTTACAGTATGTGAATTAGCTGTCGTTTAAAAGTCGTTTGAAATACTGGACGGGCATAGTTTGGTTGGTAGAGGCCGCCCGCCCACCCCACCTTCGCTCGCATAGTTTTTCCATTGGATACAGATGTTTTATATTGTTTAAACTATTCCAAGCAGAGTGTTATCCTATGGAAAAACTATGCGAGCGAAGGTGGGGTGGGCGGGCGGCCCCTACCAACCAAACTATGCCCGTCCACTATTTCAAATGACTTGAACTCTGCACTACACTGTTATTCGTTATTTTCTATGATTCCATTAATGTCATCTATTAATTTAAGACTAATTAAAAAGATATATGTGAAAAATAATGTAATGCATGGTTCAAGTCGTTTGAAATACTGGACGGGCATAGTTTGGTTGGTAGGGGCCTCCCGCCCACCCCACCTTTGCCTGCATAGTTTTTCCATAGGATAACACTCTGCTTGGAATAGTTTAAACAATATAAAACATCTGTATCCAATGGAAAAACTATGCGAGCGAAGGTGGGGTGGGCGGGCGACCCCTACCAACCAAACTATGCTCGTCCGCTATTTCAAATGACTTGAACTCTGCACTACACTGTTATTCGTTATTTTCTATGATTCAATTGATGTCATTTATTAATTTAAGACTAATTAAAAAGATATATGTGAAAAATAATGTAATGCATAGTTCAAGTCGTTTGAAATAGTGAACGGGCATAGTTTGGTTGGTAGGGGCCGCCCGCCCACCCCACCTTCGCTCGCATAGTTTTTCCATTGGATACAAATGTTTTATATTGTTTAAACTATTCCAAGCAGAGTGTTATCCTATGGAAAAACTATGCGAGCGAAAGTGGGGTGGGCGGGCGGCCCCTACCAACCAAACTATGCCCGTCCACTATTTCAAATGACTTGAACTATGCATTACATTATTTTTCACATATATCTTTTTAATTAGTCTTAAATTAATAGATGACATTGATTGAATCATAGAAAATAACGAATAACAGTGTAGTGCAGAGTTCTAGTCATTTGAAATCCGGGAAAGTGCGAAACATGAAATTGATCGTAGAGAATAAATTCAACTGTCAGTTTGTACGCGGTAGCCAACAAAAAAATCGGGGAAAAAATATAAGAAAATGTCAACCAGTAGGCGTGAATTGCCGGAAAAGTGAAAAAAATAATAAAAAAATTCAGAAAAAAATCGAGTTTGGCCTCATTGGATGGATCATCGCAAACTGCCGGATAAAATTTAAATTATAATTGCTCTAAATTTACCGGCAAAGCTGCAATAGGCCCAAAATCAAAATTTCAAAAAAATTCCGCCAACATCACAAAATTATATATATAGTACATTTATTTTTTCGAAAAAAAAAAAAACGAGTTTGGCCTCATGAGGATAGATCATCGCAAACTATACCATAAAACTTAAATTATAATTGCTCTAAATTTACCGGAAAAGCTGGATTAGGCACAAATCCAAAATTTCAAAAAATTTCCATAAATATCACAAAACTATGCCTGCTAAAGCAGGGGTCGTCCTAGAAGTGACAATACACTGAAACAGTCATTTGATTCAAAATACAGTCTAGATGACGAGAAAAATGTCGAAATTATTTCAAATGAAACAAAGCTACAGAGCTTGGCAAATTTTTCGAACTTGCAACATTTTATTTCATGATAGAGAGTTGTGCTTGACCTCATTTTGAAGATATTGTGGGTCCAACGAAAATTACGAAAAAACATTGTTATAAAAAGTGTACCGTTTGGGCGGTAAAGCCGATGAATTGAATAAAAATAAAATGAAAATTGTCGAATCAAAATCAACTTTAGCTTGTTGGATACTCAATTTTCAACCAACTAAAAAATCTTTGTACAATTTTCCCCTGAAACAAAAAATACACCCGCCACATTATAAAAGTGATAAAAATCTGTAAAATTGGCCAATACTATCCTCGGTTTCGTCAATGCAGGGGCCGTCATAGCAGTCACATGGCACCGAAACTAAGTCATTTGATTCGAAATATAGTTTAGATGGTGGGGAAAATATCGATATTGTTTCAAATAGAACCGGTACAGCTACAGAGTTTAGCAAATTTTTCGAACTTGCAGCATTCTATTTCATGATAGAGAGTTGCGCTTGACCTCATTTGAGGGTAAAATACCTTCAAAATGAGGTCCAAAGAAAATTACGAAAAACATTGTTATAAAAATTGTACCGTTTTGGCGGTAAAGCCGAAGAATTGAATAAAAAATAAAATGAAAGTTGTCCAATCAAAATCAACTTTAGCCCGTTGGATAGACAATTTTCAGCCAAATAAAAAATCTTTGTATAATTTTTCCAGAAACAAAAGATAAACCCGCCACATTATAAATTATATAATTGATAAAATTTTCAAAACTATCCTCGGTTGCGTCAAAGCAGGGACCGTCATAGCAGTGACCTGGCACCGAAACGAAGTCATTTGATTTGAAACATAGTCTAGATGGCAGGGAGACTGTCGATATTGTTTCAAATGGAAACGGTAAAGCTAGAGAGAGAGCTTGGCAAATTTTTGGAACTCGGAAAATTTTATATCTTGATAGAGAGTTGTGCTAGATCTCATTTTGTAGGTATTTTAATTCCAAAGAAAATTACGAAAAAGCATTGTTATAAAAAGGGTAATGTTTTGGCGGTAAGCCGGAGAAGTGTAAAATTACCAAGACTATCCTCCGTTGCGTCAAAGCAGGAGTCGCCATAGCAGCGACATGATACTAAAACTAAGTAATTTTACATATGGACTCAGACTTATATATGTTTTATACGATTGGCCTTGTGCTGATATCTCAAGCACTCTGTTGGAATATTATTCTCCAGAGGGCACTACCCGGTGATCCTGATAACATGAGCATGTTGACGGTTATTACATATGGGTGTGCATTGCTAATTGATGTGGTGCCGCCAGATGGCGTTTACCTTCCCTTTACGAGGGTAAGTTGTACTGTTTAAGTAATTTTATTTTAAATACAGTCTGGATAGCGGGAAAAATGTCGAAATTGTTTCAAATTCAACCGAAAAACCTACAAGCCTTGGGAAATTTTTGAAACTATGGAAAAATTCATGTTAGAAAATATATAAGTATGAATCCACCTCATAGCAATCTACATATCTAGATTTCGATCTTATTAGATCTCGTCAGTGTGGCTCTCTGCTGGAATATTGTTCCATAGAGGGCACTACGGTGATCCTGATGGCATGAGTATGTTGACGGTTATTACCATATGGGTGTCCATTGCTAATTTCTGTGGTGTCGCCAGATGGCTTTCAACTTTCCTCCCAGGGGGTTAGTTGTATCATTTACATGTTAGAAAGTTGTATTATTAGATCTCATTTTCCAGGCATTATAACTGCAAAGAAAGTTCCGAAAAAATATTGTCAACATTCTCATGCCATCAGAATTAGCGAGTAGTGCCCTCTATTGGAATAATATTTCAACAGAGTGTTTGAGATATCAGCACAAGGCCAATCTTATAAAATATATAAGTGTGAATCCACATTTTAACAATCTACATATCTAGATATCATCAGATTTATCAAATATGAATTAATTTAAGTTCAAAAATTATCCGGTGGGACTCAAATCCACGTCTTCGACTATCACGGACATCGCGCTACTTAATTACACATACAACAACTTCAACCCACCGTGGTGCAGTTGGTAACGAGACGGCCACTAGAGACGCTGGTTCGAGTCAAAAAATAATAGTACTTGTTCTAGTATTTTTTTGAATAATTTGTTAGATTATTATTATTATTCAAAAAAATAATAGTACTTGTTCTAGTATTTTTTTGAATAATTTGTTAGATTATTATTATTATTATTATTCAAAAAAATAATAGTACTTAGTCCCACCAGAGTGTGAATTTTTGATTTTAAAAAATAATATATTAGTTTAAGAGATTATTTACACTAAATAAGGTACACCGACATATGCTGAAATAAATAAAATAAATGATTCATTTCAAAGCCTCTGCACTCATGGGATACAACTAATTCGACTTTTACAATCCAACCACTGTAGATCGAATCTAACAAGTTATTTAAAAAAATAATAGTGCTTGTTCTATAATTTTTTTGAATAATTTGTTAGATTATTATTATTATTCAAAAAAATAATAGTACTTGATCTATTATTTTTTTGAATAATTTGTTAGGTTATTATTATTATTCAAATAAATAATAGTACTTGTTGTAGTATTTTTTTGAATAATTTGTTAGATTATTATTATTATTCAAAAAAATAATAGTGCTTGATCTATTATTTTTTTGAATAATTTGTTAGGTTATTATTATTATTCAAATAAATAATAGTACTTGTTGTAGTATTTTTTTGAATAATTTGTTAGATTATTATTATTATTCAAAAAAATAATAGTGCTTGATCTATTATTTTTTTGAATAACTTGTTAGGTTATTATTTTATTCAAATAAATAATAGTACTTGTTGTAGTATTTTTTTGAATAATTTGTTAGATTATTATTATTATTCAAAAAAATAATAGTACTTGTTCTAGTATTTTTTTGAATAATTTGTTAGATTATTATTATTATTCAAAAAAATAATAGTGCTTGATCTATTATTTTTTTGAATAATTTGTTAGGTTATTATTATTATTCAAATAAATAATAGTACTTGTTGTAGTATTTTTTTGAATAATTTGTTAGATTATTATTATTATTCAAAAAAATAATAGTGCTTGATCTATTATTTTTTTGAATAACTTGTTAGGTTATTATTTTATTCAAATAAATAATAGTACTTGTTGTAGTATTTTTTTGAATAATTTGTTAGATTATTATTATTATTCAAAAAAATAATAGTACTTGATCTATTATTTTTTTGAATAATTTGTTAGATTATTATTATTATTAGAAAAAATAATAGTACTTGTATTATTTTTTTGAATAATTTGTTAGATTAGATAATTTAATCATTTTGTTATGTTACTACAAATAAGTCTGCCTATTATCTGGAACAGAAGATCCAGCAATTATTCAACTATAACCTTTGAATCTCCATTTCTGATTATATATTAAATTTATTTGATTTGGTCATCCTAAAATTCTATATTATAAACTAATCAAATTATCAGGAACTTCCATTCCGTAATACGAATGCCGCTAAAAAGAAATGATCACCTTATTGCAATTAAGATAAAAACGACTTTAAATGACTCTAATCAATTTTAGGCTTACCGAAAACTCTTTTAATTAAATCCATTATCTCTATAACGAAACTTTAGAATATGTCGCGACTCTATTAGAGGGCAGACAAATATTCCCAGTGGCCGAATTAAATTGAAATAAATATTAGGTTTTCCGGTTAAATATTTGGAGACAAAGTGTGGCCCCAATTATGATAAATGTTTGCGTAGCAAACATTTTATATTCATGATATCCATTTGAAGTTGGATTGTGAGTATAAACGGGGTCGTTACGATGGATGGGCACATTGTTGACTTTATTAATAAATTATTGTAAATTACTTTTATGAATTGTTTGTATTAGTAAAGTTACAAAAAAAGAAAAGGAAATTGATGTATGGTTTTGTTTTAAGAGAATGCGTTTCAAGTGTTTCAAATTTTATTGAATTTTATTTCATCGGGTATTAATCCTATCAAATAAAATGAATACTTTAATTAAGAATTCAAAATCTTAATTAAAGTATTCATTTCAATCGTAGTTATTTTATTACTGCTACTAAAAGTTCACGATAGATCTGTTTTGTTTTAACTCGATTCTGGCCCCATACGTTTTCTGACTGGTATGATTTTGGACGGTTCTAAATAAGTTACATCTATATATCTTATATATTATAAGATTATTGATACATGGATGGACGTTCCTCAGGGGTAAACAGAAATGACGAGCCTACATACCCTTGGGATTAGGGTACGATGTGCACACAGATATGGTGGATTCCCCATATCGTCTATATTAATGATTTCTTGTCTAGAGGTCGGCAAATGGCTTTATGGATACGTGTATACGGTTCTTGAGAACAGTGTATATTTCTGAAGAATCGTATAAGAAGAAAGAATTAATCACTTTTAAAAACTCGATTTTTTTAGAAAACCCACCCCAGCGCCCCTCTTATATATATTTTAGTTAACATGTTTCTGTGTAATTGTATGTTTTCCTTCTTGTTTTTCCTTCTTTTTTTTATATAAAGAGCGATCGGTTACAATTTCTTCAGTCATCGGAGGAGCTCGAAAATGGCTAGAACTTAGCCGAAATTAGTAAATTATAACTGAAGTGTGATAAAAGTAAAAAATCGTTTTATTTATCCTATACAATGGTTAATTTATTTATGTATAATGAACAAATGTATCTATTATGTTGTTTAAAAACTAGTTTTGTGTTTTTTGATCCAAAGCTGTTGTCAATAAATAAAAGAACTGACGTATCACAATTTTCACAACATATAAGTTTGATTTATATTTGTTTCGTGTTGGATTTGTTTGGTATTACTTTTAATCGTAAAGTGTGAAATAGTGAATAGTGAATAATAATAATCGTCAGAATCGCAATTTGAGTGGTGAAGAATCTGTTCGAATATCAACTCTTTCAGAAGAGGGTTGGAGTCAGCGCTATATCAGTGAACGACTTGGCGTAAACCAACGTCTCCCGAATTGAATAGGCATCAGGAAACCTATGCACACTCCAGAAGGCCAGGACAAGGGAGAAAACAGCCACAAATGAAGTCCAAGATCGTTTTTTGTTGATTAAGGGAACGGTTTTATTATGGCTCCAAGGCTACAAAATATGCTTGAGAAAATGCATAATGTTTGTTTAAGTTGCGTTGCCAGAATCTTATTAATATTAAATTATTACCTTTTTATTATTTTTTGTTTGAATTAATTATTACTAAGTAAAATCTTCAAAAAGTATGGTACAAATTTAAAAAGAAATAGTATTTCAATTTAACTTTGATTAAAAAAGTAATGCGTTAATTTCTTTTGCCAGTGTAGTTTATAGCGAAAAGTTGACTATTTTTTTAAACATTTATTTATTTACGGTTAACACACATTTTTTGCATGCTTAGCATCATATTTGCATCGCTATAATATAAAAACGAAGACAATGTTTTAAAGACGACCATGACAGGTCGGTCGTCTTTAAAACATTGTCTTCGTTTTTATATTATAGTGTATTTATGACTTTTGCCGTGACAAATATATTTACTACTGACAGTTTTGTTCCTCTAATGGGGAGGAAAACAACGCGATTATAGGGTAGTTGCATCTTAGAAGTTACAACTGCATAGTTAGAAGAAGAAGACGAAGAGCGCACAATATTATATTTCATAATATTTTGACAGGAAAAATATACAAATAGTCACATGGGCTCGGAGTAGTTGACGAGATAGTTCATATGCTGTTGGACGATTGAAAAACTCTGAAGACCGTAATTTCTGATTATGACTTTATTCAATAGACTAGATTGCTATGCATTCAAATTATTTAAATATATAATAATTTGCATTTCAAACATAATATCATTTTTAATATAATTCAAAACATTAAATTGCATGAAATCTAGCAACACCGTAATAATAGGTGCACAAATTGCCATGTTTCATTTCATATTATAAGATTTGAAATTTAATTAACCAAAACAGTGAAATGTATTAATTAATCAATTTTACTGCCCCTAGTGTTTGTAATAAATACTAATTCAGAAAGCATGTACCAGCATTGCTGTTACAATAGCCCCTGTGAAAATCAATTTTAGTAAAAACATGAGCGCACTTAATTAACGCGAACAAATAATTTACGTCAAAGCCCTACACAAAAATAACACCCGCTTCAAGCTAAACAAACCGCACTTTTTTTCCTCCTGCTGCCGCCCTCGTAAATCTCAATTTTGTAGTTAAAGTGTTACTAACTTTCCGCTCAGACTCTACCCCCCCAAGGACCGTTGATTTCTAAGGTGCTTTCCAACAATTATACAAATAACTTTCGGGAGGCCTACTTTACAAACAAACCCCTAAACTCTCCCTTTTAGCAATCTCCATGGCATGTCGCGTGCGATTAAATAAACAGCCATATTAAATTTGCGTAACGAATTATATGAAAACATGGCATATTTAGGTATATTAATTAGAAAGCCGTACCTAGTTAAATGAATAAATAATATATTTAATTAATTTTGTTACTATATGATTCACTTTTATATATTCATATATATATATATATATATATATATATATATATATATTATTGTATTTATTCGCCGAAAGTTAATTATGTGCAAGTTATTATTGGGAAACAGCGAGGACAGTAAAAAAAAACTCGAAATTTAACGAGCGAAATATATTGATATATTAAAAAAGTTTCTATATATATATATATATATATATATATATATATATATATATAAGGGTTAATCAGGCGAAAAGGGAGTGCGAGAGTACGTGCGAGAGGAAAGAAATAGAGGAGTTGCAGAAAGTGGAAAAGAGGTTGAGGGAGTGTGTGGTGGAGAAACGAATGTGGGAGATCTTCAAGGGAAGGGTGAATCAGGGTAAAGTGAACATAGAGCTAGCAGAGTGGGAGAGGACAGGTGGTACGAAGGGAGGCGTTTTCGCGGAAAGAGGTGGCACAGTTAAAACTAGGAAAGGCAGCGGGGGAAGATGGGCTGAAGGCAGAGGCTTTGAAAAAGTTACCGGAGGAAGGAAGAGAGAAGGTGCGGCAGAGTATTAACAAGGTGTGGAGTGGAGAGGAGGATGTGCCGGAGAAGTGGCGTGTAGGGGTGGTGGTCCCGGTGCACAAAGGAGGAGAAGCCTCGGACGTAAAATACTATAGGGGGATCACCATTATGAGTGCCGGTTATAAATTGATGATGACTATGGTGAAAAATAGAATGGATAGGGAAGTGGAACAAAAAGGGCTACTGCCGGAATGCCAGAGTGGGATCAGAAGGGGAAGAGGGACGAGGGAACAGATTTTTACGCTGGCGAGAATGGTGGAGGAAGCGCTGGAATGCAAAGGGAGAGTGTATGCGGTGTTTGTGGATTTAAAAGCTGCGTATGACTCAGTTCCTAGGGGGAAACTGGTGGAATGTATGGATAGATTGGGTATGGAAGAGGAAGGAGTGGAGTGGGTAAGAAGGGTGTATAAAGAGTTATGGGCGAAAGCAAGAGTGAATGGAGAAATATCTGAGAAATTTAGAGTGAATGTGGGAGTACAGCAGGGGTGTCCGCTGAGCCCTCTCCTGTTTAATTTGTACACGAGCGAGTTGGAAGAGGTGCTGAAGAAGGACAGGCAGGAGAGGTCGTGGTGGGTAGATCCAAATTGTGGATGTTGGCGTATGCAGATGACGTGGTGTTGGTGGCCAAGAGAGTGGAAGAGGTAGAAGAGATGCAAGAGATGTTAGATAGAATGGGTAGATACCTGAATAAGAGGGGGCTAGTGGTGAATGTGGAAAAGACCAAATGGATGTTGTTTAGGAATAGGGGCAGGAGGGGTAAGGACGAAGGGCTGAAATGGAAGGAAAGGCTGATTGAGAGAGTGAATGGCTTTAACTATTTGGGCTTTTGGTTTGACTGTGGAGGAGGGCTTAGGATGCATGTGGAGTGTATGCAGGCGAAAGCAAGAATGGCTTGGGGGATTGCGTGCAGAAAATGGGGGAGTTTGTGGGGTGGTAACCTCGTAATGGCGTGCAAGATATGGGATGCGTGTGTAAAACCTATATTATTGTATGGAGTGGAAGTGTGGGGATTGCGTGAATGGGAGGTAATAGAAATGGAGCAAGGTTGGTTTCTGAAGAATCTGCTAGGGCTCGAAAGGTCGACACCGAGGGCAGTGCTGTTGCAGGAGACACATCGTATGAGTATGTGGTGGGAGTCGTGTGTGACGGTTGTGAAGTTTGAGGAAAGATTGCAGGATTTGGGCGAGGAAAGACTGGTACGGGAGGTGTGGATGAGGTGTAAGAGTAGAACAGAGAGTAGATGGAGGAAGGATAGAGAAAGGATGTATGAAAGAGTGGGTATATCTGAAGTGTGGGTAGAGGAGAAGCTGAGAGCAAGGGGTAGCCTAGGAACTGAGATAAGGGGTAGCCTAGGAACTGAGATAAGGGAGAGATTGAGGGATATTGAGTGGCAAGAAAGGCAAGTGAGAATGGCTGAGAGCTCATACAACCCTGGCTACGTAGAGTGGCAAGTGCAGGGGAAACTCCCGAGCTACTTAGCCAGGGGAGAGTAGAGCAGAGAGGACAAAGTATGCATGGCAAGAGCTAGGTGTGGTTCAGAAGAGCGAGGAATAGAAGTGTGGATGGGGCTGGGGTACACCGCGTGTGCGCTGTGTAGGAAGGGGCGTGACACGTGGTGGCACCTTAGCAAAGAATGTGAGGGGGTGAAAGAAGAGTGGGTTGGAGAGTGCAGAAAGCTGAATGAATGGTTAGGAGAGGATAGGAAAGGCGTGAAAATCTGCAGGAGGCTGACGTGGGAAAGGAAATTGGCGAGGGCAGATGGGGTTTATTTTAATGGATAGAAAAATGTATTTTATGTTAATTTGTATTCTTTTTTGTGTGTCTTTTTTTTATTTCTTTCTGTGAAAGTACTGTTTGGGAATGTGTTGGGCCAAATAGAGGTCTTTTTTTTACATCGTTGTATATGTTCTTGAGTGTCTTCTGTATGTTAAAAAATATTTAAATCTATACAGAACGCATGTACACATCCACTCTTGAACACACGTAATGGCCAAGATATATGCCCTGCAACCCTAAGACTACAAATATCCCGCAATGCCACCAACTATTTGTCAATTATTTTTATAATGTATTACCTAAGCTTATCAGACTAGTCTGCCCTGAACGCTTATTTAATAAAAAAAGGTATAATGGACTACCTAATCCTATCAGACTATTATGTTCAAAACATTATAAGTCTGCCCTAAAAGCTTATTTAATAAAAAAGGTCTTTTATACATTTGATGAATTCATACAAAACGATTTTAGTGATTTTAATATATATTTTAGCTGTATTGCCTGTAGCATCTAGTTATATTATATTTTAAATTCTATTATAAATTGTATTTATTTATTATTTTATTTGATCTTATTTGTATACACGATTTTCAATAATAAATTTCAACAGTACAGTGTAGAAACACATGGTCATTCTAAACGTCTCAAGTCTACACACATATAAATATTTTTTTTCCGTTATGTTGCAGCGGGGAGTTTCTTTTTTAGTCAGCAAGGATCTGACACTATCTACCTTCACTAGTGAAGGAAGTCGTCTTATGTAAGATTTTTGTTGCCGCAACAAAGTGAGTCCTATATTATATTATTTACATTGTATTTAAGTAAGCTCTACACCCCTTTGTTTACTGCCCTTGGGACAAACCGCATGATTTTACTGTAAATCAAATAAATATAAAATCACATTTCAAATAATACGAGGATGTGATATAATTCGGATGATGAAATAATATACTACAAACCCATTCGTTTTTTATTCAACTTTTAATTGCCCATAAAACCTTTTCAGCTTTATGTGTATATAAATAAAATTCGTTTCGTTTGTCGGGGTCAAACACTCGCGCTCCCAATTTAAAATCTAAATATATATTCCTACGACCACTTAAAGGGAAATTGCTCGTTTGGAATTAAAAGGTTCGTCGGTCAATACGGCGAACCCTTAATTTCCCATAAAAACTTAAATAAATATTTCAGCGGCCGGAAACCGTTATATATCCGATCGATGCGTTTAATGGCCGGAATCGATCATCGTCAGAGTTAATAATTTAAAACTTTTGAAATCTTTATGACGTCACCCAGGATTATTTACCAGGGAGTTCGGCAATTCCTGGACATTTGAATATTCGAATTGAATTATCAAGGGGATTGTGTTAATTATTCAAAGTTATATTCCCGAAATATATGTACATATTAGATTTTTTCTAAGATTGAATTATACTCAGATAAAAAATAAGTGATGATTCAAATAATTTTAAAAAATTAACCCAATTCCCTTCTCCCTATGAGGATTAAATATAAGATATTGTGCTGCCAGCTGATCAAAAAGCACAAATCAGCAATAAATATCCTGTATAAAAAATCGTGTGCACATGCCCAATAAGTAAAACTGTGACTGGTCCTTTTGCTGAAAGCTATATTACATCCACTATTTCAACGGAATGGAAATAAATAATAGAGAATTGGAGGATGAGAAGTATTTACAAATAAAAAGCATACTAGGAGGCGTTCTGGGCCCTATGCTCCTAGATGGGAATTATAGAACATATACACACTAAATACGAGGTTTGATAAAAAAAAATAGCGGTTTTCGTTTTTTATTTGCTCATCAGTATTAATTTTGTCCCATTCCAAATAGATATAAAATGTCAGGTGCAGGAAATAACATATAATTACATGTACTGAAATGAGTACAATGGGATTATAAACAGTATACAAAAATAAAAATGTTGAAGAAGATTTTATTGAAAAACTATTAAAAGTATTTTCTTGAAAATTAGCTATAATTGTGGAAGTCATATTAGTGAAATTCACATATATTGGTGGTTTCCTGTGAGCATCGGACCTCCTCTAGCTATAATACACACCACTATACTTTAACAGGCAGTCAATCCAACTATATAACGATAAATAAATTCTATACAATATTCACTAGTTACTTGCGTAGATAATCAAATTTGCGATATGAGCAAACAGATGCACCTGGTGATTTTTTTACTAATGTAATGTAAATGAGTACACGGGGAGATAATGTCTAGGATAATTAATTATTATTAGTAAGTATTATAAACAATAATATTCGTGTTTGTAATTTTTAGAATCATCTGGTTTTCATTGATCCATTGCTGAATATTATCCATTGTGAAGATAGTTTTTAAATATAGTTTAATTAATTAATTTTACCACTATACATATTTATTATATGTAAATTAAAATTAATTTTGATGTATCTCCATATAATCATACAATAAATGTAGATATACCAACATAATCATTAGATTATATAGCACCTCCCCTCGTAATCAACATCGCTGTTATAAAACATGGTTATTCGATAGAGAAATTCTAATCATGTAAATTCGCCTCCGTATTATTACACGGCTCAATTAACTTAATTTTAGTAGGCATTAGCAGTATGTCTCGAGTTAATGCAAATTTAAAAAATGTTAATAATCAGACGCCCTTAAGTTTCGGATGAAATTGTTCCCCGATTTAAACTTTATAATCAAGTCAAAAGGCTGGCTGCTTTTCTGAATATAAAGTAGCCACTTTCCCGCTGTAGTGTTTTATTTTATTGCAAATCCTATTTTGGAGGATTACCGCGAGAGCTCGTGTAAACTGAAAACTACTGGAAAGAACATATGGTTAAATCAAAATTGTTTTAAAGATTTCATATATAATACATCCTTGGAGAAAATTTGTTTTACTTTAATGCAAAAATGCAATTTGTTACAGCACATTTCCCCCAATGTATAACTTTTATATATTTGTATATTTTGTCATGTTAAAAGCTTGTATATTTTTTCTATTTAATTTTGTTTATCATTTTGTTATATTTAATTTGAATTTTATTTGTAAATTACAAACTTTACAAACAAAAATAAGCAAATTTTTGTTTGTAAATAAATGTTTACAAACAAAAATTTGTTTAACCAAAAATTTACTTGGTGACCACTGCGTGGTAATCTCGCTGTCTTTATCATCAACCACCATCGACATCACATCGTCTCAACAACTTACAATAAACATCCAAATCACAACAAATAGTTTCTGCGATAAGATTTAACATATTTATATTACCTAATTTGAGTTAATTTCTGTTCGAATAATGCTTTGTTTATTTAAGTCTGTAATTAATGTCATTTTTATTATATATTTTTTGTTATTGTTATTTGTATGATATATTGTTGTTCTCTAATTGGAGTCATCTGTTGGGCAATAAACGTTATTATTATTATTATAACAATACAACACAATTAGTAAACTATTTTGCTGGACTATTTTGTTATAATACAAGTTGTTTTGAAATTATTTTTAAATAAAATTAAACTAGAGGCTGCAGCAAAAATAATTCCCCCATTTACAAGGAGGATTGAAAAATAATATAATAAAATAATCACCAAAAACTTTTTACTTCTTAAATGTAAATATAATATTTTTTTAGCGTTTAAGGTTTAAATATTATACCTTCGTAATAGTGGCCTTAATGGTCGATTCATATTTCGAGACGTGTTTTGAAATTATTCATTACTTTCGCAAACATTTCGGACGAAATTCCTTTATTTGTAATTGTAATTGGTGCAAGGATGTTTGAATATGCCTTGAGATACCCCCACAGAAAAAAATCGCAGGGACTTACATCAGGGGAGCGCGGTGGCCACCGAACTGCCTACCATAGGGAAATCACTAGACTCAACATCTCTTGAACAAATTTCACATGAACGACGTTTGTATGGGCAATTGCTTCATCTTGTTGAAACCAGAAGTCCTTAAGGTTGTGTTCTTCCCCGTATTCTTTAAATTTTAGGCGCAGAAAGTTCTCCAACATATCGATTGCAAAAAAAGGGAATGGGGTAGAACACAACCTAGAGGATTTCTGGTTTCAACAAGATGGAGCTACGGCCCATACAACACGTGAAAGTTTGCAAGAGATGTTCCCGGGCCGATCTATCTCCCTCACAAGTGAACTAATTTTGTATTTAGTCAGAAATGCCTTCATTATGTTCTTTAGTTGGTGTTTGAAAATCTCGGCCTTAAGGTACCCCCCATAGAAAAAAAAGTTGCTGGGACTTACATTAGTAGAGCTATCACACATCCAGAGGATAGCGTGTCTTGCCATCACCGGCGCTATGAGAACAACACCCACAGCAGCACTGTTATGTCTACAACCACTCGACCCTCTTATAAGGGAGACTGCAGTAATAACAGCATTAAGGCTATCTTCACTCAACCTGTGGCATGATAAAGGTAGAATCATTGGACACAGGAGCATACTGAGAGAAGCTATCAAACTAGACCCCCTCATAGAAGGTAAGTGCGACAGAATTCTACCCAAATACAGTTTTGTCAAACACTTTCAGACCATCATCACAATGGATGGTATCCCACAAGGCGCCAACATAACCATGTATACTGATGGATCCAAAACTAAGACGAGAGCTGGCTATGGAATATTCTCACCAGAACTCAATCTCTAGATAAATGCACCACTTGAAAGACTCACTTCAGTCTTCCCAGCTGAATTAACAGGAATACTAAAGTGTGTTCAAATTTTAGCTGAACGGAATATTAAGGATAAACATATCCAAATACTCACCGACAGCAAAGCAGCTCTAAACGCCCTAAATGCCAACACATTTGTGTCGAAAGAGCTATATTCATGTCTACGCAGCCTGGAGGAGCTAGCTAAGAATAACAAACTAGAATTCTGCTGGATCAAAGGACATAGTGGCATCGAGGGGAACGAAATAGCAGATGAGCATGCCAGAAAGGGATCCTCACATCCTCTAACAACCCAAGAGGATGAAATACTTTCTGCAGGTACTCTGAAAAAAATAATAGAGTATAGGACACATGCTCTTCACAAGGTAAGATGGCGAGAAACGCCGGGTTGCAAGCAATCATAGGTGGCAATTAGGCAACCCTATAAAATTGCAGCCACGGCCTGCCTTAACTTATCTAGAACTAATCTGAAATTACTGACCAATATCCTAACTGACCACTGCCGGCTAAACAAACATCTACACACAATGGGTCTGGTAGACAACCCGTTATGTAGAGGGTGCAATGAAGAACTAGAAACAGCAGAGCAAGTAATGTGCCTCTGCCCAGCTCTAGTGTAAATACTAGGCATCTAATACTAGGGGAGTGCTGGCACTAGCATTGGCAACTCCTCACCCGCCAGAGTTTTGCAGCTCGTACGCAAAATTGACTGGTGGGACGAATGAGTGGCCATAAGGGAGGTTTTATAATGGGCCCATTTTGAGGCCTAAGTGTCTGTAGCTATGCTACCCTCCAGCCAACTATACAGAACTACATCAGGAGAGCGCGGTGGCCACCGAACCTGCCTGCCATAGGGAGATCACTAGACTCAGGAACATCTCTTGAAAAAATTTCACATATACGACGTGTTGTATGGGCCATTGCTTCATCTTGTTGAAACCAGAAGTCCTTAAGGTTGTGTTCTTTCCGTATTCTTCAATTTTTAGGCGCAGAAACTTCTCCAACATTTCGCAGTATCGATCTCAAAAAAAAATAAGAAGATGGAGTAGGACACAATTAAGAGGATTTTTATTTTCAACAAGATAGATCTACAACACGTGAAAGTTTGAGATGTTTCTGGGTCGATCTATTTCCCTCACAATTTTACTAATTGTGCATTAAGGGTCGGTTCTACAATTGACATTTAACTGGAGAATAAGGCTATTCGTGGAATACGTTTGAGATATTGGCGTCAATATCTCAAACTTATTCTACAAATAGCCTTACTCTCCGGTTAAATGTCAATTATAGAACCGGCCTTTATAGTCGGTTAAAATTCTAGTTGTCGTTCCTCAATCCATCCCACAGTTGTGAAAAACTACTATTTCCTTTAGAGGAATGATGCTTAGTGTGTATAGAGAACGTATAACACACTTGTGTTATTTCGTTTTCATATTGAACTAAATGGAAACATGAAAATGACTATTCAAGAAAGTAAATGATGACCTAGATTTTTAATGGTCGCACCAGTATTTTTAATAAATCGTAAAAATTCAACCACATAATTTAATATGTAGAAGTTATAATAAATTAAACAGAGTGGAAGTTAGTAACAGAAAAATTATGATGCATAAAATCTCGTATTATATTTTATGGCCCTACGTATAGAAAAGAACCCATATTTTACAGACATTGCTGATTTCGATTCGTTTTTATACCTTCCACAATGACCTACATGTCGTAGGCTAGAGCAACTTTCCTCCATCACCCTATACCATTATATAAAAATATTGAATTGTTTTTCAGCCGTTTAGAAAGTAAATCACAATTTGCTCCGTCGCAGTTCCCTATCCATTTACGGCTGGATAACTTCCCGGAAACGATTTCTTTTCATATTATATTACGAGCGTGCCTTAAAAAATAAAATTTAATTACATATATAGCTCCATAAAATAAACTACACTGAAAGATTTATGAAATTGAAATGAATTGTTGCGCGAAGTGAAGCACACCGCAATAAACAAGCCGACGTTGATTGACAATTGCTATTGTCTTCCTCTTAAGAGGCACGCGTTTCATAAAGTTTGATGCAATAAGTTAAATTGAGTCCCGGTGACGTGATCCGAAACTTATTTACTTTTTTTATGTGTAAATAAAAGCAATCTTTTATATATAAAGGAAACAGACGTCGAGGAAAAATACGAAAGTTGCTTTGAAGGTTTCCCACTTTTTCTACTGGAAATAAATATATAAGAATTTTGTTGTGTTGTTGTCATAAATAATTCTGTCTATCACAAATCACTCAAGGTTTTTGATATATAAACAACGTTATAGATTTTTACTTTCCCAATGTAGCAGGACTGTATAAATAAAATATCACGAAAAAAATTACATGTTAATTTTGACTCTTCTTGGTGTTTCATTATTAATATAACCGAAATAGAATATCGTATATGTATATATATATATATATATATATATATATATATATACATATATATATATATATATATATATATATATATATATATATATATATATATATACATATACGATATTCTATTTCGGTTATATTAATAATGAAACACCAAGAAGAGTCAAAATTAACATGTAATTTTTTTCGTGATATTTTATATATATATATATATATGCATGTGTGTATGTATGGATATGTGGCTATGTCTGTGAACACAATTACGGGAAAACGAATGTATTCATCGGGAAATTTTATATAAAATGAATAATTTAGTAAATAAATAGTATCTTTATAATTTTTATTTAATATTAATTAATTCATTCATTAATTACTATAAAATCTAGAATAATACCTAATTATGAAAAAAATAATTTATTTAACATTAACATACTTCTTAAAAAAATCGTTCCAATGAAGAACATTTAATAAGAAAATATAAATTATGATATTCAGCATGATTGAATAGTATAATCGAGACTAATACATTATTGTATTAAAGATTATCAAAATACAGATTTATTTAATTTCAGTATAATAATCGTGTTGCTTATATTAGATGAAACAATATAATTTGTTAACAAATGTTGAACAAATCTACTAAAGAATGTTAATTCACTCGAGATTCACACAGAAGTATTCAATAATTATTCACTACCGATAGATATAGATATAACAATTTTGAATACACAAACCTTTTGTAGTAATATTTTACCATACAAAATTGACTAGTAATTACAATGGCCTAAATATACTGCTAAACACTAATATTATTTGAACATTAGGTAAAAAAAAAAGTATTACGGAGTGGATACACAAACCATTTATTCTAATATTTTACCGTATCAAAAATAACGACTGTCGCCTAAATATGGTTTCAAACACTAATATTATTTGAACATTAGATGGAAAAAATTGTGATACAAATTTGTATTTGTATTTGTTAATGATAGCATTCAAATGTGTAATCTGTTATCATGACAATTCATCAAATTACGAATACTTTTACTTGATTGTAAGAGATTGATGAAGTAAAATGAAATAGGACATCTAGATAATAAAGGTGAACAGTATTATTGAACTTAATATGACTCAAATTTTATGAATATTCATTAATGTGTATTATTAGTTAGTAACTTTTGTTTGTTACAATGATATATTTCATTAAAGTTTGCCCATGGAGTAACAACACATTCTAACATAAACTAAAAGGTTAAAATCATAATGATTTCATTCTTTGTGAAATGATCATGATTTTAAACTTAATTTAATGTTTTGAAATTCCACGCAAGCATTGTTTCAAAAATTCCCGGAAAAGCATGTGACAAAAGGTGCTTTCGATTAACATTACTAGTCGCCCCATGGCTGTATCGCTTTTAGTTTTGCGGTCGTGTGCCGGGACGAGGTAGAATTATACGCATCGGGGGGAGCGACTTGCACGACAAATAGAACAAGAGATAATAAGTCCAGCACACAGTGATAAACGAAAACAGCTCAAGTAACCATTACAGCTCTGATTCATTACGTGAAATTGACGTACAATTATAAATCTATTAAAACAAGTTCAATTTAAAATTCATTATACCGTACAATATTCCACATTGATTTGTACTTAATTTATATTTTTTATCATTTATCAGACATCTTATGTAATTTTATAATCAATACCATATTTACTTGCAACACGCAACATACTTTATTCCAAGTCATTACTATACGGTATCATTACCTCAAAATTGCCCTCTACAAACACAGGAGACCTTTTCAAATAAACTTTTTCAAACACAAAACGATCCTTCGGTTTTTGCCATCACTTTCATTAATGCAGCCAGTCAGTTGTAATAGTGTTTGCACGCTCCCAATGATTAACATCGCAGCTGTGTTCGTGAGCTTGATTACTCGATTCCGAGCATGTATTTTATATGCAAACCGCCCCCTGATTCGAACTGAGGTTTTATCATTAGGATCATATTCAATTGAAACTATATATTCAATATGTGAGGGGAAAAGTATTTTGATTAACTAGAACTCGTATGCATGTGATGTTCATTCAATACACATTGAATGCATAAATCATACACATATGGTAGAATCACATAAATTAGATGGGTAATATTATGAATTTAATATGTGGACATTAAAATTGAAATTATATGTTATCCGTTTATATCTGTACAAGTAATATATCATAAAAAATTTATTTAATACCAACGTACATTACAAAAAGATGCTTCAGTCAGGTGTTTATGTAAAATGATTTATTTTATTATAATAAAACTGTCACCTATACAAACGACCAACGAGAAAAAAAAACCAAACTAGACTACAACAGCTCCAAAGACTGGCGCTATAGGGGTGATGTGCGCGACTCCTGCGGCAGCAATGGAATTGATGTTAGATCTTTTCCCATGACAGAAACAAGTAGACAATAAAGGTGTACACAGTGCTCTCAAACTAGGGCTTGGACCTCAGGTGCCACTTTCGATCCTGTCTAAGGTCGGAACTAATTATAGTAATAGTGTCTGACATAATTCATAGTTGAATTCGATTCGAAGAGGCTTTTGAAGTAGGCATTACTAACCGCCACAGTAGCACTCGAAAAATCGTACAACTTGCGGAACAGCAATGAATAATCTAGTACACAGACACATCGAAGACTGCAGAAGGTACCGGACTTGGCATACATAGCCTAGGATATCAAGAATCGATGGCAACGGGCCGAACGCCTACTATCCTGCAAGCAGAAATCATGGCTCTTGAGAGATGTGCACAAATATGCCTATAAAGACGACTCAAGGGAATGCGACTACATATCCTTGCAGACAGCCAGGCTTAAAGTTGCATGGCTGTCTATAAGGTGGCTAAAAGCCTATAACTATGACTCTAAAGTGATCTAGAACTATAAACAAACCCTGAAGCATCTAGAAAAAGGTAACAAACTCACTCTGATATGGGTACCCGAACATGAGAGAAACGAAATCGCCTAAAGTGGGGCTGAGGCTCCCTTTATGGGACCAGAGCCAACATGCGGGCTCACAAGATACCACTACAGGAAATTTATCTAAAAGTGGTAGAAGGTGCAAAAGCAAGCATACTGGAGACATACTCCAGGACATAGGCAAGCTAAGATGGCTACTCATTAAGTACTCGGCACTAGGAACAGTATAAATGCGAAGCCTCTCAAGAAATGAGATAAGAACTATCACAGACATTCTAACGGTACACTGTCCATTTAAGTTTCACCTGCATAAAGTAGAAAAAGCAGACAAAACTACCTGCAGACTATATGAATCGAACATTGAAACTGCCCAGCACTTAGGCAGAAAAGGCTTGAGAATGATAATCTAACGACTCTGGAGCTAAGTCATACTAAACTTCGTCCGATAAGTGGAATTCCTAGAAGAACAATAGAAGTAGGGTAAAGCACAATAGATCAACATTGGTCGCAGTGCAGAAGCTAGAATTAGCCCTTTCTAACAAATATTATTCCATCATAAATATATATACATACTTGATAATTTATTGTGAATGTTTCATTTTGAGACAGATGGCTTTGATTAAACTCCCCTTTACCCGGCAACTTCGCCCTGACGGACCTTCGGTCTACGATCGACAACCTTCGCGCCACATGGTGTCTTTATGGTCTTTGTGGTAAGCTAAGTGCGCACGTGGTTTTGAGAACTGTAAGGATTATACCTGACACTTAGGTAAGGTTTTTAATTATTGGAGTTGTGCTTGTGCTTGTGTTTTATTTTTAACATGGTATATCAGCTAAAAATATAAAAACGTGGGATCTCCCTCGATCGGTGGCCATTTCCTCGCTTGGGTGTGGTCCCTGGTGTTGAGGGTTTATGTTTATTTACAGGTTACAATAAACATTTACAACGATACGTTTATTCACAGACACTTGCGATATCAGGCAGTTTGAGCTACCCACCTACGCCATCCCACACCATGTTCCGTTACAGTATAATTATATTGGATTTCATCCTTACTAAGGTTATAAAGACAATTAGAGCTCTCATCTCAGTTATGTGGGAAAAGGATATTAAGAAAAATACATATCTACCAGACGTTCAGAGCGTTATGATATATGGGGTGGAGGCGGTCCGTGGCGCAGTGGCCTAAGGCGATGGTCTGAAGCCATTGCGTAAGGAACGTTGGTGGTTCGAATCCACCGCTAGCCGGGAATTTTTCCACAAAGAATTAACCCGGCTAGCATATCATGGATGTTGTATGAGGCACAATAGGTCCGTGAAGGGCCGCAGTGCATACAGCCCAGGGGCGGGGGCTGTACTCACCGTAAAAAAAAGATATATGGGGTTACAGTTTAGGGAAGAATTTTGAAATAAAATTATCGTGCATTGCACACTTTTTCACACTTTTATGGAAACTTGTGTATTCGAAATTGAAACATAATAACGCATTTAATTTAATTTCCAATTGTAGTTATGACCGTATGCTAAAAATAATGCACGATCTAATTTAGAATTAGATATTTATAATATTTTACTCATTCCTTTAACATGAGTAAGTAGTTTTTAATACTGCAAAAT
Organism: Lordithon lunulatus; assembly: GCA_963942505.1. Classification (NCBI taxonomy): domain Eukaryota; kingdom Metazoa; phylum Arthropoda; class Insecta; order Coleoptera; family Staphylinidae; genus Lordithon; species Lordithon lunulatus. The sequence continues at coordinate 45,907,532 of OZ012671.1, forward strand.
AAACTAGGATTCGAGTGATAGTAAGTAATGCGTTAAAGCGCGATCAAATAAACTTTATTTGTTTTCCATTTAAAATTTACATTTGGCATCATTAATCTGTCTCGCTTTCATTGTGTATTCTAGCTAGACCGCATATAACATCCTAATGTATTTGCGTTTCATAAATAAATTGATTATGTTTTCGCTCTTTTCTATATTGCTTTGGAAAAAGTTACGTGAAGTCTAAACTCATGTATTAAATATTTTAATAATGACACGCTAATGATATTTGCTTGGTTTGTACTTTTTAATATTGATTTATAATTCAATATTTTAATGTAATTTCTCTGCTACGGATATGTAAAATAAAATATCAATACACTGATTGAATTATGACTCATGGAAAATTATGAATTACATTAAGTTGATTGTTTAATGTGCACGATAAATTATCCACAGCTGTGGCATACAAAAATTATAATTTATAATCCTAAACCTAAATTTAATAAGTACCAGATTGACTTTAGTTTTCACTTATAAAAATATCTGATAATTTGAATTAATAAAGTCCTCGTTTCCTAGCAAGCGGTGTTGATAAATACGGTCCTTTTTGACGTCATTTACACATTACAAGATATGTTTTAAGTACATGTAATTGAATAACTCACTAGATTCTAGTATAAAAAAAAACTTCTATCTTTATAGGGCTATCAGCCGTGAGGCTTTTCCGCCGGTCAAGGGAGAAGCTCAGAGGAGTTTAATCACCCGGTATTTACCTTAACTTCATAGAAAACCTCTGAAAAACTGTGAAAGGTGATTCGCGAAAATTCGCTCCCCGCTGGGGATCGAACTCAGGCTCCCCAATCCTCAGTACGAGACGGACGACGCCTCTAACCACTCGGCCACTGAGCTGGGTCTTCTAGTATAATTAATGAAATTTTCTCAATATACCGCTCTCTCGATTACCAGATTTATTTAAATATATATAGAAGAAATGTGTGACGTCAAAATGACGTGAAATATGGCCGCTTTTGTCGACAACGCTTCCTAGGAAACCAAGGCTTAAGTAAGGATTATAGGCTTATTAAGGCCGCAGATGCTCAGGTTTTTTACACAAGCCAGACTATGATGGTAGATTTGCGCAAAGCAACCACCCCACACACGCTCAATCCATCGTGCAACATTTTATACAGTTCAAGTTGCTTTGGCCACCAGTTCAATGGCTTCCCGACTACTTTATTGTCTTCTACTTGTTTGTACAACTAAAAGAAGGAATGATAAAAAAGACTGGCTGCTTATGACAAATATGTATTCTTACATAAAAGAGCCTGTGAGAATGAAAGTGGTGTAAGTCACATTTGAATTGTTTTGAAAAGGAGAAGATTTTGGGTTTGCTATTTATGTAAATCGACGTGGGTCGTTATAGATTCAAAATCAATTTAGGACCGATTCTACAATTAACAATAAACTGGCGAATAAGGCTATTCGTGGAATAAGTTTGAGATATTGTCTTTAAAATCTCAAACTTATTCCACGAATAGCCTTATTCTCCAGTTAAATGTTAGTTGTAGAATCGGCCCTTAGTCATAAATAAAAATATAACTGCATATGTCGATTTACATAAACTTTTTATACAACCCAGGTAATAACATATGGTAATAACCGGTAATAACCGTCAACATGCATGAGCATGTTGACGGTTATTACCATATGGTTGTGCATTTCTAATTGATGTGGTGCCGCCAGATGGCATTTAACTTTCCTCCTAGGGGATTAGTTGTATCATTCTTATTTTTTTGTTTACTGTAGCTGTCTTTGTTTATCATTGTGTGCTACTTCGGGCATATTGCTTCTTGTTCTATTGGTCGTACAAGCCGCTCCCGATGGGCATAATTCTCGTCGCGGCGCACGACCCGATACTTGGAACATTCAGCACGCCACGGTGCGACTAATAATGTTAAACGAACGCACCGTGTAGTTCGTCTGTTTTAGCTTATTGTATACAAATTCTCCATTTTAGACCCTTTTTCATTTTGATAGGACTCTTATAACTGAATTTTAGAGCATGTTATTGTTTGTTTGTTGCCCTACTAATAAAGATTGAAACAATATCACAAAGTTATAAAATGAAATGAGTTTATTTTATTTTTTCATTAAAAAAAAACACTACAAAGCATCACCATCAAAGCGTACATAAAAATAACAAATCAAAAAGCGCCCCTCAGATCAAATAAAATTGAATTGTTTGTTCGCAGGTGGCGAACATTAAATCTTTCAGGATTGGTTTAGTAATTGATTTGTAACATATTTAACGTGTACTAGATAATGTTGGATAATCTAAATTTCTGCCAACGGTTGTGGCTTTAATATTAGCTTAACGGCATCAACTTATGGGACATACGTGACCTAAAATGGTGTACATAAAATTCTCCTGAGCGCGACATTCCTCTCAAGAGACGAATTGACCTGATTCTAATCTCACATAATAAAATTTTATATTTGAGAATATATAGTATGCTTAATGTTTTATACAACAAAAAAATAATCAAGTATCGCATGCGGGATGTAAGTACCACTCCAGTAAGACCATTGAAGTAGCATTTTATGTTAGTATAATACATTGTAAAAATTCTAGAGTGGGAATCATATTGTATTGTTTTATTTGTTACTTTAACATACAAAGTATGAATAAAGTATTGTAAATCTGCAAAAAAAATATTAGGTAAAGTGTATTTTACATAAAAATAAATAAATAATGCAAAATTAATCATTAGTAAAGCTTAAAGATTTTCATAACAATATGAATGTAATAAAAATAAACGTGGACAATTTAAAAGCTTAATTATTAAAGGATAAGACCCACTCACTGGCCGAGTGGTTAGAGGCGTCGTTCGTCTCGTACTGAGCATTGGGGATCCCCAGTGGGGAGCGAATTTTCGCGAGAATCACCTTCCACAGTTTTTCAGAGGTTTTCTGTGAAGTTAGGTAAATACCGGGTGATTAAACTCCTCTGAGCTTCTCCCTTGACCGGGGGAATAGCCTCACGGCTGATAGCCCTATAAAGATAGAAGATTTTTTTTAAAGGATAAATAAAACGATTTTTTACTTTGTTTTTTAACACACTTCAGTTACACTTTGCAACTAGTTTCGGCCAAGCTCTAGCCATTTTCGAGCTCCTCCGATGACTAGTCATCGGAGGAGCTCGAAAAAAACAAAGTATAAAATCGTTTATAATATTATTTTTCATTTAAAATCAAAATCGAATTCTTTTAACTATTATTATCTTCTTCATTAGTCATTTCTTATGTAATAGAACGGTCACAGCATTATTCCATTTAATTGCAATGATGCTATCATATAAGCACAAATTAAACAGGTCTTTTATTAGTTGCATTAAAGTGCTTCCTCCTAGCTTAATATATTATATGACTATATTATCCTTACCCGAAGACTTGTTTTTCATGAAAGAGAGAACGTACACTGAGAGTAATAACATTAAAATCAAAGTTCATTCACGGTAAAAGTTTGAGGATGGTCAGTTATGTATGATTTGAACAATATCAGCAGGATGCTATCATGCCTACGTTCCTCAACTTATTAAGTAATTGGAAGTGATCTACTTTATCAAAGGATTTACTGAGCTACATGTAACCAGAGGCTACCCGCGTATTCAACTAGATCGTTCTCCATAAAAGCCAAATTATGTTCAGGAGGAAAAACCATTTACATGAAAAACAAATGGCCATTTTTTCGGAAATCTTTGAAAGTAAAGACCTTGAAGAAAACTAAATGAAAATTAAATAACTTTGACCAAGAACTTGCTCTATAGATTGAAATTATGTGATTGAAAATGTACCCTCAGCTAGTGATTTATTGAATATTATAGTTAACTGCTAACGACAAATGATAAGTTTTAATTACTACAGATGAAATCATCATGACCTAGGCCTTTATCCAAGTTTATATCTTCTGCACACTCGACAGAACATAAAACAAATTAATGATGCATTTTTATAGCAAGATAAATAAATATAATATTCATTATTATTTTTTAAAATATTTTAATAGCTACTACCCTAGTCCAATATATTAATTTTTTTTTTTAATTATTTAATAGCTACTCTAGCCCAATATATTTAATATTTAGACAATTTCTTAAAAATTTAAATTATTTATTAAATTATATTTATTATATGTTTTTTAAATTAAATTTTATTAAAATAAATTAACTAAGATGATAATTAAGATTATATAGTAACTACTACTTTTGACAGAGATAATAATACACATACGTTTTGTAATTTATGTTGAATTGAATTCTTGCCAGCCACACCCACGTAATTAGTCATTAACCTTCTACAGAAGTACTTGCAACGTTTACATATTACACGCACAAACCATAAATTACTAAAGTAAAATATTAGTTCGCATAGCTGTGATATATTAATGGATGCAGTGTGCATATTGTGTATGGCTTCTGTCCAAACACGGCACATAATTCAACACAGATGCAGAAATTTTATCTGCGAAGCCATTCATATGATAAGTTCAATGCCAAAGACTCAATTTTATTCGTCTAGAGCGATAAATTAGAAAGAGCTTTGTTCTCATAAATTGTGAGTAATAGTGTAATATTTTACACATTATTTTTGTAAGTATTTGAATTCATAAATATGAACATTTGAATTTATAACATATCATATAAAAATGCATTCGGATTTTCTGAATTTAGTAATTAACGTTGAGTGGCAGGAGAAAATGACTGAGAGCTTGTACAACTCTGGTTATGTAGTTACAAGTACGGGGGAAATCCCTGAGCTATATAACTCAAGGGTTGGTAGAGATAGGAGGACACAGTGTGAATGGAAAGAGCGAGATGTGGTTAGATCTTTCGAATTTTACTACCTTACCACATAGTACACACGCGATGTATCCTTGCCCCATCCATACATTCCTTCCTTTTTCTTGAAAGAAAGGAATGTATGGATGGGGCAAGGATACTTCGCGTGTGTACTATGTGGTAAGGTAGTAAGGGGAGTAACTTGTGGTGGTACCTTGGTAACGAAAGTGAGAGTGAGAGTGAAGGCAGAGTGGGCGAATGATTGCAGAACGATGAATGGTGAAGATAAGATAGGAAAGCCGTGGAAATCTGCAAAATACTAGCATAAGGGAGATATATTTCTGTTCTATTAGAGATTATGTTGAGTCTATGTTTTTACTGTAAGGATTATCCCAAATAAAGATTGTTTTCAAGAAGTTGAAACTAAACTGTACTATAAAATATATAAATAAGTCTTAAAACAATATCTATATATATATATATATATATATATATATATATATATATATATATATATATATATATATATATATATTGTTGTAAGACTTATTTATATATTTTATAGTACAGTTTAGTTTCAACTTCTTGAAAACAATCTTTATTTGGGATAATCCTTACAGTAAAAACATAGACTCAACATAATCTATATATATATATATATATATATATATATATATATGAGCATATATGAGATCAGGACATAATTGGGATCGGACCTTCATTAATGTGTGCAAACAAGAATAAATCTTCAAATACTTGACTCGGTATTTGATATGATAATGGAAGCATGGATAAGGAAATTGATGACCAACTGGGGAATATAAGGAGAGTGGAAATATTATTTCTTTGTAAAAAAGAATACCAAAAAATATACGCACATAAATAGTGAATAAACTAATAACACCAACATTAACTTCCAGCTGCGACACGTAGACTATCACAAAGAAACAAAAACATGAATAAATGCTATGGAAATGAGATTCTTTAGAGAGAAAATCAAAACAAAGAAGGCAAATAAGCAACGAAATTACAGATAAAAATAACCTGAAGAGAGAGTCAGTTACCAAGAAAAAAATACGCAGACACAAATGAGATGATTTAAATATGTGTGTAGAATGAAAGATGACAGATATACCAGACGAGAACAATAGTGAAAAGTAAGAAGGTGAAGCCGAGGAAAGAATGCATTGACAATATCAGATACAAAAAGGAAAGCAATTACATGGACAGAACTAAAACAGATAACACAGGTTAGAAAGTCATGGTGAAAAATTATTAAAAATGTACATAATATATATTTTATAACGTATATCATTAGAGCATTACACCATAAGGTAGACATGCATTTAATTAAACAAAACAAAAATTTAAAAAGGGCGACTCTTAAATTTACTACACTCAATTAACTATATTTATAGTATTACAAGTAGTACTGAATTAAATGTATTCCATTCTACAACGTAGCTCGTATTGATCAATAATATTTAATTTTAGTAATTCGTGTTGCCGGCACACTGCCATAATACGATAAGGGAATCAATAATAGTACGCTGAATAAAATATTGTCGGCCACACTTTTGTTTCATGTCTAGCAAGAATTTACCGGTACGTTCAAAACTAAAGTTTATATGGCGGCGGGCTATACGTCAAAATTATATATGTGCTATCACCAGTTTAATAATGCAATTCGTTTTGATAGCCTGGATAAGCTGCACTACTTGCTAGTGTATCACGTAACGTAAAGTTATTTCCCGGCGATGGGTACTGCATAATTTAGCACTTCTTAAATTGCGGCATCGCGGCAGCGAATTGCAGCGCATATCAAATGTATAGCTCTGATTGCAGGGTGCTACGACCTTTAAAATTAAATATTTATATGTTCGTGAATATAATACGGGTTGCTATAATTATTTATATACAAAATAATAACCTAATACAATTACAGTCGCATTGAATTAAGTATAATTTACTAGGAAAACTAGAACCATATACACTTCTATATAAAATGAGTATAACCTTATTAAACTACTAGGTACTACGACTCCCTATAGCGGATGAATTTATTTAATAATTTTAATAGCCAAAAACATAGTAAGTAACAGAGGAATCAAACGGTAGGACGAACACAGGATTACAATGAAGAATTGGGGAGGAAAAAAACACCTTTAGTTGGCATAAACAACTACAACAAATCAAAACCCAAGTATATAAAATTTACATTTTACATAATACAGAAACAATCCATCCTACGAGGGTCAGCAGAATCTCTCGCCCATCCTCTTCCACGACAGCTTCCTGCAAATGTTCACGCCATTTCCCATCCTCACTTAGCCATTCACTCACGTTTCTGCAATCCCCCACCTACTCATCGTTCACACCCTCACACTCGTGGCTCGGATATCACCCTTACTATACAATACACACGTGGTGTACCCATGCCCCATCCCCACTTTCCTCCCTCTTCGTTCCGACCCACACGTCGCACGTGTCATGCACACCTTTTCCTTTCTACTCAACCCTACCCTGGTTAAGTATCCCGGAGATTTGCCCCGTACCTTCCACTCTACATACCCCGGGTTGTACTCTCATTCAATAGATCCTGTCGCTCTTGCCACTCAACATCACACCAAAATACGGTAGATAGGCATTCGATTAATATAATAGAAAATAGAAAATAACACTTACATTACGAAATCCTTGAATCCTATGATTTTTTTGTAAAGGCATTCAATAGATTTTTACGACGTGAGAATATTTTAATTATTAAGACAATAAAAAAAATCGGGTTTATTTCGACAATTTTGGGCATAAAACGTAACAAAAATTGAATTTTTTTTTCCGGAAAATTATCGCATATTTCCACAATCTTAGTTTGAACACGTTTTCGGTAAAATAAAAAATTAAGTGGCAATATATAGGAACATTTTAATGAAAAACATTTGAAAATTCAGCAAAAATATGAACATTCTATTTGAATCATTCTATCGAAATTAAATATATTTATGTTTACACTCATTATAATTTCCAATAACAAATTCAATTAATACACATTACATTACGGACACAGTATCCGCCTCAATCAGTCTAGAATGTGTTTAAATGATAAAAACAAAACAAGTTGCCGACATTCTCTGCAAAATGTCTCCAGGATAAACTTATCTCGGTTCTAATTGATTTAAAAGCACGGGCACATGTTCCACATGCTAGTCACATTAATCTCCACGTGAACACAGTACAGAATTATAATCTACACTAATATCTAACAATATCCTTCAGTATATGTACACCGACAATTTGCTTTATATAACACAACGACCATATATTACAGGATAATAAACAATTCTTATATACACCTTATGCGCACTATTCTACAGCGCTTAATTAATGACCGCCCTTAACAACATTGTTCATTAACGATATCAAAACGCGCATTGTTTGTGTCGTTGATTAGATCACCCCCTATAGACCTATACAATCAAACTATGCACCTTCAATATTATCATCGAGATGGAACCTACAAAGTTTCAAATGATTTATTAATTAATGCATTCTATGTAATTAGAGCAACCGCGACACATTCTGAACTGCGTTACATAATACCACATGATATTCATGAAAGTATGCGTTGAAATATGTCTCTATAAATGTTGAATGCCGGGTGACTGGAGGGTTAGAATTGGTTTGGATTGTATATAGACGAAAGAGTGTTAGTGATAAATATTATATGTATTTCCTTTATCATAGGGTTGGCGACGGATTCACTTGAATTAATTATTTAGTATATATCGAACCGTTTGTTTTTTTTTACTGTACCTTACGAGGTATTAAGGATACTTATTCCCGACACGATTTGGAGCGTTTCAACCATTCCATCCAAGAGAATTTTCCTCAAATTACATTTTTTTTTTGTAGACTGCACTATTTTAGTCCTTGACATGCGGTCACGCATATTATTGCATAAATACAAAATCAAGACAAATAAACTGAACATATGGCATTAACTTATGGTGGAGAATTAGAATTTAATACAACTAACCCCCTAGGAGGAAAGTTAATCCGCCATCTTGTGGGACCACATCAATTAGCAATGCACAGTCATATGGTAATAACCGTCAACATGCTCATGCCATCAGGATCAACGGGTAGTGCCCTCTATGGAATAATATTCCAACAGAGTGCTTGAGATATCAGCACAAGGCCAATCTTATAAAACGTATATAAGTGTGAATCCACCTCTACTCAAATGTTACATAGTTGCGTTGCGAGGATATAAAATTATCCAAGGATACTTTTAAACTTTATAAAATCAGTAACAGTTCAATAGCTATTGATAGATTTATAGAACGTTGGTGAATACGGACGTTCTATAAATCTATCAATAGCTATTGAACCCATAACTATTCGTTGTTATAGCAACAATAAATCAATTATGTAGGAAATGTAATTACTTTAGATTCGCTCTATTGGAAACACTGACAAATTAAAGAAAATGTGTCATCAAAGCTCCAATCACAAGCGTTATTCAAATTGTTGACATTTATTTTGACCATTTCTGTCATAATTACATTTTCAATTTATACATTCAATAGCTTATGCGACCTAGAAAGTTTATGGGATGTTGGTGAATACGGGCATAAATGAATTTAAAAAAAAATCAGAACTAAATTTTACACCTTCAAAGTGTCTAAAATGTTCATACAAATGTACCATTTATAGACCAAACACATTTTTTTAGATCCTAATAACTTTCGGTTAGATGTCAGATTTTGCTCAAATTTTCACAGGGTCGTTCAAACACGAGATCTCAGCCGATTTCCAAATTTGGTCGCCATTTCCCGGAATTTTGTTCAAAGACGTACATACATATACACTGACATTTTCCAAAAATAGCCATGAAACGTCAAGAAAAGTCAAAATTAACAATTCAATTTTTTTTCGCAAAAAAGCAATACCATCTTTATAAAGGCTCTTTACGGTCAGTAATACTGTCAATATTTTAGAATAGACAGTATTACTGTATGTTTTATTACTGTAATTATTCTAAAATATTGGCAGTATTACTGATCCTGTGATGTATAGTAATGATGGAATGAGGAGAATAATTATGTTTATCCGGATAAATACTTGATAAATATTGAAGGAGGATTGAAACAATGTCAGTATTGTTTCAATCCTCCTTACTGTATACTGTACTGGGAATGACAGTATTATTGACCGTGTGCAAGCAGTGCTGTATTTGGAAAGTAAAAAGTTAATCAAATTACACATTATCTATCAGAAGTTGTAGGGCTTTAATATTATGTTTTATTATTATAAATAATGTTCAGATTAATATTATTATTTTTTTAATTTTTTTTTTAAAAGGGAAATGTGAATTTGTTATTTAATTAGTTTAATATATTAAGTAATGTACACCAGTTTATATTTCTTTGTTATTGTAATTATGGAAGGTATATGTCGGAGCCAGTGATGTATATGCAGGGCGATGTATTAATCAGATGTATCACATATCGTGATGTTTTATTACTAATAACAATTAGTATGGTCAGGTACTTAGTCCGGTAATTCCAGAGTGTGCTCTTTGCAGGATATTATTCAATGCACAATAAATAATAAATCCTTCGCCACAATCAACTAACACATTTTATTAACAACTGAGTAACTAACTTAAGACACTGATTATACAATAACAATTATAAGAACTAATTACACTTATTCTAATGCACTTATAGTCAATAGTGAACCTTTCTCGAGAGAAACGGTCCAGCATCGAAATTTATCATTTATATTTGTAATACTTTCAATTAAACTCTCCATCTATAAAAAAATATGTTACGATTGTTTTAAATTTAGTTGTTCCTTTTTTTTCTGTGAAAGTATTGCTTATTGGCAGGAATGTTGTAAAAGGGAAGGATTTAATTTTTTTTATTACGATTGTCGATGAAAGTAATTTACAATGTTTTAAAAATACGGACCACCAGTATAAATTATTTTGAAAATATATATATAATAAACCTTTATTGGCATTAACAATCCTCTACACAGTATGTAATAAACTTAAAAATAAACAAAAATTATACATCTTTTTGTATCCTTACAACAAAATAATATAATAACCCACCATTAGCCATTCCATTACAGAAAAACAAAACAAAACAAAAATTAAATTAAATTAGAATTTGATATTCATATTTACATAAATTATTATTTGTAAATTATAATGCAATTCTGTTTTCTAATTTTAAGAGAAAAAATTGTTTGAAAAGCCATACAACTTTCGCTAAAGAAAAGCTATAAATAGCGTGCACTATCAATTTCACTACGGCTTTATTTTACCACCTCAATAACGGTAGCAACACTTTTAATTAATTAATCATCCTACAGGTGTGCAAGTTTGAAAGGTTATTAATTGCATTCTTTACGACATGAAATTAATTACGTTTGTTTGTGCAAGAACCGCGACATGCTAGAATTGGACATAACAAAACGTTCAGCGCCACAACAGGAACGGCTCAAATATTATTCGCCTGCAGGATTAATGAAGCCGAACTACCGCAATTAAATTTATGTTGCGACAGCTACTAATTAGAGAAAGATGAATTGGAATTAGCAATGTATGTTAGTAATAATTCAGAAAACTAATGATGTGATGTATTATAATAGTGTGTACGTTTGGTTGTATTAATTATGTTTGTGGTTTTAATTGATATGAATAAGGTTAGGTTGATGGCGCTGTCCCTAATATATAATAGACATATAATATATAATGGGGGTATCAAAAATATATACCGGATGACTAACCCAAATATCTATTTTTATTTATTCTTATCGAAAGCGGCTCGGCTTGTGTTGAAGATATTTGATTCCTGGTTCCGCTGTTCCTGGATTCTTGATATCCAGCTATCCCTACATATCTTTTATGGCCTCTTACTGCCTTTACCAGACGGGCATCTTCCATTCTCGTTAGAGACACATAACGAGAATGGAAGATGACCGCTTTCGATAAGAAGAAGAAATAAAAATAGATTTTTAGGTTGCCTCATAAATGCTAGGTCATCCGGTATATATTTTTGATACCCCATTATATGTTATATGCCTATTTTATATTAGGGATGGTGTTCGTCCATTGTTCCTGGGATATTGATATCCAGCTATCCCTATATCTATTTGATAGCCTCTTACTGCCTTTACCAGATAAACATCTTCCATTCTCGTTATCTGTTGCTTCGTACCAATCTTGCACTATCCGGAGTGTTACATGTGTTCCTTTGTCTTTCATGCAAACAAATATTGTACGAAAGGTCTACATTTTCACGACTCTCTTATCTCTACGGTTGTTTTCGCTGCAGATGCTTTATATGTTCTGGTTTTACTCTCGTTTGATTTGTGTTTTTTAACCCATCCTGAAAGGTAATCGATATCTCGATAGAATAATAAGCTAAATTTTTGAGTTACAGTTAATAGTTCAGCCCTATAAAACAGCGATCTGTCAAACATCGCAATCCAGGGTACCTTAATAGGAAAAGAATCATATTTAACCATAATAATTACGATATATATATATATATATATATATATATATATATATATATATATATACATTTGTATGATAGTGTAATTTTTTTTTCGAGGTGAAGAAACCGAAACCTTAATTACGATATGCATACAATTGTATAATAGTGTAATTCTTTCTAGGTGAATAAACCGAAACCTAAATAATTACTATATGCATATATTTGTATGATAGTGTAATTTTTTTTTTTTCAAGGTGAAGAAACCGAAACCTAAATAATTACTATATGCATACATTTGTATGATAGTGTAATTTTTTTTCAAGGTGAAGAAACCGAAATTTTGAACGAGTGGACAGCTGCAAATACATAGGACTACACTCTAATGCTTCAAATAAGAAACAAATCGCTGCTACTATGCTCACATAAAAACATTCGAGTCAAACATTATCTGAAAGAATGCTAAACAAAGATAGAAAGAGGCACCAGTGGGACCAGTGGTAGCATATAGATCAGAAATATGGAACATTACAGAATCAGACAAAAACTCCCTGCGGGTATTCGAAAGACAATTTCTAAAGAAATCTTCGGCCCGGTAATAGTGGAAGACGGACCAGGAGAAGAATGAATCACGAACGACAGGAGTTTATAAAGGCAGAGGACATTAAGTACGTATGATTTTAGCTATAACTTTTATACTATCAGCTTTTTACACATTTATTTCTTCTACTACCGCCCCAAATAGTTCAAACTGGTATTCGATGAAATGTTCATATTCGTACACACACTAGCAATCGATTTAAATTTAATCCATTCATATGTTCGTTATAGATCTATAGGTGTGGTGATTATACAAATTACATACTTAAACTAACGTGCGGCCACCGTTTTGTCGCTTTATGGGTTTGACGCTAAAGACCTGATTTCCTCGGAGAGTGGTCGTTTTAAAGCGGCCGCTTGTGACGTCATTTACAATCACAAAAATTGTTTACATATATATATATATATATATACATATATGTAATTGAATAACTTACCATAAATACTGTAATTCATTGCCTTTTTGCATTGGTTGAGGTATGACTCTTTTTGAGAAAACATATTCATTTATATACAGGTACAACTATCATTGTGACGTCAAATGACATCAAAATCCGCCATTTTTAAGCGACCGCTTCTTAGAAAATCAGGGCTTAAGCTTCTCGATGTGTAATATCCTTAGATTATAGTGACTATATATCACTCGTCACCCTGGAGTTAAATTGTTTTTTAACATATTATACAGATGATGTGTCTATGTAATAATGTCTCGCTGTCGCGGCTTGCATTTGATGTGTGCGGCATATACCGCCTACCAAGCGAACATCCACTCATACGAACATTTGTATATATTTGTCATGCTAGAAGCAAACACACAGCAAAGCAACGAATGCGCCTACGTTCGGCCCATAGTCTGTAGGGAGCTTAAAGCTTCGAGGACACCAACGCGAACATGTGAGTGAACACTGCGAGCTGCAAGATACGTGAGCACCAGGGATGACAAAAACCGAAATTATTAAATAATCACGATTTTTAGATTAAAAATGTTGCCAACAGTGAGAACTTTATTAGCACATTAATATTCTCCGCGTGCATCAGATTTTATGCATAACATAACTTTTCATTTCAAATATTACAAGAATGGTTTGTATTAAAATCTATGGACATAATTTCTACAAGTCTTTGTGATAGATGTTGTTTGTAAAATTAAATATTCTGATCAAGCCAATGCACATGACTTTATCATATGTATCATATTAATTATAATATAATTATAATAATATATAATATTATAATAATAATATATAATGTTATAAAAATAATATATAATATTATAATAATAATATACTTATTATAGAAATATAATCTTTTTTATTAAGAAAATTAAATCAAAAACAAAATAAAAACATGCATCGAACAGAAATCAAACAAAGAAACACAACCACGAAACTAGACGAAAATCCTGTGAACTGTGGACCCAGAGACATAAAACAAACAAATACACAGAAGCACTGACAACAGACATTATAAAACAGTACAACCAAATTCCACAACAGCCAAAAGATCTTAATCACATCGCATTCAAGCTAAAAATTTAATTCCTTCTACATAACAACATATGGAGTAAAAATGGTTAGATGGAAAAAGCATACTATATACCTCAATGCCAATAGCATTAGATGAAACTACTTCCAGGATTCTTAAGGTGAAGAAAGAGGGACGAAAAGTCACCACAGGGAAACATCTGTATAATGAAAAAAAAATCATTTTTTCATTATTTGTATCAATGTTTGCAATTGTTCTGCAAATTTGTATATATCACAAAATTTTAATTGTAATTCCCCATCATCCCACAAACCTTATAGGTGATTTTATGACAGAAATTGCCAAAACAAATGTCAAACATCTTGAACAGCTCTTGTGATTGGAGCTTTGATGACACCTTTTGTTTAATTATTCAGTGATTCCAACAAAGAGAATCTACAGTAACTACAACCCCTAGATAATGTAGTTATTGTTGCTATAACAACGAATACTTATGGGTCCAATAGCTATTGAAAGATTTATAAAACGTTGGTGAATACGAGGATGAATAATTTATTATTATATATATATATATATATATATATATATATATATATATATATATATATATATATATATATATATATATATACTATTCTCGATATTTTACTTTTACAAAAAACACACATTACAGCGTATGTAAACATGGAAATGTTGATCCGGTTAGTATCCTGTAGGAGCACAGTGAAATGCATCGATACTTGGAGTCCTAGGAGATTCTTCAGGAACCTTGGTCCGTTTCTATTATATCCTAATTTCGCAATCCCCACACTTTCACTCCATACAACAATTTTGGATTTACACACGCATCCCAGAATGTCCTTGGTGTCTATCTACTCAAGTTTATCAAGTACCATCCGCACGGGGACTACTTGATGATTACTGGTGGATGACCAGTCATCTGCAATCTTTATATTTCTATACCATATCCTTACCATACCCCCACACTGCGGCCCTTCACAGATCTATTGAGCCTCATACAACATCCATGATATGCTCCACCAACGTTCCGTACGCAATAGCTTCAGACCATCGCCTTAGACGACTGCGCCACAGACCGCCTACTACCATACCTATCCTTACTTCTACTACTTTATGCCTCTCTTCCTTTGTCGTTTCTCTTACCCGAAAATATTTTCAATTATATATGTTTATATATAATTGAAAATAGCGGAGAAATATTAATACACTCCAAACTAACAATAATTAGAAAAAAAAACGAATTATCTCTTGCAGTTTGTGAAAAGATTTACCAGTAAATAAAAACGCTGGGAAAATATATTAGGGACATATAAGGAAGTTAACACAATGCCTCGAACCCCTCCAGTGGGTTGGGGCGCTGACTCGGCTTGCAAGATCCACCAACCAGTAGTAGTTTCATTTATTTATTGGCTTTGTGCTTGTGCACATTTATTATCATTATTTATAACATCAAGGCTATTACGTTATTGGAGATAAATTTTGCAAATGTATGTGTAACTAGTGACTAAAGAGACGACCGGTGAGATTCCTGTTATACTAATTTTCTTTATAGCATTTGAACAGACAAACATTAAAAATAATAATATTTTCGATACCTCTGTCCTCCTCTAATCCAATATTCGCATTAAAACCCCTGATTTTAATATAGAGAAGTGTATTCGGTCTGATATATGTGCTGTTGTAATCGTTTCGTAGAATTGTCCAGCAAATTCCTTGTATGAAGTGCTAGTAGGAGCATATGCTTGAATAAGTTGGATAGTGTATCTTTCATATTTTACACTATGTACATAACTATTTTACACTATGTATATAACTATATTACACTATGTAGATAACTATTTTATACTATACAGATAACTATTTTACACTATGTAGATAACTATTTTTCGCTATGCAGATAACTATTTTACACTAGGTAGATAACTATTTTACAGTATGTAGATAACTATCAGAGATTGCACACATTTTTCTGACAAGGTTTTACTTTCTTGTTAACAAGAATCGCTATTCCGAATATGTGAAGACGTATCAACGTTTCTTTGGTAGAGCAAGTGTCCTGATTTTAAAGTTGCACATTTATCTCCTGGTAGTGCTGTTTCGTTTATACCAAGAAAATCCCGTTGTATCGTCCTAATTCTTATTCTAGTATAATGACGTGTCATTCTTTTCACATTGTTCATGTATTATATGTATCAATAAATATTCTTCTTGCTTTGTGCTTTGAGTTTATCGGTTTCTTGCCTCTCCCAGAATTCGTAAGGCAGACTGACGTGTTTATTGCGTCTGTATGGGATTGTGATTGACCCATTTACCCATACTGTATTGGAAACTGATGGTATTAGGGTAACTGGCATTCAAACGCCACGTTAGCCACGCGTGTTGGCGAATCCTGTTTCTAGGGATCACCTATTTTGGGTACAGATGCTTTTTGTAACCACCCATCCTTGGTCAGACGCTACGAGTGTTGGGCCGCAGAAGCACCTCTACCCTACATATTTGTAGATCATGCTCCTATCCTCTGCTTGGGGACGCGTCCTCCATAATTAATTAATTTAAAGGCTCCCCCGATGTTTACAAAATTTTATTCTAAATTCTCATTAATTATTTAGTAATATTTATAATTATGATATAACTAACCCCCTAGGATGAAAGTTAAACGCCATCTGGCGGATTCACACTTTTTTTTATATATATATTATCAATTGCCTTTTACCTTTCGGTGTAAGCTATTACATTAACATTATTATAGTTTACAATTACTGTTGTTTATACATTTGTGAATCCTTTCCACTCCTTTCTGTTCTTCGCCAGTTCTCTTGCTTGCTTGACTGTTTTTCCTTTCTTGATTATTATGTCCTCTATTATGTTGTCCCACTCTTTTCTTGGTCTACCTCTTCTTCTTTTATTTTCAGTTCTTGCTTCCCATACCTGTTTTGTTTGATTCTTTTTGTCCATCCTAATTAAATGTTCCCACCAGTTTAGTGGTTTCTTTTCTATATACTTATCTACAGCTTCAATTCCCAGTTCTTCTATGATGTCATCATTTCTTATTCTGTCTCTTCTCGTAACTTGTTTTACTCCTCTGAGATATTTCATTTCCATTGCCTGTATTCTACTTTTGTCCCTCTTCGTTAGCTTCCACGTCTCGCTTCCATATGTCAGTATAGGTCTATATATGCTTTTATATATATTTATTTTTGTCCTTCTGCTGATCTCTTTCTTGTTAATCAGTATATTGCTCAATGCGTGGTATGTTTTAGCTGTGTTGTTTATTCTGTTACTAAGTTCGCCTTCCATTTTTCCGTCTTCTGTCAGTGCTACTCCCAGGTATTTGAATTCTTCTACTTGTTCTATTGTGTGTTGTTCTATCTTTATATTTATTTGTTCTTTCCGGTTTCCTATTACCATCACTTTTGTTTTGTTATAGTTCATTTTCATGTTATACTTTTCTAGGTATCTGTTCCATACGAATGCTTTTTCCAGGTCGATGAATCCTAGGTATGTGTTTTTATTATTTGCAATTATTTTTTCTGTGATTTGTTTTATCGTGAAAATGTTGTCCTGTGTGGATCTTCCTTTCCTAAATCCACATTGCGATTCTTCTAGCGTCTGCTCTATTTTTGCTAGTATTCTTTTGTTAATTGTTTTTTCTAAGATCTTCATACCTATGCTTATGAGTGTTATACCCCTATAGATTGAACATTTTGTCTTATCGCCTTTCTTGTGTATCGGTACGATTAACGATACTTGCCAATCTCTGGGTATTTTATTCGTCCTCCATATTTCGTTTATTAATTTTAGTAGTATTTCATTACCTGCAGGTCCCATATGTTTAATCATTTCCGTTGTGATCTGGTCTTGTCCTGGTGATTTCCGTATTTTCATTTCCCTTATTATGTCTAGTATTTCTTTTCCATTGATCATCTCTATATCTGCTTCCGAGTCGTTCTGGTCTCTTGTCTTCTGTTCATTTCCACCATTTTGTGATTGTAAGTCTTCAAAATATTCTTTCCATCTTTCTAGTATTTTTTCGTTGTCCTTCAGCAATATTCCTTGATTGTCTTGTATTTATTTTGCTTCTTGTCCTTTTTCTTTTCTGTTTAGTTTTAGTGTTTTATAAAATAATTTTTGGTTTTCCTTTGCATTTTTCTCCATTGTCTCTCCGAACTTTTACCATTCCCTGCTCTTTGCTATTCTGACCTTATCTTTTACTATTTTCCTCTTTAAACTGTATTCTTCGTAGTTTTTACTATTTTTGTCATTTAGGTATCTTTGTCATGCTTTTTTCTTTTCCTTTATTTTCTCTCTTATGTCCTGCGACCACCATGCTGTCTGTTGCTTCTTGTTTGTGTTTTGCTTTGTCCCACATGTCTCTTGTGCTGTCTCCAGTATATTTTTCTTTAATTTATTCCACATTTCCTCTACTTCCTGTCTATAGTTGCCCTTTACTAATTTCTCCTCTATTTTGTCTTTATAGATTTTTGCTATTTCTTTTTCCCTTAGTTTGTATGTTCTTATCTTGTTGTAGTTTATTGCTATATTTGGTCTCTGCTTTTTTTATCGCTATCTTGGTAGTCTTCCTTTATTTTCGTCTCTACTAGATAGTGATCACTTCCAATTTCTAAACTTCTCTTTACTCTTGTGTCTATTATTTTGCTCCTTTTCCCTTATTCTGCTAGTACATAGTCTATTATAGATTTTTCGTTCCTGCTTATCACTTCCCTGGTGTATTTGTGTATGTCCTTGTCTTTGAATAGTGTATTCGTTATTACTAGATTATTCATTCTACAATAATCTCTTCTCCATATCTTCCTCTCATCGTGTCATTATCTTTTACTTCGTTGCCGATTCTGCTGTTGAAGTCTCCCGCCACGTACACTTCTCCTTTGGCTTTTTCTGTTGTTTCGTTGAGTTGCTCCCAGAATGTTTCTTTGTTGCACACTTTTTTTAAATTTATATATTTATAACTTCCAGTACATTCATACAATATATACAAAGGGAACAACAAATATGGGAGGTAATGATTAGGTTCGGGTTAGTAGATTAAATAATCTACCCCGGTCTTCCACCTAATAATTTATTGAAATATATGTATGAATATATGATATATACATATACATATATACATATACATATATACATATACATATATACATATACACATATATACATATACATATACACATATATACATATATACATATACACATACAAACACATTAATCATAATAACGGTACATTAATTACATACATATAGTAAAATTACAGAGCCGTTTTCACATATATTTTATATACATACTTATTTAAAATCAATAATAAAAAATTAAGAATGAATGCATATTATCATAATAATAGCTACTAAATTATAAAAATAGTAGAAAATGAAAAACAAAAAAATCTTATTATTCATATAAATTTTTATTATGAATATAATATATTTCTTTATTTATTCTGATTAATTTATTTATTTAATCGAATGCTATCTACCATATTATTGATGTAAGGTTCAACATATGATAAAACTAATTCCTATAGATCTTTGTAAATAATAAATGATTAAAATAATGATGCCGATTACATTTATTTTCATATAGCAAAATATAGATAAATATAACTACAAATTTTCATGAATGCATAAATTATTTATAATGACAATGGATACTAGATAATGATTAAAATGATGACATACAGAGACCTATAGGAGTTAGTTTAAAAATGGCAAATGTGTAAATTCACAGGATTTGTCAACCCTGTGAATTTACACAGTTATTAATTGCTGCATTAAATTATCTTAATGAAGTACTTGTTAATGTCAGGAGCATTCTACGAAATATAATGTTTCTGACCGTCTTATCAAAGCAATTAATTTATAGTTAACGAATTCGCTTTCGAGAAGCAGCAAGCCTCTTTAGGAAAGATGTAATCGGGATCGGCTTATGCGGCAATCTAAATAATAAGGACCTTAACAAATCCTTCCCCTACAATGTAGTATGAATGGAGTCTATTCTTTATTTAGGCTCATACAATATGAACATACCATAGAATAACATATATTAACGTCGCTTCTTTCCTTCCACAACAATTCTATAATCTACATTGGATAGTTAACTTATTTATGTAGAGGTTATTGGATTTGTGTTATTAAAAGCTGCAACTTGTACTAGCCGAGTGAAGTTATCAATGTCAGCTTCCAATTGGTCGGATGTCCTTAAAGACACCTTACACAGTCAATAATACTGCTATTACTAGTACTGTCAGTATTTGCTTCAATATTTATCCGCCAATCAATTATCCGGATTAACGTTAGTATTCTGTTCAATACTACACCGTAGACGTCACAAATGCTGTCAATATTTTAGAATACTGTTAGTATTATTGACCGTGTAAGGTGCCTTATGCTAGGTTTAGACTGCCGAGAAATCTCGCGCGAGTTGCTGTCGCGTATATAAACACCACAGCCGTTTATCAGGACTTCCGTAGACTTTCGGGACTTTTTCCAGACAGCATCACTTGCTAGTCTAAACACTTGAAACTGCACTCGCGCAATAACTTGCAAAACATGGAAACGGTTTCGATATTTCGTCGAGTTAAGTTGCGAGTTAATACTACGATTAACGACATGACGCCTACTGAAAAAATGAAATAGTCGGACAACGATGTACAAATGTTGATTGTATAATACTCTTTAAATTCTTTACGAATATATGTGTCTTGTTTTTGAATCTTTGGGCCAATTATAATTGAATCGATAGTTTGAATAAGCGAACAAGCGGCAAAATAATGAAATGATATTAAATAATAATAATAAATTCCCAACAACCTGTAATATATGTAGCCAATACACCAAGGCGATATGGTTACTACATTACCAAACGTAAATAATAATGTTGTTAATCTTTAAAATTGATTCATGTAGAAATTCAAGCTCTAAATGTCTTCAGTTTCCCCCTAATTTGATTTTTGGATTCTTCTTTAAAAAATTCAATTAAAAATTCATGAAGATCTGATGCAGACATTTGAATGAATTTCTAAACTATCCTGGATCTTCAATTTTTAATTCATTTAATAAATTATTGTTGTATCTCTTCTTAAAATCCATTCATTATCGCTTTGAGATCAATTCTGAAGCTCTAACATTGTATTGTTATTAACTAATGAAGGCCCAATTTATTTGCTACCCATCCTTTGACTTAATGTAATTATAACGGCGGAGTTGTTTGAAATTAGGTCAACATTTGATTCAAATGATTTGTCTGGCCCTAAGCCCTGATTTCTTAGAAAAACAGGACCGTCAAAGTGGCCGTTTGTGTCAGCATTGAGCTACTCCGATCAATGGAAAACAGGGCTTCAAGACTAGGCGATTTTACACTTGATTGTTTGGTACTGCCCGTGGTCCTTTGGTAATGATTTTTTGTATTCGCGTTTTATATGTTCTTGGCTACAAAATATATTTTTAAGTAATTGTACTATTTAGTGTTTTTTATTCTGATTAACATATTTTTGAAACAATATAATTTTATATTTCATGGTAAACTTATTTCAATTTTAAACTTTACATACTAGTGCGAACAAGAGAAAATTGTACTTGTAGTGATAGTATTATAAAAAAATCATTTGTCAATATAAAATTAACTATGCTATTATAAAAATGATTACTTTCAAAAATATACTAAATAAACTTAATTGTTACACTCAAATAAAATCTATACTAGACTAACTGGTGTAATTTGATTAGTTCAATAATCTGTTTAGAATTCTAGCCGCTTTCGGCGAAACATGGAAATGTAATTGTTGTTCAGTAGCGGGATCCAGAATGTAAAGGGAACTATTAAATAATTGCAACTTACTTGTTTCCTGAGATCTATTATTCAATTCGTACTACTCTGCAGATTCTATGCAAATTTAATTAGTCTGGATGTTGGTCCACTTATAACTACTTACTACCGAGCATGCAAAATGACTTATTCTATAACCTTGTTCAAAATGTACGTAAGCGTAAATTCATAAAGAACAGTGCAAATAAATAGTTATGTAATCTATAAGGCACCTCTCATGGTCAGTAATACTGTCAATATTTTAAAATAATAACAATATTACTGTACGATAATATGTTTAAAATTTTCATTATTCTAAAATATAGACAGTAGTACTGATCTTGTAAGGTATAGTAATGACGGAATGAAGAGAATACTAATGTTTATCCGGATAATCGATTACTTGATACATATTGAAGGAGGATTGAAGCAAATACTGACATTAGTAGGAATGACAGTATACTGATGTTTATCCGGATAATTGATTACTTGACACATATTGAAGGAGGATTCAAGTAAATACTGACAGTAGTAGGATAGACAGTATACTGATGTTTACCCGGATAATTAATTACTTGATAAATATTGAAGGAGGATTCAAGCAAATACTGACCGTGTAAGGTGCTTTATTGAGTTACAAATAATTTTAGCAATATACGACAGGTCTCCACTACTATGTGAGATATTCCCATGTGCCCTTTTTTAGTATATCTGTTTAATAGCCAGCTATTTTTAAAAGACTTTTATTGCAGAGTGGCAACAAAATGTTTAATTATTAATATATTTATCAGCTGTAAAACTAAATCAAGAATAATTGTTACTATTACTAGTCTTTTTAAAATAGCTGGCTGTTAAAACTCGAATTGATAATCCATAAATAGCAATAGACAAAGATTCAAAAGGGCACTAATTAGAAATAATTCACATTGTATTAAGGACCAGTGGTATATTGCTAAAATAATTTATAACTCATAGATTAGATAACTATTTAATTATGCTCTACTTTATGGATATATAATTTAGCTCAGTGACCTGGAGGCGCCGTACTGAGCATTGAGGTACCCGAATGAGGTTTTTTTTGTGAAGTTAAAATAAATACCAGGTGACTACTTTTATTTTTATTCAGTGAAATACTACATATTATAGTATTAAACTTAAACATAACTAAAACTAATTTATGATCTCTTTTTCAATTAAAATTCTATTGCACATCAGTGCTAATTATATTGTATTATCTTGTAATGCATTGCAAATCAGATCATTAATTCCGGCGTCAAAGCAATGAGCTGTAAACATAATGCATATTATTATGCGGCATAAATTAAATAGCTGTGGTAAATTGTATAAAATGAAACAGCATATGCACACATAAATGCGTTATAATGCAGCATCGCTGGAATATCGCCAGGGTGGCGATTATCTTAGTTCGCACAAAATTATACTTATGCATTTCCACGTCTTAAATCACTTTTATACGTCGTTGTTTATGTAAATTTAAATATTTCTCATAAGTTTGTAAGGTTCAAGTTTAATAGCGATTTACGGTTCTAGAGTTTAGTTAGAAGGATTGTATTATTTTACAAATATCATTTCCACTTTTTTTTATTGTGATCAGACTTCTAAAGGGACCATAATGTAGGTCAAGGTCCTAAAATCGGCTAATAATATATTATAGTCCTTTCTCATTATAATTATTTATTATAGATTTTAAAGAAATTGCCTAATGTTTATAACAATATGATAAAGTAAAATGGAAAGTCTGTATACCACCGTTTTTGTTTTTCTATTTTTTTTTAAATTTTAAACTTTTACGCTCATATCTGGATATTCCGATTTTAGAGGCATCATGGTCAAAAATAATAATAATGATATACGTAAAAGTTTAAAATTAAAAAAAAAATAAAAAAACAAAAACGGTGGTATACAGACTTTCCATTTTACTTTATCATATTGTTAGAAACATTAGGAAATTTCTTTAAAATCTAGGTACATGGTGCATCATGGTCAAAAATAATAATAATGATATACAAGTTAGTCGCCGAAAAAGAAATACTTACAATCGAAATTTTCCAATTTCCTTCGGCCATCTGATGCACTGATATGTTCTGAACCAGGATCCAAAAATAAATTTTACAAAATATGTTGCATTATTTTTTTATGGACTCAGCCTCTAAAATCGAAATATCCAGATATGAGCGTAAAAGTTTAAAATTAAAAAAAAATAGAAAAACAAAAACTGTGGTATACAGACTTTCCATTTTACTTTATCATATTGTTATAAACATGAAGCATTTTTTTTTCAAATCCAGGAACATGTGAACATGTCGCATCATTGTCAAAAATAATAATTTACGTTACAACATATATTATACAAAAATTTAGATATATATATATATATATATATATATATATATATATATATATATATATATATATATATATATATATATATATATATATTATGATCGGCAAGACATTAATAAAGAATTCCTCAAAATTTGGATTTTATTGGTCACCCCAATTGGTCAGTACATACCCGCAAACAATCTGTCGTGCGCGCGAACCCACGGCGCCGCGCGTTATAGAGGCTGGGATCATAGGTGATAAGTTCACTCCGGTATAAATATACCTGCCCGAACACAAGTTTGAAAGGACTAGACCAAGAAGTTCAAACCAAGCCAGAATATATGAATGCAAAAAAGATAATATATGGAATAATCACTATAATCACGTTGGATATCTTTGGAATGTTGATTTCAGCCAATCTTGAGGTATATTTTTAAGTTATGTTTATTATTAAGGGGATTATCTTTACTGTGAAAATAGACCTCTTGGATTGCTGACTAATTTGTTAGAAGTTGCATATTGTGGGGAATCGAAGCTTCTTTTTTTGAAATCTCGTTTGTTAGGTCATAGAAAAGTAGGACTGGGCACCTCGAACGCAGTAGCTATGGACATTTGTGTTACCCATTTGTTTTATTTGTTAAACCTTACTCAGTAGAAATAGTTTAAATACTAGATACATTGTTCGTTAGTCCTTAGATTAGATACTAAACATTATTATCTATGTAATAGTCTACGAAATTCCATTAAAGATCAACCAAACATTATTAAATACAATTTAAAATTTAGAACTTCCACTCATATGCCAATTCCCCCATCAGATAAATCTAAAACTGTAATACAATTAAAAATCCAGAATATTAAACGTCCACTCTGCTGCTAGTATACCAATTCCACTATCAAATAAACCTAAAACTGTAAACAAATAAAACTTCACAATATTAAAATTCCACCTCGCCGCTACGTACATCCGAACAATTTGCATTGACCTATAAAGCAATGCAAAAATGCGAGCACACGCACCGGTATGAAGGTTCGCCCCGATACGAACAAGATGTAAATTGATCAACATTGTCAGGCGTAAATTGCTCTTCACGAACACAATATTCAAGTCAAATCCCCTTTTACCGAACATCTGCCTCATTTAAAAGCACAATCGTTATTGTGTACTTAAGGGCGGGCACATGGAGGTTTTTTTTACACGAGAGCGCTCGCAGTGTTTGCATTGAAGAAATTTAAAAGTGAGAATTTCTCCTTTACGTTTCTCGGTCTCAGGGGATAATTAACAAAGTTTTGCGGGCATTTAGGGAGATGGCCATAACATTAAAGTGAAAATGAAATTATATTCGTGGCTCTGCTAAACATTAAATAAATTTCTGAATAACATCATAAGACTGTCGACAAAAATGTGAATAATTACTTCTCTGGAATTTGGGAGATTTGAATGAATAAATAATGTGTGTAAATATAACAATAAATTGGGAGCTGCAATGAAAATTAGTTTAAATGACTTGCTACTTTTATTATTTTAGACTAATAAATTTAATATTCTTATTAATATTTACCATTGAATTGTCTACTTTAATATATTAATTTATATATAGATAGGATACGTATTTCTTTAAAAATTATAGATACCAGCTCGAGGGCTTTTCCGCTGGTAAAGATATAGATCATATCAGAGGAGTATAATAATAATAATAGGCTTTATTGTCCTACAGAACATATTCCATTTACAGGACAACAACAAATATACAATAAAATTTAAATATATTATCTATTTGCCTTTTACCTTTCGGTTTAGGCTATTACATTTACATTACTTAACAATTTACTTAACAATTATTGTTGTAGTTTATACGTTTGTAAATTCTTTCCACTCTTTTCTGTTCTTCGCCTGTTCTCTTGCTTGTATAACTGTCTTTCCTTTCTTGATTATTATTTCCTCTATTCTGTTGTCCCACTCTTTTCTTGGTCTACCTCTTCTTCTTTTATTTCCAGTCCTTGCTTCACATACCTGTTTTGTTTGATTCTATTGTCCATCCTAATTAAATGTCCCCACCAGTTTAGTTGTTTCTTTTCTATATACTTTTCTATAGCTTCAATTGCCAATTCTTCTCTGATGTCATCATTTCTTATTCTGTCTCTTCTCGTAACTTGTTTTACTTCTCTGAGATATTTCATTTCCATTCCCTGTATTCTACTTTTGTCCCTCTTCGTTAGTTTCCACGTCTCGCTCCCATATGTCTTTATAGGTCTATATATGCTTTTGTATATATTTATTTTGTCCTTCTGCTGATATCTTTTTTGTTAATCAGTATATTGCTCAATGCGTGGTATGTTTTAACTGTGTTGTTTATTCTGTTACTAAGTTCCTCTTCCATTTTTCCGTCTTCTGTCAGTGCTACTCCTAGATATTTGAAATGTTCTACTTGCTCTATTTTGTGTTGTTCTATCTTTATATTTATTTGTTCTTTCCGGTTTCCTATTACCATCACTTTTGTTTTGTTATAATTAATTTTCATATTATTAAACTTTAAATAATTTAATTTAAATAACCATCCGATATTTATGTAAACGTGACAGAATACCTATGTAAAACTGTGAAAGGTGTTTCATTTAAAACGGGGTTTCAACTCCTGCTCCCCAATACTCAATATGAGACGAACAGCACTTCTAACCACTAGTCCACTGAACTACTGAGTTCAGTTACATTTAAAACGGTTCATTAGTTTGGATGATTACTATTTATATGGCTCAGTAGTTTTACTATCTCTTTTACCACCTCAAAAAATAACTTAAACTTTCAAATATTGGATTGTTATGGCGTCTACTTTGTGATACTGTGACTTTTTACTTTGTTTTTTATCACACTTCAGTTACACTTTGCAACTAGTTTCGGCTAAGCTCTAGCCATTTTCGAACTTCAAGTTGTATATACGTTTCTGTACCTTTTTTGAATATAAAATTAGTAATTATAATTTACTGACAACTCTATATAATATAATTATCATTGTTGATAATAATTGTATGGCAAATACTCCCGATATTATTCCTAAAGAATCTTTATTACTGCATAATAAGTAAATAGTAAGCATGATGACAATGTTAATGTAATTTTATTGCCCTATTTGAAATTCTTTAAGTGAACAATCGCGCTCATGCAAAACCGTTGTATTTAACTACTTGCTCAAAGCTGTTTCAGAATGACTCATTATTAATGACGAGTAAAAGCTTACTAATGTGAAAAGCTTTTAAGGACGACCACAAATGACAAAAATATTCATTACACGTCGCATATCAGGCGAGGGCGCGGAATACATTATATATAACATTAGAATATGGTTACATTTAATTATGATTATGTAACTTATACATAAATTCATATAACTCTCCCATACGAGTCAACATACACAATTTCATATGTAATATTTTTTCATACTGCTGTATGAACAGTGGCAGATTAAACACCGCAACATGATCCTGTAATTTAAAATAATATACTTTTAAAGGAAAATCCAATTTAAAAACACCACATATATTGTTATTGTATGCCATTCGCAAGCCTTTCGGCCGGTAATACATGTATAAAAACTGTATACGATAATTGTATATGCTTTGCAAAAAAAAAAGTTCCACTCAGCGTATATTCATCCTCTTTTTCGGATGTGTTGGTTTGGATGCGACATGCACACTTGGCAAGTTAATTTCCCGGATTTATTATCATCCCTTTTATAAAAGTTGAATGTTGACATTATTGATCCTAACAAAAAAATATGTTTGCGGCTCACCAGCGTTTAGAGATTGAAAACGCGACTGCTGTCACATAAAATATTAGCGAGGCGAGTGAAATATTCAGTTCAGTCACATTCTTGCCATCGGAATATTTTTTTCATATACATATGTTATATGGCAACCGAGTAATTATATTTATGTTATATTTCGTAACATGCCATTTTCAATTTTAAGGGTGTATCATAGTCAAATGCAATAATATAATTTGTTTTTATTTATTTTGTATTATTTATTTGTACATACGGAGATGACAAAACTTCCAAAAATAAATAGAGATAAATGCATTTTAAACATCGCAATAGTTCCTGTAGTTTTACCATTGATTATAATGTTATCTATTTTTTTTTTAATAATAATTTGGTTTATTCTAAATACAAAAAAGGATTAAAGGAGCGTTAAAATATACATAAGAATCATCAAAACAAAAATAAAAACCTGAAAATTCATATTGGTAATTACGACACTTGTCATCTCATAAAGGCACCTTTCACGATCAATATTACTGTCAATATTTTAGAATAATGACAGTATTACTGTACGATAACTTATTTAAAATGTTCATTATTCTAAAATATTGTCAGTATTACTCATCGTGCAAGGTATATTAATGATGTAATGAAGATACTACGAGTTTTATCTGGATAATTGATTATTTGATAAATATAAAAGGAGGATTGAAGCAAATATTGACAGTACTAGTATTGACAGTATTATTGAGCGTGTAAGGTGCCTTATAGTGTGATATATATATATAGTGTAGGCTATTACATTAACATTATTAACATTATTATAGTTTACAATTACTGTTGTTTATACATTTGTAAATTCTTTCCACTCCTTTCTGTTCTTCGCCAGTTCTCTTGCTTGCTTGACTGTTTTTCCTTTCTTAATTATTATGTCCTCTATTATGTTGTCCCACTCTTTTCTTGGTCTACCTTTTCTTCTTTTATTTTCAGTTCTTGCTTCCCATACCTGTTTTGTTTGATTCTTTTTGTCCATCCTAATTAAATGACCCCACCAGTTTAGTTGTTTCTTTTCTATATACTTATTCTACAGCTTCAATTCCCAGTTCTTCTCTGATGTCATCATTTCTTATTCTGTCTCTTCTCGTAACTTGTTTTACTCCTCTGAGATATTTCATTTCCATTGCCTGTATTCTACTTTTGTCTCTCTTCGTTAGCTTCCACGTCTCGCTTCCATATGTCAGTATAGGTCTATATATGCTTTTATATATATTTATTTTTGTCCTTCTGCTGATCTCTTTCTTGTTAATCAGTATATTGCTCAGTGGTATGTTTTAGCTGTGTTGTTTATTCTGTTACTAAGTTCGCCTTGCATTTATCCGTCTTCTGTCAGTGCTACTCCCAGGTATTTGAATTCTTCTACTTGTTCTATTGTGTGTTGTTCTATCTTTATATTTATTTGTTCTTTCCGGTTTCCTATTACCATCACTTTTGTTTTGTTATAGTTCATTTTCATGTTATACTTTTCTAGGTGTCTGTTCCATACACTAAGGTTGTGCTGCAGATTACCTTCATTTTCTGCTATCACTACGACATCATCAGCGAATGCTCGTTCCGATATTTTTACAACTTGCATGTTTTTGTACCCTATGTTTGCTTTTTTAGTTTCTGGTTTCATGCTCTTCAGTATTTCATCCATGTATATGTTAAATAATGTAGGACCGAGCCCGCCTCCTTGTCTTAGTCCAGTGATTGTTTGAAATGTCCTTGATGTTTGTCTCTTGTGTATTATTGCATTGGTGTTGTTGTTGTATATGTTTTGTATTCATTCGACTGTCTTTCTTTCTACACCTCTCTCTTCCAGGATTTTCCATAATTTATTTCTTGGTATCATGTCGAATGCTTTTTCCAGGTCGATGAATCCTAGGTATGTGTTTTTATTATTTGCAATTCTTTTTTCTGTGATTTGTTTTATCATGAAAATGTTGTCCTGTGTGGATCTTCCTTTCCTAAATCCACATTGCGATTCTTCTAGCGTCTGCTCTATTTTTGCTAGTATTCTTTTGGTAATTGTTTTTTCTAAGATCTTCATACCTATGCTTATGAGTGTTATACCCCTATAGATTGAACATTTTGTCTTATCGCCTTTCTTGTGTATCGGTACGATTAACGATACTTGCCAATCTTTGGGTATTTTATTCATCCTCCATATTTCGTTTATTAATTTTAGTAGTATTTCGTTACCTGCAGGTCCCATATGTTTAATCATTTCCGTTGTGATCTGGTCTTGTCCTGGTAATTTCCCTATTTTCATTTACCTTATTATCTCTAGCATTTCTTTTCCATTGATCATCTCTATATCTGCTTCCGAGTCGTTCTGGTCTCTTGTCTTCTGTTCATTTCCACCATTTTGTGATAGAAAGTCTTCAAAATATTCTTTCCATCTTTCCAGTATATTTTCGTTGTCCTTCAGCAATATTCCTTGATTGTCTTGTATGTAATTTACTTCTTGTCCTTTTTCTTTTCTGTTTAGTTTTAGTGTTTTATAGAATAATTTTTGGTTTTCCTTTGCATTTTTCTCCATTGTCTCTCCGAACTTTTCCCATTCCCTGCTCTTTGCTATTCTGACCTTATCTTTTACTATTTTCCTCTTTAAACTGTATTCTTCGTAGTTTTTACTATTTTTGTCATTTAGGTATCTTTGCCATGCTTTTTTCTTTTCCTTTATTTTCTCTCTTATGTCCTGCGACCACCATGCTGTCTGCTGCTTCTTGTTTGTGTTTTGCTTTGTCCCACATGTCTCTTGTGCTGTCTCCAGTATATTTTTCTTTAATTTATTCCACATTTCCTCTACTTCTTGTCTATAGTTGCCCTTTACTAATTTCTCCTCTATTTTCTCTTTATAGATTTTTGCTATTTCTTTTTCCCTTAGTTTGTATGTTCTTATCTTGCTGTAGTTTATTGCTATATTTGGTCTCTGCTTTTTTTTATCGCTATCTTGGTAGTCTTCCTTTATTTTCGTCTCTACTAGATAGTGATCACTTCCAATTTCGTAACTTCTCTTTACTCTTGTGTCTATTATTTTGCTCCTTTTCCCTTGTTCTGCTAGTACATAGTCTATTATAGATTTTTCATTCCTGCTTATCACTTCCCTGGTGTATTTGTGTATGTCCTTGTGTTTGAATAGTGTATTCGTTATTACTAGATTATTTATTCTACAATAATCTAGCATTTCCTTACCATTTTCGTTGAGTACGCCTTCTCCATATCTTCCTCTCATCGCGTCATTATCTTTTACTTCGTTGCCAATTCTGCTGTTGAAGTCTCCCGCCACGTACACTTCTCCTTTTGGCTTTTTCTGTTGTTTCGTTGAGCTCCCAGAATGTTTCTTTGTTGCACACAGTATCATCTTCGTTTGGTCCATACACTGCTATGATAGTTTTATGGTAGCCGTTTCTTTGATCTCTAACTTCGATAGACAAAATCCTCTCCATAATTGCATCCCATTTATATATATTCGATTTCAGTTTTTTATGCACTATACCCCTGCTGCGGCTCTCCGATTGTTATCTACACCGCTATATATGAATATATGTTCCTTGTCCATTTTGTACTCTCCCTTCCCCTTCTTTGTTGTTCTGTTACCACTAAGAAGTCTAGTTCAGCTTTCTCAAATTCTTCTTCCAGCTCTTTTTCCTTTCCATTTATACTCCTGATATTCCAAGTCCCAATTTTCCATATTTTTCTTTTTTTTACTGTACTCTTTTCTTTGTTTCCATTTATTATGTGTTTGGTCTTCTTTCTTATGTTCGTTGTCCCTTTCCTCGCTGTATTCTTTGTATTTTTGCTTCCGTCCGTTTTCTCTTTTGCTAGTAGTTTTTTTGGATTGGTTACTTTCACCCCACTATCTTTGGCTACGACTCCTTTCTCCTTTTTATCCCATATGTATATTTCATTGTCTACTATAGTGTGATATATAGTTTATAAGTCACTTCATCATATATTTCACTGGATAGAAATTTTCAATTTGTAACACAATTACATGTAAGGATGATTAGGTTAGACATAAAATAATTATATATTTAATGTCTAACCTAATCCCCCTTATCTGTAATTGTGTATATGTGTAAATGAAAAAGAGATTTATAATCTATAATTCGCACTATGAGATGACATGTAAGGATTGTTAGGTTAGACATTAAATATTTATATATTTAGTGTCTAACCTGATCATCCTTGCATGAAATTGTGTTACAAATTGGAAATTTATATCCAATGAAATATATATGAAGAAGTAATTTATAAACTATATATCGCACTATGAGATGTCATAGTCTTTATTGACTATGTAACACAAACATAGTCATTATATATTTAATGTCTAACCTAATCCTTCGCACATATGCAAACCCAGGAAAATTGCAGTATTCTATATAGAATGGGCCATGCATGTTAATTGTACGTAATTATTACTAAAATAAATCATTGATTCTTAAATCTGTCTGCGCTGACTCTGTATTTGCAGTAACTCCATAAGCATAATAGCTAGATGGATGTAGAAATATATGTTTAGCGGCACACATCATAACGTTCCCAACAATATTTATAGCAACATTTCAATTAAAAGCTAATATTAGTTTAGATCATATAGTAAAAGATGTAGGATTTTTAGAGGGTTAATTTAGAATCTACACATTGTTATGTTGGGTGGTATTGTTTGCTCGCTGTATAGTATAACGCTTTTAGACGAGACACAGCTGACAAGATTTCCACCAGATGACATATTTTAAGAACAGGAGTGTCTCACTATCTTCCAACGTCAGACACATAAGTAGTTTAACAAACACAAATGCAAATCAAAAATTCGCATGAATTAATTTTACCCGTATTCTATATTTCATGACTTTCATATTATGTATGAGAAGGAAATGATCGGTAACGAACGAAATTAATTAATTTTTACTGGATCAAGTATTTATAATGGAGCATTCTTAAAAATATTTAAAAAAAAAAAATTATTATAGTTTGAAATATCGCACATTGTGATGTTAAATGTCGTAACTTAGTATAAAATATTTTAAGATAAATGCATTTTAAAGATTGCAATAGTACTAGTAGTTTACCATTGAGTATAATGATATCTCTAATTATTTTAAATAATAATTTGTTTTATTTTAAACGCAAAAAGGATTAAAGGAGCGATAAAATATACATTTCAAAACAAAATCAAAAGCTGAAAAATCATTTTAAAACGTAAAAAAGCATCATAGGCAGTGAAAACGGGGAAAAGTGAAAACGAGAAAATATGAGGATGTGAATCGAACCGAATCGAAATGAAATATAATATTTTTTAATTTAATATTAATTAATTAATTCATGCGGAAAATCGTGCCTGTTGAAGTCAGTTGAAGAGCGTACTCTTCGTTATAGGGACTCGACCGCCGACCCCTATTAGTTCACATTGTTTTCATCCTGGCATAAAATAGAGTTGGCATTTATTTATACAATTATTACTCTATTTATCCCAAAATAAAAAAGACACCTTACACGGTCAATAATACTGTCAATATTTTAGAATGATGACATTATTACTGTACGATAACATGTTTAAAATGTTCATTAATCTAACATATTGACAGTATTACTGATTGTGTAAGGTATAGTAATGATGAAATGAAGAGAATACTGATGTTTATCCGGATTAATAAGGCACCTTACACGTTCAATAATAATGTCAGTCCTAGTACTGTCAGTATTTGCTTTAATCTTCCTTTTATATTTATCAAGTAATCAATTATCTGGATAAGCATCAGTATTATCTTGATTCCATCATTAGTATACCATACACGATCAGTAATACTGGCAATATTTTTGAATAATTAATATTTTAAACATGTTACCGTACAGTAATACTGACATTATTCTAAAATATTGACAATAATATTGATCGTCTAAGGTACCTTATAAGATTATTTGATAAATATAAAAGGAGGATTAAAGAAAATATTGGCAGTACTAGGATGACAGTATTGACCGTGTAAGGTGCCTTAAAACTATGCGATGAAATAGGGTTGGGTGGTCGGACCTATATGACGCAGACAATGCTTATAAGGCACCTTACACGGTCAATAATACTGTCAATCCTAGTAATGTCAATATTTCCTTCAATCCACCTTCAATATTTATCAAGTAATCAATTATCCGGATAAACATCAGTATTCTCGTCATTTCATCATTACTATACCTTACACGATAAGTAATACTGTCAATATTTTAGAATAAGGAACATTTTAAACATATTATCGTACAGTAATACTGTCATTATTCTAAAATATTGACAGTATTATTGATCGTGTAAGGTGCCTTTTTGAACTGCTTTCATAAATGTCAACAATTGTTTCATTTTTTTTAATCTAAAGCAATGTTTTCATATTCGATCTAAGTATGCTTATTACTGTTTGGCAATTAACAACAATTGAATTGCATTGTTTTCATTTACAGAAACATTTTTACTTAAGAGTACAATACATGACTCATACGCTTGTTCGCGATCTATTTCAATCTGGCTTATCTCAATATTTTTTGCTCGATCACGTCGCGGCCGCTTGACCGAGCGTCCGACCTCTGCAGTGCGCTCAGTTGTAAAATGGCGGTGGTGCGTGCGTTTCGTAGTTGTTGTGTTCGTGTTAAAAACATACCTGTGTTTCGTTAAGTGAGTGTTTTGGATAAACTGCAGCTACAATGAACATTATGTAAGTGATTACCGTATTTATACAGTTGATTTGTAGATTATTTATTGATTATTATCACACAGCTTGATGAAAACAATATGTGTGTAATCACAATTCTTTTTATACATAGCATTTAGCGTAAACAGATACAAATGTATCAGGATTTATTAAATAAATCAATTAGCTGTAGTGATGAATTCCACACTGCTAATCACCAATCTTGATTATTGTAGTAGTAGTAGTAATGTTACTGTCATTATGTAATTGGCTGTCGACCTTCGGGTCCTTCTGACATGTGTTAGTTTATGTGTTACATACAGTCTTCGGTCTTGCTACTTTCACTTTAATAAGTAGTAATGATAATGATTATTACTTGTATTTTTGTCTCACCAGATAAAGACGACATTTAAAATTTTGTATATTTAAAAAATTAATATAGTCGCATTTGATTGCCAAATGTAATGATATTTAAGGCACCTTACACGGTCAATAATACTGTCAATCCTAATACTGTCAGTATTTGCTTCAATGCTCCTTTTATATTTATCATGTAATCAATTATTCGAATAAACATCAGTATTCTCTTCATTACATCATTACTATACCTTACATGATAAGTAATACTGGCAATATTTTAGAATAATGAACATTTTAAACATATTATCGTACAGTAATAATGTCATTATTTGAAAATATTGACAGTAATATTGAGCGTGTAGGGTACCTTTTTGTCATGTATCATCTATAATTTGTCGTTCATTGTGTCTTTTGGCATTATACTAAAATGTGTGTATATTGTTACATTACATCAACCGTCATAGATGGAATTCTCGATTTAAGCAAATATTTTCTACGTATATGTATATAAATTGCAAGGTTCTTCTACAATAATTCGTGATTGTTAAACTCCCAACATACAAATTGAAAACCTTCTATTGTGTAAATTGAGAACAAATTCGATGTACTGCAAGCACCCACTAGTGGATTATATTTATGCTATCAGATAGATAAAATAATATTGATAGTTCCTTCCATTCTACATTATTTACTTCGTTCTTAGTTAGAATCTATTTGCCTTTTACCTTTTGGTGTAGGCTATTAGTTAGAAAATAAAATATCTATATAAATTATTTTTTGTATTAAAATTAGTAAAAAAAACTTTTATTTGGCATATTCGCACAACACTTTTACAAAAATTCTCCCATTAAACAATACTCTCGCAGAAACAAAAAAAAATACAAATTAACATAAAATTATATAAAATACATATTCGCTTCTGTCTTCTTCCTACACATTAGACCCCCTCTGCCCTCGCCACTTTCCTTCCCCACGTCAGCCTCCTGCAGATTTTCACGCCTTTCCCATCCTCTCCTAATCATTCATTCAGCTTTCTGCAATTTCCAATCCACTTTGCTTTCACACCCTCACATTCATTGCTAAGGTGCCACCATGTGTCGCTTCCCTCACTACACAGCGCACACGTGGTGTACCCCAGTCCCATCCACACTATCCTTCATCTCTCGTCTGACCCACACCTCGCTCTTGCCATGTACATTTTGTCCTCCCTGCTCCACTTATCCCTGGCTAAGTATCTCGGGAGTTTCCTAAGTACTTACCACGATCCAGGGTTGTAAAATTAGTACATTGAAAACATAGCTGCGCACAGCCTCAGTTGGAAATCTTTGTAGAGTAATTCCTCTCCCAAGGCTGCCTTACTGAGGAATATATTGGCAGACATTAGGTAAATGGCTTTTCCATTCATAAGAAATCTCGTTGCGGGAAACTCCCGATTTACTTAGCTTGGGGAGAGTGGAGCAGGGAGGATAAAGTAAGCATGGTAAGAGCGAGGGTTCGGTCAGAAGAGCGAGGAAGAAAAGTGTGGATGGGGCTGGGGTACACCCCGTGTACGCTTATTAAGAAGTTAAGCGGCACGTGGTGGCACCTTATCAAACATTGTGAGGGAGGGAAATCAGAGTGGGCTGGAGATTGCAGAAAGCTGAATGAGTAGTTAGGAAAGGATGGGAAAGGCGTGATAATCTGCAGGAGGCTGACGTCGGAGAGGGCAGAGGGGGTCTAGTGTGTAGGAAAAAGGCTTTTATGTTAATTTTTTGTATTTTAATTTTTATGCATTTTTCCTTTTTTTACGAGAGTATGGTTTATTGGGGTAATTTAGTAAACGGGTAGTTTTGTGCGGATATGCCAAATAAATATCTTTTTTTTTTGTTACGGATACTTCTGGTATTCCATGTCTGGATGCGACATAACTCAGCCATTAGACCATATATAATGAAAGTCAATACAGCATGTACACGTAGCTTGTGTACATTGTACATTGACTTTCATTATTTATGGTCTAATTAATTTTTACTTTCCGAATACATCACTGATGTAAAGGAAGGTATTGTTTTACCGATAACGTGTTCACGTTTTCAAACTAAGATTGTGGAAATATGCGATAACTTTCCGGGAAAATATTTACACCAGAAGAAAGGTATTGTTGCCGTGTACCATTTAGCAAAAAAAAAATCAATTTTCGTTACGTTTTATGCCCAAAATAGTCGAAATAAACCCAATTTTTGCGATGTATGCCTGTCAGTCAGTCAGTCAGTCAGTCAGTCAGTCAGTCAGTCTGTCTGTCTGTCTGTGAACAAAATTCCGGGAAAACCACACAACAGATTGCGACCAAATTTGGCAAATATCTGCGGACACTATTCAGGACGATCCAGCGAAAATTTGAGCACAATCGGTTCACTAACAGCGAAGGAATCACAATCAACACGACGCGCGGAGCATAATTAGGCGCTG
Source organism: Lordithon lunulatus (assembly GCA_963942505.1). Taxonomy (NCBI): domain Eukaryota; kingdom Metazoa; phylum Arthropoda; class Insecta; order Coleoptera; family Staphylinidae; genus Lordithon; species Lordithon lunulatus. Next base: position 45,945,419 of record OZ012671.1, read on the forward strand.
TGCCGGACCATTTAACGCTCACGGTGGGAAAACGGCACAACAGATCACGACCAAATTTGGAAATCGGGTGAGAGCCCGCGCTTCGGCGACCCTGTGAAAATTTGAGTAAGATCGGTTCACTAAAACAGAAGATTTCTCAGTAATAGCGATTTCCTATTGCGCATATCACAAATAATGAATAATATATATAAAGTACAACATTTATTGTATTGATGGATTTAAGCTAACAATTTCTAGTGTTTTGGAGCTGTAGAAGAACTGAAAATATCAAATACTTGTTAAATAATAATAATCAGTCAAGATCTACTGAATTCTAATAACTAAAATATTTTCAGTTATTATAAACAGAGGTGGATATAATCCTAGCCCAACAAAAAGAAATTTTCGTGTATCACTTCAACATAATAATATGTTCGTAAAACTTCAATGGCATATTGTAACTTCAAATTGCGAACCATTTAGTGATACTCTCTTATTTACTCAAAAGAATCAATTGACACAATACGATTTAAGAATTTCTCGTCCCTGAATATATATATATATATATATATATATATATATATATATATATATATATATATATATATATATATATCTTATATATATCTTATTCCTGCATACTATATTATATTATAATGCGATATTAATCTACATAAATTCTTTGGAGTTTGAATCTACATCTGACCCTAATCATAAACTGAGTCTCTCAAGTGATACCGTGGTGACGAGTCAATTATTCTCCAGAGTTTCTGGGTTGCATATTCGTGGGGCTGACTGCGGGAAATTATACTGACGTCTAGGTATCTCAATTCTGCGAGGGCCCATCTCTGAGCCTCCGGGTATCCTTAATCTTCCAAATCCCATTTTTTAGCTTCTAGGTATTTTTTCTGGGCCCGCTCATGACTTTCGTTGGTCAGTGCGTATTCCGATGTCCCTGTAATCGCAATGCCAATTGCAGAAACTCCTCACTTCTGAGTAACCTTATTATTCCAGATGTCTGGCATGGCCAGTCCCTTATAAAATAAATTTAAATATGAAAGGACTAATAATTATCATCACAGACATAGTTATAATTCACAAGGTGACTTATAAAAATGTGTTATTAATAATATTAATACTCTTAATATCCATGAACCATGACGGATGTGGCTAGCGGGGCTCAGATCGACTTATATCGACTCAGGGTCTTATATGGAGATGGGTTGCACCTGGCTGGTACCAGAGCTACCCCCTGCTGTATAGACGGTGTATAGCAATGCTCAGATCGACATATATCGACCCAATAACATCGCCTATAGCCCTATATGGACATAGGTTGCACCTGGCTGGTATCAGAGCTACCCCCATGCTGTATATACGGGGCCTGTCCTCTTCTCTGGGTGGGACAGCATTCAGTTTTCTTCGACGAAATTGACACTCTTATATGGTAGCGTAGAGGGCAGTATCATCTAATTATAATATATAATTTAAAGAAATATATAATATTGATAGTTTTTATAAAAAAAACAATTTTTAGCTTGCACGATACAATAGTAACGATTATTGCCATTACCAAGCCCCACATCACATACTACCGATAATATCAAAATTAATTGACAATACATCTGATTTCCATTACAATATCCATATCTTGCGTCACTATATGTCACAATTTTACCTGAATTGCTTCTAAATGCATTAAATAATTATTGTATTTCAGAAAATGTCTTGTCGCCCGCGATAAGTGCTCTCTAGTAAACGATGCATTCTGCTGCAAACTTTGTTGCGCAAAGTCAATCAAACGGCAACTTCAAAGTCGACATATTCCGTGTGCTTCACATCAAGTCATTACTGCAGATTTACTTGCGTTAAGTTTCATATGATCGATATATAATGGAAAGTCGTTAACCCGTGGCCAGGCGTATAAAATTCGTTCAAATAACCCTATAAATAAACCACATGAGGGGCATTTAAAGCACTTAAAATCGGGTTCTTATAAGCTTCTAAAATTAACGCAACGCCCTCGCGGTATTTTCATTTTACAATTTCGAGTAGCATACGGATTTATGCGAGAAATCTGGTCGGGAAAATTATTAATTTGCGGTTCAATTTACGTGAATGATTGTTATTATTCGATATTGTCGGTCTTATCTATTGCAACAGCGTTAATGCGGGCCGGTCGATAACTATTCAAGCTTACTCTGTTTTATTTTCTACACAAATGGGTGTACATTATACAGACATATGGATAATGCAATGATAAGGATCGTAAATGTTATATCGTTATCATTACAATGGAAAAAGAAACATGTGTCCATTTCGTTACGGAATATGCACGGGAATCATGATTGAATGGCCATGACTATTACTGGGTGTTTTTACAACTTTAAAAACTAAATAAATATTTAAAAAGTTTAAGCATATCGTCGGTACAAAGCCAAAGTGGCGTATCTGCTATTTGATCATTTTAATAAGAAAACTGGATTTAACGAAAGTTGGCCTAACAATTTTAAATTATACTTTTTTTTAAAATTAAATATAGCTTCATATACTTTGTTAAAAAAAAGTAGAGAATACTAACCCTCTAGGAGAAAAGTTAAACGCCATCTGGCGCCACCACATCAATTAGTAATGCACACCCATATGGTAATAACCGTCAATGCCATCAGGATCACCGGGTAGTGCCCTCTATGGAATAATATTTAAACAGAGTGCTTGAGATATCAGCACAAGGCCAATCTTATAAAACACATATAAAGTGTGAATCCACCCCTTAGCAATCTACATATCTAGATTTCGATCTCATCAGTGTAGCTCAGCTACATATATGTTTAAAAAAAGTATAATTGAAAATTGTCAAGCCATCTTTTGTTAAAACCAGTTTTCCTAAAATGAGCAAATTTCAGATACGTTGTACTTTGTACTATATATATATATATATATATATATATATATATATATATATATATATATAAAATTATTTTTGTTTTTCAGACAGGTTTCCAAAAAGTTGTTGAAAGTCGTACAGTTTTGTTTAATATAAAATCATTCTGGCCTCCCTTTCTGCCTAGGTTTTGGGCACATGCCTCTGCCTAGTTACGGTCCTGACAAAATATATAATTAGGGTCGGATCATAGCATAGACAAATCTCTAAGACCCGTTTTATTGAGGGGTTGGTTTTGGATGGAGGAATTATTCGATTTTGTTGAAGAAGTGAAAAAAGAATGCGCCTTGTTATACTATTTTTTTTAAGGAAATTAACAGTATCAGAGTATATATATATATATATATATATATATATATATATTAATAATTAATACATAAAATTTATGAAATATTTAGTATTTAGTGACTTAAATTGACATCGTTACTCGAATCGTCTACTACCCTTTAGATTTAATCAAACGGTTCCATTCGCAAAATCGCTGCACACAAAGTTATAACTTATAACGTAGTTAGTTACGCAACAATTGTCTCCGAACGACAATTCAGTTATTACCAATTTCACTTTTCGCTACTTCTCGGAAAGTTCGCAGCTGGAACACGGAAAGTAAATTAAATTCATCATAATTAATTAATTAAAAGTTCATTATTTCCGACCCAAATTGAAAAGAGTTTCAGAAATTATAAATACATCGCACGATTGAAACCTAATGGTCGGCAGATAATTTAATTCAGAAGGACTCCATATCTTTTAATAGATAAAGAAATCCGTAATTATTGTATTTTTTTGGTACTAATCAGCAAAAAACTCACAAAATGTATATTTCGGTATATTCTATCTTGATAGAGCAATAACGCCCGGTTTCTCCGACGAATCTTAACTAGTTTAAGACCGTCTTTTATTAAGCGTTGCACCAAACAAAAATAGGATTTTAAAACGATAAGACGGTCTTACATTGTAAGACTAAGTAATATCTGCATATGTGCAACAGAATAAAAATTTAAGACGTGGTTATATGTAAGATGAGTTTATATAAGACGAGCTTTAAAATTCGTTGGAGAATCCGGGCGTTAGTATATTTCCTCCGTTAAAGATTTCTCTCTAACAACCTTCTACTTCAACACTTAAATAGATCATATATAAGTGTGAACCCACCTCTTAGCAATCTACATATCTAGATTTCTATCTTATTAGATCTCATCAGTGTAGCTCAGCTAGTGAGGATAAATTCACACAATAACCTAGGGGGTTAGTTGTATCATACTTAAATAGAAAATATCTTAACAAAATGAGAAATTTCGCCCCCGGTGGGGTGTGTACTCTCCATCCTCATTGTTCAAAATGAAACAGGATATTGCATGATATTTATATGATATGATTTTTAGATCAAATCTATCTAATATGACAGCTAATAATAATGTCTTATAAGTATTCATATTATCATTTATTAATATTTTAAGACTACTACTACTAAGTTGTAGTTATTGTATTTGTTACAATTCTGTATCTGAATAGAGAAGCTCAGCTCATGTCGTGTGGTAGTGTATGTGTATGTGAGTGTTAAAACTTAATACTTCAGAAAATCGTACCCGAGTGTCTGTAATTGTATCCTAACAACAAATGGTACCGACTACCCGGACTGGGAATCGAAGACAGACGGCCTAGAGTGCTAACTGCACTACAACGAATATGAATAACATATATTATTATTAATCAAATTCAATAAATCATCCAACTAAGTTAACTCATAATGATGCATTTCTATTCTAAAGTAACACATAGTGAGATTTCTATATTTACTATAGCATTCAGAATTTTAGAAAATAAATAGGTTAATTGGTACATATTTCATGCGAAACTAGCATTATTAACCGGAAGCTCCATTCATCTTGTTTTGCGGAAATGGTGAGCTGTATAATTTGTTTTTTTTTTTAAATACTCGAGCAGTCCTTGCAGTGCACTCGTAATATAAAGTGCTCTTATAAACATGGTGAGGCTTTGAAAACGCAATAAAGAAATATAAGAAAAGAAAATACTTTTATGAAACGTGTAATAAGTTTTAAAATGCCTTGCTTTTTTTTTGTTTAGCACAAAGGAAATTTTAGGTTTTTTTTTTAAATCAATAATCTGCAATCGATCTACTGAACACATAGAATGAAAATCGAACTGAACACATTTAATGAATTTTAATGGAAATGCTATTTCAAGTTACCTTTGCTATATTATTTCGCACAAAGCACGTATATAATGGGTAATGGATGAATTTATGATTTGTTCGGTTTGGTTTTATGTGTGAAAGATTTATAGTGCAGCGTTAATGTTGAGAATTTTTGTTATCAATAAAAACTGTAAATGAAAAATATATGCCTGCATATAATTGTAATAATATTCACAGAAACGATAATTTTTATTTTTTAAATATAAATTGGGTGTTCGATTCCTACATAGATGTTTCTTTTTATATATTATTATTATTATTATTATTATTTATATGGTTACTATTAAACGTTTTGATAGTATAGTATTAAGTGTTTTGAAGTAATAGCAATGTTTTAAGTAAAGTTTTCATTTTTTACAATTAAAAAAAAACAGTATTTATTGTTTTATATTAAAAGTGAAAATTACTTACTTAAGGGGTTATATACCTTTTTGTGCGGAAAAATTGAGGAAAGTTTGAATTTTTGTAAAGGTATGTAGCAATAATTTTTTTACATCAAAATTATAATTTATTAATAGTACGGTGTTTAGTGAAAAAAATAAGTATTAGTTTATAAAAAAAAAATCATAATTGGCGGAGTTATGGCCCTTTCCCCGAAACCCTCTTTTTTTGATGAGGCTTGCGGTCATTGCATCATGAAAGTCAAGCAGGTCAATTGAAATCATAAAACCCAAAAAATTTCACTAGTATAGGGACCTTCCTAGAACTTGAACGATTATTTAAATAAATATTTTGTTTTTTCAGCATACGGGAACGTTTTTCCCAAAAACTTAATGTTTTGAGCTCTAAAAATTTTATTAAAAAATTCGTATTTGCAAAATAAAAATTTATACATAAAAAAGGAATCGTTCAAGTACTGACAACATTAATTACAAACAATTAAAAAAAATTAAGAAGATCGGTCAAATATTTTTTCGGCAATCGTGATCACGGCAACCGCACTTTTGGAAAACACCATTTCGAGATAATCGAGTTTAGCGTGTAATTTTGTTTCGGGAATCCATACTGATTTTGTGAAAAGACGGCAAAACAAACAGCAGAGAAAATCGATAATCGATAATCGATGCTAACGCTTCGGAAGCTCGTATACAACTGATTATAAGGGATTTGTCACAAAACATACGCGATTTGAATGGTCGAGAATGGAGTAGATGTTCCAGGAAACATCGCACCCCGCTTCGAAACGCTGTAACTTTCGATCTATAGCTCGGATCTCCATGAAAATTTAGTAAAATATTCTCAAAGAGTTTTACTTTCAGATAAAGCAATAAAAAAATCGATTTTTTGAAGAAAATAAAGGTATACAACCCCTTAATTAAAAAAAAAATTAATAATAAAAATCATCCCCGTCGAACGGTGGGTATTTACAAAGATCTGAAATTTGCTCATTTTAGGAAAACTGGATTCAACAAAAGTTGGCATGATTTTAAATTATACTTTTTTTTAAGAAAATATATGAAGCTATACTTCATTAAAAAAAGTTATACTTATAGTAAAATTAAAAATTGCTAAGCCAACTTTCGTTAAATCCAATTTTCTTAAAATGAGAAAATTTCAGATACGTCGCATTGGCTTTGTACCGACGATATGCTTAAACTTTTTAAATATGTATGGTTATATATATATATATATATATATATATATATATATATATATATATATATATTTATATATATATATATATATATATATATATATATATATATATATATATTAACTAAAGTTTTCATTTTTTAACATTAAAAAAACAATATTAATTTTTTATATTAAAAGTAAGTGACAAAAAAATAAAAATCATCTCCGTCGAACGGCGGGTATTAACATAAAACATACATACAAGTCTACATATATTACAATACTCACTCAATTAAGGAACATGAATTGGTAGATATTAATATGTAAATACCTTGACATGCAATACTCGTTCTCTCTTTCATATACGGTTTTCAAGTTAATAATATAATAAATCAATGATTAATGTGCTACTATATTAAATTACGCTAAACTAAAAACACTAATTGCTTGAAAAGCTTTTATTAATTATAAAAAAAAACTTCTATCTTTATAGGGCTATCAGCCTTGAGGCTTTTCCGCCACCCAAGGGAGAAGATCAGAGGAGTTTAATCACCCTTTAATTACCTTAACTTCACAGAAAACCTCTTTAAAACTGTGAAAGGTAATTTTCGAAAATTCGCCCCGATGAGGTTCAAACTCAGGCTCATTACGAGACCGTCGACGCCCCTAACCACTCGGCCACTGAGCTGGGTTATTAATTATAAATCACTCAATAATAAAAGGATAATAATTGTTATTATTAAAGTTCAACCTGAGAATTATTATAAAGCAAGATAATTACGGACACGAACTTAGTCAAATTAAGTTAATGGACACTGGCATGCCGCAACAAAAAAAAAAGCGTTTGTTAATTTCAAATCGATTCTTAATTTAATTAGGCTAGTTTCTCTACCGTTTTCTTCTAATAGAAGCTCATTACAACAATTTCGCGTTCGTCCTACTGGTCTACGGATTATAGGGGATATATTCATAGCTATCAAGCAATTATTTACTTATTGAAATACCTGTATGGGATGAACATTTTCAATTATTAAACATTTTGATATTTTACCCACAAATATTTTTCAGACAAGTGTGTATGTGGCCAAAAAACAACAAAATATATGCACTTCGTCGCATAGAACTAACCAAAAATGTCCAAATTTGTTCACACAGTTTATTACATATTATTATGTAACAATTAAATATTATTAATTATAAGAACAATGAAAAACAATTACAATAATAAATATAAAGACTATTTTTTTGAACACGTGTTATATTAATCATATATTTTATTCCTTTTTAAGGGGTTATATACAGTTTTTTTTTAATTTCATTTTCGCAAAGTACACACACAGAAAATTTCAAGTCAATCCGGCGATTAGTTACGCGCATATTTGTAAAGACGTGTCAGAACGCTTGAAAGTAGGAGGCCGGAGCGGCAGCGATTACGTAGTGTTTAGTTCGTTTATATTTTTTCCTGTGATTTTTTCGTGAAAATGAAAGGTTCCAGAGAAATGAGAAAATACAAGAACATACGTAAATTAAGAATAAAAAAGGCAAAAAATGTGCTTAATCCAAAAACAGCTGAAATTGATGAAAGTAGTATTGGTGCAGCTGCGAAAAAATTGAAAATGCAACAGGAAATCTCAGTTCCGCGTGATTCGTCTGTTGAGTATCGAATTTTAAACTTTTATAACAGTGTTCGCAGCAATTTCTGAATACGTGAAGTGTAAAATCTGTGACGAAAATGTTCAGTTTCAAACTGCTTCTGAACGAGAACTTGTAACATAAATTCTAGTCCTTTTGTTGGGCACTCTTATGAAATAAATAGACGATTTTTATTTTTCATGAGAGTTCTCGGATTTTGTGGATTCCGAACACCAAGGTGAGGAAAAAACGCGAGGGCATACTTCCTTGTACGGTGTGACATCATTGATCGGACACTATTCTGGAAAAATCATTGATATTTTTGTAAAAAGTGCCTATTGTAAACAGTGTGAAGCTTGGAGCAAGAAATTCATTAGTGAAAAGTATAATGATTGGTATGAAGGTCATCAACATGATTGCATTGCAAATCATTCAGGTTCTTCTGCAAAAATAGAAGTCGATGCAGTAATTGAACTGTTCAAGGGTTCAGTTGGAGTGGTGTACAAAAATTACAACGGAGACGGTGACTCCAAAACGTACTCCGGGATTTTAAAGGCTGCACCTTACGATGATCTAGAAGTTATGAAGAAAGAATGTATTGGACACGTACAGAAGAGAATGGGCACGCGACTCCGCGATTGTTTGAAACAAAATGTGGAAACAGTTGATAACAAAACTGGAAAAAAAATTTAAAAAGAAAACTCTTGGTGGAAAAGGCAAACTTACTGGTAAAATTATCGATAAGTTGACAGTTTATTATGGCTTAGCAATTAGGAGAAATTGTGATTCCGTTTATAATGTTCGATCGGGCCAGAGTCCAGTTGGCAGCGGGCAGTAGCTGCCAATGAATTATCCACTTTCAAGCATGATTTTACGTCATTGCCACAAGATGTTGCTGAGACTATACAGAATCACTATTGTATTATATGAATGCAATAGAAATTTCACTTGGGCCCAATGCCAAAGAGAAGATGAACAGCGCGCGAAGACCTCCTAGAGGGAAGAATGGTCTGCAGACAACACCAACTCGAGTTATTAGAAGCTGTTGAAGGGGCGGAGGGTTTATTATATGGCCCTGGAATAGAAGACTCGATAAAAGTTGAAAAAAAAATGTTTGCACTATGTAAAGTGCATTTGAAACTTTAAACGCGTTTTTCTCAAAACTGTGTTTTTAAAGTCGGTGACCAAGATTTCTCAGAAACCACTCAATCCATCAGTCTCAAATTTTTACCCAAGCCTCTTAAGTATATTTTTTAGTTATTAATCGAAGGTTTTTTCTCACCGATGAATATTTCTTTTTTTATAAACAATTTATGGCAAAAATATTGGTGATAAATCGATTTTTTATTTTGAGAAGCCGCCATTTTGTCAAAAAAAATATTGTCCTTCTTGCTTCGATTAATTACAAGATCATACATTACTTTAACGAAATCCGTTTGGTTTTTTCATTTTCGATGATCCAGTCCAGAGATATCGTGGTCACCGCAAGGCGTTTTTTTGAGAGGAGCTGTTGGACATCAGCTATAGCAGCTTTCAAAATTATTATTGTTACAAATAAAAAATGTTAAAATACAGTTACATGTTACCGTAATAGTTAAAGAAATTTTTACATTATTAAATTTAAAAGATTTCTCAGGAAAAATTCTTGAAAAATCGCCTTTTTTGGGCCTCCTGACTGTATATAACCCCTTAAATAATGAGTTAATCTGATGGGTTTAAAACTAGTAGCCCATATCGATAGAGCACGCCCTCCCCGGTCTCAAAACACGAAAATTACACGTAAATTGAAAAATTGTTGTTAGAAATCAGTGCTAGCTCAAAAAAATTGCTTCAATCAATTTTTTTTACCTGGCTGTATTACTGGTTAACGCTACTATTTTTAGGAAATAAGCTTAATTTAATTCTTAAAATTTAGTAGAAAGGGAGGCAGTGATGAGGTCTTGTTCAGAGCCGAAAAATATTACAGCACTGTCCACACGTGCTATTTACAACACCATACCACGCTAAATAGAAGTCATATTTACATCGAATTCGTCTTAACATACTTGGACACATATTATTCAATACACTTACTAAATATTTTAGTCATTTCTCTATTTAAGCGAGTGTACTAAGGAACATTTTAACTAACTAGTTATAATTTATATTTGATGTTTCTAATACGTAATTACAATTGCTTATACAGTCTGTCCCTAAAGTATGGAATAAATTCGATAAAACCTTAATTTATAATTTTTGCAAAAATTGCGCGGACACGTCGATTTTTAATTTTTAATTGCCAATTTTTAATGAGTGTCAATTTTTTTGGACCATTTTTGAATGTGCAAGGATGTCATCGAAAAGTTTTTCAAATGACAACCCAATTTATTTATTACGCATTTTGACCCCCGTAGTATTCATCGACGTTCCATAAATCTATCAATAGCTATTGAACCCATAAGTATTCGCTGTTATAGCAACATGAAATACGCTATCTAGGGAATGTAGTTACTTTAGATTGTCTCTATTGCTGTTACTGAATAATTAAACAAAAGATGTCATGTCATGCTTATCAAGGTGTTTGAGATTTCTTTTGGCATATTCTGTCACAATAACGTTGTCATTTTATATTTATTCAATAGCTTATGGGTCCTATAAAGTTTATGGGATGTTGGTGAATACAAGCACGACGGATTATTTTTTTGCGATAAGGGATGGATATTATGATATAAGTTACAAGAGAAAAATCAGATTGAAAAAACTTGAAATGCAAAATAATAGTTGATTGTTGCGAAAATCACAAATACATGTTTTATCGAATTTATTCTATACTTTAGGGATACCCTGCAGATTCCATTTAATGACAATTATATATATATATATATATATATATATATATATATATATATATATATATATATATACCGTATAACCGTACTGTAAAATAATGAAGCATGTTATTACATATTACATAATCGAAAGAATAAATGATTACTATTATTTAAGGGATACTTATAAAAGAAGTATAATTTTGCAGTAAACAGTATAAAAATTACACAAAATAAGTTACCCTACTACATTTCTAGTGTGCTTGTGGATATTTTATGAACAGATTAATGTATGAACTGTTTAACCCAACTATATTTGAGCCAGTAATCTGAATTGTTTACATGCCCCGCAATCCTTCCAAAAGGTCCCGAGGGAAAATAGCCAAAGTAAGATAACATAATAATATTCGGAGCACATACACACATGTATTAACCCGTGTGTAATAGATATTTAAATCAACAATACAACAATACAATATTTGTAATTGTATTAGTTACGCTAGTTACTAGCTATCGACCACCCTGTGCGCTAGGTCTTGCTACATCAAAAAATCTTCCCACAGTATCGTCGGACCCAGTCCTGGGTATGCGACCGTCCAAGGGCAAACTGACTTTTGTCGCCCTATTAAATTAATAATTAACTATATTTTCAAGAAAAAAAGGAAAGCATTAAATTTTTTGACAGTGCCTTTGTCAAACAGAAATTTATAATTATTATCTACATGACTGGGACTACTATACTAAGAACCACCTTTATTCTAATGATCTTCATTATCCTCTTGAATATCCTTGCTTTTCTCGTGTGATGACGATGCTTATATATTCTCCATTTTATTAACAATAATATCAACTTATCTGGTATCGGGTTATCAGTTTCCAAACCCTGAAGGTCCGCGGCCGCCCCATAATTTGGCCGCCCATTGGCGGCGCCCGTGTTGATCCCGCCAGGACCGGTTCTCAGTATCGAATATCATATCCTAATGATAATGACAACATATACCAACAACCTTAATTTACGAGAGTGCAAACCACTGCACCACGCAAGCGTGTTCTTTGTAATCTTATTATTGATAATAAAAATATATATTTTAAGATATGATACATATGATACAGATGAATATAAAAGTACACATACTTAACATGGATTGAAATATGTCTATAATTTTTCCGTATGAAATTCTCTCAGCGTGTACGGTTCCAAGTTGATTTAGAGATATCTAAGTTGTTTTGAAAATTATATTTTAATTATGATAATAACACAATTCGAACAATTGTTTCCAATCTTATTGTAGAGGCGCCAAAAGCTACAAAAATTAGATTAAAAAATGACATATAGAACAATTATAATATAGTCTACACCAGCTATTTTTGCATATATCTAATAAATTATTTCGATCTTTCTGGGGCCCTTCTGGGCCCCCCTTGCGTTTGAGCCCTGGCCGCGTGCCCCTATTGCTTAGTTACGGCCCTGATTGCATTTGTAGTTTAGTTGTATATGGTATGTATACTCAGTTCTGCATATCTTTCTACGCGAAAAAAATCTATTTGTACTTTAACTACAACTATAATTTTGTAAAAGTCACAACTCAAGCTGTATAATGCAATAATATAATTACGAAGCAATATTCAGGATTTCATACTGATCTTATACATTAATTTGATTTTTTGGGGAATTTTCCAGTATCTTTTGTCAAAGAATATCAATCAAACATAATGTCAGTGATATGAGAATACAGTAGCCGTCTAGTTTTTGAGTTTAGTTGGTACCCGTTAATGTCACACAAAATAGCATCCCAACAGTTATAGTTTCTGTCTTTGTACCTAAGTTTGTCATTTTGAACATAATTGTGTGTTCAAGATGACAAACACATTTAAGTTAAAATCACCCTGTAAACACCAGACGCACAATATAATGCTGTTAGTGCTGTATGCAGTTAATAATATTAAAAAATTAAAAATTAAATGAAAAAAATTAAATACTATAATAATTTGCATAAAGAAATAAAAACGAAACTAATATTTGAAACATTATTTAAATTTAAAAGAATACTTCAAGCAAGGAAGACTAAATTGAAAAATACCACTACCAACAAAAATACCAACAACTCCTCCACACCAGGCTGTCCAGGTCCAGTGGATTGATTATAGCACTGAGAAGGAGCTAACTATACAAACATTTAATTAAATATATTATTGTTCAAATAAATTTAAAAAAAACTTCTATAAAATTAATAATAAATAAAACGTATCACAAGTAATAAAAAAAACAAAGAAAAATTCGTTTTATTTATTATTATAATGAAGTATCACAAGTAGTATCACACACAAGTATCAAAAGTAGAGGCCGATTCAAACCAAATTCTATAAAATTATTCTAAACAATAGATATACTTATACGTTTGGTATATTAAATTAATAAAATTGTATACCACGTGTGTTATGTTTAAGTTCCCAATGTGGGAACTTGGTGCGACATAGAAATTGAAATTAATCTGAATTGGTTATAAAATGTAATTTTCTTGTAGCATGAAAAGAATTTTAATTAAACCGCTTTGGCATTTTTCGTATTAAAAAACTTACTTTATTAATAAGACATTCTTGCAGATTCCAATTATATTTTTTTGTTTGAAGATGATAAAAATGGTGCCTTGAAAATATAAAATATTCATAATCAGATATAAATGTAAATGTTGTAATTTAGGCCCTACCTACATTACCGGTTCTGTATTAACTTGTCCATTATTTTAATTTAAAGATGCAACTGCTCAGATCAGCGAATAGACTAAAAAAAAAATTGCATACAATTTCATTTTGCATTTTTTAGTTAAAGTAAAATTATATTCTACAATTCGGGCCATACGTACAGCAAAGACGTCAGCGAATAAACTAAAGAAAAATTGCATACAATTTCATTTTCCATTTTTTAGTTAAAGTAAAATTCTATTATACAATTTGGGCCATACGTACAGTAAAGACGTGATCTAATACTATAAGAAAAATGATAATACAATCATATTTTTTAAGGCACCTTACACGGTCAATAATACTGTCAATACTAGTTCTGTCAACATTTGCTTCAATCCTTCTATTATATTTATCAAGAACTCAATTATCCGGATAAAGATCAGTATTCTCTTCATTACATCATTAATATACCTTACACGATGAGTAATACTGGCAATATTTTAGAAAAATGAACATATTAAACATATTATCGTACAGTAATACTGTCATTATTCTAAAATATTGACAGTAATATTGATCGTGTAAGGTGCCTTTTTGATTTAACCCCCGGTACGTTAAATCAAAAAGCATGACAGATATTATCCAGAGAGCCTTTAAATGACAACAAAGATAAATTTGTTTCAAAGACCAAAATAAGGTGTTATTAATTTGCATATATTTCTAAAAATAATCTTCTATTTAAAGGATAAATAAAACGATTTTTTACTTGGTTTTTTATCACACTTCAGCACACTTTGCAACTAGTTTCGGCTAAGCTCTAGCCATTTTCGAGCTCCTCCAATGACTGATAGTCTAGGCTAGAGCTTAGCCGAAACTAGTTGCAAAGTGTAACTGAAGTGTGATAAAAAGCAAAGTAAAAAATCGTTTTATTTATCCTTTAAAATGAATTATCACAAAGTAGACGCCTTAACAATCCAAATCTTCTATTTGTATAGGGCTATCACCCGTGAGGCTTTTCCGCCGCTAATGGGAGAAGCTCACAGGAGTTTAATTGCCCGGTATTTACCTTAACTTCATAGAAAACCTCAAAAACTGGGAAAGGTGATTCGTGAAAAAAGCTTAGCTCCCCGATGCTCAGTACGAGACTACTAGGCAATTGAAGTGATTTCTGTAGGATATTTGTCGATAAAAGGGAAATCTTAGAGCATTTATAAAAGTTAAGATAAATATTAAGCGAATGGAACCAAACTTGGAGATAACGCTATACAATGTCAAAGAAACTTACCATAAGAATACTGTCACGATAGCATATTGTTTTCATAGTAATTTCATGATATTAAAAGAACTCTCCTCATATTCTATTCATTCGCCGAAATGTCTCCATTTCGACAAGAACAAGGTGTAATTAATTTGCATACATTTACAAAAATTATCTATAAAGGGCTATCAACCGTGAGGTATTCGGTAAAGGATATAGCTCAGACGAGTGTAATCACCCTTTACTTTACAGAAAACCTCTGAAAACTGTGAAGCGCGATTCGCGAAAATTCGATCCATTGGAGTTTGAACTCACGCTCCCCAATGCTCGAGACAGACGGCACTTTTAACAACTAGGCCACTGAGCCGATGTATAAACAATAAAATAAATAAATAAATATTTAACTTTAATTATAATCATACCTCAGATATTAATATGCAAAAACATTTAATATGTTTAAAGAGGCAAATTCTAAATTAAGTCAATCCAAAATGTTCCGCTGTAATCGTTTCATACAATAGTCGTCAATTCAATATTTCCAATTTCTTCATTCCACTTCTCATCAGTTGCTATTTTATATTTATTTATTTATATTTCCACAAAACTCTCCAAAACCAAACCTAAAGGTCGTTTTAGACAAGGCAATTTCTTAGCTCAAAAGTTGTACAAGAAATGAATTCATATATCCTCCTCCCATACAATTTGTCATTGACAAATAGAACGTTGTATTTTTTCATTCGATCTACCATCCAATTTAATATTTCAAATAATTTGCTGTATGATACGAGACAATTTAGATTGTCTCGCATCTTGAGTTAATAAATTGTCTTGTCTAAAACGACCTTTACTTATACATTTGATACAAATCGATCAAATTTACTTGACACTACTTGAACACCATCATCATCTTCCAGCCGTTTGCGTCTACTGCAGGACATATGCCTCCTCTAATTCTTTCCAGGCAGCACGATGTTGTACTTTGTTCATCCAGTTTTGTGACACCCTCTTGATGTCGTCGGTCCATCGGGTTGGTGGTCTACCTCTACTTCGTTTATCGGCACGGGGTCTCCATTCCAAAAGCCGTTTAGTCCAACGGCCATCCCTGAATCTGGCAACGTGGCCTGCCCATCTCCATTTCATGTTAAAGATGCGTGTTATAATGTCGCAGACACCCGTCCTTTCCCTGATGACCTCGTTTCGTACCCTGTCTCGCAGGGAAATGCCTAGCATGGCCCGTTCCATTGACCTCTGTGTTACCTGCAGTTTTACTGCGCAACGCCTTGTTAGTGTTAAAGTCTCTGACCCATACGTCATTACCGGCATCACACATTGTTCGAACACTTTCCGTTTGAGACACATTGGTAGTTCGCTCTTCAAGATGTTAGTTAGTTTTCCAAACGCTGCCCATCCTAAACCTATGCGGCGCTGTATCTCGCATGTTTGGTTATCGCGGCCTATGCATATCTGATGCCCCAGGTATATATAGGAAGTTACTTCTGCTATATTAGCATCATCTATTTTGATTTGATCGCTTAGCACTAGGTTGGTCATAACTTTTGTTTTTCCCATATTCATCCTAAGGCCCACTTTTTCCGTTGACTGTTTTAGGTCGTTGAGCATAGTTTTTGCATCTTTGATGTTGTCGGCTATTAGGACGATGTCGTCTGCGAATCTCAGGTGTTAAGTTTTTCTCCATCCACTGTAATTCCTAGGTGTTCCCAAGATACCATTTTAAAAGCATATTCGAGAACCGTGGTAAATAGTTTTGGGGAGATAGTGTCCCCTTGGCGGATTCCCCTGCCAATTTTAAATTTGTTGGTATTGTCGTGTAGCCTTATACTTGCTGTAGCGTTTCGGTAAATATGTTCAATTAGCTTGGTATATCGATAGTCTATTCTTGCTTGGTCTAGAGCAGCTTTTATGGCGGGTAATTCAACTGTATCGAACGCCTTTTCGAAATCTATGAAAATCAGGACAAGGGGCTTATTATATTCATTACACTTTTCAATGAGAGTTTTATAGCCTGAAGATGGTCGTTTGTCCCATACCCCGATCTAAACCCAGCCTGTTCTTTGGGTTGGTAGAAGTCTAGTTTATTTTCTAACCTTTTGGTGATTATTTTGGTGAAAAGTTTATATAAATGTGGTAGCAATCTTATCGGTCTGTAGTTTTCGAGCTGTGTTATATCGCCTTTTTTATGTAGGATAACTGTGGAGGCGTTGTTCCATTTGCCAGGTGTAGCACATTCTTCTAAGCAGGTGTTGAATAGTGCTTTTATGGCATGTAGTTGAGCGTCTCCTCCTTGTTTTATGGATTCGATGTGTATGCCATCTTCCCCCGGGGATTTGTTGTTCTTCATCTCTGCAAGGGCGTTCTTAATTTCGGCTATCGATATACTTGGCATATATTCAGATCCCTGATTTATGACCTTCCCGGTATGTGTTTGTGTCGGTTCCTCTGGTTGTTCTTGTAGCCGACTCATGTAGAGAGTTGCGTAAAATGTTTCCGTTATTTTCAGTATATCGTCTCTATTTGTGGTTAGCGTTCCCGTGCTGTTTCTTAGTTTGAAGATTTCTTTTCTTGCATTTGACATATTTCTTCTTAGTACCTTCATACTTCTGTTGTTCTCAATAGCTAGTTTCGTTTGTTCTGTGTTGTATCGACGTATGTCATTTTTGATATCTTTTGTAATTGTCTTGTTTAAATCTCTCAGTTGTTTTGAGTTTGTATCGCCGTTTTGTCTTAACACTCTTCTAATTTTCATAAGCTCTTTGGTATGCTTGCTGATTTTGTTTATTTGTTCTTTATTTGGCTTACAGTATGTCTTTGTTGCTTCATTTACAGCTTCGACGATTTTGTTATTTATTTCGTCTGCTGTTTTGTGCCTATATTCAAACTGTGTAGTTTCCAAGTTGGTAGTTATCATTTCTGCATATTTGTGAACTTGTTCTGGTGTTGTCCAACCAGCCTGTCTTTTCTTTGTTACCAGCTTACGTCTTTCTTTACTTAGGTTTAGAGTTATTTTTGCCCTTACCATTTTATGGTCGCTTCCTGTTGTGAAACTATTTATCACAGTGACGTCGTTGACGATAAGCTTTTTATCAGTTATTATAAAATCGATCTCATTTCTTGTGTTTCCACTTGGACTCACCCAGGTCCACCTGCGATGTTCTTTTTTGTAGAAGAAGCTGTTCATTAAGTATAGGTTTTGCATTTTTAGGAAGTTCATAAGCATTTCTCCCCGATCGTTCCGGTCCCCTGTTCCATGGTTTCCGATCACTATCTCCGCTGCATCCAGCTTCTTGCCTATCTTAGCATTAAAATCACCTCCTACCACTGTAAAGTGAGTAAGTGATTCACTCTTCGCCTGGGAAATGTCTTCATAGAAACTTTCTACTATTTCGTCTTCATAATCGGTGGAGGGTGCGTAAGCTTGTATAATTTTTATACTATATTTGGAGTTTAGTTTGAGTATTAGATATATTACTCTTGTGGATATACTCTTTATGCATATGATGTTTTTTGCATGCTTTTTGTTTATGAGGAAACCTACGCCGCCTATGGATTTGTCTGCTTCTCCGACATGATAGAATATATTTCCCGACTTAAGTGTTCTCCATTCTTCTCCACGCCTTCTTACTTCACTTACTCCCACTATATCCCAATTTATTTGTCTCAGCTCTTCTTCCATTTCAATGAGCCTCCCATCGGTTGCTAGTGTTCTTGCGTTATATGTGGCAATGTTTAGTTTGTGTATTTTGTCTTTGGTCTTGTTTATTTGTGTTTTTGTCAACTTTTTGTCTCCCCCAGAATCCATGAGACAGCCTGACTTATCAGGGTGAGATTTTGGGCTAGCCCTACTCACCTGGGGTATATTTACGTTATAAGTTGCCATTTCATTCGTTAGAGGGGTTTGGTATTTAAACGCCGCGCTTGCCAAGCGTGTTGGCGAGTTTGAGAACTTGACACCATAGCCGGATATAAATAATTTCAATTCGCGCCATTAGAAAAGTATAGACGTGATCAAATCCTTAAATGTTAGCGAGGAATGAAAATACAATCGCGTTCTCGTTTGACGTTAATTTATTTGAAATACATACGTATCATTATTGTTGAAAAAGATGTAAATATTGATAAAATATAAATTGCCATTATGTAATCAATTTACGTTTAAATTTTAGCAAATCTTATTCAATAATGTTGTCGTCGCATAATTTGCAAGAGAAAATCCCTCAGGGATTGTGTGTCGCTGCTTCGATAAGAAATAAGGTTTGCATTGTGCCCCACTCTTTATTTACACACGAGAACTGTCTAGTGCGACATTTTTAACAGGAAATATTTTACAGCATCGGTGATACAAGTACAAACCTGCGTTTGACATTTATTTACAATATATATATTAGTTTGAATGAATGAAGAAGCGCTCTACGTTGAGTTATATAAAGGTATTAACAGCCATTATTATCTACTAATACATATTTCTTATGCTGTTAATATCTGTTAATGCCTGGTTATTGATTGATTTTTTTCCTACGACCACCTACGGAAATGGCCCAGTTTATTTTTTTGATTATTGATTGATTATATTACGGTCGCAAAAAGTGTACATAACTTGCTGCAAAGTTGCATTGCCGCGCTCGCTATATAATATTTCAACGGTGAGCACATGTGAGAGCACAAGATCTCATATTTTGAAAATTTTGAAATCATTATTTTCTTTGTCTTAATTATATGTGTGTTCATACCGCTCCGTTGATAGAAACGTGACACAACTCGAAATAGTCTATTTTTAAGTAGAACTATTTTAAAATAACAAGGTTCTTAATAATGTATATATATATATACAGGCTAAAAGCAAAATTTTTCAAAAAAAATGTAAATATAGAAATTAAAGGTCGTTTTAGACAAGATAATTTCTTAGCTCTAAAGTTGTTCAAGAAATGAATTCATATATCCTCCTCCCATACAATTTCTCTTATATATATATATTTATTTATGTACTTATTTACATTTATTATATAATTTGAATTTACAGTAATTAATATTAGCCCTGATTATGCACCTAACTGGTTATTCACTTGTATGTGCGTACATATTTATATATTAACTATTTCTTAAGATCGTATTAGACAAGACAATTTCTTGACTCAAAAGTTAGTCAAGATGCGAGACAATCTAAATTATCTCGTATCATACAGCAAATTATTTGAAATATTGAATTGGATGGTAGATCGAATGGAAAAATATAACGCGTTCTATTTGCCAAGGACAAATTGTATGGGAGGAGGATATATGAATTCATTTCTGGAACAACTTTTGAGCTAAAAAATGGTCTTGTCTAAAACGACCTTTAATTTCTATATTTACATATTTTTGAAAAATGTTGCTTTTAGCCTATATATATATATATATATATATATATATATATATATATATATATATATATATATCTTTATTTGACTGTCGACCCATACATGGGTGTTTCCGCCTTATAATACTAATATAATACATGTTTCATAATATACACATAAGAGTAATATGTTGTTTTCCACATATGTACGTACATTAATTCTATGAGTTTAGGATTGATTTTAAACCTATAATTAAAAAATAATAATTTGACTTGCGTCATTTTTCTATCAACGGAGCGATGTTCTTAATGTGACTGAAAATATGTGATTATATTAAATTTAAAAAACCGGATTGCAGATTGCTCGCATTGGTCTTATGTACTTTTTCAATCTGACTATAATATTTCTTTTAATTGATTATTGATTACATTTTACAGATAGTTAACGTACCTGGTAGTATTACAATTATATTGACTAACGGTAGATTATAAACTGTTACTGATGTTCGTGCCAACCGACCTTTTATCTATTTTCAGTTTATACATTTAATATAATTGTTCTACTGAAAGTTGTAGCAGTTATAAGATTAGATAATCGCAATTCAAGAAAAAAAATCGAATAGCTACTCCCTCGCTGGTATCATAGTAATTCGATATTTCATTCAGTAGGGTGTATAATAATAAAACAAAAGAATCCCATTGAGTTTTGATTTTCATCGGGATATAGGAATCGTATTTTGATTGGCTTGTAAGGGGATGAAAATAGAATTTGGCATCTTCAAATGCGTGATATGGGATACAATTTTATTATTATAGATTCTATTAAGGTCAACAACATCTGGATACAAACAGCGCAAAATAAAGAATCGTGTGAATAGAAAAGGCTTTCATTAAGTAGTGGTCGTCTACACGCTGATTATGATTATTTCTACCAACTGCCATATTAATAAAGATTAAAAAAGATCACGATGTTTTCAAAAATTGTATTTATTATTTTGTATTTATTTTGGCAGAAAGGCCAAGGGCCGAAAATTATAAAGATTGATATCTCTCTGTATTTATTACAATTTGTAACTGGCAATCGACCTTCGGGTTCTTGTATGTATTATCTTAATATAAGTGTGAGTACTTGGTATTTCAGAAAATCGTCCCCAAATATCATTAAAGGTTGTTTTAAGGTCGTTTTAGACAAAACAATTTCTTAGCTCAAAAGTTGTACAAGAAATGAATTCATATATCCTCCAGCCATACAATTTGTCCTTGACAAAGAGAACGCGTTATATTTTTCCATTCGATCTACCATCCAATTCAATATTTCAAATAATTTGCTGTATGATACGAGACAATTTAGATTGTCTCACATCTTGACTAACTTTTGAGTCAAGAAATTGTCTGGTCTAAAACGACCTAAATTCTATCCTAACAACAAATGGTACCGACTACCCGGGCCGCGATTAGAACCTGGGCCATCCATTCGTTAAGAAGGGGTGCTTACCACTGCACTATATACATCAGCGGGTTATTTTATTATATCATATAAATTTTATCTCTGACAGAAATTAATTTTCAAAAATATAAGATCGATTTAGATAAATGTGTTTTTTTTATATAAAAATATCGAGAATAACCCAGCTCAGTGGCCGAGTGGTTAGAGGCGTCGTCCGTCTCGTACTGAGAATTGGGGAGCTTTAGTTCAATTTCCAGCGGGGAGCGAATTTTCGCGAATTACACAGCTTTTCAGAGGTTTGCTGTGAAATTAAGGTAAATACCAGATTATTAAATTCCTCTGAGCTTCTCCATTGACCGGCGGAAAAGCCTCACGGCTGATAGCCCTATATAGGTAGTTTTTCTATCGAGAATAACCCAGCCCAATGGCAGTGGTTATCGGCGTCGTCCGTCTCGTACTGGGCATTGGGCAGCCTGAGTTCGAATTTTCGCGAATAATTTCTCACAGTTTTCAGAGGTTTTCTGTAAAACTAAGGTAAATAACGGGCGATAGAACTCCTCTAAGCTTTTCCCGTGACCTGCGGAAAAGCCCTATGAAGATAGAAGATTTTTTGATTGAGAATAAAGTTGTAAAATTATTAACTTGGAATTAAATGTTAGGAATGAATATCTGGAAAATATTTAAATATACTGGAAAATTGAAAATAATTTATTTCTTTAAATAAGAACAAGAAATTATGGAAAAGCCTAACGGCTGATAAACCTTGATTAAGTTTTTTTGTTTTAAGTTTTTTGATCGGGAATAGTTGTAAAAATAATTACATGTTTAGAATGAATCGCTGAAAAATATGTAAATATACTGAAAAATTGAAAATATTTTATTTATTTAAAAAAAAATTTTTTTTTTAATTATTATCGATATCATATCGGTAAGTTGCACTGGCTACATCAGATATTTTATTATTAATTTATGTATTAATAATAAAAAATCTGATATAGCCAGTACAATTTACCGATATGATATCGATGATAATTAAAATTATTGATTACTTAATCAGAACTAAGGTCGTTTTATGTATTAATAATAAAAAATCTGATGTAGCCAGTGCAATTTACCGTTAACTAAATACGTATCTAGTAGCAACAACAATATATTCGTAGATATATAGAAAATAACCTACTGAAATTGATTTATTATGTATATCAGCTAAAAGATATGGTATATCAGCTAAACATTTAAAACGTGATGTCTCCCTGGATGTCTTATTTTATTTCAGAATAATTACCTTAATTTTTTAATATTGTTACATTGAAAAGTAACCAGACAGTTTATTACTATTATTATATACACTATTTTATTATTTTTATTTAACTGTATAAACTATTAAGTTTGTCAATAAGAATTAATTAAATATTAGGGAAAATTTATATTCCAATGTGGAAATATCTGAATTAGTAAGTAAATCCCAACATTTTGTTAGTTTATTTCTAACATTCATAACAATGATTAATTAGAGTTCAATAATTAAGCTTGCGCAACAATGTGTAACTTTTATAATTAAAACTAAATTAGTTTACCTTAATATTGAATGCTTGACCAATCATTAAACATATTCACCGTATCACAAATAGCCCGCAATAGTCGCAACTAAAAGTTCCGTGCGCGCGTTTTCGAAACCACGTGAATGCGAATGCGCGTCGCGACGCACGTTGGGTAAGCAGGACGCGGCGTTGGTAACTGACTGATGTCGAAAGCGTCGCCTCATTTAAACCAAAGGGTGCGCTCGGCGCAAGTGCGCGCGAGTTTTTCCCGAGAAATTTAGCATGCACAATCTGCCCGCACGCGAAAAAATACAGGCATTAGCCGAGTTTAACAATGTTTGCCTTGATGGTTAATGGAGGGGCTGCTTAAGGAAACAATGATTTCTCGGCTGGCGGAATAATACGTGAAAGCTCAAATGGACGGATCTTGTGTTTATGCCCGCCCTAGTTAAAGCTACAGGAGTTTTTATTACGTAGTGTTTACTGGGTTCGATGATTACTGAAAGGCACGTCAAAAAGGCATACACATTAACAATAGGGTCGATTTTTATAATAATAACAAAATTATAACCGTAATGAGAAAATAAAGATGATGTATGATCATAAATATTACTGTTTACTATTAATGAGTAAACATTTTATATATATGGATATATATATATATATATATATATATATATATATATATATATATATTTATATAGATATATATATATATATATATATATATATATATATATATATATATATATATATTTATATAGATATATATATATATATATATATATATATATATATATATATATATATATATATAGATGTGAACGGTTATTGCCAATGTGAGGATCCTAAATATTTAACTGTGATTACTCTAAAATATTAATATCTATTAATAGTAATTTACATTATTAGTGCAGGAAGGCAAGTTTCTCGAATGAGAGAAGGAGTTTACAGCACGAGCCGAGCCGAGCACTAGTGCGGGAAGTAGTATTTCCCGCACCCAAATCAAGGCGGGAAATGACTTGAAAAGATATCTTATTTCTTATCTATTTCTTATCTATAAACCTACCTTAAGTTTTTTAAATGTTCGTCCTGTCTAGAAATGTACGAATTTGTACATCAAATCCACATTATATGTCATTATTGAGTATGTGACATATCGACAACGCGGGCGTTACCTAAATGCTAAATAATGCGATTACAAAAAGGATATACACCCACGTATTGATCAAGCCAGAAAAATGTTCACCTCTATAACTCTTCACAGTCAGAATCTGAGCCTCAACTCCGTATCCACATGCTGTGGTGCAATATCTTTTCTGTCCTATTGTATAAC
The DNA here is from genome assembly GCA_963942505.1 of Lordithon lunulatus. Lineage (NCBI taxonomy): Eukaryota > Metazoa > Arthropoda > Insecta > Coleoptera > Staphylinidae > Lordithon > Lordithon lunulatus. The sequence continues at coordinate 45,970,191 of OZ012671.1, forward strand.
CCCGAAGGATATACACTTATTCCATTATTATATAAACGAATTGACGCGTTCGAAGTGTATTTGTGTAGAAGGATCATACTAATAACTTGGACAGAAAGAAAAACTAATGAAAAAGTACTAGGACAGCTAAAATAAAGCAAAGGACTAATGACAGCAATCAACAAAAGGAAGCTACAATACATTGGGCATATAATGAGTTCGCACCTCATTATATGCCCGATGTATTTCTACGAGATCCTGAGTTGCAAGTACGAGGGTACAAGATCGGTAGGGAGACGACAGAACTCATGGACAAGGACTTACAACGTTGATATGGAAGAACATCAGTCGATATTTTCGGAGCGGCTGTTATAACGTATAAAGCCACCTTACACCGTCAATAATACTGTCAATCCTAGTACTGTCAATATTTACTTGAATCCTTCTTTTATATTTATCAAGTAATCAATTATCCCGATAAAGATCAGTATTCTCTTCAATACATCATTAATATACCTTACACGATGAGTAATACTGGCAATATTTTAGAATAATGAACATATTATGGTACAGTAATACTGTCATTATTCTAAAATATCGACAGTAATATTGATCGTGTAAGGCCTTATAAACATCATAAGTTGGATCGTCAACTTTCGATAGGAGACGGCATCCCAAGAAGAGTATATATTTATGCTCTTTGACATTACACGCATTTTTTATAATTTTTTGCTATTCTAAACTTCATTTCGTAATTTTAGGGTATAAATTTGAATTAGTGTCATATGCCGATGACCCTCTTTTACATTGAAATTTAGTTTACCCCTGTGTGCCTCGACAATATCTAAACCGTAACGGAGAATAGTTTTTCTTAAACTTATCATTTATTGTAACTTTGCAAGAAAAGCGTGTTTATCAATTCAACCCCATTTTTTTTAAGGATAAAATATTCTGCGTGTCAAGCGGGTCTGCATTTGTAACCACCGCCATGAATAGAATACCAATATATTATCAGTTGTGAATGTATTCCGCCGAAAACCTAAAGCTAACAATTCCGTGAAATCTGCAAAAATGTTACCCAATTCGAATTGGAATAAGTAAGCAATTCAATCCAATACTAAATTCGTTGTAGATTTCATGAATTACGCAACAGAGGTAATACTTTTATGAAATAAATTGTCTCGCATACGGTTGAACCGTTGAGTGAAGGAATAATAATAGGAATAATATAAAGATAATGCTTGCAACATTCCTTATTCAATGGTTTAACGTATCTAAAAATTATAAAATAATAAGGTGCATCATACTGAAACACGTATTTCCACTTCGCATTTTTAATGAAAAAATAGTGGGTTTAATACCAGAATGGTGACATAGAAAACATTTTGCCGCATTAATTCAATAAAATTAGAGCAATGTTACCCGCTTTCATTATATATTTTACACTGTTTCTGTTACTGTGTAAAATGATACTATTTCCACAGTGTTAAAATATACAAATATATGAATAATGAATTTATGTTTGGTTTGCAAAAATTAAGTTAAAGTGCAACAATTCGTAATTAAAATTAATTATTTTCTATAGAATTATAAGAAAATATCTGAAAAACTGTAAAAGGTGATTCGCGACAACTCAGGCTCCCCAATGCTCAGTACTCGGCCACTGAGCTGGGTCCTCTAAATTTATTTTGTTTAAGAGTTTCCCCTTATTGATATTTCTACGTTTTGTTTGAAAACTTTGCAAACTAAACATATTTTGAAGTAATTAAATATGCATTGCGACAAACCCCTTTAAGGTAATTCTAGTAGGTTTACCTAAATAAATAAATGAAGGACACAAATTAATATAAACATTAATAAGAACAGAATACATTTTAAATTAAATTAAAGAAACTATATAATATTGTATTTATTGGCTTATTCCATAAATCATATAATGCATACAAATAAACAGTATTATATAGTGTACACATATAACATTAATCATAATAATGTAAACATATAACATTACGCCCAATTTATTTGAAATTAGAGAAAAGTTCACTTTTAAATAAATATTCACATAATAAATAATTCATGATACATAGCACATTTTATGAAGTACGTGACAGACAATATCAATTTCACGACTCCTCATACTCGCAACATTATAGGAATATTTTTCGTACGCGTCGAATGGCAACTCATTTGGTACGGAAGGTCATAGGTCCCAGCCTATCTGATAGTATTCAATTGAGACAGCTCAGGATTGTCACGTCGTTATCCAAAGTATGGTTATACGTTTTGGGAACTACTCGTTTGTTCGAACGGATCCCGGAGTAACGATCCCCCAGGGAACTTCTGTAGATTTCCACATGGCTAGATTGCAGACCGGTAACATCTAAACTGAAAAAGTAAACGAAATCGATAGCTAATATATACGCCGCTAACTCAATGGCAAAGTATTTTTTATTTATACTAACAAATATAATGGGTTAAAACAGAAATATTATGTGATTAAGGGCCCGTTCTACAATTGATATTTAACTGGAGAATAAGGCTATTCGTGGAATAAGATTGACATATTGGCGTTAATATCTCAAACTTATTCCACGAATAGCCTTATTCTCCGGTTAAATATCATATGTAGTACCGGCCCTTAGTTTTCTTATGATATATAAACAGAGGCTCGTGGGAAATACTGTGAATGTTTGTTTCTGCTAATGAATGAATTCAACACAGTTGCTTAATAAAAACTATCAATTATAATCTAATACATTATAGAATAATTAACATTAAATTAACTGAACATTTATATTTGGCAAAGTCAAACAAATAATATATATATATATATATATATATATATATATATATATATATATATATATATATAGATATATATATATATACAACTCTACTTAAATTAAAACACAACCGATATAATTCAGAGATCAATCTTTATTTCGGCTATCGGCCAAAGGCTTTTCTGCCATATTGCATATTTAAATAAAATGTTATGTTATCAATAAAACACTAATACAATAAAATAAAATAAAAATTTCTTTAATCTATAATAAATAATGTTAATTAAACTTGTCTGATAAATTATTGCCACATAAAATAAATTCCTTGTATTAGTCTGACCAGTCATAAAGATATTCGTAAAGTATTTTTTTGGTGTGTTTCAGTTTTGAATGTCTGTCTTTAAATTTCCTAATATGTCATGTCCATTAGCTATAGTCTGAGTACTTGTATATATAATTTAATGGAATACTTTTTTACAAGAAAGTGTATGCCCAGAAATACTCTACATTTTAATAAATGAACCATATTTCTAACAATGCTAATAAATTCCTTACCGAGTTTACCGAGGATAAAACATTAATTTCCAATGTTCTTACATGTTGATGCAGAAATTACGGTAAACCTTTAATAGCGTGTATGCCTCAATTAGGGCCACTTCTACAATTGATATTTAACTGGAGAATAAGACTATTCGTGGAATAAGTTTGAAATATTTGCTTAAAAATCTCAAACTTATTCCACGAATAGCTTTATTCTGCGGTTAAATGTCAATTGTAGAACCGGCCCTTAATAAGGAAAAATACTCTACATTTTGACATATGAACCATCTTTCTAGCGTTGCTAATAAAAATGTTACCCAGTTTAATGAGGGGGAAATTTTCATGCAGATTTTGTGGGAAAACAGTAAGAGCTACTGAAAAATAAATAAGCCTCCATTGTAATTCAAAAAATACTCTGCATGTTAAAAATATAAAACAAATTTCTAGGGTTGGATATAATATAAAGTTATCAACAATTCATGCAACACCTAACAATTTAATCACGGGCTATAGTTATCTTGCCATTTTACATCCAAGCCTTACTGTATTTATCAGAAATCTAAAACTATTAATCGTCAATTTTTATCGGGCCGTAAATTACTGATTAGAAGAATAATATTATAATATATATATATATATATATATATACATACATACATACATGATAAATAGGATATTTCCATTGTACTCGTATCAATCGTAAACGAGTTCGTGCTTGGCAACTTTTTTTTTGCGACCACCAGAAATAGTCGACAACATCTATCATTGAGACCAGTTTTTTTGTGGCTTAAGCGATTTGCGCCGTCGCGAATGCATCACTCGGAGTACGTATTTCGTTGTGCGTGGACGAACTGCATGCAATTTTACTACGATTAATCAAATCAGTGGTTTTAGTTGTGCGCGTTTTATAATTATGTATAGTGCAGTGTGTAGATGTGTATGTGTGTGTGTGTGTGTGTGTGTCCTGGGTGCAATTAGGTAAGTGAAGTTTTGAATTGCTTTGGTGGCGAATTTATAGGGACTCATTAGTGGCTTACAGTTTAATTTAATTATAATGATATTGTGGTTATCATGCGGCATTTTAATTGAATTTCTTCGGTTTTGACTGATTATTATACGAAATAACTATTACGTTTTTTATGCGTTTTCATGCGGTTATACAATCCAATATGGATGCACCAGACAAAAACATTAATCGGACACAGAATGTATGAGTCACTAAGTTGTATGTGCAGAATTCAATGAACATATCTCTGCCATTAATGGTTTCTTCGTTAAATAGATCCAGGGATCAAGAATAGATTTAACGAATTAACGATTTAACGAAATAATTCCAGGGAATTATTTCGTTCCCAATCATCCCGTTCATATCTGCCATTATAATTATCTGATCTTCTCGTAGGACATCTTTCAGTGTTGTTTGTAGTTGGTCGTAAAAATAATATGCTCCAATAATATAATGGAATCACTGAAAAACAGTAATAACAAGCAGTACCTACTCTTGGTTAGTAGGCGCAATGATAGAAATTTTAGGTTAGCACCTTATAAGAAAACCTTGTCAATGTTCAATTGACCTCGGCTAAAAATAAATTGTATCCTCCCTAATAGTTTAGTAACAATAACAATTTTTAAAAAGTTATAATTGTTATAATATCACCAAAGCAAGGAGATCGTACGAATGCTCGGCGTTTCCTAAGACAGTGCCGGATCTAGGAAATTCCTCAAGGGGCTTAGGTCAGCTCAACGCCGCGCCCCTGTAGCTGTGTTCACTATTTAATACATAACCCACGACTATCATATTGCGCAAGCAATGATGGTCTTCAAATCTACCTTTCATTACGCTTTGGAAAATGTGTTCCTTGATTTTCTTTCAAAAAATTAGTCAATGGCTTCTTCATAATTTAGTGTATTCGCCTTTCTATAGACATTTTTCAATCCGTCTTGAGTCATTGTTGATCTGAGATAGTTTTTAATGGTCTTCCGTTTGCAAAAACTCCTCCCGCAGTTTGTTGATGTAGTCGGGAGTGTTAAGTAAATTCTCAATACTATGCACACATTTGGGAAAGCATCAATCAAATCACTTTCTTGGATTAGATTTAGAAGATCAAGTTGATTCAATTCATCAAAAATAACTGTTGAATTCTGTAACTGGTCACGAAGAACGAGGATTTCAGTTGGGAACTCTGTCTTGAGTGATTGTTGATCTGAGATAGTTTTTAATGGTCTTCCGTTTGCTAAAACTAACTAAAACAGCTTGCTATTGTATTGGGAGTGTTATTCTCAAAGCTATGCACATATTTTGGAAAGCATCAGTCAAATCACTTTCTTGGATTAGATTTAGAAGATCAAGTTGATTCAATTCTTCAAAAATAACTGTTGAATTCTGTAACTGGTCACGAAGAACAAGGATTTCAATAGGGAACTCTGTCTTGAGTGATTGTTGATCTGAGATAGTTTTTAATGGTCTTCGGTTTGCTAAAACTAACTAAAACAGCTTGCTTATGTATTTGGAGTGTTATTCTCAAGGCTATGCACATATTTTGGAAAGCATCAGTCAAATCACTTTCTTGGATTAGATTTAGAAGATCAAGTTGATTCAATTCATCAAAATTAACTGTTGAATTCTGTAACTGGTCACGAAGAATAAGGATTTCAGTTGGGAACTCTGTCTTGAGTGATTGTTGATCTGAGATAGTTTTTAATGGTCTTCCGTTTGCTAAAACTAACTAAAACAGCTTGCTAATGTATTGGGAGTGTTATTCTCAAAGCTATGCACATATTTTGGAAAGCATCAGTCAAATGTCTTTCTTGGATTAGATTTAGAAGATCAAGTTGCTTCAATTCTTCAAAAATAACTGTTGAATTCTGTAACTGGTCACGAAGAACAAGGATTTCAGTAGGGAGCTCTGTCTTGAGTGATTGTTGATCTGAGATAGTTTTTAATGGTCTTCGGTTTGCTAAAACTAACTAAAACCGCTTGCTAATGTATTGGGAGTGTCATTCTCAAGGCTATGCACACATTTGGGAAATCATCAGTCAAATCACTTTCTTGGATTAGATTTAGAAGATCAAGTTGATTCAATTCATCAAAATTAACTGTTGAATTCTGGTCACGAAGAACAAGGATTTCAGTTGGGAACTCTGTCTTGAGTGATTGTTGATCTGAGATAGTTTTTAATGGTCTTTGGCTTGATAAAACTAACTAAAACAGCTTGCTTATGTATTGGGAGTGTTATTCTCAAGGATATGCACATATTTTGGAAAGCATCAGTCAAATCACTTTCTTGGATTAGATTTAGTAGATCAAGTTGATTCAATTCATCAAAATTGACTGTTGAATTCTGGTCACGAAGAACAAGGATTTCAGTAGGGAACTCTGTCTTGAGTGATTGTTGATTTGAGATACTTTTTAATGGTCTTCGGTTTGATAAAACTAACTAAAACGGCTTGCTAATATATTGGGAGTGTTATTCTCAAAGCTATGCACATATTTTGGAAAGCATCAGTCAACTGGTCACGAAGAACTAGGATTTCAGTAGGCACTTCTTCACTTATATCTTCAACATATTTACTAGCTCTACGTTTGCAGCACTAGTTTTCAACTCTATGTTATTCAAGATTTTCAAATTATACCATTTATAAAAGAAAAATATTGATCTGGTAACTTATACTCTGCATTATATCTTTCAGCTGGATCAGTATCACATCAATTGCTTCCTTCATACTATGATAAAAACTTTCATCTATATAGAAACATCTTCCTTCATCTTGCGCCACGCATTATTTTTCTTTTTGGAATTCTGCGAGTTTCCATTGTCAGCTCTACCTCAATATTTAGCCTTTCCATAGTTTTGGTGAGACTTTCCTACATTTGTATTTTTTGGAAAATATTATGTTATAGTTCTATTTACTTTGTTAACACTGTTAATTTCTTTTCGACTTTCCGACTTATTTCTTATTTGGTTGCTTCCAAATCAACCAAATAAGAAATAATTTCGAGAATCTTATAAATATAAAATAAAATATATATAAAATATATAAAGTATAAAATATATAAAGAATAAAATATATAAAGAATAAAATATATAAATGATAAATAAAACGATTTTTTACTTTGTTTTTTATCACACTTCAGTTACACTTTGCAACTAGTTTCGACTAAGCTCTAGCCATTTTCGAGCTCTTCCGATGACAGAGGAGCACGAAAATGGCTAGAGCTTAGCCGAAACTAGTTGCAAAGTGTAACTGAAGTATGATAAAAAACAAAGTAAAAAATCGTTTTATTTATCCCTTAAAATGAATTATCGCAAAGTAGACGCCTTAACAATCCAATATTTAAAATATATAAAGTATAAAATATATAAAGTATAAATGAGAGTGGAGGCATCAGATGCTATCTCTGGTTTATCGTTTTCTTTTTTGTTTTAACTCCTTGAAAGATTTTTACAAGAGCATGTACTGCCTCGGACTTAGCAAACCATCAAGTATTAGTGGTTTCTTTTAAATTAATTTTCTTCGTGATTTCCCACCGTTGTGTTGATGAAACAAAATCGTTGTATAATTCGCTGTTTCAGGAGATGTTGATGGTGCATGCAGTCCTACCAGATTCAAGGAGTGGGCTATAAAGAACCTAGCTTGAACCCCTTTATCATATGTTTGGGCTCGACAATTTCTTATGCCTAGCCTATCTTCCTCCAACTTATGAAATATTGTGTTTGCTAAGTATTTCCGACCTCTCACACGCCACTCCTGGCGTATGGCTCTCTTCCTCTGCCAATAGTGCTGGGAACTGGCTCTACAGGTGGACCTACAGTTTAACATGAAGTCCGAACCACCGGAGTGTTAAGGTGAGAATGTCATCTATTCCGGACCAGAGAAAGATGTTTAGTTGTGAAACCCAAGCTGGCAAGGCATGTTGGAGAGTTGAGGGTGCGTGGAAAGTATTTTGCTTTGTGAGGTTTGAACTCATGATCTTTAGCGTAGCAGTCCGATGCCTTACCACTGCACTATACCCCAGATTTCCCAAATAAAATCATTGAATTTTTCTCTGATTTCGAAATGTTCATGATGTATCACGTGTACATAAGAGTTTGGTCAAAACAAGCCACATGGCTTCCGAAAAGAAGAAGAAGAAGAAGAGAAGAAGTATCACGTGTACAATCAAACAATAGTCCGTAGTCTTCTTCTTCTTCTTCGTTTTCTCTCTTTTCAGCGAGATCGTTATTATGGTTTACTCTTTTGCTGTCGCTCTTCGTACAATATCCCGCCATCTTTCCCTGTTTCCGGATTTCTTCGTTGCTTGTGTTATCGTGCTGTTGGTTGTTGCCTTGATAGTGTCGGTACACCTCATCGGCGATCTTCCTCTTGGTCTTTTGCCTTCCATTTTCCCCTGTATCACCAGTTTTTCTAGATTGTTATCATCTCTTCTGTTGATGTGGCCGAACAATTTTAGGATTCTAGTAAAGACAATCTGTGACAGTCAATATTCATTATTGTCGTCTTGCTCATGTTAATTCCCAGATCATAGTTCTCACTTTCTGTTTTCAATTTCTGCACCAGACGTGTAAATTCTTCTGCAGTTGATGCCAGCAGGACAGTGTCGTCGGCATAGCGCAGGTTGTTTATGGGTGTTCCTCCTATAACTATATCTCCATTCCAGTTTTCTAGTACTCTCCGTATTATGTATTCTGTGTATATATTGAAGAGGATTGGCGAAAGTATATATCCTTGTCTCGCTCCTGTTTTGATGTTGCATGAATTTGAGAGGTGATTATCTATTCTTTCTCTTGCCTTACTATTTTTGTATAGTTGTTGTATTAATGAGCTTGAGATGATGGGGCACTCCCAGTCCGTAGTACTTTGTGTGATATATGTCATTCAGTATCTTCTTTCCAAGATGATTACCCATCATTTCAAAGAGATTCAGTGCTTTGTACCTTGAAGAGTTTACATGAACATTATTGGACAACACCTTATACCAAAGGGAAGGTATGAGATCTCTTAGTTTATGTGGAATTAAGGGACTGGGAAAATATTTCTGATGATATATATATATATATATATATATATATATATATATATATATATATATATATGGCACTAGAAAATTATAAAAAAGGATAATTTTTTTAATCCCATTTTGCTGAAGAGAGAGAGAGAAACTATCCAAAAAGAGGTTACATAAAAAATCATACGTATTAAACCAATAAGACAGACTATTCCAAGCGATTACATTTTGAACTAGCCTATTTTACGAATTTTTTCAAGAGTAAACAAAATTTCATTCATTAATGATGCTTCTTTAATATAATATTGTAATATTTAATAATAATATTGCGCAAAACATTGTTTGCAGAATGTAAGTCGCGTGAGATAGTGAGCGAACATTAGTTTGGTTAGTTTTGTTTTAATATTGCATCGCATTTCCCGCGTATTTGAACATATTTTTTTATCTGGACTGAAATAAATCTCTCTATGCTTTTTACACGTTCATCCGTGTGCATGTACCAGCAAATATAACTCGTTAGCGACTGAGCGCCAATTTTTATGCAAAACAAACGTAGCATTGCATATGCTCGTATTTTTAAACACATATCAACAGGATGTAGTAATTAATTCATTACGTGGAGATAATTACGCAAGTTTTTTTTTATGTTGTCCTGTGAGGCATTAGGTAAATCATGATTTGAGATTTGTAGTTGACGTTTGAACGAATTCATTAGTATTCAAGTACAGTGTAAAATTAAATGTTCATGAGGACGCCCTGAGAATATCATGACAATATTTAATTTTGATATTTGTAATTTATTAATATAGTTCGGTTTCAATATGTCATCTAGATAAGGTTTTAAACTTCTCCTTATTATCAACATAGATACTTTTGTCTTCTCCACACGTCCATGCATTCCAGGAATGTGTATTTCGCGATGTATCTGGATAACGAAAAGAGATACGAGCTTCTGGTTTTCGGCATTCGATTCAGAAGGCGACTCGCTATACCTTGATGGAAAATATTTTACATAGAATTGAGCGGCTCTATTCGAAATTTCAAAACATTGTCCGCTAAGGTGACCGGTTTTAAGATGTATATACAGGAAGCATTAAGTAACTGGAAAAGGGAAATCAAAGAAATGGGAATAAGAACGTTTAGATCTAGACCTATATACAGATTTTGAATTTTATCATTAAGAACGTTGCCGTTTTATCAGATTTCACGGGTTCCGAATAGTACATCTATGTTCCGCTATCCTTTTCCGGTCCATCGTATATCGCTTACACCGAAGACGTCGATTATTATTCTCTGCATTTCGGTGGTCTCATTTCTTAACTTCCCTGCTTGAAACATGGTCCAAAAGTTACATGTTGCCACCCTAAGCGGCTTGTTCTTGTGTTTGTTGACCAGTCGCATATTTTCCAAATTATTCCTGAATCCTACCTCTCCTTGGCCGGTAGTCCATTTCACACCTCTGATCCCGGAAACCTTGAGGCGCCGGATACAATCCGGGTCGCAGCTCGTATCACTATCGATAGTCTAGTACTTCCATGATGGTTTACTAGGCACATACAGTGCCCCTAAGTCGTAATCAATTTTTTTTAATAATTCTTTGATTAATTCTATTTTTTAATAATTTGTTTCTGAAGAATTCTTATCCTTCTTCCCCTTGACCCATCACTATTTCGCTGTCAATAACATTCCATTATAAAATTTATAGGTCACATTTATTTGTACACTAAGCAATATACATAAAGCTTGGATCATATTCTCATTCATAAATTTCACTTTCAGTTAAAACAGCGTAAATAATTCATAATTCTAATAAATTTGATTTCAAAAATATATTTACCACCGCATTGTAATAAAATGATTTATAACACAATCCGTTCATACATTATTAACATTTGACATTTAAAAACAGAGATTTGTGCTTTTGGCACAATGAAATATTATATGATCCATTATTCCATTTGCCTTATAATTCCATGAAATATTTCACGCAATAACAAAAACTATTTGAAATTCCATGAATTACAGTCTCTGAATGCATTGAGTCGTATATTTAAAATCACTCATGAATTATTATTTTAATTTTAGAACGATGAACTTTGTAAATATTTAGAATTTAAAAACAGATTTTTAATATATTTTATGTGTGATATATTCACGTTCATGTTGAAATAATATTATATACATATTTGCTTTTTTAAATTAATGAATTATTTCACGCAATAATGAATGCTATTTATAATATTTTATATATGTATAAATACTTTTAAATATATTTTTCATTACAGTAGCAGTTACTGTATTTGTTACAATTTTGTAACAGGCTACGGGTCCGCTATGTGTTAGTGAATATGTATGTACATATGAGTACGACTTGCTACCTCGAAAATCGTCCCCTTGTTTTCTTAAGTGTCCTTAATTGTATCCCAACAACAAATGGTACCGACTACCCGGGCCGGGTACCTAATTAGAACATATCACAATAAATTAATTAATAAAATGAATAAAATATACTATTGTAGACAGATATAATTTAATTTCTACTATTTTTCGTTTTTGTGATACGGTAATTCTCCAATATAATCATATATTATATTTCATGGAATTCTATAAATACATTATCATTGGGCTTGAATTTGCAATATTCCTTATGTGCAAACACTGTACATGTATTAAGAATCCTATCTATAAAATTATGTCTATTAATAACTAATACTGATTCCCATCAAAATAGCAATTATCCAATACACATTCTTTAATTTAATGAACGATATAACATAAAATTAACTGATCAATCACATTCATTATGAAGGCATCTAGCCCCTTAATAATTCATCACTCTCAATACCGTAATTTGAATAGAAAAACACTGCTACGGGTAACATTTTTCTGGGCAACAATCGATCCATATGCTACTGGAGATGAATAAATGATACGGGCAATTACTGGGATCGATATCCTTGCGCGGGATGCATATTATAGTTAATATAATGATAGCATTGGTGGGATAATGTATTTACTGATTGCACACAAAAAATGTCTGTTATTATTTCCATTAAGTTTTAATAATGGATCGGAGGTCGTTGCGTAATTTTCATTTTGTATAAAACAAATTGCACCATCACGTGCACTAATTATATACTCTTGGAGGCGTTTATTACCTTTGAAATTGCTTGACTTAAAATGTAATTGGTTATTTTAGTGTTTAGAGGGGCAACAGTTTGTCGAATATATTATAATAATTAAATGAGTTAAGTGTTTTTTATTTATGATTAAGGACACACTATTACACATATTTATAACAATATTTGTATATACTTACCCTTATTGACATTTACAAATTTTCAAAATCACACCTTCTACAGAACCATTAAGGTCGTTTTAGACAAGACAATTTCTTAGCTTAAAAGTTGTTCAAGAAATGAATTCATATATCCTCCTCCCATACAATTTGTCCTTGACAAATAGAACGCGTTATATTTTTCCATTCGATCTACCATCCAATTCAATATTTCAAATAATTTGCTGTATGATACGAGACAATTTAGATTGTCTCGCATCTTGAATAACTTTTGAGCCAAGAAATTTTCTTGTCTAAAACGACCTTTAGTTGCCTATTGGTTAGAGCCGTCCTTCTCGTACTGAGCATTGGGGGGCGAGAGTTCGAACCTAATTGTGGATGAAATTTTGCGACGATCTTTTACAGGTTTTTAGAGGTTTTCTGTGAAGTTATAGTATAAATACCGGGTGATTGATTACGCAACTCTGAGCTTCTTCCTTTACCAGCTGCATAGCCCTTGGGAAGTTTTTTTCAAAAATAAAACTCGTAACTTAAATGACTAACTTTTATACTATTAATTAAGGAATGTACTTTAATTATTATAAATAATAATAGAGACATTTAAATGTAAATTTAAAACAATGTATATCCAGTATGTGCAACGTCCAGCCCTCGACTTGTGATGATTGATAATCTGTAGGCACATATTTATATTGCATAAACATATCAATATTTTAAAAAATATTTATTTAATTTGATCCTTGACTGGAAGCATTGACTAAATGGTTATTAGTATGCAAGTTTTACAATTTCTCTGCCTCACTTCTTCCTATTCGCCAGTTCATTACTCTAGCAAATTAAATCGAAAGGTAGCCTAAATTATTGTTGATAACTTAATAAAATCATTAACAGATCACGTTCTCAAAACGAACAATTCCTTTATGAATACGATGGCCTCTTGTGCATGTATGTATATCTTGTATATATGTATGTTTTAATAAATATATCTTCTGCTTCTTTATGAATAGTGGCAAACAGTCAATATCGAAAAAAATCAAATCAGTAGTATGATTGTGAGATGTAACTTTTTTATATGAGATAGTATCGCATATAAAAAAGTTACAGCTAGTGCTGTCATCTGAAAAAATTGTCGATGACGTCATTTCATATTCAAGAATGGTCGAAAAAAATTGACACATTCATTAAAAATTGGCAATTAAAAACTAAAAATCGAGCAATTTTTGCAAAAATCATAAATAAAGGTTTAATCGAATTTATTCCATACTTTAGGGACATCCTGTATAACAATTTATTGTACCATACAGAAATGTTTGTACATGCACTGCAATAATGCAAATTATGCGTTATTACATAAAACGTTATATGAGAAAATTGCATATATCAAGAAGTATATCCGCTAGTCCTGCAGAATTAGATCTCAACAGAAAATACACGTGTGGATGTATAATTTAAATAGACAAGATGCGCGCATAAATTCAATATTAACATTTGTAATCAACTATTCTAAGTAACAGGTATAAATTATGACAATTTACATCGTGTACGTCAATAGTGTACCTACAATTTATTGTCATTATTCCCATGCATCATATCTGATAACAAAAAGTCCGCCGGGGAATACATAAACACAATCAATAGTTTAACAAACGACATGTTTCCGGATATAAAAAAATAGAGCTCAAGCCCAATATTTATAGACAGTCCTCCATAAGAAAACATACCGAATTAAAAATAACTATTATTTCATCCCAGTTTAATAGTTGTTTAAATTAATTATACAATTATTATTTATTATATTCATCGAATATAATTTGGATGAAAAATATTTGCGCTGTCGGCTACTATAGTGCTTGGAGCAATGTAGATGGACATATTTTTATCAGCAGAGCAAATATGTTTTGTATGAACTTAACTTGATGATATAATTAAAATGATTTCGCGTCCAGTTTTCAGCTAACATCATCTTTTATTTCAAAACATGAGACCACCTTCGGACAGCGATACTGGACCACTGTGTTAACATCAAGCGTACCGGAAATAATGAACGCAATATTAAAAAATCTATAGAACACAATAACTGTTATATTTTTAGAGCAATGAACTCAAGGGAGCTTACGCCTGGAGGAGGAAACTGAGAATAACACGATATATATATATATATATATATTTGTATTTTACGCCGAAAGTTAGATAATTTATACATAAAAGTTATTTTTGGGAAACAGCGAGGGCAGTGAAACTCCTTTTATAATATATCAATATTTCGCTCTTTTAATTTCAAGAATCATCAGGATAATTATGCAGAGTTAACGATCATGGAAACTATAAATTAACATAATTTACAAAATTTGCAATTCAAGTTTGGCGCTTCATTGACAAGATCATAACAAATTCATTTTTCTTTTTTGAAATTTGTTATGATTTTGTCCATGAAGCGCCAAATTTAAATTGCAAATTTTGTGAATTAGTTAATAGCCAGTTTCTATGTTCGTTAACTGTGCATAATTATCCTGATGATCCTCGAAATTAAAAGAGCGAAATATTAATATTTTATAAAAGGACTTTCACTGCCCTCGCTCTTTCCCAAACATAATATATATATATATATATATATATATATATATATATATATATATATATATATATATATATATATAGAGATATATAACGTAACTTAATAGATACCCACCGTATAACCGTATAAGGTGCTTCGTAAAAATAATCCCGCGATGGGATTTGAAATCTCGCTCCGCTACGCTAGTCCTTCAAGAAATGCGCTTGTGGCGCTTGTTCAATATGTTCCCTACAATTTAGTCAGCTCAGAAACTTTCAGTTTCAGGAAATGTTCTTATAGTTTATAGGGATGTGGCCAGGTGGCGCAACATGTTTCAGTTGAGCAGGAAATTTCAGGAGCGTTCGATATTTATATAATAGAACTTCTAATTCCCAAGGTACAGACGGTAAAGGTGGTTTTAGTAGTATTTAGTCTTGAAAGCAATTTTTTTGGCAAAACAAAATCTTACATAAAGCAATTTACTAAAATTACTGCTGTAAACACACGATCAAGTGTGTGAACTAATAGTATAGATGCATATAAAAATTAAAATGATATAGTTAGACATTCAGTATTATACTGTTAGTTACAATATTATAATATTTATTAAACGTTTGAGTCCATCAAAAAGTAAGGTGTACGGTTTCCAATAATTATATCTTTTATTATTATTATTTTTCAGCCTTACACCAGTAGATTGTCATACGATTAAATAATAATAAACATTACAAATTATAATTTATTTAACTTGTCTATATGTGAAAATAACAATGAACTCCAATACACACAAAGAAACACTGTTACTTTCCTGTCAAATAAAAAAAAACTTCTATCTGTATAGGGCCATCAGCCATGAGGCTATTTCGCCGGTCAAGGCAGAAGCTCAGAGGAGTTTAATCATCCGGTATTTACCTTAACTTCACAGAAAACCTCTGAAAAACTGTGAAACGTGATTCGCGAAAATTCGCCCCGCGGATCGAACTCTATAGGCTCCCCAATGCTCAGTACGAACCCTGTCAAATATTTTTGTTTAAACTTCCAATTTTATATCTATCAGTTCGAGGGCATTTCCGCTGGTAAGGGGAGAATTTCAGAGGAGTGTAATCACCCGATATTTACCTTTACTTTACCAAAAGCCTCTGAAAAACTGTGAAAGGTGATACCCGAAATTTCGCCCATAACAGGGCGAACCAATGCTCAGTACGAGGCGGTCGGCACCTCTAACCGATAAGCAGTTATGTTGCTGATTGTGCCGGTTTTATTGCTCTTTCTGCCATGAAGGCTATTGGCAATCTCCTTGTTTGAGGCTAATATCTATTTCGAAAGGCTTTGACAGCTTATTATTTACTGTTACTCTGGATATGTTACCATGTACACATATTTAATCAATTAATTCAGATGAATTTTCTTGGTATTGATTGTCTGATTATTGCCTCTAACTGATCGAAGAACTGGTTTTTCACTTCATGATCCTTGTCTTCAGTAGGGGCATGCGCAGGTCCTTTTAGTCAGATATAGCAAATGCGTTAGCTAAATAAGTCTTAAAGGTGTTTGACATTTGTTTTGGCATATTCTGTTACAATGACTGTCAATTTATTCATTCAATAGCTTATGGGACCTATAAAGTTTATGGGATGTTGGTGAATACGGGCATAAGGTGCCTTCTTGATAGATTTATAGAATGTCGGTGAATACGGAGTTACTCATTTTTATCGTTCAGCTATCTGGCCAACTGATTTCTTGGATAGCTGTTAAATCTAGTTATTGCACGACACCCTGTTCTATACCATTTTAGCATGTTCCATGTTCCTATATTCATTGTCCTTAAACGTAACAAATCCTCGTCTTTGAGAATCCCTCCATAACTGAGGCTTTTGTATCGTATTCACAACAATTCCAGAGAAAGGTAAACATCTCCCTCCTCTTAATTAAAAGAGGAGGATTGAGCGGAGGTAGATGTTTATCTTTGATGAACTGATACCGGCAGTGGCGTATTGCCAACACTTATCCCAGGCGTAGTTGTTGCAATTTCTGCTATCTGATTTTTGTGTGTGTGGGACCTATAACCGCCCTTTTCTAATTTAAAGGAATTCTTCCTTATTTCCATATTTTCTCTATAAGCTTTAAAATGATTGATTCTCCTTGTTTGCCCATCTATTTCAGTTGTTTTATTAGTTCATGCCCTAGGACTTTACCAGCTCTAGTAAACACTAGGCACTCCTCTAGTACTAACTAGGGGAGTACTGGTCTAGTATGGCCAGCATTGGCAACTCCTCAACCGCCAGGGTTCTGCAACTTACACGCAGAATTGACGCTTGGGACGAGTGAGTAGCCTTAAAGGCAAGTTTCACAATGGGCTCATTTTGAGGCCTAAGTATCTGTAGCTATCCTACCCTCCAGCCAACTATCCAGAAGAGAACTATCCAGGACCTTTCCATTCTTCAGCTTCATTTCCAATAACTCATCTGTTTCTATGTTATGCATATTCCTAGTTTGCTAGAGCCCTTGTTTTACACTTCCTTATTTTACCTCCAACAAATCGTCAAAGTAATCTCTTCATTAACTGTCTCTTATTACATTTCCTTGTTAGTACCAACAGTCTGTTTTCCTTTTTTACAACGTTCTCTTATTATATTTTCTTGTTAGTACTTTTAACAGTCTGTTTTCCGTTTTTACAACTTTCTCTTATTACAGTTTTTTGTTAGTACTTTAACAGTCTGTTTTCCTTTTTTATCACTTTCTCTGGTACACTATTTTTTACTTCATTTGAAATTTTCTTCCAATTTGTTCCCGACCTGCTCCCATAATCGTGTCATTTTTTAAGTACAATCTTTATGCCCCGTATATGCAGCATTGGGGCAGCTCCGACACCAGCCTTTTTGACTTTCGGCTTTAGTTATTTTTAAACTTTTCGTAACATCTTTTTTCTCACTGATGAATTTGTTTCATTTCTATTTTTCTACCACTTCTTTTATTTCTTCAACGTACCAGTATTTTTTTCTGATATAATAATATAATATAAATAGGGTTTATAAGTAGCAATTCTTAACTAGCAATTCCTAACACTCGCATAGTATTTTTGACATGTGTTAGTGTACGTGACTAACATATGACAGAAAGACTTTAGAATGTCGAAAGCTAGTTGCAACAAATACAATAACTGCTACCATAAATAATATGTATTGAATGTAACAGCTGTTTAAAAAAGCATTTTCCGGTTTCAGCCTATATCTCCAGTTTGTGTGGCCGTTGTGCTTGAAATTAATAATTCACAGAAAAACTCGTCTAAAAATCGTAAATAACATTCAACTCTATATTCTATTTGCCATATTTCTATTTTCTATTATTCTATTATTTTCGTTGTTACTGTAAACATGTGTTGATATAGTTTTTATAGCGCCTTTCGTGTATTACTCTGAACTGGTACGGGCTTATGTTTCTTATTCTATTTGCCGCTTCCGATGCGCATATTTCTACCTCGGCCCTTACAACCGGCGGCGCACGACTGTAAGACGTATGCGATACTGCACACCACGGGGGCGACTAGCAATGATAAACCATGCTAATCGAAAGCGCCTTATTTGTATAGAAGGCAAATAAAAGTCATTATTATTATTATATTGTTTATATTTAAATTCGCTCCTGCAGAATAAAATTTGCATAAAAATGGTGATTGTCACTTTCTATATTAGATCTGTCAACTAGGGAAAGCAATCTTAATATTCTGAGATGTCATACAATTGGTAATAACAGCCGTGAACTATATTCTATTTTTAATTTTAATTGACCGATATAATCGATTCTACATGTTTACATTTTTTAATGACTTTATTATAGGGAAACAGAAATCGATGAAGCTAAAAGTCTAATGGGTTTTTAATGTAAAGCAAAGAGTGTTCCACACACCCCCACACATACTCATATCCACCATAAAATGAAAATATAAATGTAACGTTCACGTCGGAAAAAAACAAACTTAAAATGTAATGCATTTCTACGAAAAGCAGCTTGTGTTATTAATAATAATATAATATATTTTTATATGGCTATGCTACTAATGATATATTTAGATGTTATGTTACAACGTTCAAACTATTCTTAATAATAATAATATATATATATATATATATATATATATATATATATATATATTATTATTATTAAGAATAGTTTGAACGTTGTAACATAACATCTAAATATATCATTAGTAGCATAGCCATATAAAAATATATTATATTATTATTAATAACACAAGCTGCTTTTCGTAGAAATGCATTACATTTTAAGTTTGTTTTTTTCCGACGTGAACGTTACATTTATATTTTCATTTTATCTAATTTACACCAACATGCTGAAGCCATAAAAACAACAATTGAATGTCAGTTGATCATCTCATTTAATTATTTATTTTGACAATTTTCGATGACATTAATTCAGTCCTTATCTGACAAAATTAATTTTAAAACCGTTACATTTTCACTATAATTATAATATCTATAGAACAGTTTCGTGCTAATACTAGCGAGCATTTTATTAACCCCATTATATATATATATATATATATATATATATATATATATATATATATATATATATATATATATATATATATATATAGAAAATGGGTTTAACAAAATGCTCGCTTCATTATTAAGTATATTTTTTTCACTGAACGTCTAACATAACTTCTAAATATATCATTAGTAGCATAGCCATATAAAAATATATTTCACCATACAAAACTCGTCGAAATATATTACACATACAATTACGGGCTTCATCCCTAAAATAGAGATTTTAATAACTCCGAGGTGGATGACATCCCGAGTGATGGCAGGCTTAAAGCGGAAAGCAGCGGGCCCTTTAGAATATGCCATCTCTCTCCCGTTTGACGTGACGCAATATAAAAGCGAGCTGAAGCATCGAGAGAAGAGTTTGCTTATCAAGTTAGTACATTGTTAAGACAGAGTCGGATGGCAGAATGGAGTGTTGTGGAGGAGCGCACTAGAAACGGCGTGTATAATGGAGACATCCAATTTGCATTTCGAGGACCCCGTTGTAGGGGAATATATGTGCCTACACCATTTTAGAGTTACGTAAATAATTTATTATGAATGGAAAAATTATAACCCTTGTTAATAATTGTAATTCAATACAATTATTATTACACTTACGTATAATCCACATAATATTAAAACGAAGACAATGTTTTGAAGCTCAACGACCTGTCGGTTATGACTTTTGTGCTGACAGTACATATGTGGGAGTCGCAGTTTCCAAACCCATCGAGGATGGTATTTTTATGATTTTTTTTTTATTCAATATTTAATTGGAGTATTACGTGGTTTCAATAGCATTTTTTTAGTAAGGTTTTTTTACAGTCAAAATTAATTGATTTATTATCCGTTCTGCAATAAGCATTTCAACCTTTGGAAATTGGTTCATGATATCCCTTCTAATGACTAGTTAGATATAAACGTAAATTGCAGTTGTAGGTATATTATACTGCATTATTATATTAAAAGTGCATGTACCAAATCAGACGTTATATTGAAAGTAATTGTTTATTTGTTCTATAGTTCTATAGAAGTTATATAGTTCTATAGAAGTTATATAGTTCTATAGAAGATATTAATAGCAGAAACTATAAGATATTCAAATTTGAAAAATACTTCAAAATGTCTTCATTATTAAAGTTATATTGCAGAGAAGTTGAAAATAACTTGCTCTCGCTAATATCATCCATTAAAGCTAGTTGCAGTATTGAAATTGAATTAAATCTAAAAGATTTTAAAAGAAGAAACTATAAGACAGTCAAATATGAAAAATATCTTCATTATTTCTAAAGATATATGGCAGAGAAGTTGAAAATAACTTGCTTTCGCTAATATCATCAATTAAACCTAGTTACAGTATGAAAATTTAATTAAATCTAAAAGATATTAATAACAAAAACTATACAATATTCTAATTTGAAAAATGCCTCAAAATATCTTCATTATTTCTAAAGATATATTGCAGGGAAGTTGAAAATAACTTGCTCTCGCTAATATCATCCATTAAAGCTAGTTGCAGTATTGAAATTAAATTAAATCTAGAAGATTTTAAAAGAAGAAACTATAAGATAGTCAAATATGAAAAATATCTCAAAATATCTTCATTATTTCTCAAGATTTATGGCATAGAAGTTGAAAATTACTTGCTGTCGCTAATATCATCAATTAAATCTAGTTACAGTATGAAAATGTAATTAAATCTAAAAGATATTAATAACAAAAACTATACAATATTCTAATTTGAAAAATGCCTCAAAACATCTTCATTATTTCTAAAGATATATTGCAGGGAAGTTGAAAACAACTTGCTCTCGCTAATATCATCCATTAAAGCTAGTTGCAGTATTGAAATTAAATTAAATCTAGAAGATTTTAAAAGAAGAAACTATAAGATAGTCAAATATGAAAAATATATCAAAATATCTTCATTATTTCTAAAGATATATGACGTTGAAAATTACTTGCTTTCGCTAATATCATCAAATAAATTTAGTGCAGTATTAAAATTAAATTAAATCTGAAAGATATTAATAGCGAAAACTATAAGATATTCTAATTTGAAAAATGCCTCAAAATATGTTCAGTATTTCTAAAGATATATTGCAGAGAAGTTGAAAATAACTTGCTCTTGCGAATATCATCCATTAGATCTAGTTAAAGTATAGAAATTAAAACATCTTGACTATTTCTAAATATATATTACACAGAAGATGAAAATAACTTGCTGACGCTAATATCAGCAATTAAATCTAGTTACAGTATTGAAATTAAATTAAAGCTGGAAGATATTAATAGCAAAAACTATAAGATATTTAAATTTGAAAAATCCTCAAATTATCTTGATTATTATTTCTGAAGATATATTGCAGGGAAGTTGAAAATAACTTGCTCTCGCTGATATCATCCATTTAATCTAGTTACAGTATTGAAATTATAATAAATCTGAAAGATATTAATACCAGAAACTATAAGATATTCAAATTTGAAAAATGCTTCAATAAGGTCTTTATTATTTCTAAAGATATTTTGCAGAGAAGTTGAAAATAACTTGCTCTCGCTGAGTATATATAATATATAAGTAACTATATTACCTCAGTTATTATCGCATATATTGTGAAGGCAGACTATCTAACCCCCCGTTCACCAACGTTCCATAAATGTATCAATAGATATTGAACTTATAAGTATTCGCCGCTATAGCAACAATAAATACATTATATAGGGAATGTAGTCACTTTAGATTCTCTCTATTGGAAAGACTGAATAATATAACAAAAGATGTCATCAAAACCCCAATCACAAGCGCTATTCAAGGTGTTTGCCATTTGTTTTGGCAATTTCTGTCACAATGACGTTATTAATTTATTCATTCGATAGTTTATGGGAATTATAACGTTTATGGGATTTTGGTGAATATGGGCATTAATATATGTACATTTACATGCTAATGCTGAATCTATTTAGTCAATAGACGATGCCAATAGTGCCATGTGATAAATAACTCCAGAAAGTACCGATTCATCTCGTTACCAACATATCAAATCTTTACCGTATATATATATATATATATATATATATATATATATATATATATATATATATAATTATAGCAAAAAATATTGATAACTAATAATTATACTAATATAAGAATTAATACTTTATTATAATGACTATTACATACATATACTTATATAGGTCTTCAGAAGTGGGACAGTTTTTCACTGACAAATGTTGGTGTTAATTTTAACAGCAACGTCAGTTATAAAGGATATTAAAAAATAAAGTAATAAAAGTTTTTTAATTAATCCGGGTAATTTACATTTTAAATTACTAAATTATAATGTAAATTTTCTTGGCAATTATAAAAAACCGCCAAAAAAAACCTCAGATACGGCCCTGACCACAACCATTCACTTTCACATATAATTAATAAGACACTACCGCCCGATTTCTCCAACGAATCTTAAAGATCGTCTTATATAAGCTCGTCTTATATAAACTTGTCTTACATATAACCACGTCTTAAATTTGTATGCAGTTGCACCAAACATATGTAGATCTTAAGGTCGTTTTAGACAATTTCTTGACTCAAAAGTAAGTCAAGATGCGACACAATCTAAATTGTCTCGTATCATACAGCAAATTATCTGAAATATTGAATTGGATGGTAGATCAAATGGAAAAATATAACGAGTTTTAGTTGTCAATGACAAATTGTATGGGAGGAGGATATATGAATTCATTTCTTGACCAACTTATGAGCTAAGAAATTGTCTTGTCTAAAAGGACCTTTACTTACTCTTACAATGTAAGACTGTCTTATCGTTTTAAGATCCGATTTTTGTTTAGTGCAACGCTTTAAAACCATCTTATTATTAAGACGGTCTTAAACTTGTTAAGATTCGTTGGAAAAACCGGGCGTATCTATGATATCAATTCTATTAATTCATTTTTACATTTTGCTGTTCAGAAAGATTTATTTATTTTCATTCGTATTGTAGCCACAACAAATATCACGCGTTACGCAGTATAATTAAATTACGAATATTCTTACATTTTTTGTTATTACAATTAAACATGTACGCTCGTTGTAGTACTGGATAGGGCTGTTTCCCATGAGCACGCAATTTTCGAGCTGTGTACGTTCTAAAAATAGCGTTTATTAAAGTTCGTTCATACTCCTAGATAATTTAATGCAGTGATCGTTCTGGGAATATGGGGTTTTATTCACTTTTATACTCCTGCTGCGAGTCACTGCGGTCGTGTCAAAGCAATTAGGTAATGAATGTTCTGCCCGGCAGAAAAGTTTGCATGATACATTTTTTTAACACGTTTAGTAGGTTTTAATAAAATTGCACTTCATACTCGAACTAATCAAATAAAATGTTTTAACTGTTCGAGTACAATTTGCTTTGACCAATCATTTGAGTTAATTGATGGGTAGTGTGATATAGATTGCAACAATCAATTTATTTTATCATTTTAAAATTAATTACGTTATACTGCAACAAATAATATTTTCTACATCATGAGAGTTCTACTTTTTACTCAAATCCTCCTTTATTATGTCCCCTGATAATTTTAAAACCATCTCTATAGAATGTCTGTCCGTCATCTGTCGTCTGTGATATATAATTTTCCTCCGTTATTAAATCAAACTTTTTAAACCAAATTTTGCATATGGTTATTGCACCTTCGACTTGTTTTTTTATGAAAACAGCATGCATTTGTAACTAAATTTTACAATTTTCACAAATATATTACTACCTTTACTTGTATATCTTATTTACTATTTCGAATATCTTATTAGAAACGAAAAAAATCTCAAACAAGCAGAAATTACACTTTAATAAGACGTAACATCGTCTATAATTTTATTAATAATAATAATAATAATAAGCTTTATTGTCCTACGGAAAGAAAAAAACCCAATTACAGGACAACAATATATATATATATATATATATATATATATATATATATATATATATATTGTTGTCCTGTAATTGGGTTTTTTTCTTTCCGTAGGACAATAAAGCTTATTATTATTATTATATATATTAATATCATTCCGCAGGGAATAGGAGAGAAGTCTCCTACTGGGGAGTGACGACCCCACGGTTTCCCAGTCATCACCGTTAATGTGGATTAGCATTTGCGTTCTCAGTAATGGGAGAACGCAAATGCTCCCATACCTAGAAGCAAAAATGCCTCGGACGTATCAGCAAGTAGAGCTGCAGCTGATGTAAATAGACAGCCCATAAATGGACCAACGCAACGAAATGGAAATTCTAACTCAGATGACATCTCACTCGAATCTGCAGCTCGGGACACACGCCACCAGGGGTGCTGTTCTCAGAAACGAAACAACTGAGCGTATAAAATGGAGTAGAGAAATGAACAGAAACGTTACACTATGCTACTATACAATAAATAAATGCGAAGATGAGCCTCTACCACGATGGAGATATATATTATTTATGGAATTCAATAAACAATACCCACAGCTTCAACAGAACAGAACAGTTGGTCGTAAAAGCATAATAATAAAGAAAGAGTATTTTGATATCACTAAAATTTAAAAAATACGCTGGAAGAATAATTAACATTCAAGACACAAATGCTGAAATATATGTGAACAGCAGTAGAATAAAAGAGAGTCAAGATACAAATACAGAAGAACTAATGATACACATGCCTGATTAAGTACGGAAAAAATTGCTAGGAATTATTACGTATATGAAAATACTACCACGCATACCGAAAATTATATTCAATATAAATCCTCTTAAAAATACTACAAAGAACTAATGAGTAACTCGTAGTACTATGCGATATAAATAAACCAGAAGCAGCCATTAATGAACTTCACTGCTTATTATTTTACGCTGCTACTATCTTCTTCTTGTTGTGCCGTCTCCTATTGGAGGTTGGCAATCATCATTGCGATTCAAATCTTTGACGCTACAGTTCTAAATAGTCCGACCGATGTTTGTCCGTACCATTCTGCGACGCCCCATGTTTCTTCTTCCTTGTATTTTTCCTTGCATGATCAGTTGGAGAATAGAGTATCTCTCTCCTCGGCTGATCTGTCCCAACTACTCTAGCTTTCGTGTTTTGATCGTAATGATCAGTTCCTTTTTTTTATGCATTCTTCGCATGACTTCTTCGTTGTTTACTAGGTCCGTCCAGGATATCTTGAGCATGCGGCGATAGATCCACATCTGAAACGACTCTTTTTTTATGTTATTTTGCTTTAATATCCATGCTTCCATCCCATACAGTAGTGTTGAAAAAATGTAGCAGCGAATTATTCGGACTCTCAAGGCTAGATTGAGATTTCTATTTGAGAAAATATTTTTCATTTTGACGAAAATTGCTCGTGCTATTTCTATACGTTTGTTCATTACTATGGGTTTTGTCATTATTGTCTTCAATACGTGTTCCTAAGTATTGGTAGCTTCTAACTCTTTCGATTGTGGTGTTGTTTACTAGTACTGGTGGTATATTATTAACATTGGTTTTATTTGTATTGGTTTTATTTACAACCATAAATTTAAAAGGATAAATAAAACGATTTTTTACTTTGTTTTTTATCACACTTCAGTTACACTTTGCAACTAGTTTCGGCTAAGTTCTAGCCATTTTCGAGCTCCTCCGATGACTAAAGCAATTGTAACCGATCGCTCTTTATATAATAAAAGAAAGAAAAAAAGGGAAAACTAACAATTACACAGAAACATCTTAACTAAATAGTGTTGAAGGATGTTTCTGTGATTATATAAGAATTTTACTTCTTCTTTTAGCCAAGTTTTCTTCGCTACGTTCACTGCTTTCTTCGATGCTAGTACAGCACAACAGGCTAAATTATACTTCCGGCTGAGAAAGAAAGTAAAAGTGACCGCGCAAAATATATGGTTTAACCAAGAGTGTCTTCGTCGGAAACTAACACCAAACTTCATCAACATCAGGACGTCCGTAACAACCACCGCATCGAAGAAAGCAATGAACGTAGCGAAGAAAACTTGGCTAAAAGAAGAAGTAAAATTCTTATATAATCACAGAAACATCCTTCAACACTATTTAGTTAACATGTTTCTGTGTAATTGTTAGTTTTCCCTTTTTTTTGCTTTTATTATATAAAGAGCGATCGGTTACAATTGCTTTAGTCATCGGAGGAGCTCGAAAATGGCTAGAGCTTAGCCGAAACTAGTTGCAAAGTGTAACTGAAGTGTGATAAAAAACAAAGTAAAAAATCGTTTTATTTATCCTTTAAAATGAATTATCACAAAGTAGACGCCTTAACAATTCAATACCATAAATTTAGTTTTCTTCAAATTAATTAGCATCTTATTATTTACAATTTTAATATGTTTCTATTAATAACATGCCACTGAATAAGTCACTTAATTTGTGTGAATGAAACTAATTCATACTTTTTATAAATATTGAATCGGTGCATTTATAAATAATCTCATGTCTGATTTAATAATTAATGAAATAATCGTGTAATATTAGCGTGCCGGAGATTTTATCGCAGAAATAAATTACCGGGATCTTTGCTAAAATTGCAGAGTATTATGCAATTACAGTAATTGCAGCCTGTTTAATTTAATCAAGAGATGAAAGGTCAAGGTTGATGGTTAATAAATTCGGCCGAACCGCGATCCCAGAGACCAAACAAAACGCTATATGCAAATGGCAATCGACCTCTGCAGACTATACAGTAATCATGTAAATTCGGGATTCGCCATGCATACACCTCGCGAGTGGTGCATGGAATTTGAATCTCAGTTAAATGGATTGTATTAAACTCTTGATAATATAATATAATTTTCTGTAATGTATGTGAGAGTTTAGATTATCAATTTGGGTAATAACAAATTGCAAGCTGAAGTTTTAATAACTTTATTAGAGATGTTAGATATCTAAATACATTTGTCAACTGAATTTTAATTCCTTGTAGGTTTGCTTCTAGATGTAAACCTCTGTTTTTGTCTCTTCTCCCCGGAATACTACCCGGAGGAGAAACTTATTTTAGCTTTTATACAAACCATACTACCATGACGACAATTAAAATTTTGCAATTACAAAATATACTTTTACAAATACAAAAACAATAATTTTGTTATAATAATATCATTATTATTATTATATCACGTTGCAATCTAGTTTGTGACCAATGAACTTAGTTCAGTTCCACAATAAAAAAAGACCTTTATTTGGCATGACAACTCAAAAAATACAAAAACCCTCCAATATATAATGCGCATCAAGAACAACAAAAAAAATTATATACATAAAAAATAAAAATAAAAGTAACAATCAGCAAAATACACATTAACAGCATAAATAACCCTACACATCCTCTGCCTTCGCCACTTTCCTTTCCCACGTCAGCCCCCTGCAGATTTGCACGTCGTTCTCATTTTCTCCTAACCATTCATTCAGCTTTGTGAAATTTCCAACCCACTCTGCTTTCACACCCTCACAATCATTGCTAAGGTGCCACTATAGTTCCTCAATACTAAATTGTTAATTTACGAGTTTTCTACTGAGTTCCCCCAGTTTTTGCATTGTCATCAAAAGTGGTTGTTACATTATTTTCTAGTTCTGTAAGGTCACAAGTAAAGAGCAAGTAGATGACTGGGCCGAGGACATTTAACTATGTCACACCAGCTTTGATATTCCTTAAGTTTGAATATGCGTCCTCTTATCGTCCTATCTGCTAGTCAGGTAGGACGCCAATATTTCTGTATATTGTCTTGGAAGCATGTATTTTAAATTTGGATTGTAACCCAAACTTTATCGAAGACTTGTACCACGTTCAGAAATAACGCGGAATAAATTTTTTTATTTCTATTATTTGTTTATAAAAAACAAATTATATTAGTTATCTTGTAAGGACGGTAATTAAGTTTACCAACTTACGTTATTTTTATTGCTATTATTTTTTTATGCTCTCTTTTATATGGCCTAATTTTGTCTTAAATCTGCATATTTTTTATTCAAACTGAGACACGTATTTATTGTATTACCCAAATTCTGACATCAACTAACAAATGCACTCGGTATGTGAGGAATAAAATGATTATTGAAACGTTGAGCCGCCAATATATTTGCTTGGTGAATACTAATTTTTCACGTCGTTTCAATCAATCAAGTTGTTTTCTTTCTTGTGGGCAGCTACAAGAACTCAATCGCCATCATCAGCTATTTATTCAACGTCTGATATAAGCCTATTCATTCCTCTTCCGGTTCTTTTCACACTGCAGATAATTTCACGTCAAGTTTTGCCGATTGTGTTGTTGGTCTTGAATGGGCGTGAGCTCTCAAAATATCAAGTAAGATACACCACTTAATTAACCAACTAATTAATGGATTTACAGTTTGTAAACAATTGTTCCTCGACACGGAAAATACATACCGATGATATCCGTAAATATTTAATTTGGACATCAAGGAGAGACACGGTATCGATTCGCCTGCATTATTGATTGTTTCCAAAGCTGTTATTCAATATTCTATGACAAACTTTATTATGTTCCTTTTCTCCTCGGTGTGCCGTCTCTGAAATATGCATTACGCGGGGGTAGGTAGAACTTCAATCGAATTATATAAAAAGTCTCGGGCCGTTGGCTTGCCAGTTCGAATTACGCCAAGCTTCGGAAACATTTGGTCCGCCGTAATCGTTAGGGGATTATTATGAAGCAACTAAATTACTACGTTGCATTAAAATGGTTTCTGTGTAAACGGTAATTAATGAAAATCATTAATCGGTAAATATTTAAATTTACGCAAATTTACTTTCAATTATTTTGCGGTTTGATGCTAATGGTGAACTATTGACTGTAAAATCGATGCAGCTAAAGTAGTACCTGTTGTTGGAAATAATGCTTTCATTCGATTTTGTTTTGTCCTTGTGCTTGTGTAAATTCGATGGTTGCATTCGAAAGCTTTTGTTTATTGTGTTAACGGAAAATTTTCTACCTGTATTTTTTATTGTGATAATTCCAACTAAAGTTAGTAACGTAATGTTTTCATAAAATCCTATAAGTCCATATAAATACAGCTGGTGATAATAGTAATATAATTTTCATGTAGTGTAGTTGATTTTATAACTTAATTAATAATAATTTAACAAAATACTAAAACAAATTTATCTAAATTGTAGGTTTTCTATTATTAAAAAAAAAGACCTTTATTTGTCATATCAGCCCAACCCTTCCCTTTTACACACATTCCCAAACAGTACATTCACAGAAAGAAATCAAAAAAGTTTTCTATTATTATCTGAAATTAGATTAACGAAGCTACTCAGACACATAATATACATTGGCTTTTATCTCTTATTAAGACAGTTACAGCTTACTGAAAGAAAACCTGAAAATGTTGAATATATACATCAATATTTCTTTATTTTTTACAATGGACTCAAGATCTATATTATTATTCTATCTATACAAATAAATGTAATTTGAGAATTGCAGCATTTTTTTTTCCAGATAGTTCTTTAGTTCCTGAAAAACTTGGACGCCATTTCAGTTGATATCTCAAAAAATATACTAATGACCTAAATATTTTTCATTACTATCTAAAAGTAAACTAATCAAAACTCTATCAGAAATAGGTTTTTTCTTCTCAGAAATTACAATTACAAAGTATACTCTTACAAGTACATAAACAATTATTTTTTTATAATAATACCAGTATTATTATGTCATGTTGCAATTTAATCTGAGACCAATGTCTAGCTTAGTTCAGTTCCTCAATACTAAATTGTTAATTTAGGAGTTCACCTAGTTTTTTTTTACGGTTTTCAGTAAGAAATACGGGGTAAATTTGGTTTCAGGCGAATTCATTCGGCATAAATGTGTGGCTAAAATCGGCTGAAAATTGCCTACGATATTCAAAATAACAAACGTAAACTATTATGGCAAAATTTCAGATTGTTTGCGACGAAACATAATCTATTGTTTTTTTTTTTCATAAAATAAAACTAAACTAAAAATCCTGAAAATAATTATTTGGACCGAAATTTCAATCGGCTTAAAATGTTGTATTTGCATTTTATCTACATAAAAAATGTTATTTTTGAAATTCAACCATTTATCTCGCCAGTTTTTTCATTAATGCCTTAAAATTATAGTCCGTGATTCGCCCGTGTCTGTGTCTTTATAACAATCTTTTTGAAGTTATTAATATATTTATATACGATGCATTAATTAAAAACAAACTTCGTACTCTCTTAACTTGTTAAATATATAGAGGTTTCATGAAAATCGATGCGATAAGGATAAATTTATGTAACTGCGAATTTTACCGCAATTTATTTTAAGTAGAACCAATTACCTGAGACAATGCCCTCTTCCAGAAGGGCGACGTGAAACAGTAATGAAGGGTGGGTGGCTAGAGCGAATACCTGTGCGGCTATATATATTGCGGTGATTTAGATTGCTTTATTAAAATGTATATAACTTAAATTACACTTATATATTTAAATGAGAAAACATATATTTTGTATACATTACCTACAGTATTTGTATGGCTCATTCAGTGCCAATGAACGTTTTCTACCATGCAGTTATTTGAATTGGAAAATAAATTAAAATTCTATATATATATATATATATATATATATATATATATATATTTATATATATATATATATTTATATATATATATATATATATATTTATATATATATATATATATATAAGATCCCAGCCTCTATAACACGCGCACGGCGGATTGTTTGCGGATCTGTACTGACCAATTGAGGCGACCAATAAAATCCAAATTTTGAGAAATCTTTTGTTTATGTCTTGCTGACCTTAATATATAGTTATATATTTTTATTAATAATTTTTTTAGGCGTTCTTGTATAATATATATTGTAACGTAAATGATTATTTTTGATCAGGAATTAGTCACACAATTGATTTGAAAAAATTACACAATGTCTATAACAAAATGATAATGGAAAATTGAAAGTCTCTATCTGTACGAGAAATGTTTCCTTTTATTTTTTTTTTAACTTTTACGCTCTTATCTCGATATTCCGATTTTAGAGGCTTGGCAAAAAAATATTATGAAAATTATTTTGTTTAATTTTTTTATTGATATTAGTGCAGAACATATCATTGCACCAGATGCCCGAAGGAAATTGGAAAATTTTGATTATAACTATTTTTTTTGTTGAACATATTTCATTATTATTATTTTTGCCATGAATCCGCCATACAATTGATTTGAAAAAATTACACAATGTGTATAACAAAATGACAATAGAATAAAGAAAATCTCTATCTTGACATATTTTGCCTTCTATTTATTTTTTATTTTTAACTTTTACGCTTTTATCTCGATATGCCGATTTTAGAGGCTGGGCCTATAAAAGATTTATGCAACATGTTTTGTTTAATTTTTCTACTAATCTTAGTGTAAAACATATCAGTGCACTAGATGCCCGAAGGAAATTGGAAAAGTTTGATTATAAGTATTCTTTTTTCGGCGACCAAGTCGAACATATTTCATTATTATTATTTTTGACCATGAATCCGCGATACAATTGAATTGAAAAAATTACACAATGTTTATAACAAAATGATAATAGAAAATGGAAAGTCTCTATCTTGACACATTTTTCCTTCTATTTATATTTTATTTTAAACTTTTATGCTCGTTTTATGTCTTGGCCGAAAAAAAAATCAACATTTTCCAATTTCCTTCTCGTATCTGGTGCACTGATATGTTCTGCAGACTAAAATCAGTACAAAAATTAAACAAAATATTTTCCTTATTTTTTTATCGACCCAGCCTCTAAAATCGCCATATCGAAATAGGACCGTAAAATTTAAAAATAAAAAATAAATAGAAGAAACAATATGCCAAGATAGAGACTTTCCACTTTCCATTGTCATTTTGTTATAAACATTGTGTAATTTTTTCAAATCAATTGTATAACGGATTCATGATCAAAAATAATAATTTACGTTACAACATATATAACATACAAGAACGCCTATAAAAATTATTAATACATTTATATAACTATATATTATGGTCGGCAAGACATAAACAAACGATTTCTCAAAATTTGGATTTTATTGGTCATCCAAATTGGTGAGTACAGACCCACAAACAATCCGCCGTGCGCGCGGTCTAGTGGCTGGGATCTTAGAGGATAACTTCACACCGGTCCCAGCTGGACATTTCTACCTCTGGCCAAGCCGTTCTCATACACTCCTGTTCCTTTATTGGTTTTAGATCCATCGGTAAACCAGATTTATCTTTTCTATCTATTTATATTTTCATGTAGCCACTTTTCCCCATTCTGGCCGATTAGAGTGTATTTATTGTTCTTTCGTTTCGTAACGCATTCTCAGAATTAGTTTTTCTGTTTTCCCAAACGCGAATTGGGTGTGATATGTGGGTTATTCGTATGACTTCCCCATATCTTTAGTTCTGTAGATATAGCTATATATAGCTATCTTGACCTGTCTCCACTTTAACGTATGTGTGGAGGTATGTCCAATATAAACTCCATTGAGGCGGTTGGGGTTGTTACAACTGCCCCTGTTATTCCTAGGTATGCCATTATTTGCCTAGTTTTCTCCTGCTTACCCCGTCTTAGGCTTTGTGCCACCAGATTTATTTATTCACTTAAAATGAAAATACAATATAAATTAAATATAAACAATATAATATATTACTGGTGTTTGGGCAAAAAAACTTAAGTCATTAAGGTTTTTATGTCTTTTTAACCAAAAAAATCGGCTCTTTCCATTAGTACAAACGGCTTGTAAACTTTACATTTCTGGACTTAAACGCTTTTACCCAATCACCGGTGATATAAAAATAAAAGATTGATTCTCTCTGCATGAACTCGGAAAATGCCCCACTTGCTCCTAGTATAGAGAGATGCAGTTAGTCGTGGTATGGTAGTAGTTGGTGGTTTGGATCTCCGTGTTATTTGTCACGATCTTGTATTATATCTTTCTTCAAATTGTCTTTGAATTTTTGAATGTTGGTTACGTTTGATATTAGAACCCCAGGA
Source organism: Lordithon lunulatus (assembly GCA_963942505.1). Taxonomy (NCBI): domain Eukaryota; kingdom Metazoa; phylum Arthropoda; class Insecta; order Coleoptera; family Staphylinidae; genus Lordithon; species Lordithon lunulatus. The sequence continues at coordinate 46,003,967 of OZ012671.1, forward strand.
TTTTCCGTACATTCACCGGCATGCCCAGAATGCTTTCACGGATTTGTTCGTTATCTTTACCATATGTGGCTAGAGGGTCAGTTTTTAGTCAAGGGTAACACCTAAATATTTAACAGAGTACTTTCATTTGTATTTATCTGGGTGGGAGAGGAAATTGGCGACGACAGAGGGTGTAGGAAGAAGGCATAGAGGCAATTATGTATTTTTTATTCTTACTATGTATTTTCATTATTTTTTATTTGTTGTTTCTATTATGAGTATTGTTTATTGGTGAACTTGTGTATTTTGGACGCCACAATAGAGTTTATATTGGACATACCTCCACACATACATTAAAGTGGAGACAGGTCTAAACACAGAACTAAATATCTTTTTTTTGTATTTCTCTGCTGAATATCATCTGCATTTTTGCAATTGTTAGTACAAATTAGTTATTTTAGTTATAAAAATAACTCTGTTTATTATGTACCGTTTCCCTCATATTTTTAAATAACATAAATATATTACTGTCAAACTTTCAGGCAAAATCATATGATCATCGATCACAGTCCATTAAACTTTCGCACCAGCCGAAACTTTGTTGCTTGTGCATATTAAATAATCCGCGCTCGGATCATCCGCGCCTACACATAACAGACAGTTTATAACAGATATTTATATTTAATCGTAAAAAGTGGCGCGGCAAATATCAATTCCCTTAAAATATTCAAGTTGAAAATCAAATATACAACGCTAACTGGAAACGATTCAATTTTAATTCAATTTGGAATTAAATTTGCGATTTTCACGCCAAGCATCGACTCTTTATTATTATAGATTTCTCTCTGAGAAATATAAATCCGGACTTGATTGAATACGAAGGTACTAGCGACCAAAAAAAAACAGTTTAGGCTGCGTATTAGCCCCAGTTCTCTCCTGTACGCTATAATGGAGTCGGCGCTCGTCGTCGCGCACCTTCATGTTGATCAGTTTCGTCGCGACGCCCGACGCAGCTTGATCACGTGGCCGCGACACACACATAGAAGCTTTTTCATATAGTTAAATATATCTTAGTGATTTTTAATTGCTGTTGTTTTTCCATGCACGTTTAAATAGTGCAGTGATTTTATTTGTTACTACATGCACGAGTTTAAATATTTTTGTGTGAATAGTTGCGAGAATTGTACTTCCAGTTAAATAAAAGTTTTGAAATATATCTTCGAAAGTATACCACAGGTATGTGCAATATAAGATTATGTGGGAGAGTTTTAGTAATGTAAAAACTGTTTAGTGATATTTTTCTTAATACTAATTATCCTATTTATTATGCTATATGCTATATGCTATATCGCACTGTGAGATGAAGTGTCGTAACATCCAAAATGAAAATTATTAGGTTTTGACTTTTGTTTTGATGATTCTTGTATATATTTTAACGCTCCTTTAATTCTTCTTTACGTTTAGAATCAAGCAAATTATTTAAGAAAATTAGATAACATTAGACTCAATGGTAAAACTACTGGAACTATTGCAATGTTTAAAATGCATTTAACTTCCAAAAACAGTTTTTGATGCTCTTGGATGTTACGACATATGTCATCTCATATATATATATCTCTATTTTTTTTAACGCTATTGCGCAATAAATATAGTTATTATTATTATTATTATTATTATTGTATAATATTCGGTAACTAATGTAATAATTTTTATTGTTCAATAGAAGTTTATATATGGTATTTATATAGTTATTTCTTGCACTTTAATTAATCATTGGTGTAGTACAATATATTAAGTAACAAACCACCAACAACGTATATATATATATATATATATATATATATATATATATATATATATATATATATATATATTTGAATACTAATAATAACATTCCCCTATCCACTTAAGACTTATTTATCATGACTTTACCTACAAACATGTATATATTTATATTTATTCTATGCATCGTTTTCTTTTTGGTACAATTAACGTATTATTATTATTATTATTATTATTATTAACAATTAATATTCAGAAAATATTAATAATAACCCAGCTCAGTGACCGAGTCCGTCTGGAACTGAGCCTGAGTTCGAGCCCCAGTGGGGTGATTTTTCGTCAATCATCTTTCACAGGTTTTCAGAGGTTTTCTGTGAAGTTAAGGTAAATACCGGGTGATTAAACTCCTCTGAGCTGCTCCCTTGACCTATATAAAGATAGAATTTTTTTTATTAATAATTATTACCACTTTTATTGTAGAATAAAATTATAACAGTGTTTATTATTATTATTATTTTCTGAATATTAATAATAATAAGCATATTTACTATGCATATACATATAAATCATCGGACGTTTGCGGGAAAGGCTGCACTAGTCCTAAAATCTGCGTTTGACGCATCATATTCTACAGTTTTTCATTCTTTGTGTATAACCTAGTTTTTTAAAACTTTTATCAGTTTTATCGCAAGGATGTGATACAAGCTCTATAGAATAATACATATGGTTATTATTATTATTATTATATTAGTAGTATTATTCAGAAAATAGTATTACTATCCTTTACTTTACAGCTTTTGCTCATAATATGATAAGAATAGATTAAAAACTAACTTCTATCTTTATAGCTATCAGCCCAAAGGTTTTTCCGCTGATCAAGGGAAGAGCTCAGAGGAGTGTATTTGCCTTAACTTCACAGAAAACCCCTGAAATAGTGTCAAAAGTAATCACAACGATGTTTGAACTCTCACTTCCCAATGGTCAGTATAATGCGAACTGCGTCTCTAACCAGTAGGGTTGTTTGACTATCTGTCACAATATTGATTTCCTTCTTTTTGTAGTTTCTTTCCAAAGAAGTTTTAACGCAAATTTGACTTGCGATGGAACACGTAGTTATACTCGCCCAGCTGGAGTCTTTTGTGCCTCTCGTCAAGCTGTTCTGATACACTTTTATTCCTGTTCCTTTGCTGGTTTTAGATCTGTAGACCAAATGGATCCTTTTTTTCTGAATAGTAATAATAATAATTACAACCATATTTATTGTACTATAGAAGCATATATGTTATATGTATATACTTCTAACACAATGGATTAACAACCGAAGTCTTTCTGCTTATGTTTTTATTATATACGTGAGAATATTTAAATTTTATACATATATATTTATATATATATATATATATATATATATATATATATATATATATATATATGTGTGTGTGTGTGTGTGTATGTGTGTGTGTGTGTGTGTGTGTGTATATCGTGTTTGATTAGATACTAATTAGTGCTTGATTTCAACCGTTTGATGAGTGCTAATTACGTCGAATATCAAACGGCTTAATTATGAATGTTGCATATGCGGTGATATATTTGATTGCAATAAATTGGTAGTATGTCCAGAATATTCATTCAAAATATAACTAGAGTTTTTAATATTTAAATTACGTTGCTACTAAATGTTAAAAAATTTTAATTCCTAGATTTAACTGAACATGATTTTTAAAATTCAAATTATGTTGCTATATAAATAATAAACTGTTAAGAACGGTGTGTGCTGTCGGATTCATTGATACAGATATTGTTTGTATTTTAGCACTTGCTTCACCATAGTGACATCGATAAATATGGAATTTAATACTACGAATACAACCGGTATTCGTTTTATAAGTGTTTTGTTATGAAATGTGCAATATAAAGGATGACTTATATATTTGGAATTATTGGCTTTGAAATTGACGCGCTTTTTCAAATAATACTAGACTAATGTGGCAATATAAAATATTTTGAACATGCAAGGTTAACGCATACAAATTGATTTACAGTCATTCCCCATATCTAATATTACTTACATTATTACCGAGTACATAACATAAAGGGTGGCTGTCATTAAACCGCGACGTTGCCGGGAAATTTGGTGAGTTTTTCCCTTCTTAGGGTTTCCACCTGTACTCTAGACAGGAACGCTTAATGGGTGCTATCAGACGGCCCAGCCGGACCCATATTTTTGACGGGGGGTTAACTCCTTGATCACTCCTTCTTTTGCATTTGGGCTTTTGACCGACGTTGGCGGAGTTATTACTTTCCGAATACTGATGTATAAGGAAGGAATTGTTTTAGCGAAGATGTCCTCACGTTTTCTTAGCTAGTATTGTAGAAATATGCGATAACTTTCCGAGAAGAAAACTACGGACGGTACTATTGTCGCGAACAAAAACAATTTTTTGTTTCAAATAATGGATTGTTAAGGCGTCTACTTTGTGATAATTCATTTTAAAGGATAAATAAAACGATTTTTTATTTTGTTTTTTATCACACTTCAGTTACACTTTGCAACTAGTTTCGGCTAAGCTCTAGCCATTTTCGAGCTCCTCCGATCGGAACTGAAGTGTGATAAAAAACAAAGTAAAAAATCGTTTTATTTATCCTTTACAATTTTTTGTTTGTTTTATGCCTAAAATAGTCAAAAATAAACCCGATTTTTACAATGTCTGGACGTGTGTATGTCGGTCTGTATTTCTGTAAATAAAATTTCGGGAAAACGGCACAACCGATTTGGAAATTAGCTTAGAACACTACCTAGGATAATCCAATGATCATTTGTGCAAAATCGGTCCACTAACTGAGAAAAAAACTCGAAAAACCGATTTCCTGCGCACAAGTGGGTGGAGTCGCTCTAAAAAAGAACGCATCCTGCTAACAATTTTAGGGGGTTGTGTCACCAACGTTTACAAACAAAAATAAATTAATAAAATTACAAATTAAATGTAACAAAATGATAAACAAAATTAAATAGAGTATATAATAAACCTTTATTGGCAATAACAATCCTCTACACAGTATGAAATAAACTTTAAAATAAACAAAAAGTATACATGTTTTAGTATCCTTATAGCAAAATAGTATAATAATCCATTAGCCATTCCATTACAGAAAAACAAAACCAAACAAAAATTAAATTAAATTTGATATTCATATTTACTTAAATTATTTATTTATTCATTCAAACAAAAGGAAAGACTACCCCTATTGTTTGTTATATACCACATTTTAGTTCTTTTAGTTGCTTTATTGACCTCATTACACTCACTTCTCTTCCATCCTCATCTAAAAACCACATCCAACCTTTGTTCACTATCTTACATCCTTCCTTCACCATACGTTCATTTAACTAGTACTCCCATTTATCTTCACCCTGACCACATATACCTCATTTCCTATAGCTATCACCCATCCAATCCTTGAACCATTCTTCCTCGTTTTCACATCTGAAGCGACATATCAAGATTTGTGACCTACTGTGGCCCGCTCGCTGAAGATATTCTGGCAGTCGCTGATGTACCTGGATTTGCTTGTATCTGCCATATCTACTGTTTTCAATACTACTCTGGCTCTCTTCCTACTTCTAGAAACCTGTCTATTACCAGAACTTCCAACATGACGCCACTGGGCGTCAGTGTTTCCACTTCTTCCAAATACATTCCTACTCCTTCATACCTTTGCTTTCTCTCTATCTCCCATTTGCCCATTACTTCCTTCTTTTTGAATTACGCTGCATTTCTTCAAATACTTTATTTATCACTCGTTTATCATTCTTCTCATAAAGGCACCTTACACGGTTAATAATACTGCCAATCCTAGTACTGTCAATATTTTCTTCAATCCTCCTTTTATATTTATCGAGTAATCAATTATCCAGATAAAAATCAGGATTGTTTTCATTACATCATTGATATACCTTACACGATGAGTAATACGGGCAATATTTTAGAATAATGAACATTTTAAACATATTATCGTACAGTAATACTGTCATTATTCTCAAATATTGACAGTAATATTGAACGTGTAAGGTGCCTTATAAAGGCACCTTACACGGTCAATAATACTGTCAATCCTAGTACTGTCAATATTTGCTTCAATCCTCCTTTTATATTTACCGAGTAATCAATTATCCGGATAAAGATCAGTATTCTCTTCATTACATCATTACTATACCTTACACGATGAGTAATACTGGCAACATTTTAGAATAATGAACATTTTAAAGATATTATCGTAAAGTAATACTGTCATTATTCTAAAATATTGACAGTAATATTGATCGTGTAAGGTGCCTTATACACCTCTCTCTCATACTTTTCTACTTTACTCCCTGTATACGTTACAATCATTACCGCATTCATATCATGTTTAACTACATAGCTAGGAGTGCTTTTTTGTCCACGCATGCGCTTTGAAACACTTGAAACTTCTCGACCTCAGGCCACTCCCTGCCACCCCAAATAGTCTTTTTTTATACAAAATGCATCGTTGAAATGTTTCCTCCATTCATTCCACAACCTCTGTGCTGGGGGCGGGAGCCCTTCTTGCATACATATCAGATGTGTTCATTCATACTGCCATTACTTGAGAACATAACTCCCAGATATTTATATTTATCGACAAGTTCTAGTTTTTGTTCCCCCCAAAGGAAGGAGAGGTTCCCAACCAACATTTATTGGTTGGGAACCTCTCCTTCCTTTGTTTGTAAAAATGACTGCTTTTGTTTTATTTTTGTTTACTTCAAGTAGTCTTTTGATAAAATATCTACTTAACGTCTTGATCATGTACTTCATTTCTCTTTCAGTTCTGGCGAGTACTACCAGGTCATCAGCATATATTTGTTCCCCCCACTACTACTCGATCAGATTGTGCCTTTTGTAGTATTGTTTCTATGTCTGCAATGAACCCATTAAATAGGGTGGGGCTAAGCGGACACTCCTGTAGTAAACCTGTTTTTATCCTGAGACACCTCAGATTCCCTGTCTCCCACCTTCACTTGCGCCCATGTCCCATTGTACATTCTTCTAATATTGCTAATATTCTCGTATTTATTTATACAAACATTCGACACAATTCACTCTGTCGTATGACGCCTTGAGATCAATATATACTGCAAACAGTTTACCTCCTTTTTGTTTCAACTCCCTGTCAACCACATATTGTAGCGTCACTATATGTTCAACTGTACTTGTCCCTCTCTGAATCCAGCCAGCATATTCGGCACCACGCGTCTCTCCTCCAGTTCTTCTTCTAGACGCTTTAGTAATATACTGGCGTATATCTTGTAAATGGAATCCAATAGTTTTATTCCTCGGTAATTGCTGACGTCCTCCTTTTTCCGCTTTTGAAAATGGGTATTATATTACCAATTTTCCTGCTGTCAGGGAAACTAGTACTTTCCGTCCATATTTGATTTATAGACTCTGTTATCTTCCCTACAACCCATTGGCTGGCTTCTTTCCGCACTTCATTTCTTATTCCGTCCGGACCAGGTGCTTTTCCATTCATCTTCATTAAATAGAGTAAATATACAAGTTTCCCAGCTCATTGGACAAGTGATTAGAGGCATCGTCCGACTCGTACTGAGCATTGGGGAGCCTGAGTTCGATACCCAGCAGGAAGCGAAATTTCGCGAATCACCTTTCACAGTTTTTCAGAGGTTTTCTGTGAGGTTAAGGTAAATACCGGGTGATTAAACTCCTCTGAGCATCTCCCTTGACCGGCGGAAAAGCCTAACGGCTGATAAAGATAGAAGTTTTTTTTATACACGTTTTTAACAAGACAAATATACAAATTTATACAAGTTATACATTGGGCTGTAATGCACTATACTTAAATCGTGCGGGGAATTAGCCGAGTCTTTCGCATGTTAAATGCAGAAATGAAAATAAAAATGGAAATGTTAAAATGTGAGAAAATGTGGAAAATTTCAGGAACATGTCACATGACATTGTGTGAAAATGTTTTCACATGTGTTCACATGTGTTCACATGTGTTCACATGTGTGAAAATGTGTGAAAATGTGTGAAAATGTGTGAAAATGTGTGAAAATGTGTGAAAATGTGTGAAAATGTGTGAAAATGTGTGAAAATGTGTGAAAATGTGTGAAAATGTGTGAAAATGTGTGAAAATGTGTGAAAATGTGTGAAAATGTCTGAATATGTGTGAAAATATGAAGATATTTGAGAGAATGAGGAAAAAGTGAAGAAAATATGAAGATATTTGAGAAAATGAGGAAAAAGTGAAGAAAATCATGTGGCAACATGTGAAAAAATTGACAAACATAAAAGCGTGAAAATAAGGGGAAACGTCAAAAAAAAAATGACAAAACATAAAAACGTGAAAATATGGGGGAAACGTGAAAGAAGGTTTAAAGAAACGTGAAATCTTAAATTTTGATTCAATATCAATTAAGCCATTCGGAAAGTCGTGTGGTGCCCACGCCAATTTTTTTTTATTTGGCATATATGCATCTTACATTATTCTGTACTAAGGACGGACAGGGAAATAGATTTATCTTTCGTTCATAATTATATTTTTTGTTTTCCCTCAATGCGTATTGATTCTGCCACAATAAATTAACCTTTATCAATATACATTAGCTTTAGGATTGTCACATTTTAAAAGTCAAAAGCAGGTAATTGCGGTCACCGCAAAAAAGTGTAATCAAATATTTAAAGCCTTAAAAAAAACGGGCCAAAATACCTGGAGTACCCCCGGTGAAGTTTAGTAGTTCTACATATATTTTATTAGTTCTCTATAAAGTGCGCCGCTTTGATCTTTGCACGTTTTTAATTACAAAATTATGTAACCTTTATTTTACTAAAATAACTACAGTATAAATATATTGTCGCCGTAGTAAGAATCTACAAATGATTGCATTTATATTATAAATGAAATAGTTTTGAACATTAATCATATATTTCGGCCCTCTATAAAACAATCATAGTTGAAAAATTCGCACATTTTGAGAAACATAGAGCACACATTTGTAACTGTTGCGTAGAAAGTAGGTTATTTATATGTACCCTTTCAGTAACTACGGTTATGTCTTATGTGATGTTTTTTTTAATTAACAAAACCTCTATCTTCATAAAGGCACCTTAAACGGTCAATAATACTGTCAGTTCTAGTACTGTCAGTATTTGCTTCAATCCTCCTTTTATATTTATCAAGTAATCAATTATCCCGATAAACATCAGTAGTCTCTTCATTCCACCATTACTATACCTTATACCATGATAAGTAATACTGTCAATATTTTAGAATAATGAACATTTTAAACATGTTGTCGTACAGTAATACTGTCATTATTCTAAAATATTGACAGTATAATTAATCGTGTAAAGTACCTTATAGGGCTATCAGCCATGAGTCTCTCCGCCATTGAAGTTAGAAGCTTATATGAGTTTAATAACCCGGTATTCCCTCTTCACTTCATATAGATGCTAGATTGTTAAAGGTGATTCGCGCAAAATCGCCTCGTTGGGTTTTAACTCATGCTCTCCAATGTTCAGTATAAGTCGGGCGGTGCCTCTAACCACTAGGCCACTGACCTGGGTTTTTAATTTTATTTCCTTCTTCTTCTTTTGGAAAGCCTAATGACTTGTGTTGGCTATTCGCCGGGGTTCTGTTCTTGTGATATTAACGCTCAGTTATCTTTCCACCTCTTCATTGGTCTGCCGAGCGGCCGTGCTGTGTTTGTTATCTCGCACGATATTGGCAATATTATTATACTTCATGCGGGATATATTCGAATGTTTTCTTCTGCTGCGAACCCACCGTACGATGTCTAAATGTTGGCGTGAAAGTCCTGTAGTTCTTCCCGTATTTATGCAGCAGGGAAATTCATCTGTAGTTTTTTGGATCGTCTCTCCGGCTTTCTTCTTTCCGAATACAGCACTGCTGTATAAGAAAGGTATTGTTTTACCGAAAATATCTTCATGTTTTTAAACCAATGGAAATATGCGATAACTTTCCGGAAAAAAATTACCTTACAATTTCCAACAATATCTTCTATTGTTGTCGCTAGCAATTTAGAAAAAAATCAATTTTCGTGACGTTTTATGCCTAAAATAGTCGAAATAAACCTAAAACTGATTTTTGCGATGTCTGTGTGTGTGTGTATGTATGTATGTCTGTCTGTCTGTCTGTCTGTCTGTGAACAAAATTACGGGAAAATGGCACAACAGTTTGCTACCAAATTTGGCAATTAGCTAAGAACACTACCTGGGACGATCCAGTGAAAAGACAAGATTGTTCCACTAACAGAGAAGATATCTCAATAAAACCGATTTCCTGCGCACAATTCGGCGCAGTTGCAACAACAAAAGTGATGATCACCCAGCTAGAACAAGTGACGTCATCGGTGTTTAATGAACTATACGTAAATCGAGCGAGGAATTAGCTTAAATGGGTAACGTTAAATGCTGTAATGAAAATTGAAATGTGAAAATGTGAGCAAATGTGGGAACATGTGAGAAAACGTGGCAAAACATGGGAAACTGTGGGAGAGTGTTGGAAAATGGGAAAAATGTGGGAAAATGTGAGAAAATGTAGAAAAATGTGAGAAAAAGAGAAAAAACGTGGACACTATTGTTGATACGAGAGAATGTCAAAATATCAAAATATCAAAATGTCAAAATGTGAAATTTTTGTTAAGTGTTAAGAAAGTAGAAAAAATAGAAAATGTCGGAAATGTTACAAAAATAAATATGTCATGTAATTCATACAACCAGATATTTTGTATAGTTCTATTCATACGCTGTTTTGCATCCTTTGGTGCTCGCATTGTTGACAGAACTATCTTGTATAGCTCTACCAACTATTTTGCTACTATCTGTGCTCTGTATTTCAATAGCTTGTTCTGCATGTCGTTAGGGCCGGGCGTTTTACCGTTTTTCAGACTACCTAGATGTCTTCAACTCCTCAGATTTTACTTTTTCTAGTGCCGGATGATTTTCACCTATTTTAGTTGTCACATTCTGTAGTTTTTTATATTCTTGTGAATAGAGTTCTATTGAGAAAGACTTTAACTTGTCCATGCGGTTGCTGTTCATTTGTACTCTCTTGTTAATTTCTTCCCAGTCCTATGAGTATTAAAATCTAAAGCCGTTGAATAAATACTTGGTGTTTTTTGCCTTTAAAGGTATATATATATATATATATATATATACATAAATATTAATTTATTGTAATCCTTAAAGTAAACATGTGTGTTTCTTTAATTAATAGTCCTTTTGATTAAAGAAATACACATGTTTACTTTAAGGATTACAATAAATTAATATTTATGTATATATATATATATATATATATATATATATATATATATATACATAAATATTAATTTATTGTAATCCTTAAAGTAAACATGTGTGTTTCTTTAATCAATAGTCCTTTTGATTAAAGAAACACACATGTTTACTTTAAGGATTACAATGATTTAATATTTATGTGTATATATATATATATATATATATATATATATATATATATATATAGGCAAAAAACCTTTAGTGGTAATAATAATAATAATAATAATAATAGATTTATTGCGCGACATATTTACATCCATTTACAGAACAACATACAAAATAAGAAGAAAATATAACTTGGTACATGTATATATACCAAAATATAACATGGTATGGCGGGCATTTCATCTTGTGTCTTGTATAATCATAGTGTACAAAATAAACACTTCAACACAGTACATAAAATCACCATTACCAGAACGCTCTGCGTAAAAGGAAGCGCCATGCATGAATTATTAAAACGGTGAATGGTCGATACTCAAGCTACTATAATGTTCATTAAAATGCATTAATGTATGAGCTTTGCTTTCCAACTATACATATGTGGGCTCATGTAAAATATGAAACAGTGACCCAAATTTGATTTGTTTTTACGAGCACAGCAATTTTTAATTACATACCAAAATATATGGCTACACCGATCTGAGTTACTGCTGAAACCGTTCCATTAATTTTCTATTGGGGCCTTTATGAATATGAATCATATCTCACAGGAATAAAAAAAATGAACGAAATAAATCACATGGGAAACCGCAGTAAAATATAACTGAATAAAGTTATTTTTTTTTAAACTTTGAATTGAAACACTGTTGGAGTTGCAATATCAGGGGATTTATATTAATGCTAATCCAGCTGTAACTTTTAACTACGTTAAATATTAACTGCTAATTCATATGTAATCATATTAAGTGAAACTATTTCATTTCATATGCGGTTTTTGTTTGAGTTGCCGTAAAAACACGAATTACTGAAACCATAAAATTTAAATGCGTATACAATTTCACTAAGGAAGTGAGTAAGCGTGTAAAATCTGTTTACGACTTCTTCTGCATGTGGCGCTATTATTATTTTCTTTATATTCTACCGCGAAAATGAGAAATGTATAATAAAGTTTAAAAAAATCCCCAACACATATTTCATAACTATTAATTTATTTTCTCAAAAACTATTTCATATTTTCGATTTGATTTTTCACCATTTCATTAAAAAAATAGTAGATAGACGACTTTCCTCAATTAAATATCCATTTTTGTCGCTTAAATTGGTTCTTGTTTCTCACCTCGGTAGCTTCATTGATCTTTTTGTGTAGATACAAATTTGGCGATGCTCATAAATCTTGGTACATATATAAAAATAATAAGTTGAATTTTTGACAAATTAGAAATGTGACTGCATTTTACATAATTATATTTCAAACTCAACTCAATAATTCAAGTTGAAGCCCGTCAATATTCATAAAACATGCATTAGCTATAAATAATTAATAATTGCTTTGTATAGTTTGGAATTATTATAAGAAGAATTGAAGTTTTGATGAATTTTCAAAATTCGATTTTTTTCCTTAAAAAAGTTCGACTAAAATTGCTCTAACTCTAGTTATAACTCTTGAATATTCATGAAACTTGGTACATATATAAAAAACTATTATTGATACCTATTTACAATGTGGTATTGCTATAAACCTATTTAAAACTCGTCGCTGTTCATGTTTGAAACTCATTTGTAAAACCGTCGTCGAAAATATGAAATAAAACTATTTAAAGGAAACACTTAAAACGACAAAGCACTTTTGTTTACGACGTACACTTTTAATGCCATTAGAAATCGCGTACAGTTTTAGTTGCCTTATTTTCAATATAAAATTAACGACAACTTTATGACACATTTTCAATTTAACACATTTTACACGTTAAATTTCCCTATTGAAATATTAGCAAAGTTTTATAATGTTACACCGAAAGTTAGAAGCGAATATCGATTATATATTTAATTAAAAGTTTCAGACTGCATATAATAATCTTGAAAGGTTGAAAGTGCTGCATATCCTAATTTTACTATATATATATATATATATATATATATATATATATATATATATATATAGTGAAGTACTTCTTGCCATTGTCGGCTATCTGAATGAAGAATCACCAGATGTATCAATGTTAATTAATAATTTCTCAAAAATTTCACTCTCCGGTGGGACTTGAATATATATATATATATATATATAACAACATAAAAACACCTTAAAATAACATAATTTTTGTAACAAAATACAGAGTTCGTCAAAAGTCTCGGGGACAACTAGTTGTTATGATACTGCATGCAAATGAAAAAAAATACCTTGCCAAAAGCCTTCTAAAAATCTATACAGCATAAGAAGACTGCGACAGTCCACGTCTCGGCATCATTGAACAGTGGGACTAGACAGGATAGGACAGGACAGGATTTTCAGAATTTCAATTGGAATTTCATCAGGGCCGGTTGTTTTACTGTTCTTTCACTGTCTGAAAACAATAATGCAATCAAAAAATACACTACTGTCCTAGAATTTTTGCCGAACGGTGTATAATACTAATCTTTCTCTTACCTGGAACACTTTGCGCAGCTTCTTTCCTGAGATATACTGTATTCAAGGGCAGGAGAACGGAATGAAAATTGTATTAAGAAATTATTTAACGTTACTTGTTATAGTTAATAATTGTAACTTGAAAACAGTATTATTTAATTCATTTAATGGACAATGGAGAATTGTTTATAATTGTTTATAAGAGCATTCTGGTAAAATTAACTAATTTAGCTCGGGGCCTCAATATTGTGTTTTTATCAAGTTCGGAATATTTGTTTCAATATTTTAATACAACACTCTTAAATTATATCAAAATACTTCTAATTTTAAAATAATGCATGTGTGTGTGTGTATGTAGGGTGGAAGATCAGTGAGGTTACACCTTTTCTCCGTGCTGTTTATTAATAGTTATAAATCTGTATATTATTACTACTAAATTCTTTGAGAATAGTCTATTATTATTATTATTCATTGTATGCCATGGAAAATAAACTTAAAACGCATCATTCGTTAAAAAAAAAATTATTATGATTCAATTACTTGAAAGGAATCGTTTTTATGGAGATCATTTGCGCAATATTCAATTTATTTATTCATAAACCCGCCAGCAGTACGCTTAACCGGCGCTACGTTTGTTCCAATATCATTCATTATACATGTATTTTATAGCCACTAGAGGAAAATTCTGCGATTTTTGGGGTAACTGAATTGCCCCTAAAACCAACACTTTCTATCCTGTCCCCCCCCACGATTGCTGAATATTCAATAGCTACAGTCGCACAGTGCTCATGCCTTCATTTACGCCGAGGCAGCAACAACGGATACGCTGATTTCACATTTTGCTGCTTATATAATGTATATTATTATTTTCTAAACCACCCTCTCCGGTGTGGCATGCCTTTTTTCTTTTCGAACTACTCCATTAGGTCCAATCATGCGATTCACACTGAATTACATTTTCTTTGTTTTTATCAACTTATTTTAGTTCCTTTATTTCAGCGTAGATCTATACCGTTCAGGTTAATATGACTGAAACAAGATATTTTCCCACGAGAACGAAAATAAATCGAGTAAGAAATCGCGGATCGGAGTGATTTTATTCCCAGGCTAGATTCGCAATAGATGCGTTTTATTCTGAAGCGAGGATGAGATGTTACATGAATAGGTGTTATATGTGGGGAGAATTGTACTTCATTTTAGCGTTTTGGATTGACATGATTTAGCGTCAATAATTTCATTATAATTAGTTTTTTTTATTTGTTTGTCGTATGAGGTTAGTTCTGATGTGATCTGGAATTGAGATTCCAAGCATTGCAGCCCGATAGATATCTCTGCTACCCTTAGTTTTTTTTAACAGCCTATGTTAACGTTAGTAATAACATACGGGACATATTATTACTGGTATCACACATTGTTGGTATATTTTCCGCTTTAGGCACATTGGTAAATCACGTTTTAAACTTCTTTTAAGTTTATTAACAGGTTAAGCGCCATGGCGGTCACCGGTGTCCGCTGTGTCTCCAACCAATTCGGCCATGGCGGACACCGGTATCCGCCAGGGTTTTAGATTTTTTAAAGAAAAATACGCGATAACGCTGAAGGATCTCTAGGTCCACAGCGGACACTGGTGTCCGCGGCCCTTTTTTCGCTTTATGATAAGGCAAATTTGCCAAAATTATATAAAATAGGTTTAAGACAAACAGAAATATCACAATTTGGCAATAAACAGTCTTGGGTAAAATGGAAAGTTTGGCTAAATGTTCATGGCGCTTAGCCTGTTAAATACAGCCCAGCCGAGACCTATTCGACAATGAATTTCATAGGTCTGGTTATCACGACCAAAATTCTAAGTTTATGATTGGTTCACTCAGCACAAGGTTGGTCATAATTTTGATCTTGGTCATGTTCATCTTTAGTCCTACCTCGTGGGCATGTTGAAGATCACATATCATAGATTTGGTGTATTTGAAGTTAACCGCTATTAAAACTATATCATCGGTCAATCTTAGTTGGTTTAGGTGTTCGCCATCTACTAGTATTCCTCTATTATGCCAGGAACACCTATTATTATTCTTTTACTTTAAACTTTTATGATACATGTCTTATGTATATGTTTATATTTTTAATCTTTTACTTGAACTTGTATGATACATGTCTTATGTATATGTTTATATTTTTAATCTTTTACTTGAACTTTTATGATACATGTGTTATGTATATGTTTATATGAATACATATTTGATAACACCTCTTGAAAGCGTATTCTAAGATAGTCGCAGGAAGATTGTATCGCCTTGTCTAACGCCTCTTCCTATGTTAAATTTATTATTGTTTGCATGAATTTCCACACTCCTCTCTTTTTCTCTCTCCTCCATGCCAGATAGATACTCTTTTATATAAAAAACTATCGATACCTGAAGCTCTTAGAGTTTACACCCCCTATCCGAGACATATTGGTGAAGGCGCCGGGTATCGATCCCGTTACCTCTCTTCAGTAGAAAGATCAATATTCACTCATTGTATGAGTTACCCTAATTCGTGTATTTCCATATTTGTTTATGTCTATAAGATTTATTAATTCATCTGTTGCTCCATTTTCAGTTAGTATTGCGTCGATTGTAGACATATTTTTTTATAAATCCACGCTGTTTTCCCGTATTGGTACCTCTTTGCCCAGAGCTCCCAGTACTAGCAACATGAACGTCTTTAGTGCGGTATTTAAGATGATGATACCTCGGTAGTTGTCAGGCATTATCATTTCCCATTTCTTAAAGATCGGTATCGTTATACTAGTCTTCCAGCTGCTTGGTATCCTTCCAATACTAATTTGAGTTTGGAAGAGTCATTTGTGTCATCAGTTCGGCTTCTCCATATGTCAGCGTCTCAATTGAGATATCATCAGGTCCTGGTGCTTTCCTTTCTTTTTAGGTATTTTTGATGATGCCTGCCACATCTTCTTGTGTTCGTCCTCTAGCGTTCTATTATACTTCTCTCTGCCCCGGAATTGTTTTTCTTCTCATAGTTGTTTCCTAACCAATTTCGAGAGAGAAACATATTTCGTAATAATACATAATAACTATAATACCGAAACATTGGTATGCTCAACGCTCGTTATTCGGAATTCTGGGATCCCAGTTTTACAATACCTGTTTCACATGTCATGTCGTAAGAACTGGTTTCAGAAAAAAACAACAAGTCAAGTGAATACCATGTCATGTCATAATCTTCTGTAGCAAACAAGTTTAAATAACAATATAGTAACATAAGTTTAAATTGTCTAACGTCTGCTTTATGTATCAGCCGCCCTTTGTTGAATATTTCGTTGATATTCGAGGGGTAATAAAGAAAGTGTTAACCTATGCAAAAGCTCTGATATAGAAGTAATATAAATCATCTGCGTCACAAGACTTTATGGTATTCGTCTAGAAAAGTTATTTTTCGTAAGCAAAATTGAGTCATAGTGGACGATTCATGATGTTTTAAAAATTAGCTGAGCCTTCAACAATAACTAGCGTGCGTGTTACATACAGCAAAGTATATTTAGTATGCATATTCGGAAACGCTGAAAAACTCCGAATAAAAACTTCACCATGGTATGGTATGATAAGCAGGATCAGATATCAAATCATATAGTAATCGCCCTGTCCCTTAATTTTGACGGCCAATCTAGTTGTTAACGTACAAAATGAATTACATGTTTGAATTAATTTCATTCAAGGAGAGCCTGTAATATAATAATAATACTGACTAATTCGCTGAAATCGCAGGAACAATATATATATATATATATATATATATATATATATATATATATATATATATATATATATATATATATATATATATATATATATAACTAAATAGGAATATCCGAGACATTACCTAGTAAAGGTCGTTTTTTTGACTCAAAAGTTAGTCAAGATGCGAGATATCTAAATTATCTTGTATCATACAGCAAATTATTTGAATTATTGAATTGGATGGTAGATCGAATGGAAAAATATAACGCGTTCTATTTGTCAAGGACATATTGCATGGGAGGAGAATATATGAATTCATTTCATGAACAACTTTTGAGCTAAGAAATTGTCTTGTCTAAATAAAACGACCTTAAATGGTATCACCTGTATCACCTAACCATCTAAATCTCAACAGATTCCGACACTTTTGTTGGAAATAGCAATTGACGAATTTCTGTTTAATTTTTCACCTTAGTTTATCATGCTGATTTCACTTAAAAGGTACAAAATATCGTATATGTGAAATGATAAAACTTCCAATTTTCTTTTGATGATTCTTATGTATATTTTAACGCTCCTTTAATTGTTTTCATCTAGAATAAATCATATTATTATTAAAATAAAATAGATAACATTATACTCAATGGTAAAACTACTGGAAATATTGCAGTCTATAAAATGCACTTATCTCAAAAATGTTTATGAAAGTTACATTTGTCATCTCAGTGCGGTATAAGCACAATATAGACATCCAGACTATTAGTTACATTACTATAAATAGTTAATAGTATCTTTGTCCGTTACAACACAACCCCCTGAAATGTAATTTAATTAACTCTCGGTAATAATTATTTTCATAACCGCAAACACACACGTGCGTATGATTATTTATAAATGTAGGCTCGGTTCCTGCTACAGAGCATTAATATAATCAAACGTCTAATGAGCGAGTTCCATTAATTATCCCGTTAAAATTAGCGTGCACGTACACATATTTACACAAAAGTCCTGTACGACTGACCCGCATTTTATGATGGCTACGTCATACAATCAATGACGCGTACTAGTGGTGCTATAAAATGCGAATATATGTGTGTGCTTTATCGCGTTTCGTGGGTGGAATACTTTGACATTCAGGATAACTAGGATTATAATGTATGTATGGTTTATTGATCCGTGGGTTTAATCGACCTAATAACGGACATTGCTCATTTCGTTTTTATTTTGTACAGATTCTTTATATGTAATTACTCTTTATGACTCATATTTACTCAATTTCTTGTATTACTTTGTGTTATATTAAGCCCGTATGGCATTATCTAGTTTCCTATGTTGTTTTATATATAAGAATTGATATATTAAACTATATAACTATTTCTAAATGGAAAATTAACATTGTGTATTACGGTGATGTTATTGTTAAGTGAATATATTATTATATCATTTTCTACATGTGTGTATGACACTATGTAGTTTGTGTCTGCATCAAAAATGATATAAGAAACTAGATAATGTTATACGGACTTTACAAACTAAAAATTCTACTATTTCACACTACATACGAGTAGTGTTTTTTATGTTATTCACCTAGCCATGATACAATATCCTATCGCGTTTTTGTAAAATTTTATAAATTCGTCACCAAGTTTTGATTCCAAACCCTTAACATTTATCATTTTTAGATCAGTTTAAACTGAATAAATTGAGCAATTTTCAACTCAAAGAAGCGTCATTATTTTTTTTATCGAAAGAAGGTAGTAACTATGAACTATGAACTATGAACAAAATAGCTCGTTTTATTTCCAAGTCAAATATACTGCTAAGTAGTTCAAATTAGAAACTGAATCGATTCATGATGATCCAAAATGAGGAAGACCTCTGGAAGCACGAATTGATGGAACCATCAAGAAAGTTGCAGATTTGGCGTGGATCTATCGTGCCGACAATTCACAAATCTTCATGTAGAATTTTAAAAACACTGGTTTCTAATATTCCTTTCTCTAGCAATAACTAAGTCTGACCGTCGACTTAGTTGTTGCTAGAGAAATAGGGATATTAAAAACGACTATTTTTAAAATTCTAGTGAAGATTTGTGAATTGTCGGCACGATAGACTCCCAAACTGCTCAGTCCCGAACAAAAACTGTGTAGACGAGAAATCTTCGAGTGAAATTTGACTGTTTAGTATACCAAGATGAAGACTTCTTGTAAGGGGGGATGAGACCTGAGCACACCATTGGGATTCTCCCACGAAACAGGAGGTTATGAAATGGTTTTATAAGGGCTCCATCGCCCAAGAGCCAAGAAGGCGAATCACCCAAGAAGGCAAATAAGCAATTTTCTACGCGAAAAGTGATGGCCACCGTTTTCTAGGCTGCTGATAGAATTATTGGAAAAGATTAGAATAACGTTGTAATATGAGTATAAGTATCAATGGTTCTTACATATAAAAAATATTCGTTTATCGTCGTAACTGTTAAAAATTTTAATGTCAATTGTTCTTACGTATAAAAAATGTGTTTATCCTAACAGTTAGAGCCTAACTTCTTGTTTTTATAGCTAGGTAGATAACATAAAAAAACTACCCTCGTATAAGATTGCTGCCATAGTACTGTGGTAGCATCCACCATGTAAAAACTTGATATTCACCAGATATTTAGATTTTATCACAGCTAATGCAAATCGAATTATATTCTTTCTAGTTCTGCTATTGGGGGATGGAATATGTATACTGACGTCCAAAAGGCACTGAATGCCATACTATTAAATATATTTTTTATATCGTATGTTTTTTTATAAATGCGAAACTAATCCTAAATCGCGCCCTCGAAAAAGTAATTTAAAAGTTAAAAGGATTATTTAAAACAGACACAACAATGTGCGTGCTAGCCCGTTTTGCGGGTCGGAGCATAATAAACTTTTTTCAAGTATTATATCATATCGTACAATCAAATTAATTTGAGCACAGCTGACTTAATATAAATAACCGGTATTTTTCTAATTAAATTATTAATATTAACGACGAGTAATTGAAATGTTCAATTTAACTTTTGCTAAACAGCAGCTGCTTGCAGAATCTTACGAATTGAGCTGCGACAGCCCAGTCTATAGGGAATTTTATTGATCACACGTTATGAGGGTTAGTGGTCCCTCTTTCTACTTAAATTTGACAGGTCTGGCAAATGTATATCTGCTTTCTGGGTTAGTGTATACTGGGCTATATAGCTCAGTATTTATCTATGTGTGATAGATAAATTTGCACAACCGCACATTGTATATTAAGATGGGTTTATGCTGAAGTATATATAATAAACAAAATAATAATTAATAAATAAGGATTATTTAGGACACATAATAATAAGCACTACCAACTGCGAAAAGTATAACTTGTTTTGTTTTGATTTTATTATAATGGTGCCGATATCTGCCTATTGGGGATGAACTCGTGGTACATATTAACGTCTGCCGTGTTAAAGCCATGAAGATTTCGCAGGTTTTCCCCACCTACCATTCATTGTGCCGAAGTTTCGTTTATTGCAGCTTGGAAATAAATGGCTTAAATACAAAATATTTAGAAGATTAGGGCCCCAATTAAGCGCAAGTACAGCTATCAACAAAATAAACATATCAAATCAATTGGCGTCCAAACAAAAGACCTTGCAAAAGTGATTTATTAAATAAAGTTCGTCCAACATAATTTTATTTATTAATTATTATTTATTATTTTGTCACCATAATCACCTTAATGTAAAATAGGCAGTTGAACTTAATTTTTATTTATTATTTATTATATTAGTTCAGCATAAACCTACCTTACGACTCTTATAACTTTCTACAAACAAATCATAATTAATTTAATTTATCTTATTATAAAATGAATTACTGGGGTAATTTAATTAATTTTGAACGTTAGTTGAGACGTTTTACAGCAACATGTCAATATCATTGCATCGCGTAAATAAATAAATATACCTATGTGAAATTTGAAAAATAAAAACTCCTATTGGATTGTTAAGGCGTCTACTTTGTGATAATTCATTTTAAAGGATAAATAAAACGATTTTTTACTTGGTTGGTTGGTGCCCCTAACCACAAAGTCACTGAGCTGCGTTATATAAAATGTATACTCTAAAACTTATTGCATCAAGTTCAAATCCCGTCGGGGTGCATTTTCGCGAATGAGCTTTCACAGTTTTTCAGTGGAATTAAGATAAATACCGAGTGATTTGATTTCTCCGAGCTTCTACATTTACCGGCGGAAAAGCTCCACGGCTGATAGCTCTGTAAAGATAGGAGTTTTGTAGTGGATTTTTTACTTTGTTTTTTATCACACCATCATGAAGTGTGTTAAAAAACAAAGTAAAATAGCGTTTAATTTATCCACTAAAAAACTCTTATCTTTACAGAGCTATCAGCCGTGGAGCTTTTTCGCCGGTAAATGTAGAAGCTCGCAGAAATTTCATCACTCGGTATTTATCTTAATTCCACTGAAAAACTGTGAAAGCTCATTCGCGAAAATCCACCCCGACGGGATTTGAACCTTGATGCAATAAGTTTTAGAGTATACATTTTATATAAACCAACTCAGTGGCCCTGTGGTTAGGGGCACCAACCAACCACTGGACCACTGAGCTGGGTTATATAAAATGTACACTCTAAAACTTATTATTTAATTTTCTTACATCCCTAAGAGTATTTACTAATATTACAATCTGATCTCATGCCACACTTTCTCAAAAATCTGTGTTATATCAAGGAAAATGCCAGTACATATTTTACTTTCATCCAACGACTTGGTAATTCTTTAACATGAATAGTCATTATAATATTATTTGACAGTTTACTTAATAATAATAATAATAATAATACTTAATAATAATAATAATAATAATACTTAATAATTATTATAATAGTTTTTTCTTCTTGGATTTGTTATAATGCATGATTTAGTATAAAGATATCAACTGGTGATCTAGTATTATACCAGATTTTTCTAACTGCCCATATACTATTGCTCCAATCGGATTCCATCCATTTGGATGACATTCCACATCATCCACCTGGTTTGCCCCATTCACGCTTAGATTTTGGAGTCATATAGCGCCATCCGTAGCGATTGTGTTTGGCCACCATAAGCCTTCTTTTATCAGGGATAAGTGTTCTAAAGTGTTTCCAATATCCAAAGGTAGTAGAGGTGGGTAGCTCATGGGTGAACTGATTCAGTGACTTGAATCTTAAGACTGAGTGAGTGATTCTCCGTCGTAGCTAATTATAAATATAGTCCCGATATAGATTTTTTGTAATACAATCTATTTTGTAGCAGACAATGGATTTATTCAAATAATATTTAAAGTGTTTCCAATATCCAAAGGTAGTAGAGGTGGGTAACCCATGGGTGAGCTGATTCAGTGACTTGAATCTTAAGACTGAGTGAGTGATTCGAATTAGTAAAATTTCGTGATTCGAATCAGTAAAATTGCGTGATTCGAAACCCAACTCATCACAACAACAATGTAGAATCATAATACATAATCAATAATTATCAATAATTAAAACAATTATATACTGGAATGACTAACGCACGTAAAAAACAATAATATGGCGTATTATTAATTGTAATATTGCTATTGTAAATAAAAAATAATAAAAGTAATGTTATAATAATGTTAAAACTACACATTGCTATGTAAAAATATTAATTGGGTTGTATTTTTGGATGCCACTTCTTATTTCTGTTATGATTTGTTCAGTTGTTGAGAAAATTCTTTCACATGGGACTGATGTTGGTTTATACAAAGTCTGCTAATAACAATTTTTTATAGTTGAGGATAGATTTCTTGCTTAATATGACTTAAAATATGTCTCCAGTTTCATAAAGTGCCAGTGAGCGACTCTCGGCAAAGAGTCAAAGTCGATGATTCGAATCTTGAAAATGATTCAGATTTACCATCTCTAAAAGGTAGCAACTATCGCCAGAAAAATCAGAGACCTTGTCTCTGATAGAAGGCTCAAAAGAATCTGCAATCAAACTGGATCACCATACAAATAATAACTAAGATGTATGGGACAAATGATTCATTATCTAGCTGTTTTTCATTTCTTACAGGCATTGACAAATGAGTATATTTCTCAGGGATACATTAAAACTTCAATACAAAACAAAACCTAGTTTAATTAAACTATATTACTACTGTAATATTATTTCTCACAGGGAAATTTAAATTTGTACATCAAACTGACGCTCGTGACTTCAAACCTCACAAAATGAAATACTTTTCGGCTCTCAACTTCCACCCCCGCCTTGCCAGTATGAGGTTTCATGGTAAACACCTTTCTCTGCTCCGGAGTAGACGATATTCTCATCTAAACACTCCAGTGGTTCGGAATCCACTTTAAACTGTAGGTCCACCTATAATGCCAGTTACCAGCACTATAGACAGAGATTACGGCACCTTACACGGTCAGTATTACTGTCAATCATAATACTGTCAGTATTTGCTTTAATCCTCCTTCAATATTTATCAAGTAATCAATTATCCGGATAAACATCAGTATTCTATTCATTCCATCATTACTATACCTTACACGCTCAGTAATACTGTCAATATTTGAGAATAATGAAAATTTTAAACATATTATCGTACAGTAATACATTCAGTATAAGTATATAAGTTATTGACAGTATTATTGATAGTGTACGGTGCCTTAAAGAGTGGCGTGAAAGTGGTAGGAAATACACACACACACACACACATGAATATTATTATTAATATTTTAGCCATGAAATACCCAACTTTGATTATTTTGGTCGTGATTCTTTCCTTTGTAAAGAAAATATGTTATGAATTCGTTTGTATTAAACCTTTGCGTTGGAAGTGCAATTTAATTTTAGATTTTTTTGGATAAATATATGTAGGTACGTTTAATGTGCGTTGTGCTACCAGTTTTTGAATTTGCGTGAGGTTTGAACTGACGATTTTCAGCGCAACAATCCAATGCTGCCCCCAATATTGATGTACAAATCTAAATTTCCCTGTGATGTATGAACATGTATGTGAGATTATCGTACAAGTCACAGAATATTTTATGCCAGCTATAGTTGCAGGAACGATTGGCCCCTTAATAATTCCTACAGCTATAGCTGGCATAAAATATGGTGTAAATCTTAAGCAAATGTTGTAATTTGTATGTCTAAATGTATATACATGATTCACTTTTTAGCACATGCGTTACTTATAGTGTATATTGTGACATTTTGTTGGATTATTCGATGTTATTTAAGTGTTGATATTCCATAATATTTTTATTATATTTGAAGTTATATACACAAATCTAAACATTCATGCGTGTAACAAATTGGTGGGTTCTATTATATTAAAGTACATAAACATGCAAATCCATGTAATATATGTACATTTTGCATCAATTTCAATGACATAATAAATGTATTTGCGTTTAATACTGAATTATTTACTCACTACTTATGTGAGAATAATTTGTATTACACAAAAGTACATCTTACCTTATCTATCATTATGGAACATTTCATCTTCTTATGCCTGTTGCCTTGTTTTACCCATCTACATCTCTATTCACCTTTTGCTCCTGGCAGGCCCAGGACCAGCCATCCTTCTATGGTTTTGGTGGATGCCCTACAAGGCATAACGGCAGATTTCCACTTGTAATAATTTGGATAATATATATATATATATATATATATATATATATATATATATATATATCCAAAAACATCATTACTATCAATGTTTATTAGTCAAGAGCTAATTAAAGCTGAGGGAATTTAATTAAAATATTATTTGCTTTTTTGGGTTTCAAGTTATAGATTGCTGAATTTATATTGTCGGTTGTGTGATAATAAGCAATTTTTAGATTTTATAAATTGCTAACATAAATATATACTTAAATACATCATTATTATCAATATTTATTAGTCAAAAGCAAATTAAAGCTGAGGGAATTTAATTAAAATAGCTGGTTCCATTTTAATTAAAACAGAAATAAATACCAAGAATAGCTGCCGAACGCATTTACTAGCTAAAAATACGAAATGAGCAATTGCGTGTTGGAACAACTAGACACGAATTAATTACCGAAGCTCCATAACAGTTTATTTCTGAACATATAAACAGTGCCGACATACTGAAGCGCGGTGTGTCATAAAATATTGACTATTGTAATACTTAAGTGGTTTCCAGAATATTGCGGGGCCGGGTGTTCTCCGTCGTAGCTAATTATAAATATAGTCCCGATATAGATTTTTTGTAATACAATCTATTGTGTAGCAGACAATGGATTTATTCAAATAATATTTTTCATGAATATGTTGCGGGATTCTGAGGTTGTATTGTTGCGGGATGCGCCCTATTAAAAGTATTATTAGCTGGTATTAGGAATGCTTTGTTAAAATAGCTTCTTGGTATATAAAAGATGAGGAAATAAATACCCAATTATAGCTGATAGCACGATCAGATAATTTGTTTTATCTATTGGTTATTATTATGAGAATAATTTATAAAAGATGAGGAAATAAATACCCAATTATAGCTGATAGTACGATCAGATAATTTGTTTTATCTATTGGTTATTATTATGAGAATAATTTATAAATTAATAATTTCAGTACTTAATAATAATAATTTGTTGTATCTATTGGTTATTATTATGGTTATTATTATGAGAATAATTTATAGATTAATAATTTCAGTACTTAAATTCCACCAATAACACATTGAAAACATAATTAAAGAAATTATTTTGTATACGTTGTCGTGAGTATTTTTATTGAAATTCTGGTCATTATTATAAATTGTAAATGAATAAGAACACAATCACTTATTAACTGTTGTAAAACATATTTTTAATAAATAATAATTTGAAAATATTTTACAATATTATTTAGGCGACTATTTCAATTGTCATTTACAAGTCTCAACACAAAAATTAAGATTTTAGATTTTATCCATGTTATGCTTACAATAGATTATATGTTATATAATAATAAATATAATTTATATAATGCATGTTATGCTTACAATCGATTATAAGTTTATATAATCTTTTATAAGCGTATCATGTATAAAATCTAAAATTTTAATTTGGATTGAGGTTTGTAAACTACAATTGAAATTGTCGCCACACACACACACACACACACACACACACATATATATATATATATATATATATATATATATATATATATATATATATATATATATATATATAAAAGACCTTTATTGGCATTTTCCTCACTGCCCTTCCACATAACAAACCACAACAAAAATATACAAAAATAAAAATGAAAATACAAATATAAATAAAAGTAATACTCCGCGAAAAATTACAAATTACCCGCATCTATCACCGCTCCCTGTGCCCTCGCCACTCTCCTCTCCCACGTCAGCCTCCTGCAGATTTTCACGCCTTCCCCATCCTCGCTTAACCATTCATTCAGCTTTCTGCAGTTTCCCACCCACTCTGCTTTCACAGCCTCATATTCTTCGCTAAGGTGCCACCACGTGTCGCTTCCCTTACTAACAGCGCACACGCGGTGTACCCCCGGTGTACGTAGCCAGGGTTGTAAGAGCTCTCATTCATTCTAGTCTGCCGTTCTTGCCACTCAATATCTCTCAATCTCTCTCTCTCACCTCAGTTCCTAGGCTACCCATTTCTCTCAGCTTCTCCTCTACCCACACCTCAGACATACCCACTCTTTCATACATCCTTCCTCTATCCTTTCTCCAACCACTCTCCGTCCTACTCTTACACCTCATCCACTCACACACACACACACACACACACACACACACACACACACACACACACACGTGCAGTATCACTCAGGTCTTGCGGTCGTGTGCCGCCGGTTGTAAGGGCCGAAGTAGAATTATGCGCATAGGAAGCGGCAAATAGAACAAACAATAAGCCCGTACCAGCCCAGAGTGATAAACGAAAGGCACTATAATGGTGTGTAGTGACACAAATAATCCGAATTTATATTAAATTGTATTCAGCTCTGTTTCATAGGTGACTACTGTATGAGCTATAATTCAGAATTACTAACAGATTAATTAATTCTGTAATATTATTTGCTTAAAATTCTCGCCCGTTAATGCATTTTGCGTGTTTGCAATAGTAACTGGGTTTTACGTGTCAGTTTTTTTTATGGAACAGTTTTCATGGGAAATTCCCTATCAACTAACAAAACTAATAGAATCTACCTATGTCAAGACATTAAATAAATTATGTTTTATATTATGTCAGAAAAAATATAGAATATAATTAGTAGCAAAAGACATCTAATCAATTATCGAGACATTTAGTATAGACAGCGTGATAAACAGGGTTATTTATGTAAATACAACACCCTGAAATAGTTGGATTAATTTAAAATAATCTGCAACTTAAAATAATACACTGCAATATTTTATATTAGA
The DNA here is from genome assembly GCA_963942505.1 of Lordithon lunulatus. Lineage (NCBI taxonomy): Eukaryota > Metazoa > Arthropoda > Insecta > Coleoptera > Staphylinidae > Lordithon > Lordithon lunulatus. The sequence continues at coordinate 46,031,852 of OZ012671.1, forward strand.
TGTATAGTCTGATTGAAAGAAGAAACGTTAACCGACGAGGTGTTTAAAGCTAATAACAGCTATTAAACCTCTTAAAACACCGGTGTGAAGTTAACCTCTAAGGTCCCAGCCTCTATACCGCGCGGCACCACAGGACCGCGCGCATGGTGGTTGTTTGCGGGTCTGGACTGACCGATTGGGGTGACCAATAAAATCAAAATTTTGAGGATTCTTATGTTTCTATCTTGCGGACCATAATATATAGTTATATATTTTTATTAATAATTTTTATAGGCGTTGTTGTATAATATATGTTGTAACGTAAATTATTATTTTTAGTCATTCCGCCGTCATGCAATTGATTTGAAAAAATGACACAATATTTATAATAAAATGACAATGGAAAATGGAAAGTTTCAATCTCAGTAAATTATTTCTTCTATTTATTTTTATTTTTAACCTTTCCGCTCCTATCTTGATTTTAGCGCTGGGTCCATAAAAATATTATGCAACATATTTTGTTTAATTTTTTTTGCTGATCTTAGTGCAGAACATATCAGTGCACCGGATTCCCGAAATTGGAATTTTTTTAAATATTTTTTGTTCGGCTACCAAGTCTAACAAATTTCATTATTATTCTTGTTTACAATGCCTCCGTCATACAATTAATTTTAAAAAATAACACAATATTTATAACAAAATTACAATGAAAAATAGAAAGTCTCAATCTTAGCAAATTATTCCTTCTATTTATATTTTATATTCTATTATTTTCCGCTCCCATCTGGATATGCCGATTTTTGAGGCTGGTTCGATAAAAAAATTATGCAACGTATTTTGTTTAATCTTTTTTCTGATCTTAGTGCAGAACATATCAGTGTACAAAATGCCCGAAGAAAATTGGAAAATTTTGATTATAAGTTTAATTATTAATTGCATTATAATTATTTTTTACCATGCCTACGTCATACAATTGATTTGAAGAAATGACACAATGTCTATAATAAAATGACAATGGAAAATGGAAAGTCTCAATTTTAACAAATTATTCCTTCTATTTATTTTTTATTTTTAACTTTTCCGCTCCCATTTGGATTTTAGAGGCTGGGTCAATAAAAAAATTATGCAACGTATTTTGTTTAATTTTTGTTACTGATCTTAGTCCAGAACATATCAGTGCACCAAATGCCTGAAGGAAATTGGAAAATTTTGATTATAAGTATTTATTTTTTGGCGATCAATTCTAACAAATTGCATTATTATTATTTTTTACCATGACTACGTCATACAATTTATTTGAAAAAATTACATACTGTTTATAAAAAAATGACAATAGAAAATGGAAAGTCTCTATCTTGGCATATTTTTCCTTCTATTTATTTTTTATTTTAAACTTTTATGCTCCTATCTCGATATGGCGGTTTTAGAAGGTGGGTCGATAAAAAAATTATGCAACGTATTTTTTTTAAATTTTTTACTAATCCTAGTGCAGCACATATCAGTGCACTAGATGCCCGAAGGAAATTAGAAAATTTTGATTATAACTATTTTTTTTGGGCGATAAAATGATACACTGATATGTTATGAATAAGGATTAGTAAGAACATGAAACAAAACATATTGCATACTTTTTTATCGCCCCATTAAAAAAAAATGTTATAATCAAAATTTTCCAATTTCCTTCGGACATCTGGTGCACTGATATATTCTGCACTAGGATCAGTAAAAAAATTAAACAAAACAGTTTGCATAATTTTTGTATCGACCCTGCCTCTAAACTCATATCCTGATAGGAGCGTAAAAGTAAAAAATTAAAAATATATAGAAGGAAAAATATGCCAAGATAGAGACCTTCTATTTTCTATTGTCATTTTGTTATAAACATTGTGTCATTTTTTCAAATCAATTGTATGACGCAGGCATGGTAAAAAATAATAATAATTAAATTTGTTAGACTTAGTCGCCGAACAAAAAATAATCAAAATTTTCCTATTTCCTTCGGGCATCTGGTGCACTGATATGTTCTGCACTAAGATCAGTAAAAAAGATAAACAAAATATGTTACACAATTTTTTTATCGACCCAGACCCAGATAGGAGCGGAAAAGTTAAAAAATTAAAAATAAAAGAAGGAATAATTTTCTGAGATTGAGACTTTCAATTTTCCATTGTCATTTTCTTATAAACATGTGTAATTTTTTCAAATAAATTGTATGACGGAGGCATGATTAAAAATATTAATATACGTTATAACATATATTATACAACAACGCCTATAAAAACTATTAATAAAAATATATAACTATATAGTATGATCCGCAAGAAATAAACATAAAAATCTTCAAAATTTTGATTTTATTGGTCATCCCAATTGGTCAGTATAGCCCCGCAAACAATCCTTTGTGCGCGCGGTATAGAGGCTAACTTCACACCGGTTCTTTAAACAGCTACCTAACTTTATTAAAACAGCTCGATCAGCTTAATAACATATATTTAAAGATATTAACAGAATAAGAAACATGTATTAGGAGATAATTTTAGTATTTGATAGCTTAAAACACTTTGAAGTGCAACGTTTTCTTTTTCAATTGGTGTAGGGAATATAGCATTATACAGATGCAGTTCTAGATAGTTGGCTGGAGGGTAGCATAGCTACAGACACTTAGGCCTCAAAATGGGCCCATTGTGAAACCTCCCTTAAGACACTCGTCCCATCAGTCAATTTTGCGTACGATTATACAGATGCATGTATTTGTTTAGATCGGGGCTACACGCTGGCGATTCTAAAGTATTGATGCTCACATTTTCCAAGTACTCGGTAACCATTTTTGCGGTGTGCGACCTTGCATTTACTCCTTTAAATAGAGCAAATGGTACAATAGCTTTTGCCAATATGTCGTCTATAAAAAGTACTATAACTCTGTAACTAAAACGAATTAGAACTATGTGCATATAATATTATTTTCTTAGAATCACATTAGCGTTTGCCCCTCAGAATTTGTACTAGAGCTAGAATACCACCCTGTATATAGACCAGCATATAGACAGAGACAGTGGTAATGATAGATCAGTTCGTTCTTCAAATGAAACTCCAGTCCTAATCATAATTTCACCACCTCGTAGCTTTCTCTTAAGTCCTGGTTTCCTAGCAGGCGGTGTCGATAAATACGGCCTTTTTTGACGTCATTTACACATTAAAAGATACGTTTTAAGTACATCTAATTGAATAACTCACCAGATTCCAGTGTAATTCATGACATTTTCTCAATATTTTGAAATATACCGCTCTCTGGATTACCAGATTTATTTAAATATACAAAAAAAAATGTGTGACGTGAAATACGGCCGTTTTTGTCGACACCGCTTCCTAGGAAACCAAGGCCTTACTGACATACACGCTTGGGCATATGGTACATTTCTGTATATTAAATTAAACATAATGCCTATAATTCACACCCATACAGGAGTATTTATTTCAGTATTTAATTGAATTTAATGTCGTAATATTGAAAAACTATTAGCATCAATTTGTAATCCCAAATTAGCATGCCATTACTCGTTCACAAAATGTGGTGCAGTAACACTTTAAAGGGTGTAAATTGCAGCTATAAATGGAATATGGAAATATTAACAAGCCAACATTGTGTTTCCGCATCCTTGAACTTTATTTAATTATAGTACCTATGTTTTCATTGCGGTAAATTATTGCAACAATAAAATTGCAGTAAGATTTATTGTAGCACAAAAAGTGTGTAATAATTTCATGTTTTAGTTTACTAAATGCAAGCAAAATTAAGCGTGAATCAGATAAAAAAATGTAGAAACTGCAAAATTCACTGTTTCGTGAATATACGTAAAAAAACTTAACTGGCAACCATTAAATATTATTGAGAATAAGGCTGTAAACATACGAGGCGGGTTTTCGCGCGTTTCAGGCGAGTGTTGATATATCGATATTGCTATGTAATATAATTATTTAACAAAAGTTAATTGCTCTCAAGCATATTAAAAAAAAATCGGCGGCTAACTCGGCGGGTGCTTGCTCAAAACATACGTAGCGGTTCTCACGCGTTTCAGACTTGTGTTGATATATCGATTTTGCCACGTAATTTAATTATTTATCATAAGATAATTGTTCTCAGGCATATATTTTTTTAAATTATATAGAATAATCCTCATGACACATATCCCATATCACTGGATATGTTTCTACATGACTTTTTTAATATCTACATTATCTGCCACCATTAAATTTGTCAACAATGCAATGTGCGCGCGGTTAGAAAATCGCCTGTCGTGTGGTTTACCCTTAATATTAATGCTCAGTTATGTCGATTTTGTCTACTCCTGGTGCACATTCTAGCAGTACTTATTAGTTATTAAATGTTGGATTGTTAAGATTGTTAAGGCGTCTACCTGTGATAATTCATATTAACGGATAAATAAAATGATTTCTATTTATTTTTTTCTTATCACACTTTTGTTACACTTTGCAACTAGTTTCGGCTGTAATCGTTTCATACAATAGTCGTCAATTCAATATTTCCAATTTCTTCATTCCACTTCTCATCCTACAAAAAAAATTGCATATACTTTATTTTTTGGAAAGTAATCCGAAAAGAATAACGCTGAAGTCTTTGCAAAATCCAACTGAAGTGTCTCTGAATAATTTTGGGTTATTATAAATATATATATATATATATATATATATATATATATACATATATATATATATATATATATATTATATATATATATATATATATATATATATATATTATATATATATATATATATATATATATATATACGAAAAGAAAAATCATTTAATTAAAATGAGTAAAATATATAATAAAAGTTTATAACAGCCCGATGTAGTGTAGTGGTTATCACCTCCGCTTACCGAATGGGCGATCCGGGTTCGAATACTGGCCCTGGTACTCGGTACCATTTGTCATTGGGATACTATTAACGACAGAAAACTTAGGGACGATTTTTTAAAGTAGTAAGTACTAACACTCACACTTTTATAGCAGAGCTGTATACGTAACGTAAAGAGAATAACAACTCAAAACAATTACATAATTCACTCAATAAGAAAAATATAAAAGTGAGTCCACTCGTATATTTGATTTATTATAAGACTAAATAACTAGAAAACACGATCTACTAGAAGTATTTACTAGTTAACATGTACAAAAAATTCAATTGAATCCTTGCGTCGTGTTTGGTATACACTACGAGTTTGATAATTCCTTCTAAATTGCATTTCTGAATGGTTAGTGTATCTATCTTATAGATCAAATGTCTAGCGAAACCAGATATTGTTGCTGTAGATGACAGGCATAATTTAACAGGGATGTATATCTTAAGTAAATCACGTACGCTATCCCAGCTATTGTGTTTCAGCCCGTAATTGCATAATAACCTTGTATATATTAATATCTTCTTGAGATACTAATTTAACACACTTTACTAATTATGTTGTTACCTATTATCAGCTTAATAATAAGATCATGTGTAATTAGACATATTAGTTATGCTTAATAGCTTAATTGCATAAGTATAATTTGTAATATTTAAGAATATATGAGAGAGAAATTATTGCCATGTCGGCTATCTGAATGACCAATCACCAAATGTATTAAATGTTGAATTGAATTAACGCTCAAAAATTTAGTCCCACCGGTCAGTGAAATTTGTGAGCGATAACTCAATCACATATATAGAGAGTGAAAATTTTGAGTGTATAAAAAAACTATTATTAGTTTGTTGTAAAATGACTTCGTTTAACACCAACTATCGTCCCCTAAGAAGAAAGTCCCAACTTTTGAAGGACCTTGCTATATGTAGAACAAGTGTTCAGCAAAGGTTTTCCCTAAATGTAAAATTGTTAAATTAATAAATCTACTATCAAAAAAAATGTATGGGCTGGTATTGTTAATGGCACCTTTGTCGGACATGGCGTCTTACTAGCCAGATTGAATGGTCAACTTGTAATAACTCGGGTAGAGCATCTTGCAAAAAAACTTATTATATAACTATATTTTTTGCAAGATGCCCTACCCGAGTTATTACAATACCTTTGAATATTAGGCAAAACATGTAGTTTCTACATGATGGCGCACCACCTCACTTTCAACGTCAGGTACAGAATCTTCTGAACGAAAGCCTCTACCATCTGTTTCTGCGATTAGTTTTGGTAGACCCATCTGTCATTTTTATTGTCTACAGTGCATGACTCTATTCGTCCATTTTTGGACATCCCTGGCGACTTAGCCACCCATGGGCATTTGCTTTTTTCAATCGGTTTCATTACGTCCGTGACTCCTGTGTTCTTTCTACTCTTCGTATTTTACACTGTCTATAATGCTCACCCCCTTTATTCTTCTCTATTGCTCTCTGCCACACCCGGAGGTGGGTTGCATTGGTCGTATTCTGTAGTTATTGTTGCGCTTTCGAGTCCGTATGTGATTACTGGCAGAATTCTAGCGTTGTATACGTTATTCTTCAGGTATATAAGGGATTTTCGATTCCTTAAGGATATGTCCAAGGTTAAACCTTGGACATATCCTTAAGAGGACCCAGTCAGCCCTATTCTTCTTGAAATTTCCGCTGTTTGATTTACTGGTTCGTGTTTGGTCGTGAGTCCCAAGTATACATAGTCTTAGAGCACTGCAAGGGCTTGATTATTGATATTCGCTGTGATATGACTGTAGATCATAATTTTCATTTTATCCAGGTTCATCTCGAATCCTGCCGCTACTGAACCTTGTGTAATTCGTTAATCATTTGATTTAATTGTTCCTCGTCGATACTCAGCAGTACAATGTTGTCCGCTAAACGGGCATGTTTCCTAGTTACGTTAAGCCCTAATTTCACCCATGAGAAGTTTTTGAAGATCTTCTCTGGCGCGAAGGGTGACGATATTCGGCGAGATTGTACTGTCCTGGTGTACTAGCCTTCTGATCGGCATTTTCACCGTACCTGAGTCTTCTTGTACTTCAACATGGAAAGTAGCATGTTCATAAACATATTTGATCAGTCTGAAGTATCTTTTGATTCGTCGATATCTTGCAATAAAGCCCAAGTTTCCAAAGTGTCAAATGGTTTACGATAGTCCACAAAAGCGACGTATAGAAGAGCATTATACTCATAACGATGACATTTACGATGATCGTGCGGATCGTTTAGATGTGGTTAACTAAACACATCTAAACTAAAGAATATATTCAGTATAACTATACTGAATCCTATTCTAAAGCCTGACTGTTAAATCGGTTGATATGCGTCTAGCTTATTACTCAGGCGTTTAGTAATAATCTTCATAAAGAGTTTGTAGAATATTGATAGCAGACCTATAGTTTTTACTCCTCGTTTTTCCAACCATCAGGTATTTTACGCTCTTCAAGGCATTTGTTTAGTAAGACCAATGCTGCCCCAACCATTTTTAGCATCTAACTCGTTTCTTCTCCCGAGGCTTTACGGTTCCTCGTTAGATTTAAAGCCGATGTCAGTTTCGGTATATCTATTTTTTTGTAATGTCTTCTCAACCTACATTCGTGATTTTCCTACGCCTTTGCTTTAATAGTGGGACCTATTGTATTTATTTCTATGGCAATAATTCCCATACTAAATGCTCGCTCTAACGAATAACATAATAATAGCAGCTAAAATCCTGCAGCGAATTATTCATTACTTACTGCAGGATCTAACTAAAAGTGTACTTTGTATAATATGAAAATTTCAACATTTCACCCGTGGGCCGTGTAAAGAAGTTCCCTGTTGCATCCTTTGTAAATATTGTGATGCATTATGTAGCCCCTATAACGTGTTGAATATAAATCATTGTGTGCGTTTATTCTTTAGAGCTCTCCTGAGATTCCATAAATTCTGGTATAAACTCTTATTTATTATATAGCTTTTCTGCACGTGTTCACGCTCAGATTTAATTAACTGTAGTTTCGAAAATAATAAAGCTAATCAATATCGCTGTGCCAAACAATTTGATGTCTTATGTTAGCTGTTTTAATAAAATAATATTAAGAGTGTGGTCACGTCACAATGTGCCATAAAGTAAGGCATAACTTTATAGCACAAACTAGCTTCTACTAAAAAATTAAAAATTAGGAAATCGCACATTAAAAATATCAGGTTTAAATTATACAGAATCTAAATAAGGGCCACATAATTCATCACCGACCATAAATGGGATAAATTATGTGGCCCGTATTTACATTTTGTATAATTTAAACCCAATATTTTTAATAATTCATTTCAAATTATTGGTTTTACTAACGGAGCCTAATTGAACAAATACAATAAAAACGTATACCTCCGTATTCACCGATGTTCCATAAATCTATCAATAGTTATTGAAGCCATAAGTATTCGTTGTTATAGCAACAATAAATACATTATCTAGAGAATGTAGTAACTTTAGATTCTCTTTATTGGAAACACTGATTAATTAAAGAAAAGGTCTCCTCAAAACTCCAATCGCAAGCGCTACTCAAGGTGTTTGACATTTGTTTTGGCATATTCTGTCACAATGACGTTCTCAATGTATCTATTCAATAGCTTATGGGACCTATAAAGTTTATGGGATGTTGGTGAATACGGGCGTAATTGTTTGTATATATTTATTGATATAGACAAGTTACACATGAAAAACTTCAATAAGAAAAGATTTACATATAATGTACATTTATTATACATAAAACAGCGCGGGATCGCTGGTATATAGCTAGCGTCTCTGCATCCTCCACTTCGTCCGTATAATCGTTGAGTGAAGAATCATTGATTGAATAGACAGCATCCCTGTCTTAGACCTTTTGTTGACTCTGTAATTATTGCGGTAGTATTCTGTAGTTGAACGACCTAGATGCAATTTTTCTAGGTCTTTGATTTTTGAAATCAATTTTTTTATCCAATTGATTAGTTGGAACTTATTTATCTACAATAAAATAATGATTGTATTAAACATTAATTCCCACCGATTCTAAAAATAGAAGTGCGTTTGTTGATTTTACTATGTTGGTTGACATTTCTGAATCGATAAAGACTGTGACCTAGCTGTTAAGTAGATTTCATTATTTATACAAATTGATTATCTGACGACTGAATTTGAAGGTTCATAAAATTCAATACATACAACACATCTGTGCTGTGCCATGTGAGGGCATTGTGTGGCACAATAACCGGCAGACATAATGTTTCTAAAAAATGTGTCCACAATCAGTACACATTGTTTGTACTGTAATTTGCTTAAAATCCTAGTTATTTGATAATGAAATATACTCTGTGCGAGGATTGATAGAAAATGTATTTGTTATGATGGACTTTTTCACAATTATGACTTTATTTAAGAAACTCATTCAGGTTTGTAATTTCTGTTTCCATTTGCAATATTCTGCGGTTACATTAAATTACATAATTAACATATAGTAGACAATATTTTGTAATGTTATGACATTGTAGAATTCATCGAGAATAAAAATAAATCCGAAAAATATTAGACGTACGCCTATTCCGAAGAATTCATTCGTATTCGTCTGGATACATTTATATATATATATATATTATATTTTCCTACAATTGGTATTGTCAAATATGTTAAAAAGAAATAAAGGTTACAATAATTAAAATTCACAAAAGATTGTATTTCATTTGTCCTAGCCTATTTAGTATATTTGTATATATCTATCATAGATTCATGAAACATGTGATGCTGTGTGATATTTGAATTAGGTATTATTATTAGAAAATACTAATAATCGTAATGTGTATCTAAAAATATTAAAATAAAAAGATGTAAAAATGTATGTAATTGTATATTTATATACAATTATAAGAAGCGATCGGTTATAATTTCTTTAGTCAGGGAATTAGTCGTAGGAACTGAAAAATGGCAAACGTGTCATAAAAATTAATAAAGTAGATCTTATGTACACACAAGTTGTCCATCCCTGCTCTATAGCCTCTATTATCAGACCCAGTCGTGATTGTAGAGGATACAAAAGACTTACACTATACAAATCGCGGGTTCCGCGGGTATACCAATCCGCGAAATGTATGATCAGTTTACTTTTATAAGTAAATTTTTTTAATAAAGTTTTTTTATGTGTAACTTGTCTATATATAATAAATATATACAAAATCTTAATGATCTATAAATATTGATTGTATCTGTGTCAATTATCCGTTCTGTAAAACCAAAAATCGTTTTATTTATCCTTTAAAATTAATGAAAAAGTAAACGCCTTAATAATCCAATATTAGAAATGACAATAGGCTATCGATCCAACCTTTCTTATATATATATATATATATATATATATATATATATATATATATATATATATATATTTGTATTTATTGAAATAAATGACAACATAATAAATAGAAGTAGAACCTGTAACTACTCTCAAAATATATATTAACTATGAGCATTTAAATTCTTTATAGTGAATACAATTTCCTAACTTTAACTAATAGTATTACCACTTTCCATCTGACTGGAGTGAGGATGGCTGGATAAAGCGGCCCATGATGCTGTTTACTCCAAACTTATTTGGTTCTAGCGCTCCTGGCTATACTGTTGTAGTGCTTAGTTTCATAAGTTTTAGAAGCGTAACGTATATTACCGACACTAAGTATATAAAGTTTAGAAACATTCGCCTCACACTAATTTGTTTATAAACCATGTATAATAATAAATAATTCAGTTGGAAATACACTGTGCATGTATTTCCAACTGAATTATTTTTCATCGACCTTTCCTTCAAAATCGCGTTCTTTCTCACAATGCGTGCACCATTATAGTTTACATATATTCTCGATTAAAATGTCATCGGTTTTCGTTGAACTAGTAGGAAAACCGCTGTTATTTGTTATTGTTTGATCAGTTGATTAGATAAAAATTACACGATTTTGATCACGAAAATAATGCTTTTAAGGCGCTTTCGTTTTGCATGGTTTAGCATTGCTAGTCGCTCCCGTGGCGTGCAGTATCACTCAGGTCTTGCGGTCGTGCGCAGTCGGTTGTAAGGGCTAAGGTAGAATTATGCGCACCGGAAGCGGCAAATAGATCAAGAAACAATAAGCCCGTACCAGCTCAGAGTGATAAACGAAAGGCACTTTAATATATAATTAGACAAACCTTGCAAATATTGTGCACATATATGATGAGAAAATTCATGTGTCACATATATGATGAGAAAATTCATGTGTCACATATATGATGAGAAAATACATTTTATGCGTCAAAAGGTTACTCACTAGTGAATTTATTTTCTGCCACCAGAGAGTATTGACTAGCTTTAATTGCCCATATATGACCCCCACTTGAGAAGTATAACACTAGCCACAACCACACCTACTCAACTTCCTGCTAGCTATAGTTACTTGTTACATTTGCTAAATCAATATTATTATTGTTATTATTTTACTATAGTATGAAATTATATAATAGACTTCCTGAGGAGAAACTTTCAATACATAGAAATAAGAAATTAATCATGTTCTAGTAAAAAAAAGCTCACTATAACGAGAAATTTATTCGTAAAATATAATTGTGCTAAAACTTACCCTCTAGGAGGAAAGTTAAACGCCATCTGGCGGCACCACATCAATTCGCAATGCACACCCATATGGTAATAACCATGCTCATGCTCATGCCATCAGGATCACCGGGTAGTGCTATGAAATAATATGAAATAATATTCCAACAGAGTGCTTGAGATATCACCTGCTTTCATATGTAATTATTCTATCTTTTAATGCATGATATGCTGAAAACCATATGGCAACACAAAAATCGACTTAACTAAACTAAGGGCCGGTTCTACAAATGACATTTAACTGGGGAATAAGGCTATTCGTGGAATAAGTTTGACATATTGGCATTAATATCTCAAACTTATTCCACGAATAGCCTTATTCTCCGATTAAATGTCAATTGTAGAACCGGCCCTTAATACCAAGGATGCAAGGTTGCAACTCCCTGCGCAATATAGTGCAACAGATGACAGAATAGCTACTGCCAAAGACACGTATACAAATATACATACATAACAGTTTACAAGTTTTACAAAATTATATTTTAGTATTACATCAGAAAGAGAAATGAGAGAAATATGAATTCATGTATTTTGCATTTTATTAACGTAATTTGTATTTTATTTGGCGCTCATTTATGTGCATACATTTGATTTAAACTAACCGAATCCGTTTATTTGAAGTACCTCTACAAATAATTCGGCTAAAATAAATAAATAAATAAAAATCAAGTAGACCGATCATCAGTTATCCATCCCGCTGACAATTTCAATCAAACTTGTTAAACTTATAAAAAATCCAATTGATTTATTGGATAAATGCCACTCACGGTACAAATATAAATAAAACATGCACATTTTTATCGTGCCAAAAGTATTGAAATTATTGCAACCTGGTCAAGCAAGAAAAATCATGATGGACTACTTTTTTGGCGTGTTTCTATTTCGGATATGCCTTGAAGAAACAATCTTCGTATATTTATATATATATATATATATATATATATATATATATATATATATATATATATATAAATATATATTATTGTATTTATTCGCCGAAAGTTAATTATGTGTAAGTTATTATAGGGAAACAGCGAGGGCAGTAAAAAACTCCTTTTTTAATATATCAATATATATATATATATATTGATATATTAAAAAAGGAGTTTTTTACTGCCCTCGCTGTTTCCCAATAATAACTTGCACAATTTGTTATGATCTTGTCATCGAAGCACAAATCTGAATTGCAAATTTTGTAAATTATGTTAATTGTCAGTTTCTATGTTCATTATCTCTGTATAGTTATATAATTATCCTGTTGATGCTCGAAATTAAAACACCGAAATATTGATACATTATAAAAGGAGTTTCACTGCCCTAGCTGTTTCCCAAAAATAATTTATATATATATATATATATATATATATATATATATATATATATATATAAATTATTTTTGGTATGTATATAAACTAGATTATAATATCTAACTCACTAACGCACTAATGAGTAATGAGTAAAAGTTTCTATACATCCCCGATTATTAAAGACGAAACATAAAATATGAAGAAAAAAATAAAGTCAAATGTGTATACTAATATTGTATATGTATTATACTCAACTCGGTGACTTTTGGGGAGTGAGAGTTCAAACCCCATAGTGGGCGAAATTTCGCGAATCACCTTTCAGTTTTTCAGAGGTTTTCTGTTAAATTAAGGTAATACCGGTTGATTACACTCCTGAGCTCAGCTATAAAGATAGCAGTTTTTAATATGTATTATGTATGATATGTCTATATCATGAGTACGTATTCTCTACCAAAAATAATTATCATCCCCATGTACATACTGGGTAGTGGAATTCCAGTCAGTTTATTTAAGAGCAATCTTTATATAATATTAATATGCCATAATACTATACTGCAGCACTTTGCAAAATGATTTCTTCTTCTCTTAATATCACTCCTGCGTGTCTTCTTATAATTGATACACTCCTGTCCATCCATTGTCCTTTTTCATCAAACTGTCATCACGCTCTTTAATTTGTTTATCATTTCTTCAAAACAATTCACCGATGTGCCATAATACTATTCGCGATTCAAACGTTAACGGTTTTCTTCGAGTTAGTCGGTAAACAATTGATCTTTGTTATGGTTTAATCAGCTGATTGCATTAAAATTATATCATTTCAGTCACTTCTACAACAATGCGCGATTGCTAATGTACTTGTAAGGTATAAATAGTAAAACCTAGGCTATATAGTCAAGTATATGATGAAAAACCAAATGGTATGCAAACAAACTCCCTACTAAATGTAGTTTATTTTCTGCCACCAGATAGAGTATCCGGCGGCTTGAATCCCCAATACTGTAATTATATATTCAAAATAAAATTGATTTTATTAAAATATCCGTTAAATTCCGAAGTAAGAATTTCATCAACAATTTCGTTAATCGAATCTATAAAAAATAACTAATTCATGCAATGGAATAAATTGACCTGATTATAAAATCAATTTAAACATAAAATACATTATTCGAATACTTTTTCAGGACCTTTATTAAATTTACGGTCTCCGGTAGAGTATAACTCAATCATTTTAGCATATCCCTTTAATAAATTTAATTAAAGAGAAAATGCATTCGGCCGCCCTTAGCAACTACTAAGTTAAATTATTTTTCAACTCATAATTATATTTGCATGGTTTATAAAAGGTTTTTATATAATTAATTTTCTTAGACGCAAATGGAGTAAATTTAAAGTAATTAGTTGCATTATGAATTCATAACGCAACTTATACGTTTTACGTTTGCGTGATTTTAATCTATTTTGAGTTTTTTTTTTGGCTAATTTTATTTAGGTTCAGATAAACAAATAAATACATTTAGATACATTTCATTGAATTAAATAATACATAAATAATACAAATATATATATACAATGTGTGTTATTATTGCCAACTGTGAGGCTATAAATATGTAAATGCAAATTCTCTAAAAATTCGATTCCCACCGGAGGGTGAAATTCGCATTTATATATATATATATATATATATATATATATATATATATATATATATATATATATCTATATAGCAAGAAGATTGACGGACTGTTAAGGATATGATATGGATGACGGGTATAAGTCCAAGTGGGGAATACAGGAAACCAAGGGCTAGGTTTCCTGTATTGCGCATTTGGACATATACCCATATGCCAACGGTATGGGCAGTATGGGTTTTATATACACTTATAAAAAGTTGGGGAATGAATGCTATATTCTTTCTTTCTACGATGATGTATAATTCAATATATATATATATATATATATATATATATATATATATATATATATATATATATTAATAATCAATGATATATTTTATAGTTGAGTTGAGAGAAAGAATATAGCATCCATTCACTAACTCTTTATGAATATATATAAAATCCATCCCGTCGGCATATATAAAATGCAAAATCCATTTCTATGAAGCTTAAATCACGACTTTAATTTTCCCGTTCTTTATCTTCTTGATGTATAATTCAAGCTCCCAGCTGAATCCAGGATTTTATATTATTCACGCTAGAGCAGATGCAAATGACATAAAAATATGTACGCTGAATAAAGCTATTGCACGTTAACATAAACGTTTGTTGATTATAATCAAATCGCAATAATTTACAATCGAACCGAATTATATCCGGTTTCTATATAATAAACCACGAATAACCAATATACAAAATTCGATAGCAGGTGTATACAACACTGATTAAACAAACAATGGGATAATTAGAGCATATTTAATTAACATCGTATGATTAAATCTATGTTAATTGAAAATATTTTGGATGTGTATTATTTAATTATGTGGTTTGAGCGTCATCAAATTGAAAGCAATATGTATTAAAATTATATCGATAATTCAAACAACATAATTTTCATATAAATATTAGTGCAGAGTTCCCATATGTTGAAAATTGATATTTGATATTAATACGTATGATAAATTAATGGCCACATTAGATTTTTATTCTATTTCCAAGAAGAACACTAACATTAAAGGCTGAACGATCACGGTGGATGGCCTCTTGTACATGTATATACATACATTTATTGTAACATAGATACATACAAGATATACATCTTGTATGTATCTATGTTACAATAAATATATCTTCTTCTTGAAGCTCTTGTGATCAATATTTAGCAATAAAATTAGCTAAACAAATGTTGTTGGCACTGCTGGCTTTGCATTTGCAGAGAAAAAAATAATTTTTGGCTACAATAAGACTAGAATATGTTTTAAGAAACATTTATAAGAAATCTAATAATATATATGGTTGTTTTTAGACACAGTGTATATTATGTAATTAAATAATATAAAATTTCTAACTAAATATTATATTGATTGTACATTAACAATAAATAAGTGTCCTTTGAATATTTTAATTTCTCTAAAACACAGCATTGTTTTTCTATTTGATATTGAAAACTAAATAAATATTTTAGGTATTGTATCATCCGTATAATATAGATAGATTTTTTTTATAAAATGAAGACAATGTTTTGAAGCCGACCGACTTGTAATTTATGACTTATGTACTGTCAGTGCATATCGTGACAAATATTTTTATTACTGACAGTTTTGTTCGTCAAATAATAAACGCGTAGGGATAGTTGCGCCTTAGAAGTTTCAGTTGCATAGTTATAAAATATGGCGGGGCCAGATCATTATGTTTGATAATGTTTCGAGAGGAAAAGTATACCAATAGTCACACGGGCTCAGAGGTTGACAAAATAGTTGATTAAATATACTTCATCTGACAGCGTGAATTTCATCTAGTATATCAATAAATAGGTACGGTTAAAATATTTTAATTTCTATACAACACAGCTTTGTCATTCTATTTAATGTTGAAATCAATATTGCGCGCAATAAATCATTAGTTGAACATGTTTAATATCACCTATGGACGTAACTGCCATAAATATCGACAAGTTTTAATTACCGTATCACTCATATGCTGGTGTAACAATGAAAAATTGTGTAACGCTTTTGTTCGATATAATTGTTCGAGCGTAATGCATGAAGCTACCAATTTCGTATGATATTAATTCAATATTTAATGAGTGCAGCATGAAATATTTTAATTTTAATTTTCATAATTTTATGCATAAAATGCTTTTATTTCATAAATTTATTATACAAATATATATTATTTAACAAGAATAAGAAATATTTGCCAATACATTATGTATTGACAAATATCTCTTATCCAAAAGGGACATTGAAACCAAACTGTACTTTATTCTGCAATGGATTATTAACGTATTATTGCCAATCAAGATTATGCTAACGTCTGTATTGTATAATCAATATGGCCCATTTTATAAAATTGTAGATAAACAGAAAATATTAGGTAACACATACTTTTAAAACTCAACGTTTTATGGACACAGGTGAAATAACATATACCTGGTGCATATTATTGAAAATGACCTAAGTCTCAATAAAACGCATTCAAATCACATGTTTTTCTTTTGGTAAGTCTATTTCTCATTGATGAATATATGAGCCTGTGAGAATGAAAGTGTGGTATGTCATATTTGAATTGTTTTGAAAATGAGAAGATTTTCCGTTTGGTATTTAAGTAAATCTAGTGCGCAATTCCAAACTTGAAATCAATTTATTCATAAATAAAAATGTAACTGCGTACGTCGATTTACATAAATAACAAACGCAAAATCTTCTCCTTTTCAAAACAATTCAAATGTGATTTACACCACTTTCATTCGCACAGACTCATATGTCCAATGGCAGGACTAGCAATTGATATCCTATTATTATATCTTGAATTATAAAGATTGTAACTAATCACTAATATGAATAAAATGTTTGCATTTGTACTTGTAATATCACACAAAAAGTACATAGAAATCAATCATAGTAACTCCTATTGCATATTTTTTTTGTTGGGCGTGGCATACCCAAGTGTCGGAAACCAATGAATTCCTAACATCAAGCCTGATGACCTCACGGTACAATTCTCGTCATGATCGAAATTCTGATTGTTAATCAAAATAATACTAGTTTGTGTCAATGTATAAATTTAGTATTTAAGAATTCTTCTATATAATAATATTATTAAATAATATTACTTGATCTGACATGTCTTCTAATGAAGTGAATTTATTCGAACATCGCGAAACAGTTTCACATGAATATTCTTTCGTAAATTTCATGTGTCCCGAACACAATATAATTATAATTAAGTTATGCAACTCAATTACATTTTGTACGAGCTGAAACAAATATAATGTAGCCCGGAGCAAATATAATAAATAAAGAATATACAGCGACGTATTTACAAGCACTTACATAAATATCAAAAGAGAAAAAAGCGTATTATCCTATATTATATCCACCGTGTATTCCATAATTCCGCTCTCATATTACGTGGGTGTTCCGCAGAAAAACACGAATATACACATTGTTGCGTGGATGTTTTGTTGTCCGATAATCGCCGGTTTCCATTTCTATTCCGCAATATAAATTCCACAGAAAAGCACTATTTGTCGTGTTTTTATTCTCGTCGCAAAATAAAACCGGGGCGGCATTTAGGAAGGACGAAATGGAAAAGGTAAGGGCTGGTTTTAATGCCTGTGTAACTTTGAATATAGCAATGAGAATGCCCGAAAGACTCGCGCTGCGGGATGATGTAATTTAATCAAAGAGGGATGGTTACCACCAAGTTTGTTTATTCCTTTAGAGACCACATGTAAATTAAGCGCTGTATTTATAGAAGTATGTTCAGTGCATACGGCATGCAAATGAATGGAAATTATTCGCTTAAATCCGGTGCGATTTCGCTGATATTGCCCCCCGATACGCAGATTTAATTACGAACCGAATTCGAGTAGGGCTGATTAAGGTATTGTTGTATTTGTCTTCATTATTTGAGAATTGAATACACTCATTACAAATTATTTATTGAATTTACATTTTAATTTGAAAGGGTAGCGATTTTGAAACGTAAAGCTCTAACAAAAACTACCTTATTGAGATATATATTATTTGTAAATAAAAACGTAAAGCTCTAACAACAGATACCTTTTAAGATAAATATTATTTGCTGGAGGGTAGCATAGCTACAGACACAGCCTCAAAATAGGCCCATTGTGAAACCTCACTCCCACCAGTCAATTTATGATAGGTTTCATAATATTATATTATAGTACTATTATTACATGTACTACCTTATTGAGATATATATTATTTGTAAATAAAAACGTAAAGCTCTAACAACAGATACCTTTTAAGATAAATATTATTTGTATGATTTATAAAGTTTTTCAAAACAATAAACATGCTTTTGAAGAAAATTCAATTTATATAGAAAAAAATCTATCTTTATAGCTTAATAGCCCGAGCTCAGCGTGTAATCACGCAGAATTTATCTTTACTTCAGTTTTTTTCACAGTTTTTCAGAGTAACTCTGAAAAACTGTGAAAGATGATTCACGAAATTTCGACAACAACGGTTTGTAGTCTCGGTCCCCAATGCTCAGTGCAAGACGGACGGCGTCTCAACTACTAGGCCACTGAGCTGCGATCAATTTATGTTTTTTTTGCAAATATTACATATCGCACCTAAAACAGAAGTGCGAAATCGTCATTTACAGCTAAAACTGAAAATGAGATTATTAGAACGATCGTTTTACTATTCTATTTTGGTTTAAATCGATTTTGGTTTAATTCAATTACTTTCCGCTAGAAAACGGAAGTGTCATTTTTCATCTCAGCACCCTAGTTTGAATCCCAAAATTGCAATTTTATTTTTAAAAAAAGGTGACAGGAAGACAATTATTCTCTGAAATTTATTCACTAAGATTTTTTTTAATGCTTCAATCATTCAACCCAAGTATAATCTTGTTAGAATATCCATTCAAAATTGTTAACTTTATTTTTGCACTTGCCTAAAAATAGTATTTAATTTTTAATTTTAATTATTATTTAAAACCCTATTTCGAAACTTAAAATTGCAATTTCTCATAATTCAGTAATTCGCAGTTGAGACAATTTTCTGTTGAAGGTGTGATATATGATGCCATTTAAGAAACATTTAAAGCACATATAAAAATAACGGCACATTGAAATTTATGGTAGTTCTGGATAGTTCTGGATAGTTCTGGATAGTTGGCTGGAGGGTAGCATAGCTACAGACACAGCCTCAAAATAGGCCCATTGTGAAACCTCACTCGTCCCACGAGTGGTTAGAGGCGTCGTCCGTCTTGTCCTGTACTAAGCATTGGGGAGCCTGAGTTCGATCCCCAGCGGGGAACGAATTTTCATGAATCACCATTCACAGGTTTTCTGTAAAATTAAAGTAAATACCGGGTGATTAAACTTCTGTAAGCTTCTCCCTTGACCGGCGGAAAAGCCCTGTAAAGATAGAAGTTTTTTTTCGAATCCTGAAGAAGTTACGGTATAGAACCCTAATAACTATATATATATATATATATATATATATATATATATATATATATATATATATATATAGATTTCTTAGTTTTATAAATAAACTTTGATTTATTATATTTCTGTTTATTATAAATCTGATTTGTATAACGAGCCTGGTAGATAATACATGTAATATAAATCACATAATTATATACACATCATTAAAACTACGATATATATGCTATATTTAACATAACGCCACGTCAACTAACTTGCGTTTTATCAAGAAATTGCATAGTTCACGCGTGTATAAAACGCAAGCGATCATAAAAAAGCTTGTGATTTACCTTCCCCCAGCACCGATCTTTGCCGGGCAATAAACACGCAATGCCGCATTAAAAAGCGCTAGTACCCTTTAAGGTTATAGCGATGAAAGGAAATCGCTCCGTAATAGAAAGGAAATATTAAGTTACAAGTACAAGACTACCTCTGTTCGTAATTAAACACAGACATTGTATAATACGATGGATGTCTAACACGTAATAATTAAATTATCATTATACTACTAACTAGATTCAATAGCATGAAACAGACTGAATTGTACGGAAATAACAGTTATTTTAATATATTTTAATGAAATTACATGAAATATTTAGAGCAATTAATTTTAAAAAAAAAGACCTTTATTGGCATTTCCCTCACTGCCCCTCCACATCACAAACCTCAACAAAAATATACAATAATAAAAATAAAAATACAATATAAATAAAAGTACTACTCCGCCAAAAATTACAAATTACCCCCATCAATCGCCGCTCCCTTTGCCCTTGCCACTTTCCTCTCCCACGTCAGCCTCATGCAGATTTTCACGCCTTCCCCATCCTCGCATAACCATTCATTCAGCTATCTGTAGTCTCCCGCCCACTCTGCTTTCACACCCTCACATTCTTCGCTAAGGTGCCACCACGTGTCGCTTCCCTTACTACACAGCGCACACGCGGTGTACCCTAGACCCATCCACACTTTCCTCCCTCTCTCGTCTGACCCACACCTCGCTCTTGCCATGCATACCTTGTCCTCCCTGCTCCACTCACCCCTGGCTAAGTAACTCGGGAGTCTCCCACTCACTTGCCACTCTACGTAGCCAGGGTTGTAAGAGCTCTCTTTCATTCTAGTCTGCCGTTCTTGCCACTCAATATCGCTCAATCTCTCTCTTACCTCAGTTCCTAGGCTTCCTATTTCTCTCAGCTTCTCCTCTACCCACTCAATCATCCTTCCCTTCCATTTCAGCTCTTCCACTCTACCCCTTCTACCCCTATTCCTAAACATCATCCATTTAGTCTTCTCCACTTCGAAAACGCCTCCCTTCCACCACCGGTCTCGGACTCCCTAAATCCACCTCTGACCCCGTTATCTCTCTACAGCGCTTCTCCCACTCTGCCAGCTCTATGCTAACTTGCCCTTTTTTACGCTTCCCTTCAGAATTTCCCACAACCCTTTCTCTGTCACACACTCCCTCAACCTCGTTTCTACTGCAACTCCTCTATCTTCTTCCTCTCGCAGGTTCTCTCGAACTCCCTTTTCGCCTGATTGGCCCTTTCCACTTCACCTCTCCCATTTCACCACTTCGCCATTGCTCTTCGCCAGCTCGACTTCTTCACCCTACATTCCTCGTCAAACCAACTCTCCCTCTGCTCCCCACTCTGCTTCTTCTCCAATGCAGCCACCATCACTCTCTCCAACTGGAGCATCGAATGCACATCCCACTTGACGCGTTTTAGCTTTTTCTCATATGCATTCAAATCCGGCTCGCTCCATCCAAACCTCTGCTGCCCCTTCCTCTGTTCTCCCTTCCCAACGTTTCTCACCCTAACGACCACCTCCATCGGTACATGATTCGACTCCCCTACGTTTTCCACCTTGAAGCACACCAACTCTTCCCTTTCGATTCCTTTCACCACCACGTAGTCCAAAACCGAGCCTCCTCCTTGTCCGCAGAACGTTTTTTTCCCTTCTCAGTCCCCTTCACAGCAACCGTTGAGCACATCCCATCCTGGCTTTCTCACCCATTGCATCCATTCTCTACCTTCCTGGTTGGTCACTTTATCCTGGGAGCCCCTTTCTCTCCAGTCACCGTCCTCCCAGCTCCCCCACCCTCACATTCCAGTCGCCCCCGGTGATCCACATATCTGTTGCCGTATCCAGTTCCTCTAGTACCTCCATTAATTCCACCCGGTTTTTGTTACAGTACACTGCTATATATATATTTGAGTAAATGTTGTAATAAACAATTTTATATTGGTATAACTATACCTCGGAAGTATAGAACACTATGGGTCGGTTCTACAATTGACATTTAACTGGAGAATAAGGTTATTCGTGGAATAAGTTTGAGATATTGGCGTTAAAATCTCATACTTATTCCACGAATAGCCTTATTCTCCGATTAAATGTCAATTGTAGAACCGGTCCTATGTCAATTTTTTTACCAATGTAGCATTATTACACATACATATTATTTTTAAAATTTTTAAGTCTACAATTGCTGGTATAATCTTTACTTGATTTAATGCATTCTTTTTATTTATTTCTTACCCTATATATAACCCTAGGGTTCCATTCAAACGCTTCAGGGGCAAATAAGAAAGAGTAAATACAATGTAACAGGAATTTACTGATTCAACATTTCCTGCAATATTAATTAGGCATTTCAGTATTGCCGTCATTAATGCAATAAATTAATATTGCATTCGTCGCTGAAACAAAAAAAAACTTTTACTACAGGCAGAAGCAATGAAATGGTAATGAGTTCTAAATTAAACTTTTATTGCGTTCACTCGAGAATGTTCTTTGCTTTGTTGTAAACTCGACGCTTCGTGTTGCCCCTTCTGTCTCGCTGCGCCTACATAAAAACTAAATCGCGTAATATCTTTGGGCCCATAAAATATTTTATATTGAGCGATAATATTTGATGGAGTGGAAACGCTGTGCCGAAGTGTGAACTTTTTATTATTTTTATGCATACTTATATTCAATATTGTTGGTTAATGGAGTCTATAATATCGGCTCTATTGATAGAAATACAGGTGTGCAGGCTATTCAAACGTTAAGTTTGTTACTTTGTGGGTAATAACTGAACGTAGTAAGTCTGATCAGCAGATTATAGGTGCCTTTTGTTTAACAGTACTAGTCGCCCCGTGGCGTGCTGTATCACTCAAAGTTTTACGGTCGTGCGTCGGTTGTAAGATGTACGAACTAGAGTTGTGCTCATCGGGAGCGGCTTGCACGACAACTAGAACAAGACAACTAGAACAAGATGCCCAGAGCAACTGTGTGCTACTCTGGGCATATATATCTTGTTCTAGTTGTCGTACAAGCCGCTCCCGATTAGCGAAATCTACTCATATAAAATTAAATTCGAAATAGTCGAAAATATAATAATAATAATACTATTTATTGAATACAATCTTACAATCATGTAATCTATATATATATATATATATATATATATATATATATATATATATATATATATATATATATATATATATCTTGTACATATGTACATTAAAAGAATAATAAATTTTTAATAAATATGAAAATAATAATAGAATATAATAGTGATATATTTTATTTAAATTTGTTTATCATAAATCAACAATTTATAGTTAACGTTACACCTATTTTAGACCACTAATGAATAAAAAGCAGTCTATCTGTCTTGATAAATAGAAAATAAAACATATCACGGTCTATCAACAATAACGCCGACGTATTGATATTGCCGAATTGAATAAAATGAAAATGTACCTATGAAAGAGAAGGAACGTAACAAAATGCATTTAGAATTTTTTCATGATAATACTTTCTATTATCATGAAATAATTCTAAATGTATTTTGTTACGTTCCTTGTCTATCATAGGTACATTTTCATTTTATTCAATTCGGCAATATCAATACAGCAGAAAGTGAAAATATCATGAGAACTGACAAAATTACTCTATTTGTACTGAATAAATATGACAGGTGTTTTTAATGTCACTATTTTACCTATTGCATGCTATAAGTGGGGTAAAGGAGGATATGGACATGCCATGAATATTTATTTGAAGCAATTTCTATACACTAGCTGGATTATCGCCAATAATTTTAAGTATCCCTCATATCATGTATTTATGACAGGAAGTAAACTCATTTAAAAACAATAAAATATGGAAGGTTATTTGGAAAAATTTACAACCTAATAAAATGTTCCATTATATTTTTAGTCTGTTTCGTAAGTGCATAAAATGGTTTAAAGGTTTCTGACGTATTTTAATATGCAAATCTGTGATTTTACATGCAATTTTCACAATCTTAATTTCCACATTATGGCTATAATAAGACACTATCTTACTAGCCGTAAAGACTAATAGCGGCAATCCATTTTGCTACGTCCTTCTCCAAGACGGTACTATCATTCCAACTGCAACCCCAATTTTCTGATAAGGATACGATTGAAACGATGTCCCTCATAACTTAAATCGTCCTGATGGAACGATACGTAGATCTAATTTTCAAAGATGAGTTATTAGCACGTAACACGCTCATCGTCTATAACATTAATAATCAAATTGCGTTTAATGGGATTTTCAGATGGTACATTTAGATAAACCGATATTGAAACGAACATATTTTCACGAATAAAAATTCCTGTATACCATAGATATTTGTAATCGAATATATGAGGACAATTAAATACCAAATGTACATAATGTAATTGCATGATTTGTATTATTATCCTACCTGTCATTCATGTATTTGAAAACTGGAAACCGTCGCGATTATTAAATTCTTACAAATGCATGAGGTTAGCAATTCAGCATAATTGCTTCTGGAAGTAGACGGTTTCAATTATTCTTTTTGAATGCGGATTTTGAAACGAGTGCCGGATGCAGCAATTAGTCAGGCTTTGTTACTGAGAGGGCATACATTAACACATGTCGGCTCTACTTTAAAAAGTAGTTACTTTCCGTATTATTTTAATTTCATTATTCACAGTAAAAAAAAATCTGGGGCATTTTGATTTCGTACAGTTGCATTAAATTTCAGAAAAACTATATGTCGTAATTAAGTCAAATTACTCACTGTTTGTGTGGTCTATTTCTTGAAGGGGTTTGGCAGGAAAAAAATGTATATAGCCCCAAATTCAAATCAATGGATTTATCAGATTTTATATGAGACTATGAGAATGAAAGGTTGTGTAAGTCATATTTGAATTGTTTTGAAAAGGAGAAGATTTTGCGTTTGGTATTTATGTAAATCGACATGATACATGATTTTCATGAATGTAACTGCGCATTCATACATACAAATCATGTATTCATAAATAAAAATGTAACTATGTACATCTATTTACATAAATACCAAACGCAAAATCTCCTTTTCAAAAGAATTCAACTGTGACTTAAGGTCGTTTTAGACAAGACAATTTGTTAGCTCAAAAGTTGTTCAAGAAAAAAATTCATATATCCTCCTCCCATACAATTTGTCCTTGACAAATAGAACGCGTTATATTTTTCCATTCACTTCAATATTTCAAATAATTTGCTGTATGATACGAGACAATTTAGATTGTCTCGCATCTTGACTAAATGTCGTTTTAGACAAGACAATTTCTTAGCTCAAAAGTTGTTCAAGAAATGAATTCATATATCCTCCTCCCATACAATGTGTCCTTGACAAATAGAACGCGTTATATTTTTAAATT
The DNA here is from genome assembly GCA_963942505.1 of Lordithon lunulatus. Lineage (NCBI taxonomy): Eukaryota > Metazoa > Arthropoda > Insecta > Coleoptera > Staphylinidae > Lordithon > Lordithon lunulatus. The sequence continues at coordinate 46,057,600 of OZ012671.1, forward strand.
CGATCTACCATCCACTTCAATATTTCAAATAATTTGCTGTTTGACACGAGACAATTTAGATTGTCTCGCATCTTGACTAACTTTTGAGTCAAGAAATTGTCTTGTCTAAAACGACCTTAACTTTTGAGTCAAGAAATTGTTTTGTCTAAAACGCCATTTTCATTCTCACAGACACATATCTAGACATAACAACTGTTTTATGCGAGAAATATACCTACTATTATATTTTAATAATATATTTTTATTTCTTTATTTTCAGGTGAGTGATTCTTGGGCCGAGTATAATTTAAAATGGAATTCAAAAAGGTTTCTCCAAGCTATTTTGCCGCCAGGTAATGTAACTTTTACAGCAGACTTGCTGACGGTATTTATTAGGACAGAAGAATTTATTGTTGGACGCAACACAAACAGACGCTGTTGCTTTTAAATATGTAATAATGAACAAACACGTTGGTAATAAAATAAAAGCGCCACAATAAATTTGAGGAGTTCCTGAAATTAACGAGAATTTAGTGAGCCACTATATGGGACTGTTGGTTACAAACGATAACATTAATTTAATTGAATTTTATCGTTGGTGGCAAGATATAAAGGATGTTAAATAATAGAATATATTTAGCTTCGAGGATATTATAAAATGCCCTTTATTCTTTACAAAGTTTCGAGCAAATTCTGCTCTTCTTCAGGATACTGAAAACATAGTTTCAGTATCGGTAAAATATATATAAAAAATCTAAAAAATGTAAGCACTCACAGAAAATGGGGTTAATAAAATTCTCGCATCTTATATATATATATATATATATATATATATATATATATAATAAATTTCATTTGGTTTGATTTAGTGAACAGTTTTATTATTAATACTTATAAATAAAGAATTATTCAATCTCAAAATGAATTTCAGTAAAACTAAAATTATGGTCGTCACAAAGAACAATGACAATATTATGCCACCCCGCCATATTAATAAACAACAGCATAATCGAAGGGGTTAGAAACTACCAATACTTAGGGACTATTAAGGCTGGGATTTAGCCTATACTTTCCTTATAGCGAAAATTATTTCCAGCTTTTAGGCAAAACTACGCCATGGAATAGCATACAATTTATGCAAATTAATAAAAACACTTCATCCATGGTATTGAAACTTAGTTTGCAAGAATTGATGACCAATTTGTAGTTATAGCATGTTAAAGATTCGGTTATATAGAAGGTAGCAATCTAGTAGTTTAATCACTTCGATATATATATATATATTAAATAATCATATATCGAAAATTCAAGAAAACCAGGACCTATACATCGATAAGTATTGTAATATTTGAAAAATTGCTGCGCAAATAAATATCTCCTTAATTTTTAATGCTGGATTACTATTATATATTAATATTTGAAATAATACTAACTACTTTTATATAATTCATAAGACACTTTAATTGCCAATTAATTACTAAGGACATTAACTACTATGTTCTAAATTTCAATAGACTATTCAGCATATTTTATTCAGTATACATACGTATTCATAAGTAAAAAGCATTTTGCAATATATTCACTAGTTAATCTTCATTTATTATGTAACGCTGTGCAGTTCTTTGTAAATAAATTAACTTGCACCTTTGTTTTAGATCAATACACAAGTTGGGAAAGTAAACTTTGCTGCAATCCGAAAGTATAAAAACTTTTCCTCAGTGTTCGCCTAAGATAAATGACGTTCACCTAATTTTACCACCAAGCTTCTAATTAAATTTCATCAAGCAATAATTTGTAAATATTGCTTCTAAAATTATCTTATTATTATATTTCAATTGAGCTAACATAAAGTCAAATTTCTAAGTAAATTCATATCGTCTGACCCGCATTTGAACTTACACAAACTATTCTAAAGGGTTTTCAATATAAAAGAATAAATCTTACTTTTCAACAAAAAAATTGTTCGAAAATTGCAAATGGCCGTCACGACTTTGTTGTTATGCTCTTTTTCTCACGTTTAAAACAGTTGCTGATTTGATTCGCATACTTGCACCAATTGAAACTTCCTTTTTGTGAAGGCTAATTGAAAACGTTGGTTAGGTCACAGAAAAGTCGGGTTGCGCACCCCGTATATAACACCTATGTAAATTTGTATTACCTTTTTTTTCTACGGTGAGTACATCCCCCGCCACTAGGCTGTGTGCACTGCAGCCCTTCGCGGACCTATTGTGCCTCATACAACATCCATGATATGCTAGCCGGGTCAACTCTTTGTAGAAAAGTTTCCCGACTAGCGGTGGATTCGAACCACCAACGTTCCGCATGCAATGGCTTCAGACCGTCGCCTTAGACCAATCACTACGCCACGGACCGCCTCTAGTATTGCCTTACTCAGTCTAAATCAAGAGGTGGACGACAGAGCAGTCGAAGCCTATTTTTCGACCATAAATCCACTCACTGCACCTCACTTCTGTACCTTTTCTCCTCTTCACATGACACTTTCAGCCTCTCTTCCTGAAACACATCCGTTTTTCAATATTTGCTTCTAGCCCCACCTCCGAAGGAACCGTTCTAGCCTCTTCACCATTTCTGAAAGACTTGCAAAAAATTACAACAGTATCCACGTATGATAAGGATAAGGACAACTGTTTCCCTGCCTATTACCACACGCCCCGCTTGCCTCATTATTAACACTTCCTCCAGCTTTCCCACAAATAAATATAATAACAATGGATTCAAGCCAATATAAAATTTGAGAAAGAGGTGATCAAAAAAAATCCATGACTTTTTCATCAATAATTAAACAAGTTTGTAGTGTTTATGATACCTCTAATTTTAATTAAAAAATCGCAAATTTGGCAAGATGTGCTGTATATCTTGCCAAATTTGCGATTTTTTAATTGGTCATTTACTAAACATTTAGGTCTGATAATTTTTTTGACTATTATTTCTGGGCTCTATGCATGTGCTCCTTCAACGTACTAGAAAGGAAATGCCCGAATTTATATTCTAACTAACCCACATACTATTTATGTGAGGAATAATGACTTTATAAACAAAAAAATAAATATAAAACTCGATCAAACTAAAAATTATTAAATAATAAGAAGTTGTGTTGCCCAAAAATATATACATGTAATTGACATCTTTTTTTGCCTTTCGAAACTCGTCATATGATATTCATGAAGGTACAAGTGCGAACACTGTTCAATTTGCATCTTAATTAAAATAAAACAAAAATTTCCCATATAACCCCCTACTCGATCTCCTTAAACTTGTACCCATTAAAGTAGGATGCAATATTTCCTAGAAAAATTTACTAAACATTCCTGAAATTTGAACATAATTAGCTTATATTACATCTAAGGTAATCGCAACATCCCTCGAAAGTCAAATACCGTATAATATAAGTACAGTCCTACAGTCCTCGAAGTAATTACTAGACTGCATGCCACTAGCGAGTAACGAACAACTTGATAACTGACAATACAACGTTTAATCACGGACAGAAAGACCACGGGTCGATAGCCCTTATTAACATTGAGGGCAGCTATAATTATTACTATAAAATTACCATTTATAAATATGTTATGAATAAAGATTATTATTATTATTTACGTCATAGTAAATCATAAACAAGAGAAAAGGAAGACCAAGAAATAAATGGGATGAAGCTATATCGGAGCTATTAGAAAGGAATGCAACAAACTGGAGAGAGGCATGAGAACTAGCAATGAACTGAAGGGAATAGAAAAAATTTACCAAAGAATAAAGGATAATTAAAATCTTTACACCACACCGTGGTAGAAAAGGCCATATATATATATATATATATATATATATATATATATATATATATATATATATATATATATATACTATATAAAACAATAATCTATATTTATTATATCTTTATACTTTGTGTGTTTACAGTAATAACGATAGCTGCTGTGTAGTATTACAGTATAAAGTAATGCGTCAGGATCAACGAAGAGATAATTAGATAATTTGCATGTTTCGGTTCATGTGTTTTATTTAATCGACAACAGCTATCATTATTACCATAAAAACCATATGTATAATCATGTTATAAAGAAATATTATTATTATTATTAATACGTCCTGAATGCGTCAGAATCGACGTGACATTACTAAAATTGGCATGTTTCGGTTACAATAGAAAGGCAAATAGATAATATAATTTATATATATATATATATATATATATATATATATATATATAAAAAAATTATATTATCTATTTGCATTTCTATTGTAATCGAAGCATGCCAATTTTAATAATGTCACGTCGATTCTGACACATTCAGGACGTAATAATAATAATAATAATAATAATAATATTTCTTTATAACATGATTATGTTTCAATTAATGGTTTTCAATAGATTATATACAAAGTTTAATTATTTCAGAATTAAATCGCACGAGTTATTTTACATTAATCGATATAATAAAAAATTATAAAAATATCAAAGATATAAGAAATTAAAATTTATGATATTATTTTACATTCTATATTTAATTATGCTCAAAATAAGCTGAATTTTTGTAATTTTTACCCAAAAATAAAGTCTGCAGGATGGTTTATATTGTACGGGCTCTTTTAAATTAATTGACTGAATTATAAAAAAATATAAAAAATAAATGATTTAAGAAATTGAAATTTATGATATTATGTTACATTCTATATTTAATTATGCTCAAAATAAGCTGAATTTTTGTAATTTTTACCAACAAATAAAGTCTGCAGGATGGTTTTTATTGTACGAGTTGTTTTAAATTAATCGACTGAGTTACAAAAAATGATAAAAAATAAAAGATTTAAGAAATTTAAAGTTATGATATTATTTTTCATTCTATATTTAATTAGACTCAAAATAAGCAGATTTTTTGTAATTTTCACACAAAAATAAAGTCTGCAGGAAGGTTTTTATAGTACGATCTGTTTTAAATTAATCGACTGAGTTATAAAATATATAAAAAATGAAAGATTTAAGAAATTTAAATGTATGATATTGTTTTACATTCTATATTTAATTAGGCTCAAAATAAGCTCATTTTTGGTAATTTTCAGCCAAAAATAAAGTCTGCAGGAAGGTTTTTATTATACGTGCTGTTTTAAATTAATCGAGTTATAAGAAATATAAAAAATCAAAGATTTAAGATATTTAAATTTATGATATTATTTTAAATTATATATTTAATTAGGCTCAAAACAAGCTCATTTTTGGTAATTTTCACCGAAAAATAAAGTCTGCAGGAAGGTTTTTATTGTACGAGCTGTTTTAAATTAATCGACTGAATTATAAAAATATATTAAAAATCAAAGATTTACGAAATTTTAATTTATGATATTATTTTACATTCTATATTTAATTAGGCTCAAAATAAGCTAATTTTTGGTAATTTTCACCCAAAAATAAAGTCTGCATGAAGGTTTTTATTATACGTGCTGTTTTAAATTAATCGACCGAGTTATAAAAAAATATAAAAAATCAAAGATTAAAGAAATTTAAATTTATGATATTATTTTACATTCTATATTTAATTAGGCTCAAAAAAGCTAATTCTTGGTAATTTTCTCCCAAAAATAAATTCTGCAGGAAGGTTTTTATTATACGTGCTGTTTTAAATTAATCGACCGAGTTATAAAAAAATATAAAAAATCAAAGATTAAACAAATTTAAATTTATGATATTATTTTACATTCTATATTTAATTAGGCTCAAAATAAGCTAATTTTTGGTAATTTTCACCCAAAAATAAAGTCTGCAGGAAGGTTTTTATTATACGTGCTGTTTTAAATTAATCGACCGAGTTGTAAAAAAATATAAAAAATCAAAGATTAAAGAAATTTAAATTTATGATATTATGTTACATTCTATATTTAATTAGGCTCAAAATAAGCTTGTTTTTTATAATTTTCACCCACAAATAAAGTCTGCAGGAAGGTTTTTATTGTACGAGTTGTTTTAAATTAATCGACTGAGTTATACAAAATGATAAAAAATAAAAGATTTAAGAAATTAAAATTCATGATATTATTTTGTATTCTATATTTAATTAGGCTCAAAATAAGCTAATTTCTGGTAATTTTCACCCAAAAATAAAGTCTGCAGGAAGGTTTTTATTATACGAGCTGTTTTAAATTAATTGACTGAGTTATAAAAAAATATAAAAAATCAAAGATTAAAGAAATTTAAATTTATGATATTATGTTACATTCTATATTTGATTAGGCTCAAAATAAGCTTGTTTTTTTATAATTTTCACCTACAAATAAAGTCTGCAGGAAGGTTTTTATTGTACGAGTTGTTTTAAATTAATCGACTGAGTTATAAGAAATATAAAAAATCAAAGCTTTAAGATATTTAAATATGATATTATTTTACATTCTATATTTAATTAGGCTCAAAACAAGCTCATTTTTGGTAATTTTCACCGAAAAATAAAGTCTGCAGGAAGGTTTTTATTGTACGAGCTGTTTTAAAATAATCGACTGAATTATAAAAATATATTAAAAATCAAAGATTTTAATTTTTGGTAATTTTCACCCAAAAATAAAGTCTGCAGGAAGGTTTTTATTAAACGACCTGTTTTAAATTAATTGACTGAGTTATAAATAAATATAAAAAATCAAAGATTAAATAAATTTAAATTTATGATATTATTTTACATTCTATATTTAATTAGGCTCAAAATAAGCTAATTTTTGGTAATTTTCACCCAAAAATAAAGTCTGCAGGAAGGTTTTAAATTAATTGACTGAGTTATAAAAAAATATATTAAATCAAAGATTAAAGAAATTTAAATTTATGATATTATTTTACATTCTATATTAAAATTATTAAATTATCAAAATGATGCATCTAAGCAGGGCCTTACGGAAGAGGGGCCCAGATAGGCCACAGAAAGATCGAACAAATTCATTATTCATTATATAATAAAAAACTGTACTCCTTTTAAGAACTTTTTTGGAACCTGTCCGAAAATAGTCGACAACCACCCCCCTCATGTTCTAACAACATAGTAGCTAACATCAGCTATACAAATTAAAAGCTTTAAAATCTTTTAGAATAAGTATTGTACGATTGTACGAAATAAGCAGCTTTATTCAATTAATAAAATTTAATATATTTAAGTAATGAGGTCTTGTCTAGGGCCTCCAAAAGGCTAGTGACAACCCTGCATCTAAGACAATAATATAATGACGTCTTCAATCAACATCTTGGCATATTCGAATTAACAACCTATATATTCTGTGACTAACGCACATCAGTCACGCTATTTGCTTCGTGTTTAACCAATATATTTCCCCTGCGAACATCCTAGCACCGCTCTAATAAAATATAAAAGTTTTATTTTTTGTACCGTCGACTAGCATAAATACTTTAGCAGGAAACTTGGTAAATTATCAACTTTTCTGTCAATGCATACAAATTTAATGCGCCATTTTCCCAGCGCATCATTGTTGGAGGCAATTAAACCAGTTTGATCCCAGGACAACATAAAGATTTACATACTAAATGTTTTTATAACTTTGACGTTGTATAAGCGCTATAAGATTACAGGGATCTAATTTTACTCGTAAATTTTTAAATAGTTTAATGAAACTTTTATCCGAGTTCGAGTGGGGGACACCCCAGCGCGCCGCCGTCACATATAAAGCCGAGGCGACGTTTTTGTAATCTCGTAATCTTTCATCTTAAGGTGATACTGCCAGGGGATGTAATTTCATCACGCTAATTAACCGCGGTAATGACGAAATCTGTATTAATTAAAATATAGCCCTGCCAGCTAAAACTAAATCAGCCGTAGTTTAATTTGAAATATGTATATATCAGGGATTATAAGTATACGTACATATATCTGGATGTGGGCTCCAGTCTTATAAATCTAACGACTAGAAACTAGTTTCTATGGATATGGTTTAGAGTGAGGTTCGTAAGGTACATGAGGTCGTGAGGTACGTGAGTCTATCTCACGGATAGCCATATGTAATTAGAGTATATATATATATATATATATATATATTGTACTGTATTGCAGTTTCTTTAATTGTGGACCGTGGATTTGTTTGAAGAAAACACTAGTTTTACATTAAAATACTTTATTATATAGCGAGAGACATGTTACTCGTCTCGCGTACTGTGTAAAACTCTTTATGCGCCCTCTCCTCCTAACCCACTTAAGGATGGTAAATATATATATATATATATATATATATATTTACATCCATATCAGGGAGAAAACATGTTAGCGATCCTTACTACATACCATCACATTTGGTCCAAAAATAAAGCATTAAAAACAGTAGTAGTAGTAGTATTAGTTACATTAATAACTGGCTATCGACCTCAAGGTCGTTTTCTCCCCATGTTTATTAGTAGTATGGTTTTAATATTAATTAAATTTTCCGATCATTTCAAGTATTGATTATCTATAATTTTATGTTTGTATATAATTTGACTACGTTAAAGAAATAAAATATCTGTTTTTATTTGTTTCAAGGTAGTAATATAAAACAAACATTTTAAATATTTATTTCCACGATTAATAAATAATAAAAGCCCTATAAAACTTTCCAATATATAGTTTATAGAATATATTGCTCCGAATAGATTTTCAATGCAAAGCGTTCGGGAAACTTTTAATATATTCAATTAATTAAAATGACTGCAAAGTTTCACCAATGAAACCGCTTACGCCGGCATATTTTAAAATACATAATGATGAATAAGCGCGCACGCACCAGCGAGCTTGGTAATTTCAATCAGCAACTTTGACAGTTGCGAGTGTGCTATCGTCCAAACATTTTAAAACTTCCAATGCGCCGAGTGTTTATGAGCTATGAAAGCAACATAGAACAAGTATATTCACAAAAACTCGATTTTGATGGACATGTAAATAAATTGCATGTCCTATACATTCCTCAGTGTTCACATTCTTCACACGTGTGTAAATCAGATGACGTTGAACTAATTGCATTCTTTTCAAACTGAAATAGATTTATTTATAGAGTACTGATGGAATTTGATTATATTTGATGGCCATGGGTGGTGTGTTTGTCCTTAGTGAGCGTGTGTTAAAGTATAGATGGAGTAATGTGCATAGAAATGATATATAAATTATAATACATAGTTAATGATAGAGGCACCTTACACAGTCAATAATACTGTCAGTCCTAGTAGTGTGAGTATTTGTTTCAATCCTCCTTTTGTATTTATCAAGTAATCAATTATCGGGATAAACATCAGCATTCTCTTCATTCTATCGTTACTATACCTTACACGATAAGTAATACTGTCAATATTTTAGAATAACGAACATTTTAAACATGTTATCATCATATTATTGATCGTGTAAGGTGCCTTATTGAAATAATCATTAGATTAAGGTCAACAAAAAATAAACAAATCATAAGTCACACTCAGGGCCGTAACTAAGCAGGGGCAACAGGGGACGTGCCGTAGACCCAGGATGCCCAGAAAGGCCACAGACAGATCGAAGAAATTCGCATTAAATTTAAAAAGGGGTACAGTTTTTTCAACAACTTTTTGAGAACCAAAAATAGTAATAAAACAAATTTAGCTCCCTTCAAAATTTGTTTTTCTGAATGTACTATTGATTAAAACTATTATTTTGGGGAAATAAGTAGCTTTATTTAATTAATTAAATTAAGTGTAGGGAGGCGCAGTGATTATGTCTTTCCCAGGGCCCCAAAAAAGCTAGTTACGGCCCTGAACATACTTTTATATATATATATATATATATATATATATATATATATATATATATATATATATATATATATATAAACACACTTAAATTCTTAAATTCAAATATTACCCGATAATTTCAGCATGTCATATAAATCTAAAATGCTATTGTTTTTCTATAATATCTTGAATGAAATCGATTCAATTTGCAGTTTCAGTTCCAGGTAATTCTATCTGACTTTGCCACTCGAATTAGCGATATCAGTTTTCACTCGAGCGATCCGCGCAGTCCATTATTTCCATTTCTGTGCAATCGCTTTCACTGCAGTCACGCGATCCTGAGGATTTGTATTTGCCGTGGCTCACATGTTTGCCGCAGGATTCACTAATAGCGGATGTGCTGTCATTTTCAGTTAATTTATTTTTAGTATACTACCGCATTGAAAAGCGAAATGTATATAAACAGGCGTGGTTTCCATTATAAACACAAATAGCCGGTTTACGTACAAGCGCACGTTGGAACGTTGTCAAATGCATTCCGTTGTGTTGTGATTGGAGTAGTAAAATATCTAGTGAAAAGGGAAATTATATTTGAATGAATTATATAATATTACGTTTATTTTGATATAACACGATTTTATTTTTATGAGTATCAATTATATACAGCTACTTAATCTACTGAAATAAATATCATCAACCGACAGCCTCCAAAAGATAGTGGGTGAATCCATTGAATTTTATAAGCAAAAGCAGCAAATAAAGATCAAAAGCCATTCAATATGATAGTGCTAATATTAATGTTTCCTTATATTGTATTTAAAACCAATTTTAAGGTCGTTTTAGACAAGACAATTTTTTGACTCAAAAGGTAAGGTCGTTTTAGACAAAACAATTTCTTAGCTCAAAAGTTGTTCAAGAAATGAATTCATATATCCTCCTCCCATACAACTTGTCCTGGACAAATAGATCGCGTTATATTTTTCCATTCGATCTACCATCAAATTCAATATTTCAAATAATTTGCTGTATGGTACGAGAAAATTTAGATTGTCTCGCATCTTGAGTCAAGTAATTGTCTTGTCTAAAACGACCTTTAGTCAAGATGCGAGATAATCTAAATTGTCTCCTATTATACAGCAAATTATGCGAAATATTGAATTGGATGGTAGATCGAATGGACAAATATAACGCGTTCTATTTGTCAAGGACAAATTGTATGGGATGAGAAATTCATTTCTTCAACAACTTGTCAGCTAAGAAATTGTCTTGTCTAAAACAACCTTTAGGCAACTGCATTTTTTGTTTTTTCTTCTTTTCTATAATGTGAAATAACTAATTACAAATTCGATTATATAAATTATTTCGATGTTTCCGTATCACAATCTTATCTTAATTGCTGCTATTATTTATATTCACACAAGTCATAATACAACATTTAAAAAAATTAAGTTTTTGAGGAATCTACGACGCTAGAGAAAAATCTTGATACCAAACATGATTGTGATTAATTTATAAAACAAAATCATAAATCATTTTATAGGGCAGGGGTGGCCGAAGCACCGGCCGCGTAACTGGCGTAACTATTCCTAGTCGTCCGTAGTCCTGATATATACCAACATTGTTTTATTAATAAACTAATTTGTGAGAAGAAATCATTATTTTCTCTTATTAAAATAACTTTATATTGAATATTTTTTAGTATTATATATGTTTATTAGAAATTAATTTTTGGCTTTAAATTACTACTTTTCTTAAGATTACTTAATACAAACGATATTGGTCGACCGTCGCCTATAATTTAAAGAGCAGGTCGCCCAAAGATATCGACCTCTGCTATAGGGCTATCAACCGTGGGGCTTTCCCCTGGATAGTTCTGGATAGTTGGCTAGAGGGTAGTATAGCTACAGACACTTAGGCCTCAAAATGGGCCCATTGTGAAACCTCCCCTGGTCAAGCGAGAAGTTTAAAGGAGTCTGATCACCCAATATTTACCTTAACTTCACAGAAAACACGTCCAGATGGGGTTCGAACTCAGACTCCCCAATGCTCAATACGAGACGAACGACGCCTCTAACCACTCTGCCACTGAGCTAGGTATTATTATATGTTATTACGGTTTATTAAATAAATAGTGCATATAAAATAAATATCAGGGCGATATTTTAATTATATAAAAATTGTTAATATGAATACATATATAAAAATCTCAATATTTACATTTGATGTTAATGCATCAAAGTGTTACTGAAATTATTTGCGTATTAAAAACAACATCCGCTTTTAAAATAAACTCTTCACTGTATAAAACAAATGTTTTTGTTGTTTTACCATATTTTTTAACATTAAACTTGCTGCTCCCTGCTGAAATGAAATTTAAATTTATTTTACTTTCTTTTACGGTAGCTGGAAAATGTTTTACGTTCAGCAGAATATACCCAACGCAATTTTCTTTATCACTGCATTCGCGTTTGCATTCCATCCAACGTGCAGCACACAACATCGCTGCTTGAAAGTCTCTTTGTTTTTCATTGAGTTTATAGGTATTTCTGCGTCTTCTGTTGTTACCGTGGAAACGAGGGATTGGGAAATTCAGAGTAATATTTGTTTGTGCCTGTCGCAGTGTGTTTGGGCTCCTGTAAATCCGGCCGTACGAAATTTGTAATCTTGGGTAAACCATGTCCTCAATTAAAACATTTGTATTATCTTCGGGATGCGCTTCACCGCGCGTTTGGACCGTAATCCGCAATTAATCATGCATAATTATAGAATGTCGTAAATCTTCTGTAATGTCAGGATATGTATTTTGTAATCATTATATTGAATTAAAATTGCTACAGATTTAATACATACAAAATTATAAAATAATAATTAGTTTATTTGGTAGTTTCAAACTATCTGTACATAATACAATGAAACAATTTATATCTAGCAGTGGTCGGGGATTGGGGGTAAATTATCCCTAATGGGGTAAAAAATAAATTATTGGGTGTAATAAGGAAATTCCAAAACAGAACAGATGTCTTTTTGGATGTCAAAAGCAGCAAAAGTTTTCAAAATTTTACATGAGGAGGCAGAAAAGAAGTTGCTGCCATTTGCAACAACCTACCATTGTGAAATCTCTAATGAACATAAAAACGAAAATCGGAAATGGATTGAACGCCGAAATTGCTCTTACATCAAAAAGCCCCAATTTAGATGTCATTATAGCAAACTTGAAACAAAATAATTTTTCAAATACCTGAAGGGTAAAAGATTTCATTACAATTATTTTGATTGTCTATTATTATTTATTATTTTCATGCAACTTTTTATAATGTAACAGGATTGACCTTCAAACTTAAAAAAATGCCTGCGGTGCTAATTTTTACATATGTAAAGGGTTTTTCAATATGGGCAGGTCGATGTTTGTTTATTATTATTAATTATTTATTATCATGCCAGTTTTTGTATTCTAGCAAGTTTGATCTTGAACGTTTTTAAAAAAAATGCCTGCTGTGCTATTTTCAATATATTCTTCTTCTTGTGGTGCCGTCTCCTATCGGAGGTTGGCAATCATCATGGCGATTCTAATCTTTGACGCTACAGCTCTAAATAGTCCGACCGATGTTTGTCTGTACCATTCTCTAAGGTTCCTTGACCATGAGATTCTGCGTCGTCCAATGCTTCTTCTTCCTTGTATTTTTCCTTGCATGATCAGTTGGAGAATAGAGTATCTCTCTACCCGGGTGATGTATCGTAAGTACCTTTCGTGTTTTGATCGTATGGATCAGTTCCTTTTTTATGCATTCTTCGTATGACTTTTTCGGTGTTTACTAGGTCCGTTCGGGATATCTTGAGCATGCGGCGATAGATCCACACCTCAAATGACTCTAGTTATTTTATGTTATTTTTCTTTAATGTCCATGCTTCCATCCCATATAGTAGTGTTGAAAAAATGTAACAGCACATTATTCGGACTCCCAGGGCTAGATTGAGATTTCCATTTGAGAAAAGATTTTTCATTTTGACGAACATTGCTCTTGCTATTTCTATACGTTTGTTCTGGTTTGGTCGTTATTGTCTTCAATGCGTGTATCTAAGTATTGGTAGCTTCTAACTCTTTCGATTGTGGTGTTGTTTACTAGTATTGCTAGTATATTATTAACATTGGTTTTATTTACAACCATACATTCATTCATTTTGAGCCCATAGGAGTGGCTAGTCGTGTTTATGTCTTGCATCATTTTCTGAAGCTGGCAGATGAATGTTGCTATTATCGCAGTGTCGTATGATATTGATAACTTGACCGTTTATGATTACTTGACCCGAGTCATCATTGATGGCTTCTTTGAATAAGCATTCTGAATACATATTAAATAGGACCGGTGATAGTATGCATCCTTGGCGGACTCCCCGTCGGATATCCAATTCTTCAGAGTTATGTCCTTCAACATTTACTTGTGATTTCTGATTCCAGTACAAAGTGTTTATTATTCGGACGTCATTGTAGTCTAGACCCTTCTGCTGTACTATTTCCATTAACCGATCATGTTTAACTTTATTGAAGGCTTTCTCGTAGTCGATGAAGCCTATAAATAAATCTACGTTCATATCGAGACATCGTTGGATTATGACATTCATACCAAATAGAGCCTCTCTTGTGCCTAGATTATTTCGAAATCCGAACTGTGTCTCACTGATATCTGTTTCTAATTTCTTGTAAATGCGGCTATGAATGATTTTTAGAAAAACCTTTAATGTGTGACTCATCACGCTTATTGTTCTAAAATCTGAGCACTCCCTTGCGTTGGGATTTTTTTTGGTAATAAAGAGAATCTAGATTTTAACCATTCTTGTGGTATGATTCCAGTCGTATAGATGGTATTATATAGATTTACCAAGATGCTAATATTGTCTTCCTCAATTAGTTTAAGATTATCGACTGGTATTTCATCTGGTCCTATTGCTTTTCTATCTTTTGAGTTCTTGATAGCATACATTACTTCGTCGGCTGTTATTGTTATTCTTGGTCCTTGCGACGTTTCTTTTATCTCTATTTCATTTCTGGTGTCTTTAAATAGTTGTTGTATGTATTCCTCCCATCATTTGATCTTTTTCTCTATGTCCACTATAATATACCGTTGATATCTTTTATTATACCAGTCTTTCCCATGCCAGTGAATTCTTTGATCCTTTTATGTAAGTTAAATGAATAATACCTCAGCTGAAGCGATTCTATCTCCTCACATTGGTTTCTCATAAATGTTTCTTTGGCTTCTATATTTTTTTTTTCGTATTTCTTGTTGAATTTCTTTGCAATTATTTCTATCTTTGTCTTTGTATTGTTTTCTTTTTTCCATTCTTGCCAAGATTTCATCTGTCATCCATTGTTCTTTTGGGAGTTGTATTTCTGTTTCAGTTTATCCTTACTGCCGTCCCACAGAGCTCTTTTTATGGTGCCCCATGTCTCATCCACATCCACATTGGTGCCTATAACTTGTTGCATGATTTGTCCGAGATTTTCGTCGATGTTCGTCTTCACGCTTTGTCTTATTTCTTCATCTCGAAGCATAGTGGTTTTTAATTTCTGGTTTCGACATTTTATTTGGACATTTTTCAGTTTGATTTGTAGGGTAGCGATAAGGGGGTTGTGATCCGACCCCACATCTGCTCCCGGGTATGTTTTGACTGTGCGAATGGCGTTCCTATATCTTTTGTTAATTAGAATGTAGTCTATCTGGTTTCGTTCTGTATTATCTGATGTATGCCTTGGGGATGTTCACGTGTATAGCCTTCTTTTTGCTAGTTTGAACCAAATGTTAGTTATTACCAGATTTCTACTCTGAGCGAATTCAATAAGTTTTTCCTCTCTCTCATTTCATTCGCCAAGCGCATATGGCTCAGCACAATCTTCTAAACTTTCGTTCCCTATTTTAGCATTAAAGTTTCCTAGAACAATAGTGACATCTACATTTTTGACTATCTTCATGATTTCGTCTAGTTGGTTGTAAAATTCTTCTAATTCCTCATCGCTCTTGTCATCTGTGGGTGCATATATTTGAATAATATTTATGTTTCCTGTCAAGGACATCGGTCCATTGCGACTTATTGGCATAGTTCTACATGCCAATAAGCTGCAATCGACCCATGTCCTTAAAGCGACCAATGTCATCGTTCTACTCAGCCGGATCTATGCGGTTTAACCACTGAGATCCGTGCCACCGTGAGAAACCACGACGGACATTTGAATGATATATTCTACATAGCATGGCATACATGGGCTTTTCAAATAAAATAAGAAACGATTTATCCCATCTCAACATCGAACCGGCCTTATTGCTTATAACATCACATATTCTTACACAATAGGTTATTCTGGTAACCAGTTAGTTCATAGTTTATTGTATGTTTTGATTCATTTCAGCGTGTTGAGATGTAAAGCTGAAAAATTTAATTGATATATGTACTGAAACTTATATCAATTAAATATTTCAGCTTTACATCTCAACACGCTGAAATAGAGACTACATTGTGATAATCAGATGTGTATAATGTTTCTTGTGCTTTCTTATAAAATGGTTTTAAACACTCAATAAGACGTAGAAGGAACCATAACCAATTCAAAATGACCAACAATGTACTACTTTCTGAAATAATCGTCTGAATTACTTGTATGTTCTATGTAAAGGGTATTACGTTATTTTTTATATCTCACCGTTAATTAATTATTTAAAATATTATTTAGCTAATGAACTGAAACTTAAAAAGCGTACATATTTTCAGTATATATTAAATTATCTTATATTAATTTAGTAGGACATACAAGTTTTCAGTAGATTCTTTATTAATAAGTGTATATTTTTAAGTTTCAATTCCTTAGCTAAATAATATTTTAAATAATTAATTAACGGTAAGATTTATGAGAGGTACATGGTTTTAAGCTACAATATTCAGAGTGCCACAACAAAAAGGCCAGACGTCATTAATCACAGTTATTTTTCTGAGTTGACTGGCATTTTCTACAAGCAATGCATTTAACACAATTTATTTACACTTGCGCGGGCATTATTTAAAGTGTAATGTTCTCAATGAAATCTTGACGGAGTAAATATTTATGAATTAAACGGCACACTGTTCTATTTCGAAAGCATACGTAAATCGTTCCAAATTGAATGAGCGTTTAGTGATTTAGTGTATTATAAACAGTCTGCACAGTAAGTTTGGTACATATTCAAAAGTAATGAGTATGAATATAAGAATGCAGCTTGATTAGGCTGAACTTTAAGCTACCAGTCACGTCCACGGGTTGTGGATAGTGGGACAACCATTAGATATAATGGTTAGCTGTGAACTAAAGGGGGCAACCTAGATAATGAGCAGTGGCTGACAACTTAAGTCTGGTAGAGTAATCAGGCATCTGCGGGTGGAGTTACTCTAATACTACTATATAGCAAGTAGAGTAATTAGTAAGTAACTCATAGAAACCCGAAAAACGCACCGTAGAATAGAGTAGTGAGTAGAGTAGCTAGCAGTTGGCACAGAGTAGTGTAATGTACTGCATGCAGAAAGTGGACTCTACCGTATCGTGGTATCGCCTTTGCATTAGGAGCCATCAATTGCGCGCTAGTAGTAACGTAGTGGTTAGGAATGTTTTGCATGTCTATGAAAATCCTTACGTTCAGAATGGACATAATTAGAATAGAGTTGTAATATTACAATTTTACACATGTATAAAAAATTAAGGCATATGGCAGAGTGGTAAAACTGTAACAAGATATCTCCTGCTACAGTTTTATCACTCTGCCATATGCCTTAATTTTTTAAGCCCGTATGACATTATCTAGTTTCCTATATCGTTATATATATATATATATATATATCATTTTATACATGTGTAAAATTGTGCTTGCCGCTGCGTTACCACTACAACTCTAATGGGCCATTCACAATAAGCGCGGTAGTGGTAAGGTAGCGGTATTCATTGTTTTACATGGCTATAAAAACTCACACGTTCAGAATTGAGCAGTAATGCTATCCGATAATTATGGTAAAGATAATTACCCATGTTCTGTCATAGTTTTACTGCGCTGCTGTAAACGTCCGCATTTTTATACATGTGTGCAATTTCGCTTACCACTACGTTACCCCTACCACGCTTATTATGAATAGTCCTTTATTGTGAACGACCCTATACAATACATATCTCGAATTTAATTAGTCCGCGAAGAATAATGCCCCCCTGCCAAATCCCCACTTCCACAATTTCAAGTATGAAATTGTTTCCGTCATTGAAACCCTGCAGTATAAAAGCATATTATTCCCAGCACACAAATTAATTAATTCACGCGGCCTAGGTCTGAAACGGGTGTGTACAATTACACTTGGATTTAATTCATATTTAACACTACCCTTAATACGTGTTTCATTCTTCGAGGCGCAGGTCATACGCGTGCGGGTAGGTTCGATGATTCGATTAAATATTGATGGAAAAGAACGAAACTATACGTTATTCACACGATATATGTGATCACATAAAACTTATGACCATTGTTGTGTACATACATAATCGCTTGACGTCGTTAAGTAACAAGCCGACTTAAGCCAATTATGCACCCATGAAGGAGCCAGCGCATATTTCCAACCCCATTAGCGGACGGGCATTACGGTAACAACCTTATTAGAGGACTTTCACCAGAAAACATTATCGCCCCTGAATTACCGATATATTAGATCAGTTAGGTAACTCACATATTCATATTTCATCTCTTGCTACAACATTCATTAGGAGAGTCAAACATCAAAAGCAGCCAACATCCTGAGCTAGCGTTCACTTTAAATAGTTGTCAACTTTTATACATTAAACATATTTAAACGTGTACAAGGTTTTCTCAATCCTGAGGTGGTGGCAGCGAAACCCCGGTGTGCTACACATGAATTTTGGTGACAGCGATGGTCCTTCCATCATTATAATTAATCAAAAACGAGATTACAGAAATATCTATCAGAAAATTTAGTATTAAATATATAACCACTTTTATTTACATAAAACAACTATAATAATTTAAATTCCATATCTTAGAGGTAATTAATGTCCCAAAATAATAATAATAAAAATAATTATAAAATGGTACCGGCCATCAACACACCAACAAAATTAAATTCTTGTAGGATATAACGAATGATATATGAAAAATCCACCAAGGAGAACAAATAGAAAATAATAATATATACTTTTATTCTTCTCTGATTTACATAATATAAATATACACAATGCCAATAGAAGATAATGATGCTAGATATTAATAAAAACAAGTTATTTCAATCCAACATATTGGCTTCTACTTAAAGTGCCATCTCTCTATGGGAGATTGGCAATCATCATTGTACTTCTAATCTTCGAGGTTGCAGCTCGAAAGAGATCAGTTGATGTTTTTCCATACCACTCACTGAGGTTCTTTAACCACAATGTTATGCGTTGCCCTACGCATCTCTTTCAGTCGGATTAGACTTAATTGTACATGTTCAGGACTGAGAGTCTTCAGTCTTGAACACGTACAATATATGGACAAGACATCCGCGTACATTATAGATTTTGTTTTTGTGGTTTTTATAGATTCTGGTAGGTCGTGCACAAATCATAGAGACAGTGTTGGGCTCAGAGAGTCTCTTTGCAGCACGCCACGCTTTGACAGGATGTGGTTGGAGACCCCTTATCCGTTAATTAAAATACTTTAGAATAGGTAATCTATAGTAGTAGAGATTCCATTTGAACCAAATTTAATAAGCAAGGCACAATAGGCAACAATGACACATAATATAATATATATATATATATATATATATATATATATATATATATATATATATATATATATATATATATATATATATATATTAAATAGTGGTTTTGGTATGCGGTTAAAAAAAACTTCGAAGATATTATGAAATGCCCTTTATTCATTTATTCTTTACAACGTCTCGAGCAAATTCTGCTCTTCTTCAGATTAATGAAAACAGTTTTCTAAAAAATATATAAAAAATGTATCCACTCACAGAAAATGGGGATACTAACATACTCGCTTCATTATTAAGTACAAAAAAAAATGTTTAAGCACGACACTGTTCTATAGATATTATATAAATTAATTATAGTATAATTATAGTGTTACGGCTATCAAATGGTCTTTGTCAAATTGATTTTGCCAGATAAGGATTGAATTAATGTCATCCAAAATTGTCAAAATAAATAATCAAATTAAATAACATTCAACGGTTGCTTTTGCAAGTTGGTGTAAATTAGACCCTTGATGTATGTCTTGAAATTCATATTAGGCCCTTGATGTCTGTCTAGGAATTCATGGTGTGGGTATGTTGGAAATATGAACCATGTCAAGGAACAATCTGTATCTTAGGTTTGTCAAGCACTTACACACGTACACACTTACTCACTCAATGTGAACTACAAAAAATTAAAATAAAATTAATTCCGGTCACTAATTAAACTAGAACATATTCGAAAAATGGGATTTTCCAAGACATCGGACGCAAATATGGAGAAGCAATGCTAATATATATATATATATATATATATATATATATATATATATATATATATATATATAACACACTTCTGAATTTAATTTCGTTCTGGGTAAATATCCTGAAAATATATATTCTGTACAGGAAAATATTTCGCAAATATTTAATTTATAAATATTTGCATGTAATAACCCTCTATATTCAGACATTGTTTGTTGATGCATGATATCTTGCAAAAATATTTACTGTAAAATAGTTGCAGTTTATATTTATTTACATACCTCTCTGTCCAGATGGCCTTTTGAAATGGCAATATATTAAGCCCTCATATTTCGTATAAATATGTTATCGAATATAAATAGAATCAAAATAACAAATGGATTAAATTGGGTTAGTTATATTTATGTGCGCAAATAATTTAATAGCAGCAGCCAGAAATCGAATGCTTCATTAATAAATGGTAGCTATATTTATTGTGCAATGTTGCTGTTTTAATGAAAACATTTTGTTCACGCGCTTCGTTTAGGAGATCTTACTTCATATCAGATAAAAATTATAGATATCAGCCTGAAGGCTTTTCTGCTACTAAAAAGAGAGGAGTGTAATCACCTTGTATTTACCTTTAACTTTACAAAGAAATTTCTAAAAAAACTGTGAAAGGTGATTCGAAAAATTTCGTTCAGGACATGGTTTGAACTTTCGGTCTCCAATGCTCAGTTTGAAACGGGTGGCGCTTCTAACCACTATGCCACAGATCTCGGTCACATAATTATATTTCAGCATTTAGAAATCTAGAGGTCGTTTTAGACAAGACAATTTCTTAGCTCAAAAGTTGTTCAAGAAATTTATTCATATATCCTCCTCTCATACAATGTGTCCTTGACAAATAGAACGAGTTATATTTTTCCATTCGATCTACCATCCAATTCAATATTTCAAATAATTTGCTGTATGATACGAGACAATTTAGATTGTCTCGCATCTTGACTAACTTTTGAGTCAAGAAATTGTCTTGTCTAAAACGATTTTAACGGTCGTTTTAGACAAGACAATTTCTTAGCTCAAAAGTTGTTCAAGAAATGAATTCATATATCCTCCTCTCATACAATGTGTCCTTGACAAATAGAACGCGTTATATTTTTTCATTCAATCTACCATCCAATTCAGTATTTCAAATATTTTGCTGTATGATATGAGACAATTTAGATTGTCTCGCATCTTGACTAGCTTTTGAGTCAAGAAATTGTCTTGTCTAAAACGACCGTTAAGGTAGACCATTATAAAATCCCCATGCAGTTGGAATACGATTGTCAACAAATATTTTAAATTAATATTTGATATGGTATTTGTAATAGGTGACTCCACACACATTTGTCATCTTCTTTATACAAGATAGAGTTAGAGTTATACTTAACTGTTTAGGAAATCGAAATGAAAATTTATTGGATAAAGAATTAGAATATTTTTCCCATGCGCTGTTTTCATTTACAGTTTCTCTGCTATATTTCTTTGATTATTTAATTTTTGGTTTAAATCGAATTTAATTTAAATCTAAGTATTACCTATAGCAACCCTTATTTAATTTGGGTCCACTAAATTGAACAGGATATTTTTTTTCTGAGAACTGAAAATTCGATTTCATTCCAATCATAAACGAACGAAATATTATTTTATTTCCTTCCTCATTTTATATACATTATATCGCACTGTAACAGGACAAGTGTCGTAACTTCTAAAATGAATGTTCACGTTATTATTTTAGTTCTGATTATTCTTATGTATATTTTAACTAGTGATGGGGGATTTCGAGAACCGAAACAGCTGTTTTATTCTTATCAAGATGCTCTCGATTCTTATAAGTTCTCGAGAACTTGAACGATAACCGAGAACAGAAAATCGAGAACTTTAATTAACCGAGAAGCGTCTGCACTCGAACTTTAAACGATTAAAATAAATTGTACTTGTAAAGGATTAACGTGTCTGTTAAAGTACGCCGACTAGACAACACATATTTTGAATTTAATTCCATTGTATACTCACGAGAAACCAAATAGAGCTGACCCCTAGTGGCAGACCTTAAATGGTCAAGGGGTGCGAAATATACCCGCGATGAATAAGACTAGGACCCACCCGAATGTGGAAACTAATTGAGAAATTCCTATAATAATCGGTACATTAAATGCACGAAGTATGTACATATCCGGAAAAATTTATAATACAAACAAAGAGATGGGACTAGGTTTCAACGTTCTGAGAATTGGCGAGATGAGGTGGCCTGATGCGGGAAAATCCTCTATATACGACTCTACGGTATATTTCTCTGGCAACGACCTGGCAGACCACTCAAATGGTGTTGGAATAATACTAGACAAAAACGCAAACAAATCAGTCTTGAACTATGTACCGCACTCGGACAGTAATGAATGAACATGAAATCAGAAGTTATTAAAGCTATAAAAGACCTGGATCTAGATCTGGAGGTAAGAACGCCCATCGAAATAGCCAGAACAACGTTCCTTAAGATAAGAAAAGTATTTTTCGAGAAAAGCCTAAACCTGAAACCAAGATACCGGTTCGTTAAGTGTTACATTCACTCGGTACTGTTGTATGGTGTTGAGGCTTGGACGTTGAATATCAATACTATGAACAGAATAGAAGCGTTTGAGATGTGGATCTTTCCAAGAATGCAGAGAATATCTTGGGTGGAGCATATCACTAATAATGAGGTTCTTAGACGCATGGACAGAGACAGAGAACTCTTGGTTACTGTGAAGAAACGTAAGACAGCGTACCTAGGACATATCTTCAGAAGTACAAAATATAGCCTTCTAAAATTAATAATGAAGGGCAAGATAGAGGGTCGCCGTGGTCCAGGACGAAGGAAATGCTCCTGCTTAAAGAACATGAGGGACTGGAGTGGTCTAGACTCCCACTCATTGTTCAGAGCGTCACAAGACCGTGGCAAATTCCCCATGATTGTGCCAACCTTCAGTAATGAAGAAGACACCTAAAGAAGAAGAAGGTATACTCACGAAAGGGGTTTCGGGTTTCGGGTTTCGGGTTTCGGGTTTCGGGTTTCGGGTTTCGGGTTTCGGGTTTCGGGTTTCGGGTTTCGGGTTTCGGGTTTCGGGTTTCGGGTTTCGGGTTTCGGTTCTCGGTTCTCGGTTCTCGTTTAGTAGTTTAAGTAGTTTTACTCTCGCAATTGAGAAATTACGCAAATAATAGAAACAACAATATTTGATAGCTATTGTTAGTGATGTTTAATATAAACAAATATTGAGTGATTAGCCACAGCCATCTCTAAACGGATTATTTATTTTATCTTACATATATTAAATCCGTGCATTATAACCATTAATAATCCAATTTAATGCATGTGTGTGTGCACTCGGCCCTACTGTTATTCCAAACCTCAATGTAGAATGCATATAATATTAATTTAATGCATAACTAAACCGCTATTGATTATCAATCACTATTCATTCCCAACGCGTTTATCTAATTAAAATCACTATATATTGTCCAAAACTGTAATCATAATAAACTATCTTCCAAACAATAGGTATGTGTATAACCGTCGTCTGTAATAAAGAAATTTGTACCCCCACAGTCTGCGACTTCCGAGAATTCCACTATTTACATGAATTTGTCAGGTGCTATTGATTTATACGGGATATCGGGTCAATCGCTCCAACACGCAAGCCACACGTTATATATTTCAATATCAATGCTGGAAAAATATATTTTGACGGCCGCACAAACACACACATGCAGAAATTGAAAACGCCACAAGGGTATCATAGAAGACGTGAAAAAAATAAAAATATTTGAGTGGTAGTTATTTGTTTGTACTTATTTTATCAATGCTAACTACATGTAAACAATGCGTTGATGATATTGGTAGTAATTAATTATTACAATAATTTATGAGATAATATTGGATTAGACAAGGGTGGTATCGTATTAGTATTAATCAGTCATGTGGGCGTAATTATTGCTCAATGCATGGGATATATATTGATAGATTTGATAATTATATTAATTTGTAAACTAATCCTATTAAACTTCAAATATCGTTTGTACTCGTGTAAAAGTAATCTTCATTTCTTATTATACTTGTTGTATTAAAGAAATGATCTAATATGTTAATATAATACGAGCTTAAAATCCAATTTCAGTGCATGTGATGTCAATTTAATTCTGCCTTGCACTTACATTTTACATAGTATAACGAACGATGAATGTTTGTGTATTTTGATTAATTATTTATAGATAGGTTTTATTTCAATATAAACCCGGGAGAACTAATATTTAAATTGACAAATTCATCTTGAATTGATAGAAAAGGACCAAGAAAATTGTTTGTTTACTAACACAAACATTGTTCTTGGTCTTTGTCTATCAATTCAAGATGGAATCCTATGAGTTTAGCACGAAATTAATTTGATTTAAAGTTAAATAGAGTATATGAACTAATTGTGGTAGAACATAGTAATTACAATCTATAATTCGTTGCTAAATTAACACCCATTAACAAGTAAAGTAATTACTTGTACGCAACCCAATATACAAAATGCTTTTATTTGATTGATGTCTTGTAAATAATAAAACAATCAATAAAATAAAACCAGCAGACTATTAATACATTTATCCTTGATTTTTCTGATTACATCGATCACGAAGTACATTTTATAAGATTAATAAAATATATGAAAGAATATTGTTTGATTACAATGCCAGCAATGACATATTTTATCGATTACTCGTGTAGTAGATTGAGTTCAATGTCACATATGTAATAACTGTAACAGTAGAAGCACAACAAAATAATTAACAACTGATAAGTGCAACCCTTTACCCAAACAATTCATTCACCTTGTTAATCAAGGATGCACAGCAGACAGTCCTAAGTCCTTGGCGGTTTAAAATCGAATTTGTGCCACAGTGACAATCTAATTCCACGTTCTTCCACACAGCAGCAGTTCGTATCGATTGTTTCACGGTAATAACACAATTGTAAGACCCCGCCTTTTTCACTTAGCCAAATATTCAATTACTACTTGCTGGCCGGAATATGCGATTATGCGTTTTCCTTTAGTATGATTGATGGGTGTGTGGTTTCAAGCGAATGCAAACAGTGAGCTCGATGATGAATACTGAAATAGTGAGATTGATTTCATATTTCGAACACATGTGAATTTGCATGTCGACAGATTGAAGCGTGTTTTATATTGTGATTTACTATTGGTTTGGGTTATTTACGGGCAATTCATTCAGCTCTGCTTACCACATTAGGATTAAGTTCCAAAACTTATCGTAATTAGGTTGTTAGTAGTAGTTTTGATGGTGGGTTTATTTGAAATAATAAAGTAAACTATATTTATTTTATGTGTTAAGTTATAAAAGCGCAAATATATTTCTAGTTATTTCTTACTATTATAACCTATTACCCGGAACTATAAAATCGAATGAGGCTATTGCTATAATGGTTTTAATTAAATAATCATTTTAGACAGAATTTATATTTAATAAGATTTAAGATGGGTCTATGCTGTCATAAAATAAGGAATTTCAGAGAGCTATTTCCTATAATATTGTTTATTGTGACAAAATAACTATTATGATCTAAATTTTAAGTGAATTTTCTTATTTTTTAGCAAAAATTATCCAAAATAAATGTATCTCCTTCTAATTTATTGTGTCTTATCTTCGTATTTCTTATTTTATGTCAATATGAAGCCACCACTGCATTATAGTTATAATAGGATTTTTTATATAACTGAAAAGCTATAAACACTAAGTCTTTTCTTAGGTTTCTTATTAAAATGTACGCCTGGAAGTGATAGTTTTTGAAAAAAACATTGCTGTAATAGGATTTCGCGTTTAAGCGAATTTATACTTTACAATGCGTATTCTAGATGCAGTGAATACTTTAAATATTATTTTCATCTGACTGAACGCTCGTTGTAAGTGTGAATGGTGTAAAACCTACAATTGAAGTGTTATATTGTAATTTTAAGTGGGTTTGAGCTCAACCTAATTAGTCAGCCCCTGGATACGTTTTGACCAATTTATGCCATTCCTAAAACGATGTGTTGTTAGAATATAGTCTATTTGATGTCTGACTATCTTTTTGTCTGTCTCTGGATTTAATATTTCCAAGTGTAAAGTCTTTTCATGGGTAATTTGAAGTATGTGTTTGTTGCACTAAAATCATATTCCTGGCAGAACTGAATAAGTCTATCACCACGTTCATTTCTGTTTCCTAAGCCGTGGTCTCCTAATATATTTTGACAGTCTCCTTTACCTACTTTGGCATTAAAATCGCCTATGACTATTGTGTTTTCAGATCTTTTTGTAAGACTAAGGGTATCATCGACATCCTTGTAGAACTTCTCTAGGTCCTCTAAACTACTATTGGATATTGGAGCGTAAATTCGGACTATGTTGATGTTGAAAGGTTTAGAGTTCAGTTGTAAAAGAATTATTCTGTCTGATATTGGTGTGATAATTTTAATCGACTTTGAAACGTAATTTGCCAAATTAACTGCTATGCTATGCTTCGCGTCGTCGTTGTCAGCGTAATACACCTGATATTCGTCTATATTACACTTTCCTGTGCCAGACCACTGCATTTCACTAATTCCTAGCTCGTCTATCTGCATTATTTTCATCTCTTTCATGGCATTGTGTATTTTGTCTGCCTCATACATGCTTCTGACGGTCCATATAGCTAGCTTCATTGAGGCAGCAGTCTCGCTGATCTTCTGCTTGTCTCTTTTTTGCACACATCTTGTCTTATACTCAAAATAATAAGTTTATTCATATATTTAATTAATCATATCTACCGTAAGGTGTAGGCATTTTTATCCTTTGTATTTGTATTTAAACCACCCCACCTTCGCTCGCATAGTTTCTTCAATGGATATCAATGTTTTATATTGTTTAAACTATTCCAAGAAGATAGTTAACCTATGGAAAAACTATGAAAGCAAAGGTGGGGTGGGCGGGCGTTCCCTACCAACCCAACTATGCCCGTCCACTATTTCAAACGACTTGAACTTTGCATTACATTATTTTTCACATATATCTTTTTAATTAGTCTTAAATTAATAAATAACATTAATTGAATCATAGAAAATAACGGATAATAGTGTAGTGGATAGTTCAAGCAGTTTGAAATAGTGGACGGGTATAGTTTGGTTGGTAGGGGCCACCCACCCACCCCTCCTTCGCTCGCATAGTTTTTTCAATGGATATCAATGATTTATATTGTTTAAACTATTCCAAGAAGAGAGTTATCCTATGGAAAACCTATGCAAGCAAAGGTGGGTTGGGCGGGCGGTCCCTACCAACCCAACTATGCCCGTCCACTATTTCAAACGACTTGAACTTAGCATTACATTATTTTTCACATATATCTTTTTAATTAGTCTTTAATTAATAAATAACATTAATTGAATCATAGAAAATAACGGATAATAGTAATAATGTTGTCAATCGTTTCTCATTCATCCGACACAAATGTCCAAACCACCTCTATTGGCCCTATGCTATTTCCTGCTAAAGAACAGTGGATGACAAATGAAATCAGGTCACTAACGAAAACTAGAAGACAATACAAATATCGGGACATGATGAGGTGTAAAATAATTCATCAATTTATGTAATTGTATGATTCATAAACATCAAATCAGACAAAATGTTGTTGTACAGCTTTTATTATATTGATATTTATCTTGGTTTCTTCAAGCACTTTCCAGAGCCTATTCATAAGAATTGTGTCATAGGCCTCCGAAAGGTCTACGAATAGAATGTGTGATTTCCCATTTCTTGCCATACTTTTTTCGTACCGATGTGTAAGGTATATATAATTCTAATAGTCTGCTATTTTTTACTTCTCCTTTCAATTTGCTGCAACGGTTTATATATCCTTTTCCTTACTACGATTTTTTTCGTTACTACGGCATTCCATTAGAGCCAGTCAACTATAACAGAATTTCTCTGGATCTCTGTAATCGGCCAAGCAGGAATGACGGCTGGTAATCGATAAATATTTTCTCGTCTCGTTGTAGAATCTCAATTGAAAGTAGATACGTTTACGTTATCTACGCTTGAATGGTATCCCAGGATGAAACGAGAGAAGTAAAATGCTATAGGATATACGTTTAAACGAATTGAGTACAGCTAGATATGGGTTGATTGTGGTTAGAATTGCATCTTTTATAATCATAGTTTTGTAAATATCGCAATAACAGTATATACCGCAAATTGTATATGCAAATTTCATGAGTAGTAATTTCGTTTTTACAATACAAACGGCTATAAAATTGTCATATCTACTAGATAGAACAAATGTATATCTCCACGGTTATTCATATAAATCATTCTACTAAAAAGGTCTGCATTCAGTTGCATTTGTAAATAAGTTTTTAGCGCTCAAATTAAAACATACAATTATTTATATACAGCGTGTCGTATACCATATATATATATATATATATATATATATATATATATATATATATATATATATATATATACAAATGTACCGCATTATAAAATCAAAGTTACCCATAGTAGTCATGATATTACGAGAAATGGTACGTTCCGGCGCAGCTTTTGAGAATCTCGCTGTTACGTCATACTATGGACATATGAGGCGCGAATTTAGATATAGGGAAAAATTTAGTTTTTTTTATACATATATATATATATATATATATATATATATATATATATGTATATATGTATCCATGTCAATGAAGTTTCCATAAGAAGCAAACGTTATTTTATAAAGAAAGTCTTGTCTACGATAAATTAAATTAAATAAGTTTTCCCATCCGGGTAATAATCCGACAAACTTTATTAATAAACTATGTATACTTTAGAGAATATTATGACTAATTGGCGTTAATTTCGGTATCTATCGGGTATTTTTTCGTTTCCATTGAAATTTAATTATATCTACATTCTCACAATAAAGCCATTAAGTATTTTTTTAATTTCGTATTATGTCATGGTATCTTAGTTTTATTTTATTAGTCCAAATATGACATCAAACTCAATTTCTTGATAAGACATGTTTTATGTCGGTTTTATGAACTTTTTCCCTTGAAATTATCTTTATTATTACGCGTTTCATTATTGCACGCAAGTTATAGAACGCCGTGTATGTTATCACGGATAGGGAGTGTAAGCTGTGGATAATAATATTTGGGTCTTTATTTACCATGGAAGTTTATTCACCGGCAACATGTTTATTAAATCTACCTTAAAACTACAACTTACCCGGCGCATGCACCAATATTTCCGGATACGGCAGGAATAAACTCTGGAGCTTATGTTAAATATTGTTTACATATTTAATTTTACACTTACACTACACATTCCGTATTTTTACTTACGTGGGTATGGAAAACCCAAAGCCCATGTCATTATGCAGCCCTTTTTATACAACCCCCAAAACGGTATTTTTACCGGCAGGCTGGATTTTACAATATACAGACATATTTTAGGGACAGTACAGTGTCTTATTTTTTACCTCATCACTATGTCCCAACATCCTTCGAGAATTTCCAAATTTCAAAAAGCTTGAAATATGCTTTAATATTTTTGGTTGGATAACTGTAATGAATAATATATCATTGCAGTTACCCAATATATATATATAT
The DNA here is from genome assembly GCA_963942505.1 of Lordithon lunulatus. Lineage (NCBI taxonomy): Eukaryota > Metazoa > Arthropoda > Insecta > Coleoptera > Staphylinidae > Lordithon > Lordithon lunulatus. Next base: position 46,087,510 of record OZ012671.1, read on the forward strand.
ATATATATATATATATATATATATATATATATATATATATAGAACTTTTTATACTGGTCAACATGTGTTTGTATCTACTCTTTAGTTTAAAGTCCTGATCGATTTAATTATATAAATTAAATATATTTTTATTTGTATAACCTTTTTCTGAACAACAACCGATTCTGGCGATATTATTCGTTGAGCGAACTACGTCCACGATTAAATTCGAAAAGACAACGATAAACAACAGTGATTGATGTTGCTTCATTGCCAAAAGCGAATTAATTTCATCGATGCACTTTTATTAAATTGAATTGTTACGTTAAATCCACGTAAAACGTAATAGCATGAAAATGTTGTTGATGATTTAATTCAATTTTTTTGGCCGAGATGAATTTTCTAGCTTACTGTCAATAACATACGTAGCACTCCTACGTCAAAACATTCTGAGTATATATACTGTATATACCGTCAATAACAACAAACTTTACGGATAATTATATATTAAAATAATTATATATTCATATATTTTAATAAGTAATAATCCCCCGTATGATTTCCTAATAATTAATAAATAAATAAATATTTCTTAATGCATAATCATAATCAATAATAATGAAATTATTATTATTAATGAAATAATTTGAATTAACCCAGCTCGGTGGCCGAGTGGTTAGAGGCGTCTTTCGTCTCTTACTGAGCATTGGGGAGCCAGAGTTCATCCCTAGCGGGGAGCGAATTTTCGCGAATCACTTTCTGTGAAGTAAATACCGGGTGATTAAACTTCTCTGAGCTTATCCCTTGGCCGGCGGAAATGCCTCACGGCTGATAGCTCTATAAAGAAAAAAGTTTTTTTTTTATAATTTGAATTAATATAAACATTATTTTATAAATATTTAACTGATCACTTTTAAATTTCATTGCAATTATTTGCACAGAATTCCATTACAATATCCCACTAATCAACACAGACATAAATTATTCGGGGACCGGTCATTAGCCGTTTCTGCAATTTAATTATTTATGGTGGATTACGAATTCAGTGAGGGCAAATCCAATGCGCAATCGAATAAATACGGGCGCGAGCAGATTCAGGAATTGCGGTCTTCAGTTCTATTCACGTGGAAATTGTTGATGAAGTCAGTTTAAAGCACGACTTCCGCTGTTCGCACTTCCCACCTCGTTTATCTTTCACGCTTGGCTGCATGTACACCGCACGCTGCCATAGCTTTCAAATCTGGATATTTCACAGCGAAATAATTCTGAACAAAACCGTATTTATGAAATTCAGATGTAATGGGAAACGGTTTGCACGTAACTTTGTTTCTTAGAATCAAATAAATGTGATGAATTGATATATTTGTATTCCATTGGCAAAAAAATGTATACCGTTCACATATTCACAGAATGTAAAACTGATAGAAGTAAATATAATAAATATAAGGAATATTACAACATGGGTATGCATTGTTAATTAATGTGGTGCGCTATACTTTCTTCCTAGAGGGAAAGTTCTATTACAATGTATTGTGTTTTCCCTTCTAGTGTAAGCAACTCTTACACAAATAGTAAATATTATTATTACTATGATAGAAGAGGTAGACCAAGAAAAAAGTGGGACAACAGAATACAGGAAATAATAATCAAGAAAGGAAAGACAGTTAAACAAGCAAGAGAACTGGCGAAGAACAGAAAAGAGTGGAAAGAATTTACAAATGTATAAATAACAACAATAATTGTAAAGTATAATGTTAAGTAATGTAAATGCAATAGCCTACACCGAAAGGTAATATATATATATATATATATATATATATATATATATATTTATTATTACTATGAAATACATTATCATAATCAAATGGCACTAAATATTGAAAATAATAAGTTTATTTATTTATTTGAATAATTATATGCCTTCTACCGTAAGGTGTAAGCGTTTTTATCCTTTGTATTTGTATTTTTTTATTCAATTTTTGTCTGTTTTATGTTAGTTGTTTTATTCGTTCCCATTATATATCTTTTATTTCTGCTTTTTCTCGTATACAGTCGTTCCATGGTTTTTTCAGACATCCCCTATACTTGTACTCTTGTTTCATATACTCTTTTCGTGAATCGTTCCTCATTCAGCCGGCACACATGTCCAAACCACCTCTATTGGTGGCCCTATGCTATTTGCTGCTAAAGAACAATGGATGGCAGACGAAATCAGGACACTAACGAAAACTAGAAGACAATACAAATTTCGGGACACGAAAAATAATTCATCAATTCATGTAGTTGTATGATTTATAAATATCAAATTCGACAAAAAGTTATTTATCTTGGTTTCTTCAAGCACTTTCCTGAGCCTATTCATAAGGATTGTGTCGTAGACCTTCAATAGGTCTAAGAATAGAAGGTGTGATTCCCCTTTTGTTGTAACCCTTTTTTCGAGCAGCTGTGTAATTGTATATATGTCGTCTATACACGACCTGCCTGTTCTGAACAGACTTGGTAGTTCTATTTCGTAAGGCCAGTACTCTTTTTCTATTAGGATTTTTCTATTAACTGTTTTAGGATTTATCTATAGATTCGGCTCATGGAATTTGTTACAGATATGCCGGTTATATCTTTTTTTCCTTTTTTGTATATCGGCGTTATCCAAGCGTCTTTCCACTTTTTTGGGGGATTCTCCGTTTATAAATCTTGTAAATAGTTCTGTTAAGGATTTTATTAGCTTCGGAGTGCCTTGAGCACGGCCCTCCGAAGCTAACAGTCCGGTTGGTATGCTTTCTTGACCGTTCGCCTTTCCTGTCTTCACTGTCTTTATGGCTTTCCACACCCATTCCTCTGTTATTTCTACGGGTTCTCCTCTGGTTTCTGTGTGTGTGAGGGTTGTTCTATGTATAATGTTCTGGTTTTAGTGAGTTCTTTCTTGTAGTATTGTACGAATCTCTGCAGCTATATTGGATGTATGTTGGTTTTATCTGTAGTATTTTTCCTACCTGAAGTTCCATGCCGCCCTTGAATGTGCTCCGCCAATATGTTAGTTTACTTCTTCGCATTGTTTCTCCCACGTTTCGTTTTTGTTCTCGCAGGTCTTTCGTTTAAATTTGGCTTGTTCTCTTTTGTAGAATATTTTTTCTTCAAACTTTTCCGTTTCTAGCCAGCGTAAATAAACTTTCTGCTTTATTCTATTTAATGTATCCATCAGGTTATCATGTGATACCCGTACTTTTTTATGCGTTTTTGGTTTTTCCCCTAGTTATACATATAATATTAAAAAACTGATTGTATACAAACGGGTTCCCCACTATTTGTGTCCTCTTTCTGCCTCTCGAGTGCCCCAGTTTGAATACCGCATATATTGTGGTTCATTATATTATAAGGTCGTAAAAGCATATAGCAGGAACATTTATAAAAGAATTTCCAGTTATTCATTGCCATGGCACTCTCGCATTTGCATAATGCTGCAGAAAATATTATCAACTCCGCGCCGTCGCATATTATCGACCGCACACTCTAATTAAAGTGTACTAAATCATATCAGGACGTCACTGTTACATCCCTTGATATGGACTGAACTAAGGGATGTCATATTTTAATTTGATGAAATTAAATGAATATGTTTACATGCTAACAGAATATGCTAATTGTGGTGCAATGAAATTCATAATATTATCTTTTATCTATCTATGCCATCGTGAAAATTGTAAATAAATAGCTAAGACGAGTAAAATTTCAGGAGTAACGGCAGTAGGTTTCATTTCCGGGTGAGGTGAAGTTAAACCTCGCCTTTCTCCGCGCTGTTTATTGATATTTATAATTTTGTGTATGACTACAACTAAATTCTTGCAGAGTAAAATCAATTATTATTATTAATAATAATAATAAAAATCATTATCTTCATGTAATCGTACGTGATAATAGGTATTCATTCCACGAAACTAACGCCAATTGCAATGCCAGTAAGCTTCATTAAATGGTAATCAACAGCAGCAGATACTGGTATACATTTTCCATATGAACTACAATCACAGGATCAATTATTAACAATTGTCTGAGCATATACACGATTTCGATTATACTCGAAACTAACCAAATCAAAACGAAATTTATAGATTTAATATAAATGGTACTACAATATCATTAGTAGTTTTTTTAAACATACTTATGTTAAATTTGCGAATTTAAAATATAGAAAATAAGATTCGTTCTATAGTTAAATCAGATTTATTTTTACTAGTACTGTTTTATTTAAAAAATATGATCATATTTCGCCAAATGTAAATTTGTAAAGCTTTTCAACTTCACGAAAAATAAATACCACATTACAAGAATATGTCAAAAAAGATTACAAAACTAGTTCCATAACACTGAATGACTATTATAGATAATAGTCATTCAGTGTTCCATAGAACTAGTTTGTCTTTATTACATTATTACTATACCTTACACGATAAGTAATACTGTTAATATTTCAGAATAATGAACATTTTAAACATATTATCGAACAGTAATAATGTCATTATTCGAAAATATTGACAGTAATATTAATCGTGTAAGGTGCCTTATAGATAATAGTCATTCAGTATTATGGAACTACTTTTGTAATCTTTTTTGACATGTTCTTGTAATGCGGTATTTAAGCAAATATTTCATAATAAAGATATTATGGAATATTTGCACTACTCTTTTTCTTCTGTGGGTGTCGGAGGATGAATGTGATGCTATTTCTGTGCATGACTCACTGTCTGCTGTGGTTCTCATTAACTCTTCAAAGGCTATGTTCTGATGTTTCGAAGCCACGATATGGTCTTCCTTCCAATGCCGCTCTTTCCCTCTGATTTTTTTTATCGATTACAAGTTGTAGCCACTCATAACGTTAGTTTCTCATTAATGTCCAAGAAAAGCTCTTTGCGCCTTTTGACTTAAGTAGGAGTTTTATGTTCGGTCCATGATATTCTTCGCATACGTCCCTTCAAATCTTCGAGTCTGTTCATAGCGGACATCTTAAGTATCCAGCCTTCTATGCCGTATAGTGGTATGAACTATTTCTAGAATTTTACTATTTGATACCTTATTTTAAACTGCAGATATTTATTGATTAATATTTCAAAAAACATTAAGCAATAAATACATATTTTCAGAAAACTCTCTATTTTACTTCTTTGTCTAGATCTATATTATATAGCAATAGATATTTGAATTATGCGACTTGTTAGATACTGATATGATCATGTCTTATTGTCGTTGATGGTAGTTGTTTTTTTTGTTATTATCATTACCTTTGTTTTCTATGTTTAATGTAAATCCCATACATACAGCTTCTCGGATTACTTTATGTAGAATATTTTGTTGTCCTTTTCGTTACTCACCTGTAACGCTGTGTTATCAGCAAAAAAAATCTTGTTTATTATTGCTCCATTGACTTTTAACCCTACCACTGCTTCGTATAGCACTCTGCAAACACTCTGAATATACATCGAATAATATACATCTGTCTTCACTAGTATTCGATGTATATTCACAGTATATCTTTTGCAGTATAACCTCTTTATATATAAGGAATTTACCACCTTCTATGTGTGGGTGTCTTATCTATCATATTTCCAGTAGATATTCTCAATTAGTGATACTTATTATTCCTCTATTCCGTATTCAAGTAATAGAATAATTAGTTTTGTATGATTGGCAGTCTCAAATTAACATGGCTTATAAGGCACCTTACACGATTAATATTACTGTCAATATTTTAGAATAATGACAGTATTACTGTAAAATGTTGCCAGTATTACTCATCGTGTAAGGTATAGTAATGATGTAATGAAAAGAATACTGATCTTTATCCGGATAATTGATTACTTGATAAATATAAAAGGAGGATTGAAGCAAATATTGACAGTACTTGGATTGACAGTATTATTGACCGTGTAAGGTGCCTTAATACTGATTAAAAAAACGGCCAGGGCCACCCTTTTAGTGGGGAGAGGGCAAATAATCTAATTAATAATTATTAATATGAAAGTCCCGACATGGAACGTGCGTTGCCTCTACATGGCTACGGCCAATGTAAATACAAAAATGCGTCGATTGCAAATCAAAATCATGTGAGGTGAGATGGCCAGGAGCCGGGAAGCTCAAAACTCTAAATGGCGTACTCTACTACTCTGGACGCAATAACCCTATATATTAATACGTCGTAGCTGTGCTCCTCATTGATTCTGAATTAGAGAAGGCTGTCATCGATTGCGTTCCATTGAAAGATAGCATTTTACTACTGAGACTTCTCACCGAGCCATGAACGTGATGCAGGCGTATGCCCCCAAAAAGCGACAAACCTGCTAATGCGATAGAAGGTTCTACTCCACTCTGGAAGACGTCATGAATCTCACGAAAGAAAGAGGAGATAATAATAGTTCTCGGCGACTTTAATGCCAAGATTGGGGTAGGCTCTGATTGCGAGTAATGTCTATTAGTTGTAGCGTTTCCCATTTTAAATTCCCCATTTTCGGGAACAGCAAAAGTTACCCTCTATACTATATATATATATATATATATATATATATATATATATATATATATATATATATATATATATACACCTCCCTCTCCTAGAATAAGTAGTCTTTTTAACAAACAAAAATATGTATAAATTGAAAATGTGGTACTAGTGGGATTGTTCCTAAACTACTATACCATAGTCTTGTTTTTGTGACTGATAACGCTGTATCCTAGCAAAATCTAAAGCAGACCTATTACCGGATTGTGAAACTACATGACTATAAAATATTGCCATAACATTTATATGTCGTGTTCCACCCCATCCAATAAATCTAGATTCGCTATATAAATTGTATTCCAGGGAACTTTATATATGCCAATTTGTACTTGTGTCATTTTCATTGCTGGCACGATGTGTAATATTTCTAATCGAGATTATGTGCATATAAAAAATGATTAAAGTCCTTAAACGTGCACATATGTAGTGTCCGTTTTGTGACATGTTATGCCTTCTTATTGTACACTATAAGCACTTCTGCGTCTGGTTGTCAAAGAAAGATTGCCCACATATATAATTGATTATATAATTAAAAAGTACCATTAACATAATAATTAGCGTTAAACGGAAGTTGCGTGGGGGCACTATATACTAATTAAGATCTTGAGGTCCAGCAGATAGATATTTGTGAGTATATTAACCAATAATGTAACCACGAGATACACTATATAGCAGCAAACATTTCATAGCTTTACTTATGTTTAATTAAACTAAAGTTTAGTAGTATAAACGTGAATTAACTATAACCCGGGATTAGCTAACCATAAATATATGTTGCATAAAAAGTTTTGAACTTTGCATATCATTACACAATGTACCTGTGATTATATATGACAACACAGCTTTATATATCAACGTTGTCAAAAGTAAGGGTCGAATTGAAAGATTCAAAATATTAACACGGATTTATCAAATTAATCTGCTTTTATACAACTCTACCTTGAGAGTTTAAATAATTAGTTCAGGACTAATGAATATATACGCACACATACACATATATATGTATATATATATATATATATATATATATATATATATATATATATATGTGTGTGTGTGTGCGTATATATTCATTAGTCCTGAACTAATTATTTAAACTCTCAAGGTAGAGTTGTATAAAAGCAGATATATATATATATATATATATATATATATATAGTCAGTCAGTCAGTTCAGTTCAGTCAGATAACCGTATACGGCAAGAATTCTTTCACTGTAAATAAAAATGAATCGCCGTAGGATGTAACAGCTAGCAATAATACTTACAATCACATCGTACGGTGATATTTATTTCTATTAATATAATTATTATTATTGATGTAATAAATAAAAATTAATTAATTATGGATCATGATTCGTATATTCAATATTTTCTCTCAGTTCAATTCAATAAAAAAATTGTTTTTTAGAATTCGATCTCTAACCAATACTTTCTTAGTTTCAGATGAAATGGTGATAGCCGACAACGTTGACATGGCGGTGTAGAAGAAGGATTTGTGGTTTTCGATCCCCGGTCAGCGCCATGTTAGGGGCAACTGGGGATAGAGTGTGCAGCTAATATGATCTTAGTGGCTACTGTTATACTGCTACACAGTGCCGGATTAGCAGGTATATTGTACACAATTTACAAATCTTTTATATTATATGATTAATAAGTTAAGTTTATGCGGAGACATATAATAATGTAGCTACTGAATCATTAAATCAATAATAATAATATCGAACCTATTAAAATTCTATTAACTACATACATGCCGACAAAGTTATCTGACGTGCCAAGTATTGCATGTACTATAAGTTCGTCGATCCCAGATCTATAGATTAATGGATATAAATCTAAACATAAACCTACCTAACGATTCGAAGAAAACAACAAAATAAAATGGTCATCGTTAATATAGATATCGTAGGAATGTTGGCAAAATAATGTACACGTATATTTGCGCCAGCAGAGGCAATGGCACCTCCCGTCTCAGATAATATCCTTGTATAGATATACGCAACATGTTACTTAAGGTGCTTTCATTTATTATTACTAGTCGCCCCGTAGCATGCTGTATTGCTCCAAGTTTTGAGGTCGCGGACCACAATTATGCGCATCGGGAGCGGCTTGCACGACCAATAGAGCAAGAGACAATAGGCCGGGAGCCACGCACAGTGATAAACGAAAACAGCTTTAAGTCTATGTTGAAATTCGACTAATCTGCGGATTGCCATCGTCGAGGTACTATTATTCGGCCGGGCAGTTGAAGAAGGAAGAGAGTGAGTTTTGCCTGGAGCATGGTTTTTATTCATATCTTGGGCATGGTATGCCCGGTGGGGTAGCGAAAACGGAGTTACCACAACTAAGTATCGAAAGTATTCTTATCGCAATTGATTGACGTTTTTTTCTTGTACATCCATTATCAGTACATATGTAGATTTCTCAATTTGTAATAGGACATTTTGCCATCAAGATGCTGCGTCCCCCTATCTTTTTATATCTTCACACTTCAAATAATTCTTTATGATATATAGCCTTGTTTGTTTCATTAGCTTATTTTTATAATTAACCTATCCCAAAGCAGTTTCTGCATTTTTTAATATCTATCTCTACTTTACGAAATATCGATTTCATACAGCGTAGTTAGGATGTATGAATTTGTTACTGGTGGCGTAGGATCAACACTTATAGCGGTGATAAATACAGTTATTCTGTAACCTTTTGCGGCAAGTTACTACCCCATAATTTCAATAATATAGATATATATATATATATATATATATATATATATATATATATATATATATTCGAGGAAGGGATGAATACAATAATTAATTTAATTTGCATACTTGAACAATACTAAGCAGTCGCATTTAATATTAACAATTTACAACAAAGGAAAAATACTCTCTAAATATGTTTTGCAGGAACCATTGATCGCTCTCACCTTTTCGCTGAATATGCCTTTGCTTATTATGCACGTTATCTATTGAATTGTTCTATCTCATACTGCTCTCGGAATGTTCATTCATCTATCAACATGTGTCGTTGTTGCTTGTAAATATTTCTCTACGTTTCCTGTTACCGGATTATATACAATTTAATATATCGGTAAAAGAGCTGCGTTGTGATTCCTGACACCACACGTTCCGAACCTATACGCATTCCGGTGAAAGTCGTTTCGAAAAATACGAGCCATTCATTAGCTAAATGATTTAATTTCCGTTTAGTAGTATTTCTTAATAACACAAAATTGTACCTGCCATGAATATTATTTTACGAAAGGGGGGTCTATGCAGATGTATGTAGGGTTAAGTTAAATATAACGTAGCTAGTTACGTTACGTTACGTTACGTTACGTTACGTAAAAAAAACTTAATAAATCCGGTAAAACGCACCAGTTGCGGTATAAATTCATAACGCAACTAGTGCGTTTTACCTTTCGTAAAAAAAAACTTAATAAATCAGGTAAAACGCACTAGTTGCGTTATAAATTCATAACTCAACTAGTGCGTTTTACCTTTCGTAAAAAAATAAACATAATAAATCTCTTATAAGTGAAAAAGTAAAAATACGAGAAAAATATGTCAATATATAATGTAATAATAATTACAAGCATCGTTTTTTATTTTTCATCACAGGTATGGCATCCTTCAGTGGTAGGAAATCATTCGGGCTATGTGAGTCATATATAGTCATTAATATTTATTTATTAGATGAATAGCTAGTTAGTCTAAATAGTATTCTTTCCCTATCGTATTCATAGTACCCAGTTACTGAAATCAAATAAATAATTAAATAATTGATTCTTCATTTAAATTTGTTTTTAAATTTTAAATTATATTTATATTGGAACAATGAAACAATTATTACTTCTTCTTTTAGCGTTCGCGCTATAAAGACGATTTATTCATGGATCTTTTAAAATATATAATTTAAAAACGAATTTTATATTTTAAAGGATAACATGGAAAAATCGTCTTTTTAGCACGAACGCTAAAAGAAGAAGAAGAACGTATATATTTTAAAAGCTACCATGGCAAAATCGTCTTTATAGCGTGAACGCTAAAAGAAGAAGTAATAATTGTTTCATTGTTCCGAATAACTATAATCTAGATTTAAGAAATCAAATCAAATAATATTAATCACATTTATATTAGTTATATATCTGTTTCAGTGAAATACCGCCAAATTAACTCCACATCAAACAAGAAATTTTACAAAATCGCCAAAACTATTAAACATAAATTGTAACGAGGATTTAGAACACAGTCTGATTTATAGATGACTGATCAAAGATTGTGTTAATAAGCTGTCAGTCAATCATACTACATCATATCGATCTATATTCACTTATCATAATCAATTATATATTATGTTGAGTATTAAAGTTCTTGGACTGATAACATGTCGACAGTGTAGGACAAGAAGGGCCAATCTGTTTTTTACCAAAAGGCCCAAACTGATTTAATAAGACTAAAACGGCCAATTTGTGGCTCTCTCTGAATTCTTCATTTCACAATAGTTGAAAGTTAAGTATTAGTATGAAGTCTTTTAAATCAGTTTGGTCCTTCTGTTAAAAAAGCAGATTGGCCCTTCTTGTCCTACACTGTCGATATGCTATTAATCCAAGACCTTTAATACTCAACATAATATATAATTGATTATGGTAAGTGAATATAGATTTCGGCTTCTAGTATGTAGTGGACCTGCAATCGGCTCTCATTTGACTATAACAGCCTATATTTTGATATCTGCTTTTAGCCAACAAACAAGCGATAAAGTAATTGATAATTTATCTTAGTCCGCTGGTATATTGATACCAAGTATCATTTATGTATATATTTGTATGGGAAGAATATATTTGTAATTCATAGGTCATACTGGTCGCAAAAGTGTCAGTCGCTTGCAATTGTCATTGACTGCTTCTTCCCCGTGGATGCCCACTACTTCGCTATTTCTTTGTCTTCCCACTCTGCTATTCAAGTCTCCTAGTATTATTATTTTGTGTTGATTTAAGATTTTTCCATGGTATTCCTGTAGGCTCTCTCTTTGATCTCGACTGCAGCATCCAGAACTCATGGCCAAAGGACCTAAGATGTTGGTATGGAAGAACATAGAGCTGTTTCACGTGTAACCATCATACGTTGGATCTCCAATCATTGGATCCATAAACACCTGTACTGCCATGACTCTTTCTCTAATTTGGATCGTCAATTTTATTATGCCTTCGTTTATTCCCTCCCACAATTAATAATATACGTCTTTAGTCTTTTGTGTACTATTATAGCACACCAACTTTTGCTCTTTCACTCTTATCAACACTTGAAAGGGTGAAATGCAGGAATTCCTTAACCTGCCGTCGATGGATTTACTTGTATTCGCATCGTCAATGAACTGGGTGTGATACACCCGCCAAACAAAATCCCATTAAAACTTTTGGATAATTTTTCCCTAAGTAATTAAGTATTTTACATAAAGAAAACTTCTAAACGAATTATTAGATAGAGAAACATTTTATTTTCCAGAAATAAAATAGAAACGAGGCAAAACTTACACCCGGTTTCTCCAACGAATCTTAGAGCTCGTCTTATATAAGCTCGTCTTATATATAACCACGTCTTACATTTTTATTCTGTTGCACAAAAAATATGTAGATCTTACTTAGTCTTACAATGTAAGACCTTTTTATCTTTTTCTGTTTATTTCTTATGTTTTGTATAATCCAAATTCCTATGTTCATTATACATTTTCGTTGCTGTTTTCGGCTACTTATTCCCTCTTATTTATATTGGGCATTTTAGCGCGTTTACTGTATTAGGTTGCTGGCCTATCGACTCAACCCCCATTCTTTGAGAACCAGTCCAGTTTTCTTTCACAGTGAGTATTTTATTTCTTCAATACCCTCCGGCCCTGAGGCCACAGCCGGCCGGCTATCCCACAATTCCAAGGTATGAAGGCGCGTCCGATGGAGATATCTAGAAATTCCCCACGCTGTATTGTAATCGTGCGGAGATAAATATCTATTTTTTGAGTCCTCTTTACTAAGTTCCATGTACCTCCATGACCATCTCTAGAAAATGTCTGTTAGGCTGTCGTTCGTCTGGGATTAAGTTTGCCTTTTCTTTGCTGGATATTTTTAAACTAAATTTTATATGTGGCTATTATCCCATGGAACTGGCTTGATAAAGTTTTGGGGGATTCATATTTGCCAACTGCGATTTTCCGATTTTGAAAAAAAAACGATATTGTGTATAATTACCAATTTATTATTTCGACTAGTTTATTAGAATTGAAATAAAGCTTAACTTTATTCTTATCAATTTTACAAGAATATACATTCGATTCAGCTAAAGTATATTTTTTGTTAAAATATCGAAAATAGTTTATAAAAATAAACAATTAATGAAATTGATTCAATGTTCTATAACCGTCCGTTTGACCCTCTAAATGGGGTGGTCGAACTTTTGATCACTTAGGGCGACCTATTTGTTAAATTATAGGCTGCGGTTTACCAACATCATATGTATTAAATTATCATAAGAAATGTAGTATTTGCAAGCCAAATATAAGTTTAAATTTAAAATTAACATAGATAATAGTAATATATATATATATATATATATATAAATAAAAACGGACCTTTATTGGCATTTTCTTCACAAAAAACTCTTCAATATACCCAACCACAACAAAAATACATATATATATATATATATATATATATATATATATTACTCAACTTCTTTAATGAGAGAAAACTAATTAGATAATTAATTAAACAATACTACATATCAGACAGGGACTCTAGGAATAGTTACGCGGTCGACTGTTAGACTGCGGTCGATGCTTTGACCACCCCTGCTCTAAATTATAGTATAAATATTAAGTTCACAATTACATACTGTTAATTACTCAGTAATGAATCAATGAATCATATCGTATAATAAACCATATTTGGCAATGTTTTATATCCCAAGAATAACATCTCCTTTAGAAATTTTACTACAAACATAGTATAATTCTTGTTTAAATCCTTAATAGTCCTCTGGTGACAATAAAAGAATTGTCTATTTATTGCAGGTTCGATGCCCGGTGGTCCCGGGGTCCCCGAGAACATCACGGTAACTTTCCTCAACCCCACATCCGTGAAGGTGTCCTGGGATACCTCCGTCGGCAACGTCGAGAAATACGACGTCATATATAAACCCACAGATGCCAGGTGTGTGTTTAGTTTTAGTTACTGTCTACGCTTGATATACATGTCTAGAACACAGTAAAATACGCCGAATTAGTTAATTAGTTAACACTTTGTTTGCTGTAAAAATTAGCTACAACATTAGCTCATACATTAATTACATTTAGGTACACAGACACTTAGATCCACCACTATACAAACACTAGTATTAATTGTATAGCTATTTTTATTGTAAATATTTGGTTGTGGAAGCTTAGCAAATAAAATATTAAATGTTTAGATCTGCATAAATTACGAACACGCATATTGGAATAGTATATCGATAGTAGCGTGTAGAGTTTTGTTTGAATGTTTTAAGGATTACACACGCAATTACAAAAAATCAAACGGACAAATTTACAAACTAGTTTATTGATTATTTTTTTTTTAGACGTAAAGAGATGATTTATTACGACTAATAACTTTAAAAAGTAAAAAAGGGGAAAAAACCTGATAAAATAAAAGGTTATGGAAATAAACTATTTATAGATACATAGATAAATAGAATATTATATGCATCAAATTTTTAGACATATCTTTTATATTATATACAATCACATAACCTGTTTTCCAAGTCATTTATCATTAAATACAATACCAGTAGTAGTAATAAAGGTTTACTACTACTAGTATTGTATTACCAGTAGTATTAAACCTTTATTGGAATAATATATATATATATATATATATATATATATGTATATATATATGTATATATATATATATATATATATATGTATATATATATATATGTATATATATATATATATATATATATATATATATATCTAGTTTATTGATTGTTTTTTTTAGTCGCAAAGAGATGATTTATTACGACTAACTTTAAAAAGTAAAAAAGGGGGAAAAACCTGATAAAGTAAAAGGTTATGGAAATAAACTATTTATAGATACATAGATAAATAGAATATTATATGCATCAAAATTTTAGACATATCTTTTATATTATATACAATCACATAACCTGTTTTCCAAGTCATTTATCATTAAATACAATACCAGTAGTAGTAATAAAGGTATACTACTATTAGTATTGTATTACCAGTAGTATTAAACCTTTATTATATATATATGTATATATATATATATATATATATATATATATATACATATATATATATATATATATATATATATATATATATATTATTTTTAAAAACATCTATCGTATAGGGCTATCCATCTAAGGGATTTTGCGCCGGTAAAGGGTGGGCTCATAGGAGTTTAATCACTCCACTGTAACTTCACAGAAACCCTTGATAAAATGTGAAAGGTGATGATTCGCGAAAAGGGCGAAAGGGTTTAAACTCTCACTCCTCAACGCTTATTACCAGAGGCGGAGGCACTAACCACTAGGCTACTAAGCTGATATATTGTTATTATATTCTTCATTATAACATTTAATTATAAATTCCACCCAAATTTATACTTTTTACTTCTCAAATACAGCAGTGCTGTATAATTAATATATTAAAGTCGCGAAAATTACGCCATAAAAATTAAGTATTATCTTAAAAAGCTGCACTTATATATTAATACATGTATGATAATGTTTATGTATTGTCTATGTCTAGCAATTACCTGCTCATATTTTCTACGCCTGGATAATCCCCAAGCACCCGAACGAGATAAAAGACTGAGATATTAAAAAGCCTTTAAGCCGAATTTATCGTTATCTCCTCCACGCTCTAGTTGCCGGTGAAAATGTACTACAAATATATCCGTCAATATCATATAAAATAAAAACAGTTTTAATACAAAAATTAAATGGTAATTCATTTTCATTGTAGGAGATACTATTACCAATTTATTTATTGTTTAAAAGCCTAAGTTCTAGGCCAGGGATGGCCAATTTGTGTGTACATATGATCGACATTTTATCATAAACATGTGTCGCGATCGACATACTGTCTTAGTGCTCTATTTATCAGTATGGAGTCTAATCGATTTCTAAGTTAAAACATTTCAGGCCATTAATAAAAATCAGCTTCGCTTCGACCGGTAGAATGCGATCGACTTATTGGCCACCCCTGCTCCATGCTTATATAAAATTACAGAATCTTATTTAATTTTTTATATTTCTCTTTAATCTATTTTTAATATTATAGTTATTTCTTGCTGTTCAATTTTATATTCCGTTTATTTATTTACTTTTCGAAACACCACGGGTTTGTGTAATTTTATATAAGCGCGCACGTTCCTTTGACCGACCATTCATCGGGGAAACTTGAGAATGTTTAGAGCTTAGACGAAACTAGTAACCATTAATAATGTGCTCAAAAAACGAAACAGTAGTTTGATTCATCTCCTTAATTTCTAATGTTATTAGATAGTTTTGAAATATATATATATATATATATATATATGTTTTATATATATATATATATATATATATATATATATATATATATATATATATTTCAAAACAACTATATAATGAAATCAATACAGAAATCAACAATTAATTATGCTACCTATTATGTTTTGCATTGATTTTACCCGTTGTAATTACTATTGCCTACAACGCCCCACGTATCTTTTTAATAGGCAATATGTAATTAAAAATAGACAGTATGTATGAAATAATGATCAGTTATCGAATATTAGTATATATCAATACCGCTCTGACCCAGATAGGGTTGAAAAAGCACAACTGCCTTTAGTCTCGTATGAATATCCATAATGAATGTGTGTATGAAATTCTTAAAACCGAGTTGCCGGAAAACGTAAATAACAAGTGCGTCGCAACACTTCAATTCCCGCCGGTGTCCTCCATTAGCCTTATTAAATTTATATTATGCCATTCAAAGAATTATACATTTAGAGCATAAGTAGTTTATTTCAACGTACTGCTGTCGTTTGAAAATTCATAATGGAATAAAGTGGGTTCCAGAATTGTATATTAGGGTAATATAAAACTTTTATACATTAACATGTTTTTTTTTTGAATGCCATTACTTAGTTATTGTGCATTAACTACAATTTACCTTTGTAGGACATCTAAGTTATATTTAAAATAGATTAGATCTATAGTGCATTAACATTATTATTTAAAATTTTAATATACTGGACATATAATAGGTAAACTCATTTCTATAGAATAAGTTTAGTGGGTTCGTGGATAACGGTTTCTTTCAGTCATTATGAAAACGTATTTCCCATATACTCCGTTTTTAGAGGTTATACATTTTTCATGATGCAAGAACTACAACAATAAATAAAAACATAATATCTTCTGGACCTTGGTTGTATTAGTATGTAAAATGTTGTATTATAACTCCCCTTTCTCATACATAAAACGGTTCATTATATATTACAAAACAAATTTTAAACTCAAATTAGCAGACCATTATGCTATAGCTGTTTAACCATGGCATATTCATGTGATTGATGAATAGAGGCAATTGGCGAACGATAATAGCGAATTCAATTAATTTATAGTGGCCACAATTAATCTGACATGAGTTCAACAAATAAGTAAACGTGTAATTTACCTCACAATACCAATAAAATAATTTAATTATTAAACAATCAATAAGAAATTTACAGAGCATAATACAAATAAAAAAGTATAATTCCAACAACACTCGGACACAGTTTGTTTGGGGTTCTTGAACATTTTTCTCATATTCTCTCTTTAATCACAAATTATCCCTCTGTAATTATTTTTTTAAGGTATTGATCTATTTGTTCGTACAAACCACCAAAAAGCGTGCCCTAGAGATTTGTCTGATACTGACTTTAATTATTAATTTATGCCTCATATGCTAGAATGAGCAGCGTTCTTTAGCTTCTTAATTTATATTAGAATCTAGAAATCGGCAG
This sequence comes from Lordithon lunulatus, assembly GCA_963942505.1. Classification (NCBI taxonomy): domain Eukaryota; kingdom Metazoa; phylum Arthropoda; class Insecta; order Coleoptera; family Staphylinidae; genus Lordithon; species Lordithon lunulatus. The sequence goes on from OZ012671.1 coordinate 46,105,099, forward strand.
GAAATAAATCAATTCCTTTACAATAATTCGGCCCTGTCTTAAGGCACCGTTAATGATACTATTTGTTGGTAGTTTTTCAACAAAATCAGCCTTGCTCCCTTTTTTTATTACTTTACAACTAAAACGAATCCGAACTCTTTACATATATTTTTCTTTTTCTGAGAATCATATCAGCATTCACCTGTTAATACCGAGCTAGTAGATCACCGTATATAGCTACAAATTATGATCATCATTTCTATTATTCAATAAAATTAGATAACATTATACTCAATCATTGAACTACTGAAACTATTGCAAATTTTAGAATGCATTTATCTGTATTTATTTTTGAAAGTTACATTTGTCATCTCAGTGTGCTATATATGATACATACCAGATATTTTTTTTTCTGTAAAATGTATAAAAATACACGGTGTGACATATTTGGGACCATAAATGCATGCAAGTAAAAGTGCCTAACTTATTGCTGGTCCGAATACATGTGCCTTAAGGATTATGTGATTTCGCGCGTTGTGATATTTACATCGTTAAATTTTTTATTAGTGGATGAAAATCGTTTATAAAAAGAGATTTTAAATAAGCTTACTTTAATGAGGGATTCTGATTTTTCAATAAAAAAATATATAAATTACATTTTGTAATAGTGTACATAACTATGTATTTTATGCCTCCAGAGATATCGTGCAAGCGAAATATTTCAGTCTCCACGCCTTGCAACATAACCGTTTTAGCACTTCCTTCATGAAATCTAGTTTTTATAGCGTATTCTTGCTATTTAATGAAAATATTGGTATAATATTTATACACTATACTTTAAAAAAAGACGTTTATTAGGCATAGCCAACACACAATTCAAACATCTCCCCTGTATAGAATTCCACCAATAACAGTAAAATTAAGTATTCAACTAAAAATTAAACACAACTTCCACTATATAACATTATATCTCGCTATTCAAATAATAAAATTACGCGAAAATATATTCAAAGCCTAGCGCAGTAGCCTGGTGGTTAGAGGCGCCGATCTCGTAATAAGCATTGGAGAGCGAGAGTTTATACTATGTTGGGGCGAAATTTCACAAATCGCTTTTCTCAGGTATTCAGAGGTTTTCTATGTTAGGGTAAATATTGGCTGATATTACACTCCTGATTCCCTTTACCAGCGGAAGAAGTTCCTTTCGTTTATATTCAAACATTTAATAATGATATTATTTTTCTAGTATTATTTGATATCTACAAAACTATTTCCATACAAAAATGGTATCTACGAATAATATTAATATTTAAATTTTAACTTAAAATATACATTTTCAACATATAGCTTATAAATTTATATATTTCCGACCCTTTGTTATTATTTTTTAAGATTAGAATTTCACTTAGACGGTGCCTTTTGTTATTATTTTTTAAGATTATAATTTCACTCAGATGGTACCATACACGATAAACAATCAAATTAACTGAGCGGAGGTGATATATTTTAGTTATCGATGGAGTTCACGTCACGTCAAAATAACATCTATATAATAAAAATTTACAACCTTGTTCCACTGCATGTCTATATGTATATATAATTATTTTATTTGCTAATGCAGCCAGTCATACTTTCGCAGTAGAGGTAAATATTGAGATGTTTTCAAACTTAATAAACTGCTTGTGATAAAACACACAAGCTTAAATATTAAATTTTATACAATATAACACAATCACATAGTATTTAAGATTGTGTTTAGAATGAACATGGTGTAGCTAGAATAAACCAGGTTGTTAGTTACAGAGTGGTGGCGGTGGTGGCTGGCAACTCGGAGACAGTGACCCTGAGCGGCCTCAAGGCGGACACCCAGTACCAACTGACAGTGGCTGCCGTTTGGGGCGGTAAAAAGTATAGAAGTCGGCCCATAGTCTTCCGCACACTGGGTAAGTCATCCTAATAAATACTTATACCTTATTATCACCAGTATATATGTAAATGTTGTAAGATTATGCAATATAACTAAACTAAACGGCTTAATTCTATAATATCAGAGAAAGACTAAAGGTTTTTGTGACTGACGTATTATGCTCCCCCATTTCGTAGCATTCATTCACGAGCTCTGTATATTCAATGTCCAGAAGTCTCATGAATAGGCAAATATTTTAGGTTTATTCACGCTGAGCCAACGAGCTTTTTCATGCATTTCAACGCATGCAGGAAAAAGCACCTTGGCTCAGCGTGAATGAACCTAAAATATTTCCAAACCGCCCTGCTTCGCAGCTAGTGATAACATGTAGTGTAGTTTCTTCTTCTACCCCAAAACCTCTACACCGTTGGTGATTTATCTATCTCCATAGTGTACAGGCCTTTATTTAATGTCCTCTTAGAATACCTACCACATTCCGTACTTCGTTCCTATTTAGTTTTAGGATTTCTTACCCTTTTTACTGGGAGCCGTAATAAAATTCTTCGAGTGTTTCATTCCAGTTTGTGCTTCCCAATATCAGAGGTGGCAGTTCCTTTGGTGCCTTCTCAAGCTACGATTTTATATGATATTTTGAATAGAATTTATGATAAATGTAAAAAAAAAGACCTTTATTTGGCATATCAGGCCAACCCAACCCACACATTCCAGCTGAAAAAAAAACAGTACTTTCACAGAAAGAAATCAAAAAACACAAAAAAAGAATAAAAATTAACATAAATTACAAGTTTCTATATTATGATAAATGTATTAGGTAACATTATTATTGCATGAACTGAGTTACTATATGTGAGAAATGAGTTAAAACATTTATGATAAACTCTTGCAATGGAGTGGAGCTTTTAAATGTTGTTTAAATGAGTTTAACTTGATATGATAACTGATTAATTGATTCTGATAGTTTTATTCATTTGTAACATAGTTAAAGACTTTTTACCGTTACCAATATGAACAGTATCTTCAGACTTAGAGGATGTAACATATGAAGGAAGTAATTTTCGGTCATCTCTTGATATTAATGCTTCCATGCAACTAGGACATGTGGGTTGCATTCAACACCTCTTACAACTATTACACATACTCTGAGCCCTGATAAAGTAGTTGTCCGAACTACGAAATATTGGAGAAGTAGTAAAGTGGTAACAAGATCTTAAAAGAATAGTGTTTTATTGCTGTACCACTCCAAGGAGCTATAAACCCACGGTTTCTGTTTTCAACTATATATATATATTTATATATATATATATATATATATATATCAGAATTATTAATACAAAATACAACTTCTACTAAAATAAATGAAATGAATGTTCGGTCTGTGTGCAATTACTATTTTCCGAATATAGCAGTGCTGTATAAGGAGAGTTTTGTTTTCGGGAAAATAATAGAATTGCTAATTTTGACTGACGTTCCATGACTAATATAGTCAGTGAACTAAATTGCGTGAAAATTGATGTATTGTGGTGTTGTTCTCTCATCTTTACTTGTATGGTTTTGCACCAGCCGGAGAACGTAAACAAATCTTACATGAGAGAGGTAGTGTTAGATTCTTATTGCCTAAAAAGCACTACCTTTCTGTAATATAACGAAAAAAATTATTTTATATAACCTTAGCAGATATGTTTCTGCTACACACGTTCTAGATGTTTCAAAATAGTTCCAATCATGGGTAGTTTTGTCGAATTTTTCTTCGCAGTTCAATTAACTATATCATGAACTGCACTACTATAGAAAGAAAGAAAATATAGAACAATAAACAGTAACAAACAGGTATTATATAAATCTTCTAAGAAATGTGCAACTGACACTGGGCACAGAAGCCCAATGCGAGTGACTACAGATTTGCCTTCCTGGTAATGTTAAAAATATTTTATTTCGAAAAAAATTCATAATATTTTATATACGCGCAGAGCTTTTCATTTTACATGAGCTTAAAATAAAATAATCCGGTCATCCTATGCAAACGAGTTTTCCGGATATTACTGCTATACTACTACTAACACACATCCGTTAATAATTAAAATTACTCATTATATAATAAGGGAAACTAGAATAATATAATCGCATTTGTGGGCATACACGCGCAATGACATATACCTATACGTCTGCTTTCTCACGGTCCGGCACTCAAAAGATTTATATTGCCCGGCGCCTTCGCCAAACTTCCCTACATTTCATGCATCTTTTATTAAAAGAAATATTTCGTTTATCCTGTGGAAGTGAATTTATATTAGCTACAGTCACCAAGTGCATCTATATACTGTTTATAAATAAGTCTGTTCGTCAAAAAATGTGAATGCATACATAAACCCGTTTGCATCCTTTTTCTTGTGAATATTATGCGTGGCATAAATTGTACTATATTTGTATATCAACTGGTTTAAGTTAAATTAAGTCCATGTCTATATGCTTTCATTCCTCAAATATAACCTAAATATTGCAATTATCTGCGTTTTTTTTATTTCGTAATTATTGTACAGTGTTCCCTTCGAATTTGTATTAATGCATTAATGAACTAGCTACAGAAACTGCGGAAACAAAGCGGATGCTGAATATAGATATGTATAGAATATAATGATTATATTTCTGATATGAAAATATAATTTAAAACATTTGTAATGTAGAAGAGATGCCAATAATAATTAAGGTGACTTATTAATTTGAATTTAATTAAATAGACGTAATTTCTAATTCAATTTTATATTAATCATTTGACGTAAAATAAAACATATTTCAGTCTCACTGTATATAAATTGTAATAAATATTATTATTATTATTATACTTTATATAGAAACATTGAGACTGTAATATGTTTTATTTTATGTCAAATGATTATTATAATTTGAATTAGAAATTTTTGATTACGTCTAATTAATTTAATTAAATTAATAAGTCACCTTAATTATTAATGGTATCTCTTCTACATTACAAATGTTTTAAATTATATTTTCATATCAGGAATATATTATATATTATCAATTGCCTTTTACCTTTCGGTGTAGGCTCATATCAGGAATATAATTATTATATTCTATAAATATCTATATTCAGCATCCGCTTTGTTTCTGTAGTTTCTGCAGCTAGTTCATTAATGCATTAATACAGATTCCAAGGGAACGCAGTAAAATGTATGAGCACACAATGAGGATTGCTAGAACTAATCGTATTTTCCAAGTCGCATGCCGAAGCGCTGCCAGTTATCAACATTATTCTACATAGTTTACTTTGCAATCTCATATTCTGCGGTTGCAATGGTTACATAGAAATGAATTATTTATCTGTCACTCCCATGGTTGTGCATTTAAATTTAGAATACAATGCAATTAATGTAATACGAAATTAGAAAATACTCCTGTATGTACATTTTTAATAATCTTCCAATCTTTATTAATGACATTAACAATTTTAACACAATTAGAATTAATCTTCTTAAATATGTATGCTAACTTTATATGTGTTCCATGATATTTAACTTGTACCGCTTACTTTTTGAACTTACGTCATCATCATTATCATCGTTAATCAACCAATTTCGTGCATTGCTGGACATAGGTCTACCGTATTGTTATCCATTTTTGTCGATATTGTGCAGCTATCTAGTTGTTTTTATCATTTTGTCATCATCGGCCTCTATTTCGACATCTCTGCGCGGTTTCCACTCAAGTATTTTCTACCCCCAGCTATTGTCCGAAAGTGGCGCAACATGTATGTCTCAGTTCCATTTTAAAGTTGTTATACGTATAACAGCATCTGCCAGATCTGTCCTCTCCCTTATTCTTTTTTTTTAAATTTTATTTTATGATCATACATTGCTTGTCATATCTCAATTACATTACATTAATAAATTAGTAGGAGTTCCTTCGCAGTGCTTTCACCAATCGTTGAGTTGATCTGGAAAATTTGGTGTGAAGGATGTTGTTTGTTGTACTGGATTAGTTTTCTCTTCTTAATTTGTATTTGTTATTACTTCTTATTGTGTTACTGCATCGCCATGAAGTGTTTTTATATAAATTTTAAATATCTTAACATCTTTTATGTTCTTTAAATATACTGTAGCTTGTACTCGCTTATTATCAAATTAATGTTATTTTGTAGAGCAGTGGCTCGGCCATTTATTGTATCTATTTCACTTCTTGCTCTGGTTTCATATGTATATCTTGTATACTGTTTTATTCTGTTATTCTGCGTCCCTGTCTCTAAGAGAAATGCCTAAGATGGACCTCTACATTCTCCTCTACACGACATTTATTTGATTTGTAGTGTTCTTAGTGAGTATGAGTTGTACTTATTTAACCCTATTGTTTTAGTATGACATTCTTCATTAAAAAAATCCAGCCGTACGACTTATCCGCCGGTATAGAGAGAAGTTTAATGACCCAATATTTAACTTCACAAAAAAAATCAAAAAAAAAACTGTGTAAGGTAGTTCGCGAACATTTTCCCGCAATGGGGAAACTCCCCAATGCTCAGTATAAGACGGGCGGCGACTGTATATAGCCAATGAGCGCCTAGCGATTACATTTCATTTATATTTTGTATGATTTTGTTTATAAAATAAATTATTTTATTTTATTGTATTGTACTGTAGGATTTATTCAGCACCATTAAATATTTGCTTTTGGTATTAAGTATCGATGTTTTTTTTTTCAGAGCCTCCAAGGACGTCCCCGCAGCAGGATACAATGGGGGTTTTCGCTACATCGGAGTCGCCCCCCAGGGAGTACTCGGACCCCCCAGAACAAGTAGAGTATCCGCAAACTAGTTCCACGGTTAGTATCGCGCATTATATTCCCTGCCGCCATTAAATAATTACGTCCGCGTGCTTCAATTATGCAATGCATTCCAAATATTTGCGGAATTTCACATACATTTCGGTGGATGTAAATATTGAAACGCCCGCTTTGAAGTAAACTTGTGTGAATTATTACTGTCTTCGTTTCAGGTCCGCGGTGTAGAAATAGGAATCGTCCTTATAGTTTTACTAGTTTGGGTTGCGGCCATCGCACTGTTCTTCAATAGATGGGGGAAAATTAGAATGCTGCTTCCTTACCAGCCTGATTACAAGCAGGAGCAACTTAAAGTGCCAGGAACCGCAGCTTGTGCTGCTGCAGTGGCTGCAGGGAACACCTGTAATCACCACTCAGGAGAAATATGCACACAGGTAAGAGTTGGTAATTATTAAGCATGTTGTAGTTTCTATTATTCCCAATTAAATATAACTATGCCGATAGAAAAATAATTTGTATATGCTTAATAAATCATATTTGATTTATATTTTTATTTTCTGTTATCATTTCTCCAATACAATTCTGATTCAAGTAAAATATTTATATTTCGTTTACCATAAAGATACATTAATATAATAATAGGGCTTCAAGGAAAATAACCAAATTTAGTAATAGAGCAAAAACAAATGTTCAAGATTTGGATATTGAATAAAAATGGAAAACCCGTAAACATTTGCATTAACGCTAAATTACAGTAGCATCTGAGATTAACTGAGAAATACACAATTATTTTAGCGTTACTGCAAATCTTGACTGTCGATAATGTTTAATCGATAGATTCCGACTATCATCGTTCGTTATTGATAGTTTTTATTTGATATTTTAACAACTATAAATAATAAGTATTTTCGATAGTATAATTCATTTAAATCTAACTCAGTGGCCTAGTTGTTTGTCTGGTACTGTGCATTTGCGAGCGACAGTTCGAACACGCGAATCACCTTGCATAGTGTTTCAGAGATTTTATGTGAAGTTAAAGTAAATACGGAGCGATTTAACTCCTTGGAGCTTCTCCATTACCGGCGGAAAAGCCTGTCTGATTCCATAAAGTTTTATTTTTAAATTAATTTGATAGTGTCCAATACTTATTAAAACATAAATCTTTCCTGTTTTAAATATAGATTAATATGTAAATTTTGTTATGGTAAATGAAAGAGATATATATTTTAATGACAGAATTGAATGTGTGAGATTAATGATTTCATGCGTTTTCATTTGTAAACTATGAAGAAAATTATGGAATATTTTCTTGTGTAAAGAAGACACAAGAATTTAATTCCGGAATTATTTCTGGAAATTTTAATGCATTTAAAATTTCATATTGAAAGCCTAAAAGGGCTAGGCTTGCCTCGTTATATTAATTGTATTATCTAGCATTTCAAAGGCATAAACTAGACTTATAAGATTTCCCTGTATGATACGTTTAATGAGTTTAAAACACACCGCCGCGGAGTATCCCTTTAATGTCTGAATTAATATCCTGCAGTAATTGTGTCGAGTTTATTTTAGTTACACTAGAACGTGACGTCTTTCAGGATAATATTATCCTGTGCTTTTATTAACTATTGTTTCATGATAATTACAGTTTATACTTTTCCGACGTTACATAAACATGCAAAAAATATACATGAAAAATAGTAATATACATACATATATTTTAGAAATTAAAAATCTTATGCACTTTTTATATTAATAAATCCAAATTAATTTTGAGTACATTACTCAATGCAAATACAGTACGGAATTTAGCAAACCAATTCTTTGCTTAGTCATATTTACCTGCAAAATAATTAAACGACCACAGCTAGTTCATAGCATGTCAAACTATTCTCTGGCATGATAAATACGGATTATTGATCCATCACTAGCTATGCAATTTGAGATTAAACTTGCACTGACATATTTCAAGCGGAGATATTGCATTCATCATTACAATATAATGAGTATATCAGATATCATTTTATATAAGTATTTAATTACTACTGTGTTTTCTGATAAAGTAATTTTATATTTGTGATATAAAATACCCTTATTAAAAACATATCATTACTTATTTTAATTATCAAGATTGATTATATATTCCCCTCCTTTCGGATATTCATTCAGAATTTATTTCATAGTTGGCATTTTTATTAATTTAATTAGGACATATTAATTTAATTAGGACATTCATATTTGTTCTTACTTAACAATTTATTTTTATATAAAATAACATTAGAGTTATATACATTCAGTATTTAACTTGTTTCAATAGACATATGTCCAATAAAGTGATTTTATTCTTCCTCGATATTCATAAAAGTGGCGTCCAACACTTTTTCATGGAATAAACTTATTATTATTATTATTAACCAATTGGTATGCAATATAAATACTTTCTATATACTAGACAGGAGAAAATATTAATGTATAAATATTTTAAATGCATTTCTTTGTTATTGCATAATGTTTTTGTTTGTAAAAAAATATATATATAAAATATATATTCAATTTAGTTATTTTGAAAATATTAATATGTTTATAACGTTTTAAAAGTACACAGTAGATTAATTTAAATATACAAATAAAAGCACAGGATAAAATTTACATACATTTATATTTAACATGGAAATTGGAGAAGCTTACTAGTAAAACAAAGAGGATTATATTTTATTTGACTAATACCACACAACAGGGAATTACATGGATAGCAACATAAAGTTGTTCACTTAACGAGGATCAATACAGCCGTGAACTCGAATTACAACTAAACCGATATTTACTATTTAATACAAATATTGTATGTATATGTATACAGTGTGAAAGACGGGACCGTCTTCGTTTGCTGTCGCGTCCTACAAAGACTGTATGCAAATGCGAAGATGTGGAGATGACCTACCTGGCCGGTGTTGAGCCCGACTGATACAGGAGATGCCGTATACTACGGCAATCCTCCGAACCCGTAAAGAGGGTACAAACTATCTCCAAAAAGGTGACATCATACTTGTTAATTAGGGTTCTTTTATTGCAAAGAATCATTGCATTTAGCACCCAGATGTGGCTCGTAATATAAAACCATTGTTGGCATATACATAAGAATTATTTTAAGGATTACATTTGCCTCAGAACAATTTACAAATATTAAATTTCTAATTAACATCTCTGTTAATAAAGTATCCTTAAAATGATTCATTCTATTTAGTAGTAGCATTGAAGTCATTTTCGTACCACCCAAGTAGAATAATGTTCATAAAAATTATAGTAGATATTATTTTATTTACATATGGTAGACATTGCGATGATTGTTTGTATATACATGGCCCATAGTTGAAAAGTATGATGATCCACTAGTGTTCGATTAGCACAGCTGGGTCACTTTATTATAACACCCTTAGGCCCGCACAGAACATCGGAATAATTAATAATAATAAAATCCCAAACATTTTGTATTCAATAAATGTTATTAATAATCCGTTGAGTCTGCCTTGCCCTAACCTTGTATATAATACTCCACAAGCTTGCTGTACATAAAACGTATATAGTAAATGATTAGAGGAAACTGTACAGTTTGTACAGCTCCATTGCACTTCCGCGTTTGCGAAACGTGCAACTATCGAGTTTCAAGTTTCGCAATAAACCAATAATATCGGTTAGCTGACCAATGTTTTGAGTAGGAACTAATGATAAACTCGCCGAATTATTAATTAACACAATATTATTGCAACGGTTTTCCAATGTGCTATTTAAATAGTTGTTGGATATTGTAAAGCTTACATTTGCGCATATTGTTCATTAATTACGGCACGTACATATGTTATTTACATACGGAAATTAATAATTATAATTCAATTTGCTAATTACAAACGTGACGGATAAATAATGTGTATAATAAAACAAAATATTACAATTGATAAACACTTATCTATTAAATTTCTGAGTATGTAATTAAATATTATATAGTACATTATTGTATGGGAGACCGGTTAATTGCGACAATCGCCTATTTGGGATCAAACAAGTTCAATCAATAAAACGTAATACTTTGCGGATATTCACGAGAACCGCTGAATGGTCGATGCATCGCAATCTCCTTCTCCATCTTTTACGTATACAATCTGCCTGTTTTCTTCAATACGGCCTCGTAAGGTTGTCGTTCCATATCTTCGTTAGTTGTCCTGGATACCTCCTCCTTCATGACCTTGTCACTTGGAACATCATCATTTCTGTTGTTGTAAGCAGCCATACAGTCGGAGTTCAAAAGCCGGAATCGACTGGATATAATTCTTCTTATTAATATACCCATCCAATATCGTTGTAAACGGATTTTGGCGATCAACTTTGCTTAGATTAGATTAGACTAAAAACGGGTGACCTTCTAGGACCTACACGCCCTCTGTAAAGCTTTTGGTGCGTGTCATAAATGACTTCTGTAGAGCTCTGTCCTGGTTAGCAGATTGCAAAGCCTCGATCTCGGTTCCTTCATATATTAAGATGGTCGTGGTTTGCCGTTCCCGAGTTCGTTGGATCGCACTGTACAATAGCGCATCGCATTGTATATGTACTGCGGTCTCTTTCTCTGGCAAACCTACAGAGGGATTCTTCTGCCAGTGCCATATGCTTATTAAGCCTGCAGTGACCTGTTCGGAGCCTACTATCATTCTGGCAGTTTTCCTGTCTTTGTGAATTTGAGGCTTCCGCCTATTATGAATTCTTTTGTATGTCTCTAGTCTAGCTGGTTTGCTCACCAGACCTCAGATTTTATTACCATCTATTTTATCAGAGATATCTTTGTGATTGTTTTTGAAACACTTCAATAGGGCTCTGAGCCTACAAAGGGTTTTTATGCGCTTTCTCGGGCTAGTTCGTCTGCCCTGTTATTGCATTAGATGCCACCCGTGACAGGGTCAGTTTGTTTTGTCTACCTAGCTCGCCAGACTCTGCTGGCAGTTCCATACCAGTCGGGGCTTAACCTGTGTGGCAGCTATCGCTTTTATTGCCAATGGAATTGTTGATCTAACTCTACAAAAAATCTACATTACAACTAACTAACTAACTAAGTCTATTATAAAATCCAAATATACTGCTTAAAAATCAATAAAAAAAATAAATCACCAAAAATCAAAAACAGCCGAATATATGTCAATATGTGGCAGCACTACGATTTTTAAGGCACAACGTCGAGGTATGTTAAAAATGAGGTTACCAATATCTGTCTACAACGGCAAATTGTATATTTCGACGTTCACCTGTCGACGTCTCACTGTTTCGTAACCGTCATGAGCCCACAAACAGTTATTACGTTCCTGGGCCCAGTTTTATCTTTTTATGCACCAAGCAAGCCCTGCTGATTCTGCGGAGTGAGATTGAAAAGACACACCGCGCTTACTCAGTGAATAATAGTTTGACATTTTTTGTAAACCATTACTCACTAAGTAAGCGCGGTGTGTCTTTTCAATCTCACTCCGCAGCATCAGTAGGTCTTGCTTATGCATAGAAAGATAAGTTCTATATATAAATAATTTGAAGAATCTCATTTTTCAGCAAGATAATGGTCGCCCTCACACGGCTGCTATTATACTACTACTAGACATATTTTGTATTGTGCCGAAATTACCTTATTACCCACGCCCTCGCGTTATCTAGAATGATGACCGATAGAACATGAAATATGATGTTAGAACAAGCAACTTACAGGACCGTCCTAATACTGAAATTCATGAAGCTTGGCTTGAAGTACCCTAGGAGATGGATAACTCTATTAGAAGCATGCCTCGTCGTATTAATGTTTGCCTTAAAAATCGTGCATATTATTAATTGTTACTCGTTTTAGTTGATAATAAGTAAATTGATAATATAATAAACGATAGAGGAGGGCCACCGCTAAATTAGTATTATAAGTTCCTTGCTACTTTGATATAATATAGTTCTGCCCGGCGCCTTCACCAGAATGTAATATCTACTTACACTTGTATGACACGTTTTATTCCCGCCGTTTCATCGCCGCCATTTCACCAGCGCCGATAAATCTCCAAGTAAAACTGAATCGTAACTTATAGTATAGTTTTTAATTGGGGTAGCGTAGCTCTGTGTCTTATGAGAAATCCTGGCCTGCTCTCTCCACCCCACTTTATTTAATTATATGACAAAATATATAAATTTATAAGTAAGAATAGAACAATTTTTTCATATATTTCCGAAATAATGTCGATTTTACATAGTCAAATGTCATGCATCGAATATGAAATAAATATACAATAGTATTCTTTCTTTAGCAAATGCAGGCACCCGTAAATAGAAAAACTATCAATTGATTTAAGACCCGTACGTTACAAACTGATCTGTTTTCTCTTGTATTTTATGTCTGTATAAAATACAGATATACAAATAACGTAAAGTAAAGTAAGTAAAGGTGATTCTAATAATATATTAAAATGTATAATATATGTTATTTTATACAATTTTATTCTCATGTACTAGAGAAACAGTTACATATATTACATGTAAATTAATAGTTTTTCTATTTACGGGTGCCTGCATTTGCTAAATATAGGATACTATTGCATATTATTTCATAATCGATGCTTGACTGGATTTGACTATATAAAATCGACATTATTTCGGAAATATATGAAAAAATATATTTTACTATACATTTATAATGCGCCTTGAAATATATTGACTATATTACACATTTCTCTTGCGCAAATATATCCTTTCAGTGTTCAAGCACATTTTACAAATTGTTCTCATGAAAACACAAACGTTAAACTATGCAAGTAACGAGTCTATAAAAAAAGTACAAGGATTTCCGCCAATGTGTCATCAAGAAATTCCTGTATATAATTTCCCTTTGAAATTTCACGAATGCCTATACTCAAATGGTGCTACTTACGAACAACGTTGAAAGTAATTCTTATCGAACACAGTTTTAATATAATATTTGAATCAATATAAGATTATACACAGCCATAGGGTACAAAGTAGTATTAGTAATATAACCACGTCTGGTGTGAGATGTATTATGATTTAAATTGATTATACGTTGAGCGCTTATGCGAGAGTTAAATCCAGACTCAAACGCGACCACAAATTCTATCAAAGACATTTTATAACCCGATTAAAACATATCGACATTAAGGTTATTTTAGACAATTTCTTAGCTCAAAAGTTGTTCAAGAAATGAATTAATATATTCTCCTCCCATACAATTTGTCCTTGACAAATAGAACGCATTATATTTTTCCATTCAATGTATAATCCAATTCAATATTTCAAATAATTTGCTGTATGATACGAGATAATTTAGATTGTTTCGCATCTTGACTAACTTTTGAGTCAAGAAATTGTCTTGTCTAAAACGACCTTTATGATTAATATTGGGCAAGAAATCGCGCAATCCTTGTAAGCGATTTCTTATATAGACAATTATATATATTTATTTCTGTATTTAATATCAACTTTTATTTTTATTGCTCTTGCAAATTGCCCGAATATACTTTTTTTAAAATTAAAATTCTATAATTATCATATCGCACTATGAGATGAAAAGTGTAGTAACTTTCTAAATGAATTTTCAGGTTTTGATTTTTGTTTCGATGATTCTTATGTATATTTTAATGTTCCTTTAAACCTTGTTTGCAAAAATTGTTAGTGCGATATATAAATAACTTGCAGAACCTCATTTTTCAGTAAGATAATGGTCGTCCTCACATTACTACTACACAGATTTTGTATTGTGCCGAAATTACCTAATTGCATTTAGAATAAACAAAATTATTATTTAAAATAATTAAATAACATTATAGTCAATGGTAAAACTATTGGGACTAGACCGATATTTAAAATACATTTATCTCAAATGCTGTTTTTTTTTAAAGTTACGACAGTTGTCATCTCAAGGTGCGATATCGTCGCCTAGACAGCAACATCACACATCTAAAAGTTTATTCGAGGTTGACAGGAGAAAGATATTATTATTATTATAAAAGGTTTATTGGAGTAATTAAATTGCGCCTGGTTCAAATAAATAAAATATAAATAATCAATAAAATAAACAATAGATAACATGTTTTCAGAGTAGAATAACTCTAATACACTTTGTAATCAGTGATGCCGCCAGATGGCGTTTAACTTTCCGCCTAGGGGGTTAGTTGTATCATTTTTATAATCAGTTTGTCTCTCTCCCACAAATAATAAAGTTTAGATATGTGGTATTGCTGCTTCGGCGGCGATAGGCAATGGGCTTTTTTATTTTGTACCAAATTTGCAACTTATTTAACTATTCTCTATATTTTAAATAAAAAATATTTTTTCCCGAATCAAATTATTCAAATTTTTAAATTTATATATATATATATATTATCAATTGCCTTTTACCTTTCAGTGTAGGCTTTTTAAATTTACTTTGTTTAATTAACAAAATTTTGTGTATGTATTGTTAAAATATTTACGATTTTCAAAATTTTATTAATGCAATTTAAAGTTTCGACATCGATTTTTAATTTAATTTTAGTGTTTTAATCTGCGTGATATTTATTAATAATTCAACTTAAAGTGTTGGCATATCCACACGATTTTTAATTTACTTTTAGTATTTTAATCTTCGTGATATTTAATAATCCATTGGAATGCAAATCACACATTCATCGTAATCGAAATGACTTATGTCAAACCTTCGTTTATTAAAATTGTAGGCGGCACCTTTAATCTCATAAACCCTTACAACTAAGGCCCCGTGCTATTACATAAAACCATTTATGTGTAAATTACATTACCCATCCAAACCTATTTCATTCATATTCCATCGCATTGCTAATTCAATTCGCGCCCGAACTCCATTTAAAATTCCGATTTTAGCACGTACCGTGTTTTTTGTGCGCCATATAGAATTCACAAATGGTATTAGTTTTCCCTGAAATATATTTTTATGTTTTCATAAAAGAGGTTTTAATAAAGGCTAAATATGGGAAATATATTATCTCATATAATATTCTCTGACTCATTATTATAAACGACCACTATTATGGTAAAAGGGTCATATGATATGAGATTGTTTATATCTCATTATTATTGACTCTATTATTATAAATATGCATATTATATACGTATTGTGTTCTTGATTGATAAAAAAAAGTTATTTTGATTTCGGCCTATAATGAATTCTTTTATATGTCTCTGTCCTGGCTGGTTTGTCCACCAGTCCTGAGACTCTAATGCCATCCATGCTTCCATGAATGTCTATAATTGCTTTTGAAACACTACAATAGGGCTCCGGGCCGATTAAGCCCTGTTATTGCTTCATCTCCTACTATGCCCTGACACCCACACTAGGGTCAGTTTTTTTGTCTACCTAACTCACCAAAGCTGTCCCATACCTGCCGGAACTTAATGTGCTTTCGTGTAACATTATTAGTTGCCCCGTGGCGTGCTGTATCGCTTCAAATTTTGCCGTCGCGTGTGTGTATGTGTGTATGTGAGTGTATATATGTGTGTGTATGTGTGTGTATATGTGTGTATATGTGTGTGTGTATATGTGTGCGAATGTGTGTGTATATGTGTGTGTGTGTATATGTGTGCGTATGTGTGTTTCTGTGTGCGTATGTGTGTTTCTGTGTGTGTATGTATAATTTTTTAATGTTTCTACTCCATTGCCCTTTATCTTCGATTATGTGAGTGCTATACTGCCCATGTTCATATTTTCGCAGTATATCCATTTTCCCTCTACAACTGTAAATTCCATGTACCCCAATTAATTGTCCGTTTCATTTGCTGTTTTCGTCTTTGCGGTTTTCCATCCGTATTCTGAGGCATGATGCTGCTTTTTTTTGCGGTTTAGACTGTTTTTCGGATCATGGATTGCAAGCCCGTTGATCCAACCCCAATCATTGGAGGACCAGTATATCTCCCTAAACCCATGCTCAAGATTATGGTGCTGGTTCGCCTAATAGGCACTTCCTTCCGCTAAGCGTTGTTGGGCTTTTGTTTCTCCACGTCAACGTCTCATGGCCGGCGGGTAGACTACCAGCCCTGGTGTTTCGCACCGATGACCACTTTGGTGAAGCGCACCACCGCCTTTATAGCATGTGGCACCAGGTGGGCTGAGATGTATGTCCATCTCTTCTAGTATTCCCGTTAGCACATCCCTCTCCCTGGACCATCTCTCGCAGGCATCCAGTGTGTCACATCGCTGTCAGCGATCCGCCCCAGGTACTTGAAAGCGCCCCGTGCCCGGTGAGCATCCGCGTTCTCGGCCTCCTCCAATCGATTTGCAGCCAGCCGCTCCAGTCTGTCGAGTAGGCATTGTTAGCTATACGACACCGATTTTGTCGGTGATTGTCGTGCCCAGTGAGAATCTAGTGGACCCAATGGTTTGTTTATCCATGCGTCCGGTCAGTCCACACCCGGACGTCCGGGATGAGCTTCCACGTCAATCGTCTTTCGTCGTATCTTGCCATCTCCTCTGCCACGCTTCCATTACCGATTCTCGCGCCTGCTGCTTCAAGTCCTTCGCTGGTGTTTCAAGTTTGCCTTAGATCGTATGCCATCCATCTTCTTTGAAGTCAGCGGCATCGGTTGACATCGTTCTATAGGCGTCCTCGGACCTTTCCGTTTTTAGTGTAGCATGTAGGATCTGGGCAGTGTAGTGGAATATTGGCCTCCCATCACTGTACCCAACTAGCTAAATTTTCAGCCAACGGGTATGGTCTCTCCTAGCAGGACTATAGTTCTAATTGGCCCTTCCACGAGAAGGAGAGTAGCCTTTGTCTTGTGGGCTGCAATCTCTAGGCTATGCCTCAATTTGCGTGACGGCTTCCTGTACGCTCGAAGTCAGCGTCTCCACGTACCGCTCGTTGCCCTGCCGACGGCCACGAGGTCTTCGGCGAAGCCCACTGTTCCGATTCCGGGTGGGAGTCTTATGACCCCATCATAAACGATGTTCCAGAAAAAGGGTCCCGAGAATGAATCTTGTGGGACTTCTTCGTATTTCTTTTCCCTGCCATCCGTGGAACTGTGGCTTACTGTTACTGTCGCATAGGTAGCTAGCCATCAGGCAACTTAAAAATTAAATTCTGATAAAATTAAATTGAGACAGTATTTTTCTCGTTCAACTATAATTTTATTTATTATTGTTTCCAATGTGCAATAAATTATGCTAATATTTCAGTACAAATTGTTCCAATATTTAATAAATTAAATCACTCTATTACCACTCGCATATTATAGCTAAAATTTTGTTCAGATATAGCGTGGGATAAAAAGTTTCACGGGTAGACGTGCCCATGTGCATAATAATTATTGCATTCATTCAATCGACCTCATTTCCTCTAAAACTCTTATTTGGAAAGTTCCAAATATAAAATAAATTGAAACTGATAATTACTTTTCCTCATTTCCTAGACCGGCATCATTAGAAATGTGAATCCAAATAGGACATTAACGTACGAAATTGAGAAACGAACGAAATCGATACATATTAGATTTACAGAAATAGAACTTTTAATTAAAACTTGTTTTTAAAAAACAAACAAATATACGATTCCATTTCAGGATCGTAGTATATGCTGTTTGTATCCTAGTATACGCTATATAATATTATCTTACATCCTAAATTTTCTTAAGTAGTATCATTTGTTTATCGATTGAGCTGTATGCAAAATACACTGCAAAATATGTATTTACTGTCTCTAGATAAAGTTAAACGCTATCTAGTAGAATTGACCCATGTGCAGGGCCGTAGCAAGCTTACTGGGGCCCTGGACGAGACCTCATCACTGGAATCCCTCAGTAAATTTTATGAATCAAATAAAGTTACTTATTTAACCAAAATAATAGTTTTAACCAGTAGTACGAACAGAAAATAAATGTTGGAGGGAGCTAAACAAATTTGAGCTAGGTATGTTTTCACTGATTTCTATGAACAATATTTAAATGAACGTGTATTTTTCTTCTTTTTTAGAGAAGGGGGGCGTGCTTCTACCTACAGCTTTTTTAGTATTATGCGAATTTGTTCGATCTTTCTGTGGACTTCTGGGGCCCCCCTTCCGCCTGGGCCCTGGACACGTACCCCTCGTGGCGTAGTTACGGCCCTGCCCATATGCTAAAGCTCCGTAAATATACAATGCCTTAGATTTTCTGAATTTATTCGCACACGTTTTACTGATGATGTCTTCTTAAACTGCCATCCCCATTAACGACTACCATGTCTACAATTGTTTTAAAAATTGTCTCGATACTGCGCTGCGTAGAGAAGTTCGTCTGCGTTCATTCCAGTCCATTATCATAGATTTCATAACCACGACCGTTTTTTTATGCCTATCCATCTTTTCTCTTCTATTTTTCCATTAAGGATCAGGCGTAGATGTTTATATCTAAGTACCCTTCATATATGTCCTTAGTATTTCAATTTGCGGCGCAGAATAGGCAATCTACCGTGGCCTATTGTGCGCCGCAAATTGGAATACCTAAGACATCTATGCAGGGTACTTAGATATAAACATCTACGCCTGATCTTTAATGGAAAAATAGAATATTGCAAACAATTACTTTCCACTGTGGAGTATTTCTTAATATATTGATATATTTCTAATATTTTAAGCAATCTACGGCATAGCCACATATCAAACACTTCTATTTTGTTATGTCTATTATGTTTAGCAACCGTATAAAACAATGGACCAGATGTAACATCTTGCGAAACTTTCTCTAATTGCCAGACTCAGTGATTTATTCGTTAGTAAAGGTTTCAGTTTTTGGAATGGCGCTCTAGCTTGTCCTATTCGACAACTTATTTCTACTGACCCATTTATTGGTTGCATCGAAAATACTTAACCATTAATTGGGCGCGCCGTGTTACATACCATCGGTGGTCGCACGGGGTATTTTGTACCCCACAACCTTTAATAGTTTGTAAGGCAAATAAATGAATATTTTTCTATCAATTATAAGAATAATTATAGCTTTTAATATCAAGTAGAATCAGATATTATATACAAATATTTATAAATTAATTTTAAAAAATCCAATAATATTCAGAGAAATCAGAGTGGTTAAATTCTAAAATGATCTCAGGCTTCCCTAATTCTGCATCAATCTCCTCCGGGTCATGCATAGTTGATACAAGCATAACTGCTTTTCTGGAACCAATTACTGCCCTCGCAGGATCTAGAAGAAGAATTATCTACTTTGCTCATTCTCTATCATCTATTGTGAACAGCTTATTTGCAATTTGGGGTACCGGGATACCCCAAATTGCAAATTGTCAGGTTTTCGCTAAACTGTTCACAATAGATGATAGAGAATGACCGAAGTAAGTACATTTTTCAAATAAAAATGCCAATAAAAGGTTAGAAGAGGCGCTACGTGCCAGCCTAGCAGTATTACGAACTGATGACACAAAATATCCTGATGGGGTACGATATACCCCAGTGCGTTAACTTTTGTCCACTTTATGTGCAAAGATTTCGTGTTATTAGGCCTACGCCTGTACGAGGTCTAATAAGACCTAAATCTAGATTTGTAAATTGCAAAAATATATATATATATATATATATATATATATATATATATATATATATATATATATATATATATATATATATACTACTTTCTACCACGGTGTGGTGTAAATGTATAAATATTTAATATAATAAAAATATTATATTAAATATCAACATTTTTGCAATTTACAGGGATGGGAATACAATTTTTTTAAATCGTGAAATATAAAAATATTTTTTGTTTGTAGCTTTTTTTCTCACACTGTACCAATAAATTCAGTATGAATTATAGTTACAATTAGTGTATTTATTGATATTATTGTTGGGTATAAGAAATGTTGTATTATATTTTAGAATTTTCATTCTATTATAAATATAAAATCGTGAAATATAAAAATATTTTTTGTTTGTAGCTTTTTTTCTCACACTGTACCAATAAATTCAGTATGAATTATAGTTACAATTAGTGTATTTATTGATATTATTGTTGGGTATAAGAAATGTTGTATTATATTTTAGAATTTTCATTCTATTATAAATATAAAATCAATTTAATTATTTAATAACGATAACCATTTCCAACAAATTATATTTCTAATTAATTGCAAAGTTTGTAATAATTAAATCATATTAAAATTAAATAATTTCGAACCAATTCATTAATATTACAATATATGTTATAAACATCCAACAATTAATAATTAATTAAAATATATATGTACTAGGGACGCCGCTCATGCTCACCACCGCCAACAGAGGCTGTGTTCCTTGCAAACAACGTTTAAAGAGAGTATATACAATTAATTATGAACCCCATTAACACCCGTTCTCACCATATGCAGTTAAATGATAATTAACTAGCGCGCGCTGGTTAAAACACATTGGCATACCTTTTTTAACCAGCCATTAGCACCGTCGATTAACGTTTAACAGAACATGGTAAGAGCGGGCCCTATGTATTATAGTATGGCGCTTGCGTAGAACTAACTGAATTAAAATGCTTATGCGATTACACTACAGCTGGATTTGGGTAATTGAAATATTTGGAATTTCGAAACAAAATCAATTATGCCTTCCGTATGTTAGTAACTTTCAGAGTAGAGTTAAGTTTACTATTAGTATAATTTCCTTGTTCTCAGATGGCGGACAACTTAGAATCGAAAAACGCCCATGGTGTTTATGAGGTATGGACCACTTTAAAATTAACCTTTTAAGTATTTTGAAGTAATCTGCTTATCTTCCCATTATAATTCTTTAAACCAGCATGATATTCTAAGCTAATATCCGTTTGCAACCCTCTATATTTTATTGATGTATCTTAATATTTCTGTATGGTGTTTTATATTATTTAGTACAGGCAAAATTATGGAGTTTTTAGCTAAGCTTATTTGGTGTGATTATTTAATTATTAACATGCAACACGAGGATATAATTAGAAATTTAGTTTTCCTGATTATATGTGTACATAAACAAGAACAACATATGATCCTGTGAGAATGAAAGTGGCGTAAGTTACATTTAATTGTTTTGAAAAGAAAAAGATTTTGCGTTTAGTATTTATGTAAATCGACGTGCGCAGTTACAGACTTGAAATCTAAAATTTATTCATAAATATAAATGTAACTACGTACGTCGATTAACATAAATACCAAACGCAAACTCTTCACCCTTTCAAGACAATTTAAATCTGACTTACGCCACTTTCATTCTCACATGCTCATTTATTGTCACGTATCAGGTATGTTATATACATTTAAGCCGCTTTCGTTTACCGTTCAGAAGTTGTTCCAGGCTGTTCTAAGCCAGCTATGACTAGCCCAGAAAAGCTCCCGAACATTAAACAAAAACGGTTATAGTGTCTTGTATTAGGTATGTCATATTATATATATATATATATATATATATATATATATATATATATATAAATACATTTAAAAAGAAGTTCTACGCTGCAACCTGTTTTGATTGTGAGAAAAATAATCACTGAAATTAAATTAGGTTTTACCTAATTTTATCTATGTTTTCAATATTGGAATCAGGTATGTCTCATAGAGTGTTAAAAAATAGCAGAGAAGTTCAATTTTAAAATCCGTTCCGAGTGTGAAAAAATTATGTCTGACTATTAAGATATTTTTTTAATTTTCTCCTTTCATCGGTGGCCACCCGTCTACGTAGGTGATAACTGGTTCATCAAGTATTATTAGTTTCTGAAATTAAAACTTTTAAAAATCAACTGCTACATTAAAATTGTGCAAGAAAAGGAACAATGATTATAATACAAAAAGAGATTACAAAAGAACAAAAATTAAATCCTAAAACAGTTGTAGTTTTAGGATTTAATCTTTTCTTCTTTTGTAATCTCTTTTTGTATTCATTGTTACTTTTCTTGCACAATTTTAATGTAGCGGTTGATTTTGTTAATAGTATTATGATTTATTTAGTAACTAAAACTCATTAACAACGATTTTTAATTTTAATTTTAATACGTACAAAGTTTAACATCAATTACATATAGTTTACATTAAATAAATACTATAAGTTAATTATAAATTATAATAACTGAATTTGGGATAATCGAATTAAAACTTAAGCAACTACAACGAAGCGGAACCTCCAGCGACAAATTTCCAAACAGAAATTAATACAATTAATAATATTAAGACGTGCAGACGCTTTCAAAGGATATTAATAAAGTTCCATCTAGTTTCTCAATTAAATAAATTAGCCACCAGCACACGTGTCAACTAACTCATCTCAATCACCGATATATCTGAAATCGATCCTATTAGCAGTAGTTGTGCCCGTAAGCAAGAAATGAAAGGCTTGATAATGACGACAAACTTGGTCGCACTCTACCACAAAAAGTTTCCACTAACCCAGATAAATACGGCCGCAATCGATTCTGGATGCGGAATAATTAAATGGTTGCGGTTAGTACACAATCATTTTCTTTTCCGGTCAGCATAATGGACGCATTACTATGTGTTTACGCATCTCTCTATAACTAGATTCTTGCAATTATAATGATAATGCACCTATGGACCGTCGATTTCGCTTGAATAATCAATGAGTTAATGGCTGTAGGATATCCACGATTGATTACACAGATTGCAATGGCATCGGTGATATGTCAAGTAATAATATTTAGTAATAATACTAATAAAAATGTAATCATTTAAAGCTCTTTAATCATCAATGTTCAAATAATTATTTGTTTCAAAAGCGTGCGGCAGCAAAAGCGTTCTATGTATTGCAATAAACGCGTTACTATTTATTTATTTGCCTTTTCAAACTTTTGTAGCGTGAAATATTTTAAATTGTAGTATCAAAAGTACCAAATTTGTGTAGCGCTAAACTGGTTCTGTTTATTGCAATAAGCACACTGTTTTGATTTGAAATTTATAACGAGGACTGTGTGTTTTGTTTGACACTCAATATCGATACCTATCGAGACCAATATTGATACCTAACGAGCAAACCACCCCAGAGCTAATTTCAATGACATATAAAATTGAACTATACATCTTCCTATGGCTTCTCCTCAAAGGATGTCCGCGGCTATAAGTTGAGAGCGAGTCTTATTAACGTAGGGCACATTCTTGATTTCGAACCATTGTCGAAGGTTCCAGGAAAACTTATTCTTACCAACTCCGCGTTTTTCCCTCTATGTTCCATTTCTTTATTAATTGCAGGAATTGGTATTTGTTATGTTACCCAGCATTTCTGCGTTTCACCATCGAGGAGTTCCCTATCCTTGTCAATTCTCTTAAGTCCTTCGTTGTCGAGGTAACATACAACGAAGAGAAATTAATACAATTAATCTGTACAGGGAATTGTAATCCGTACCGAAGGATGTTAAAATTCCCTGTACCCACATCTCAAAGGCGTCGAGTTTATTCATAGAAGATTTTTTATGTCCAGCCTTCGACTCCGTAGAATAAAACCGAGGAAACGTAATATTCAACAATTCTCCATCTGATTTAGTATTAGGTCCCTGTAACATAGTAAGGGCCGCAATTTTGAACATTTTACAGTAGGCCCACATTTCGAATGCTTCAATCTTTCTGCACGTGGTATCTGTTAGAGTCTAGGCCTCCGCACCATATAAAAGAATGCTGAATACATAACATAGAAGAAAACGGAGACGTATATCAAATTTTTAAGTCACAGCTAGTTCGAAGAGGACACAACCTTGTCGGACTCCCTGCAGAATCGATATGTTGTTCGTTATCTAGCCCTCCGCTCTAACGGCAGCTTTCTGGCTCCAATACAGGTTAGCTGTTAATCAGATATAATTGCCCTACAGTCCCATTATTTGCAGGGTGTTTACTACCCCTTGATGTTTAACGGTATCGGATGCTTTCTTTAGCGGCTGCTGTCGGGTTCCAATATGGGTTAGCTATACATCGGATATCACTGCCCTTCAGTTCCATAATTTGCAGAATGTTTACTAGCACTTGATGTTTAACGGTATCGAATGCCTTCTCGTAGATAGAACAAGTGAGGACGTCTAGATTTATATCTCGACATCTTTCAACCAGTACCTGGATACTAAATAATGTCTCCCGTGTGCCAAAACTATTCCTGAAGCCAAATTGTGATTTATTAATGTTCTCCTCGAATATGCGGTAAATTCTCCCATGAGCAATCTTTAAAGATGATTTAAGAAGATAGCTCATGAGACTAATTATTCTGTACTCGCTTCAATAATGTGCATTAGGTGTATTATGCAATATTACGAAGGTAGATTTCAGCCAGTCTTGTGGCATTTTTCCTCTTTTATAGATGGTGTTAAACAGGCCAACTAATACGGAAAGTGGTGTTTCGTATTCTAGTACTTTCAACACTTCCCCGTGTATTATATCAGGGCAAGGTGCTTTTCCATTTTTCTTTGCCACTTTTATTGCAGGCTTCAGATCTTGTTATATCTAGTCCATCATCATCATTGATGTTGTGGTTATGGTTTCTATTGTCATCGGGCTCATGATGCTGTGTTAAAGGCGTTTCTAACATCGAGTGTCATAAGCGCACAGAGTTACCGGGTACTCCTTGTGCCCTAGCGAGTTTTTTGTGCAGTAGCGATAATCTTGGCTAAATCTATTCCTCCGAAATCCATGCCGGTTCTCTTCATCCTCCCAAGCATCAGATACTTTAGCAGCTTTGCCATTCTGTCGACCATGCAGAGTTTTTTTGACTGGCTCAGAGTTTGTTAACACCCGCTGCCCATTTAATGGCTGCCCAGTACTAGGCGCTATTGTTTAAGTTTTTGACATATTGAAGATTTTTCTAGTAATAAATTATTAGATGGTTTCCCGTGTCTTCCTCGAATTGAGACCGTTAGTGCCATTCTGTCTGCGCTCTCAGATGTATGTTACATGAAGATCCGCCATTTTTCATCCGGCATTTGTAGCCGCCCAATCTAGGACATACGCTATAATTTATCAGTTAGTTCGGTGTTCTATATTCCTCCTCTCTGGCATATCTGCCGAGCGTTCATGTTCCACTCCCTGGCCATCGTGTTTCGTACATCTGCATTTCGGAGCTTGCCAGGTTCGACCAAAGTGTGACATTCCAAGTCGCCATTTTTCTCAATGTTTGTTATTTGTTGGCCACTTGCATTGTTTCCACACAGGGCCAGATTCCCACCACCCTGCAAATTTAACGACGACGGTTGCTAGCCGGTTCGCTTGGCACTTCTATTTCCCGTCATCCAAATGGTTTTACTTAAGAATAATAATAATATGTTTGTATTCCTCTTGCCTCCCTCATCGCAGTATAAAGCGATTTTTACTGCTATAGTAGCAGCCTTAAGTCCTTCTCACCTTATAAATGTTCGAGATTAAGTTACTGACCCTATTGCTTTCAGGGCTAACGATGTATAGACTAGATATGCTATATTCTGCATTAACAGGGCCAGGTCTTGTAGGATGTGGTTTCTCAACAAGCACGATTGCATATCTCCTTAGCTACATCCCTGGGTTTAGTGAGGGCAGTGCCAACTTCCTTTTGGAAGAATTGTCCTCTTTTTGGCTATAATATCCCTTCATTATTTAACCACCCCTAATATTTTTTTCCTGTAAGGGGGAATCTTCTAAAGATGTCCATGTTCTTATCGTTGCGCATGGGCAGTGTCGGATTTACCCTGCATTGTGGTGAAGCGCCTACCAACTAAATCTCCTAACGCCCCACGGGGGACTTGATCGTCTTCAAGGCGCTTAGTGTGCCCACCACTTGGCCTAGGGCTGGTATCTCGAATTATCAGGGTTGTTTGTCGCCTACCTATTGTTCTGGTTGTGGTTGCTGATATGTCATAGTTCCTTCCTTGACGTCTCGTCAATAGAACGCTGGATGGCGGGTAGCAGTTTGGGTCTCGTTCTGCCCCGGTTAGCTTTCACCTGTACGGCCATATTCTCGGTCATTGTACGTTGGGTTGTCCCTGCTCACCGTCTCTGCTCTTGTCCTTCGCCTCGCCCCGAGTCATCGGACATCGAAGGCCTCGGGCGGCGTGTCCTTCTGCCTTAAACACGGCAAAGGAAGCCGTCTGTCTCTTGTAGTGACTTGCCTGGTGTCCCTTACCACACCTCTGGATAGTTCTGGATAGTTGGCTGGAGGGTAGCATAGCTACACCTCAATCACTGGTTTCTTCGACCCTCCCCACTACATTCGTGAGCCCGATGACCATCCAGCCAACAGTAGCTGCAGCCCCGTGGCAGTTCCTCTCTGCGTGTTGCTCTGCACTGTACCATATCTACCCTCAGCCTTGCTGCGGTGAGGTCGTCATCACCTCTCTCGGTTGTTATCACATGTTTTTGGTAGCCTTCCGGGCCGGTGTAGGTCCCTCTACACTGTACTACTACTTAGCAACTGCCCTGATGGCTTAACTTCTATCTTTGTTGTCAGGAGGTCTAGGCCCCTTTATAGACGGTTACGCCGGGCCTCATTAACCTGGCCTCTGCTCCCAGTTTATTGATGGCTGCATAGTGTGTCGACTTTGGCGCCACTGCTCCTTACCTCAATCCGGAAGTGGCCATTGTTTGGCAAACCGGACGACATTACTGTCACCACTGTCTATGTCGCGGATCCTCCGGACCGAATTCGCGTATTACTAGCCCTCGGTCCGTTTGACCAGTATGGATTCTTCATTCCTGAACTTCGACTTTGTGTTAGTTGTGGCCGTTATCTGGGTATTTTCGGTGGTGTGGTTCTCCTCCGGGTTTCTGATCATTGCTTGGACAAGCGAGCTTGTTCAATGGTATTCTAAGATTGGAATTATGCCCAGGGTGGCAAGCCTTGGCGCCTCCATTAGCATCCTCCCTCTCCTTTTCCATCATATTGTTCTCACAAGTGATATCGCACACTATGTAATGTATGTACCGGTTTTTGCAGATGGGCCTTCCCGACTGTGCACCTCTGTGGTGTGGCATTTTGTGATCATTTCACCTCCTCCAGGTGTCTCGCGAGTTCAGCGACCACACGTCCGGTTCTTCTTTTCCGGTAACTGGTCACGCACCCACCGCAATTCCCTCGCCGACCGATGCTGAGGTCTCTCTCCTGTGCGCAGTAAACGATTCATTATTGTTATCCTTGTCAATTAATTCCTTTTATGGGCATATGCAGCAGCCGTCATCGTGGTTCTTTTATTCAGTGATGCCCTCCACTCTCCTTCTTTTTATACAAGTTTAGGATCTTGGTCACTTGTCTTAGTTCTCGGGTTTTCGTCTTCTAGTGGTCGCCTGCACCACCAGGAACCGTCTACGTGAAGCCACCGTCCCGGGCAGACCTGGTGAGCCTGCCGTCCTTCTCCACCCAATTATTTGGGTTTCCCCCTTCTCATTCCCATCCCTGCGCAACCACTCCTAAACTAATCCTCCTCCCCGACCTGTCCTTCTTTTAAAACAAGAATAGTTGGTAACCCTAACCTATGTAAAGGTACTACCTCTTCAATTTCCTTGACCCCATGAAACTATTATGGTTTATAAATATTTGATTAGCAGAATACTTGTCTTGTCAGACGATGTGGTCAGTGTGAATGAACACGTCCGCAAATATTCGTCTATTCTTTGATGTGTGCAGAACTTACCACCTACGAAGGAACGTCCACGAACGCGAACATTTGTGTATATTTATAAGACACCTTACACGATCAGTAATACTGTCAATATTTTAGAATACTGTCATATTATTGACCGTGTAAGCCTGGTGTAAGGTACCTCATACGAAAATTATACACACGACGGTGTGGCAAATCAACGAATGCACATCATCTTTAGGATTAACGCAATACCGCCTAATAGCCGAGCCAGCAATCAGAATATACCCGTTCACTGTTGTTCAAATGTTTTAACTGAAAATGTTATATATAATAATGTATTTTAACATTTAAAACAAGCCAAATTTAAACCAAACTCCACACAAAATTCCCCCTTTTCATAGAACGCATAAAAGAAAATCGTAATAAAAATATTCATACATAAATCTTTAATCGCTACTGTCCACAACTTAGAACTCGTTCTTTAATAAACTGTTTGAAATATGTCAAAATATTGTTTTTAATAATACACTGGCAGCGATTATTCGTAATATCAAGGCACATATATAGTACACAGGATATGACGCGGATGTAACTCTTATTAAAAAGCTATATCAATAATGAAATTGCGTATAATTTTAAACTCCCCGTGGTGTCATGTTCACTATTACTCTATAAATAGCAGCTATTACTTCCGTTGTGGGGCGTGCATATTTTCATGCGTAATTAAATAATTCCCTTTTATTATTTCTAATTTAAAAATTAGATCACAAGTACATTTAAAATGCGGCCCGTCCTGTAATTAATAGTAACAAACACATTTAGATTGTTGAAGCGGAATAATTCATACAGACAGTACTTTATCCCTGGCAAAGCAACGCTACAACAGAACAGTTATTATATTCAGCAATAATAATTGTCGTGGTGAATTCTTGCTAAAACTCCCTTCACCTAATTAAAAGTATTTATAACTTTGCTATGTAATGTAAAAGTTTCCGGAAAATCAACTCTACGACGCTGCAATTTCGTTTCGCGAAAATATTGTTTGGTTTAGTTTAAACGATACAGGACTGCGTTAAAATATTATGAAGATAAAACTTTTGATTAACGAATTTTCCTTTTATTTCTGTTCTGTTTACCCCGTTTACAATGTAGGTGAACGTAAAAAGTTCGTAAAAGTTTCGTAAAAAAGATAATTATCATAAGTTGAGCATATGAGAATATAACGCATCCATTCACAATGTAATTTTTATGTTTACATATAGTTTACGCATTGTCATAAATTGTATGTAATATTGAAAATATGTAATCAAATTTTACATATTAAAACAACTACCTCGCGGCAAGAACGGAGGGAAGAATCTAATTATCTTGTTTTGTAAATATACAAGTATGTTTTAATTTTAAATTTATTATAATTAGAATTATGTTATATGTGTTGACAAATAAAAATTTCAAATTTAAAAAAAGAATATATTTAAGCTTGCATCAGTTCGGTTGGCGATTGCTATTGTTATCATCAGGGAGTAACAAAAGCAATAAAGGTTGCAAGTAGTATTATCATGGCCCATTTTAATTTAATAAAATATGTAACAACTGCTTTATATTTTAATGTAGGTTTGATTTCTTCGGCATTTAATACAGCGTGTATAGTCGACAATATTTTTAAGGCATAATAACGATAATTGCGAAAATGGTCAAAATTACCATACAATTTATATTTACGACTATTTTATGATTTAAGTAGTCATTACAGTTATGTACTACTATGAACAGGACATTAATAACAACTTCTAGTGGAATCATTAAGTTAATTTCATGTAGTTTCATAAATACTATACATAAAAATTCTCTTTTACGTAGCTGTAATAAATAGATTGACCCCTATCAAATAATACCATTTGTATTTCATTTAGAATTCATTTTAATAATAAAATAGGTAGTAAGTATTTTATAATTCATACATCATTATAATAACATGCATAGTTTAAATTAGTTTAATTTTAGAGAGTTTAAACTATTAAAGCTTTAGATTCCAGCGGCATAGCATCGTACCAAGAAACTATAATTCCATCACCCACTCGCATGCTTTTGGAAAACCGTGAGATAACTGTTATGTGTTACTAGGAGGGATGCTGCATTATTTGGGACGCTTGTTTCCGCTTTCCAAGAAGGACGAGGGAATCCCGGGAATGCGGGTGCCAATTCGCTCTGCTTCACCGAGCCGATGGCACCTAGCATCATACCGCCCCCGATTCTCCCCTACTCCATAGTAAGTGGGCCGCCTCTGAAACACAGCCATAATTATGTATCATACACTCCATCTATTGTAATGTACACACAAGTGAGTCGTTACAATTTCACTAATACGAAAACTTAAACGAGTTTTCATATGTATTGTATTGACTATAAGCTCTGGCAAGTGTACAAAGTATCACTAAAGTTGTTCTTTCTTTCTTTCTTAATTGCTTAATACCCGTTATTATAGTGATAACTTGTATGTTTGTCTTGTGTATTTAGTCCTGTGTTGTCCATTTATTTTCGTTACTAAGATTTGTGAGTCCTTTTTTCGCTTTCCCCTGTTAGTGCTTAATAATTTTTAATCAAAATTCAAAATTGTATACATAAGTTCGATCAATAATTGTGTTATGGAGCTGGCAGCACTATGCATCCAATTATATTTTATATAATCCAATACAGCTTCCCTCTTAGATTCACAAGTGGTGGATTATGGATTTTTAAATTGGTTACCGTTGTATATGCTTTGTTACATTTTCTCTCTTATCTATATACTGTCTGCATTCACAGTGTCTAGTCTGCTTTGTGTAAACTATCCTTATTTTACTGCATACAGGTGAGTTTAGCTATTTTATCTCTCTCGCTCTCTCTATCTGCTCTTACTGCATTTAGTTTATAAACCTATTGTATTTTTTTACAGTTATTTATTTATATAAATCTATTTGTGCCGGAAAATTACGGGCATAAAATAGCTCGTGGAGTGCACGAAAGTCTATATATGCGTGTCTGAAAATCATGCCATTACTAATATCGCAGATCTCTATAAATTTACTTATTAGCTTGTCAAAATCGTTCCTTTCGAACATGCATTGCCTTCACGCATCAAATTAATGGTGAACCTAATTTGACTTATTTTTACTGCAGCTATTAACTTTTACGCTGTTCGTGACCTTCGCTGGAAATTTCACATGTGTAATTAAAGTGCTGTTTTAATGGAGTTTTCGCATACAATGTTAAAATGACATTAAAATTTTGCAAGGTAAAGGTCATGAATACTGCATACATAGTATATTACATATTAAATATTTCAATTAATCATTATGAATTTTAAAATAATAAAGAAAAAAAGGACAGTTCAAAGATTGGTATAGTTTCAAATTATATATTCAGATCTTAATATAAATTTATTTAGATTACATTTTTCCACTGACCAGTACGTCGGCTCGATGGGGCGATTAAAATCCACATGGACGACAAAGCATTTAATTTTGAAAAATTTATTATAAACCTTGGAAATCCATCGAAAAGGTGCCGAAATCGATAGGTTCTATGACAACAAAAACACTGATTTTGCATATAAAAGATTATAGATTTTCTACAATCAGATAAACTGAATCCGAAACTTAGAATAGTATTTTAACATTGTTGTACAAGCTTTTATCATAAATGAAGATCTGTAAAGAAATCAACGTTTCAAACCACAAAACATTATTCCAAAGTATTCAATACCATAATTAATTGCGAATTAATTTTATTCAGTAGGAATTTCAGACCGCTTTAGTAAAAGATCAGACCGGTCTGTATCCATGGCAACCAAATAAACAACTGTTTCTCCATGGTAATACTGTGTTACGTCAAATGTCACAAGTTGAAAATGAAATAAATGGGATTATAACCTATTTAACTATATAAACTCTACTCTTGATATTTGACGTAATGCAGTATTACACCAGCATTCATGGAAAAACAATTGTTTATTTGGTTGACATGGGTAACAAACCGGTCTGGGGTGCGATTCTCCGCAAAATATGGAACATTCACGATCTGGGTTTGTTCAATAATGGAATTTTGGTTTATTAGTGCTTGTTTAAGGCTAGTAAACAGAAATTCTATAATATTACGAGCTCATATCGAGAATTATCCGTATTTTGTCTAACGACTTTGACAGTTAAGAATCGCACTCCTGATCTTTTACCAGACCGGTCTGAACGTACTAGATTTTACAACCACTACCACGTCTAATAATTAAAAGCCATTGTTTGATGATGTACGTATGAATAAGTATTTATTGCATTTTAAGGAATACGAATTTTCCTCCTTGGGCACCATAAGGTCCAAAGTATTGATCTTTAAAAAAAAGAAAAGACCTTTATTTGGCATATCAGCCCAACCATTCCCCTTTACACATATTCCAGCCGAAAAAAAAACAATACTTTCACAGACATAAATAAAAAAGAAACCAAATAAATACAAATAACATAAAATACATCATTTTTCTAACCACTAAAATAAAGCCCCTCTGCCCTCGCCAATTTCCTTTCCCACGTCAGCCTCCTGCAGATTTTCACGCCTTTCCCATCCTTTCCAACCCACTCTGCTTTCACTCCCTCACATTCTCTGCTAAGGTACCACCACGTGTCACTCCCCTTCCTACACAGCGCACACGCGTTATACCCCAGCCCCATCCACACTTTTCTTCCTCGCTCTTCTGACCCACACCTCGCGCTTGCCATGTATATTTTGTCCTCTCTGCTCCACTCTCCCCTGGCTAAGTAGCTCGGGAGTTTCCCATGTACTTGCCACTCTACGTAGCCCGGGTTGTATCAGCTCTCAGCCATTTTCACTTGCCTTTCTTGCCACTCAATATCCCTCAATCTCTCCCTTAGCTCAGTTCCTAGGCTACCTCTTTCTCTCAGCTTTTCCTTTACCCACACCTCAGACATACCCACTCTTTCATACATCCTTTCTCTATCCTTCCTCCTACTCTCTGTTCTACTCTTACACCTCATCCATACCTCCCGTACCAGTCTATCCTCCCCCAAATCCTGCAATGTTTCCTCAAACTTCACAACCCTCACAGACGACTCCCACCACATACTCACACGACTTGTCTCCTGCAACAGCACTGCGCTCGGTGTCGACCTTTCGAGCCCTAGCAGATTCTTCAGGAACCAACCTTGCTCCCTTTCTATTACCTCCCATATTCACTCAATCCCCACACTTCCACTCCATATAACAATATAGCTTTTACACACGCATCCCAGATCTTGCACGCCATTACAAGGTTACCACCCCACAAACTCCCCCATTTTCTGCACGCAATTCCCTAAGCCATTCTGCTTTTCACCTGCATACACTCCACATGCATCCTAATCCCTCCTCCACAGTCAAACCAAAAGCCCAAATATTTAAAGCCTTTCCTTCCATTTCCACCTCAGAACATCGCCATCTCCCACTCTGCTAGCTCTATGTTCACTTTGCCCTGATTAACCCTTCCCTTTAAGATCTCTCACATCCGTTTCTCCACCACATACTCCCTCAACCTCTTTTCCACTTTCTGCAACTCCTCTATTTTTTTCCTCTCGCACGTACTCTCGAACTCCCTCTTCCCCTGATTAACCCTTTCGACTGTATATCTGCTGCCCCTCCAATTCGCCATTTCCCTCCGACACCTCGTCTTCTTCATCTTACACTCCTCGTTGAACCAACACTCCCTCTGGCCTCCACTCTTCTTCCTTACCACCAACGCAGCCGCCATCGCTCTCTCCAACTGGAGCATCGACTGTACCTCCTCCCACTTCACGCCCTTTAGGTTTTTCTCATACACCGCCATTTCTAGTTCGCTCCATCCAAACCCTTGCTGCCCCTTTTTCTTCTCCCTCTTCAAATCTTTTGTCGTTCTCAAGACCACCTCCACAGGCAATTGAATTGCTCTTTAATCAAGTCTTTCAGAAACAAATTCCTGTGAATCTCAAGCTACTAGATCTTAGCCCTTTGGTATCCTCTAGGTCGGAGTTCTAACGTTTGGCGGCTTGCCCATAGGCTTGTCAGGTTTGGGGATGAGGTCCAATTTAGCTCGTTTCCACCTAGCGGGGAAATCTCGTTGTCCAGTGCCTCATTCATGGCCTGGAGCGTAACTACGGGGAACTCCTCTGTAGTTATTCTAATAATTTCAGAGGGCACTCCATCGGGACCGGGGGCTCTATTGCAGCGTAACCGATAACTAGCAGCTGTGAGCTCTGCCTCAGAGTATACCTGGGGACCTCTTCGGCATGATTGAGCTCCCAGTGTACCATGCTGACACTATGATGTTAGCTTGGTAAGCTTCCATTTTCGACTGGGCAGGTCTAGACTTCAATCTTCTGAGGGGAATCTTGTATCCTTGTTCTCAAACATCCTCATCAATTGCATCAACGATTTCCTCCCATTTCTGCCTTTTATAGGCCCTAATTTCATCCCGTAAGTCTTTTTTGGCCTGCCTGTAGAATGAAATAGCCTCTTCTGTTTTTTCACGGCCTTGGGGACCACGCTGGTCTCGCATGCCCTTGTCAGGAACACAGCTAGAGAGTCCGGGTTAAGTACGGCTTCAACAATCATTCTTCGCTCCATAACTTTCATGAAATCCGCCCTCTTAAATTATGGTATGGTATGGTATGGTATGGCAGCTTCGTTGCTACACATTGGTGCCTTATGTCACGGTCGTAGTAGAAGCTTATACATAAATGGGTCCTCCTCCAGTACCTACCAGTTCTTGATGTTCTTTACGACTGCGGCCGACTCAAACATTAAGTCGAGAGTCATAATTACCTCTCCGGAAGGTCGACTTTCGCACAAGGTTGGAGATGGCTATCCTCCCATTTCTGTTTACCTGTAATATGAAATAGTCTGTTCCTCACCGCCTTTATCGAGTTATCAGCCTTCTCATGCAATGACTTTTCCCACGGTCCAATATTGCCTCGGTCCACTAGTCGACCCCAGGCCTTTTACCACAGCATTGGGGGGGCATGCTGGTCTCATATGCCCTTTTAAGTAATGCAGCTAAGGAGTCCGGGTTATGTATCCATCAATCATGCCTCGCTCTATAACTCCGGCCTCTTAAATTCGTGGAAGTCGCACCGGTATGCCAGCTGGGTTGGTAAATATTGATCCCTCCCTTATATCATGGTCGTAGCAATATATATAAATGGCCACGAAAGGTTTCCTCCTCCAGTACCTGCCAGTCCGTGATGTTCTTTACAGCTGCGCCCGACACAAACATTAGGTCCAGAGTGGCCTCATAATTACCTCTCCGAAAGGTCGGCTATCGCACCACATTCGCCGACACATGTTTTGAGGTAGATATCCTCCCATTTCTGTTTACCTGTAGTATGAAATAGCCTGTTTGTCACCGCCTTTATCGAGTTATCAGCCTTCTCATGCGCAGACTTTTTCCACGGTCCAATATTGCCTCGGTCTCCAGTGTCTACTAGTAGACCAACGAATTGGTCCCTTATGTCACGGTCGTAGTGCTATATATAAATGGCCACGAAAGGTTTCTTCCTCTAGTACCTGCCTGTGTTCTTTACGGCTGCGGCCGACACAAACATTAGGTCGAGAAAGCCTCATACCCTTTCCGCAAGATCGACCGTTCTACCTTATTGGTCGGACAAGGTTGGAGGTAGCTTTCCACTCCTCCAGCAGTGTTTTTCTCTGATTGGTGTTCGGAGAGCCCCACCCTGGGAACTTGGCGTTGAAATCTCCAGCCACCACACAATGCCTTTCTATTCTCCACTAGATCCTCCAACCCCGGATTATGAGAAGCATATACTGAGTATACATACAGTCCTGCAATGCAGAGGCATATCGCTACTAACATTGTCCTCTTGACCAGGATAGCCCAACGCGGTTAACAAGGATATATATATATATATATATATATATATATATATATATATATATATATATAAATATATAATGCCATCTTAATTTTATTCTACAAGGTTATGAAAGTGTTGCCAACTGGTGTGGGAAAACTGTTACCATCATCGTTGACGTGACTCCACTGAGAAAGGAAAAGAAATACGATAATATATAATTAAAATTATATACAGTGTATATATTTGCATTCTATACAATCGGTTGCATAGAACGCAAATATCACTAAAGCCTTGCTTTCCTAGGAGATATTAATTATATGAACTGTACCGTAAAAGCGGCCATTTGTAACGTTATTTGCACATCATAAAAAAAAACTTTTTATGTGTTTATAAAAGGTGCTTTCGTTTAATCGCCCTGTGGCGTGCTGTATCGCTCCAAGTGTTGCGGTCGTGTACAGGGTGTAAGGGACGAGATAGAATTGTGCGCATCGGGAGCTACAAATAGAACAAGAAACAATACGTCCGGAGCAGCAAATAGTGTTAAACGAAAACAGCTAATAATTCACTGTAGATGTAGGTGTACTTGAAAGGATTTCCTATGAAACCAGGGTTTAAGCGGTTGATGATTTTTTAAATACAACGATTGCCCATGTTAAAAATTAATTCGGGGATATATAGAGCCCCATGTTTTATGAAAAATGTCTAAATCTCCACACTTTTCATTAATTTCTGCTGCAAATATTCTGAATATAGCATGAATGAATATTTACGCGGAGATGTTCACATGTTTGGATTGATTTCATCTCAAAGGAGCCTTTCAGTTCTCTGTCACTTCTGTGATGGCCGTCATCCCTCACGGGATATAACATAAAAGGCATCATATATTGCGAATCTAAAGCCATTTTAATGATATACTACTTGAGTTCTTCCTTCTGAAAATTATACCTAATACACTACTATATTTAATATGTTATAACAAATACATAATATATATTTTTAGAAAAATGTATAGTTTTTATAAATTCGCTTGTATATAGAATTTATAAATATACTGAATAATTACAAAATAATCTATATAATGTACATTATGACTAAATGTATATATAAAATTGACATAAATATTTTGCTAAATAAATTTGTACGAATTATATTTGTGGGGAATTACTTAATAAATATCAATAAGGTGATTCATAATTAGAAGATAAACTCGAAATAACTTCATTTACGGACGCGTTTCATTTACAAGATGTTTCACAAAATTTCATTTCATTTTAATTTCCACAAAAATATAGCAGATAAACATAAACAGGTTATCGAAAATAACTTTTTATATTAAGTATATTGTATTTCGAAATTGGAAAATTAGCAACTGCCCCTATTACACCCCCTTGTTGGCGCCTATCAGTCAGAATCTATAACCATATTGCAAAATTTTATGAATCGGCTTTCGTTAAGTCAAAAATTAAAGTGTCTAGATTGCATACGTATCCGTGCACACACCGAATATTAGAAATAAATTTATATTTTTATTTTTATATATTATAATTTGATAGTAGCAGTTGAGAAACAAGCAAATTGATTAACATTTAAATTAAAAACATTGTCTTGTTTGTAACTACATCCGTGCACTCAACGTGTGTTCAAAATAAATGTATATCAAATTACAATTGTATATTAATGTAAATGTATATTAGTATCCTTAATAATACACTATTATTATCTCATACTCAATTTAAGTATAATATTAACCTCATCGTGTGTAAACATGTGAATAATATGAAGTATTTCAAACCCAGTTTCGAGCACTAATTGTTGAATATCTTAATTATTCCTAGCACAACAAGAGTCGGTAAACAAAACCTACGACATAAATAAATTTGTTTAGGTGAAAGTTCGATCGGCCAATGTAAATATTCTACAGATCCCAAGAGCATTTAGCTGACCATTCCCTTTGTCAGCTCAAATTTACATTTTATGTTCGTGTCTCTGTGTACTAGATTAAACACGTGCCTTTCTTACTATAAATTGAAAAATAAATTATATACGTTACACCAGCTACAGCATAATGCACATAATAATCACGATTTTAATATAACTAAAAGTGGAATTGTGCTGAAATAAAATAAGAAATAAGAAACAGGAAAATAATATTTATAAATATACAAAAATACGTAATAAAAACTAAATGGAAACTGCGTTTGTGAGCACAATTTCTCCAAAATGATCCTTATTTCTACTATTGTATTGTTAAGGCGTCTACTTTGTGATAATACATTTTAAAGGATAAATAAAACGATTTTTTACTTTGTTTTTTTATCACACTTCAGTTACACTTTGCCACTAGTCATCGGAGCAGCTTGAAAATGGCTAGAGCTTAGCCGAAACTAGTTGCAAAGTGTAACTAAAGTGTGATAAAAAATCGTTTTATTTATCCTTATTTCTACTGATTTCTCCTGTCTTTTTTCTTATATTATGTCATCATAAACCCACACATGTTTTGCAATATTTGTTTGCAACAAGTTTTTAGCAATAATTACACCAAATACACCAATAAAAATGCTTTTTAATTATTTTATATAAATCAATTGTAATTACAATTGTAGTGCTACAAAAGACACTGTTAAATACTTAATAATATTATTTAATTGTTTAGATTCACACGCCATCGACGACTCGTAGATCAAGACCTAGATTAAACTCTGCCATTTTCACTTCGTACAGTGGCCCCGGATTCGATTCGAAAGAGTTCCTGAGGAGGCACGGCTCACAATCGAAACTGTGCCGGAAAGCGCGCAGTGTCGATAATATATCTCTTGAAGATAACAAACATTTCGGGCTGCCAATGCTGTCAATTTCAGGTCCTAGTCCGCCCGAAGACGAGGAGGAAATCAAGGAGACGGATCAGTTCATCCAAAGTGATTCTTAGAATTCCCTAGAGAGAAAAAAAAAATAGCATGTGAATGTCCGTACTCGGTAGTCCACTTTTATAATGTCAATTGATACCTAAGTAATCGGTTATTATTTGGGATCAACAGCGTACGTCGGTAGTGATTAGGAGTGGTATTTTTGCACGAGATTTGGGGGCCACTAATAAACGTAATTTTAATTAGTGCTATCCGGTTTATTATTAATTTACGCGTGATGCGTGGAATGTGTAAAACTTTTTTTGTGCCAAGGCCTTTTATTATTACGAACTCTCAATTAAAATTATTTTACATTTGTCTGTATAAATATTAACATTTAAGCCTATGCGACTATACATGTATCAAAAAAAAGCTCTAAAATCTATACACTTAGAGTCATTCTTTCAAATTACATCCGTGATTAATGCTTGCTTCAAATAAACTTCGATAGAATATTTGTAGTAAGTATGCACACCACACCGGTCGTTTCTATTATTCCATGGCTGGTCGAAACAACTCCAAATACCTATTGCGCCGGTTTAATCGATAGTTATATAAATTATTTCCAGACCGATTAATCTTCGTTTCCTTTCTAATTCTAAAACATTGATCTGTTACTAATACTGGCGTTTACTGGGAGTGTAAATTAAAAATTCTTTAAAATATTCAATTGAAAATATCGACTGTGTAAGCATTTTAATGTTAATTTTTTTAATATGCTGTAAGAGTACTATTAACATAATTAAAATTTTAGCATAAAATTGCTTATTTACTTATAGTTGATAAAATGTAAAATAGCTTTAATAAGTATACAATATTAGTGTAATAGCATTGTAATATATACTAGAATAGATTAGGTTAGGTCCTTGTAATTTCCCAAAAACTTCAGTTTTAAATTTAGCACACAAAATTCTGACTATTTTCGTAATCGAATTGTTTTTATTAATACGAAACTTGTTTTATAATTAATGTAATCGAATACGGACAAATAATTATTCAACTTAGTCAATTAAAACTTTCTTGGGAAATTCCATGGTATGAATGAAGCCTATACATATATAATAATGGTCCAAAATCTAATTCTACACACCCTGTATATTGTATGAAACAATTAATAACTACTATGACGTATTATTATATATAACGAATTTAATTTCTTTGTGTTTAATCATATTGTATCACACTGCATGTAGTAAAAAATTATCTCACCTTGCTCAAATTCTTTAAAAGTAGACTTTGGCTATCAACTGTTCTATACAAAAAATAAATATCAATGCGCGAATCGAAGCAATTTTAGATTGGATAAACAAATGAACGGTAGAAAGTAGCGGCATACAAATTTCATCAACCATTGCTGTAAAACCATAACCGAGGGCATACATTTTAAGTTAGTTTGGTTTAAATTGTTAACAGAAATAAGAATGCACACCAACGTGGGTCCAATTAAATAAAAATTATACTTATATGACATATCCCGGAAAATTCGAAATTTCATATAGACAATAAAACCCATATCAGATGTTTTATTGTGAAATCGGATCCGCTATACGGGGATAGTAGCAAGTAACAAGTATTCCTTAAAAATTAACACGATATTAACGAAGGGTAACATATGCGAGCTTGTTTTAAATATTACTGTGATTCTAATAATGCCTTCTAACTCATACATGAAAATTCATTTTTTCTAGCCATATCCTTTTTATTGTATATTGCTGTATATAAAAATGTCACGTATTTCTTTGTGTATTGCAATAAATTATAATGACTGTATATAGTTTAATTGCCCGAACGATATTATTTTTATTACACTGTTATAATATGTTGTACTCTTTAATTTATTTAAGTTATTATGTATTAGTTGTTTATTTTTATTGCGTAATTTAGATATCTGTTGTAGTCCTTTTATAGGTGATAATGGCTCATAGTAGTTATATTACTACTTATATTGTAAAACAGAGCTTACTTGTAAAATTATATGGTTTGTAATTTTTTATACTAGAAATTTCGTACGAAAAGATTTTGAAAATGGAAAAGAAGGAAATTAATACCAGTGCAGAAGTTCAAAACGGAAAGTTAGCCTTTTTGTTTCAGTTAATACCTCAGTATAGTATGTATCAAAAAAATAACAGTAAACATGAACGTAATACAATTGTATGCCCTGACATGCGATGCTGATGTGCAGGTAGATAATTATGTGAAGAGATAGATCAGGTGCGAATGCCAACTAAAAGCAAACAGCTAACAATACTAATGGGAGACCTCAAAGCCAAGATCGGAAAAGGCAAATAATAACATATTGTTGACGAGTTGAAACTAGGAAAGCGAAACGATAAGGGAAATACTTTTGACCAATTATGCCTTGGAACTTCATCATAACAAAAGCTTTATATAAGCTACCAAAGTCAACTTTATACTTGGAAATCTACTGACTCACATAGCCAAATTGTGAAAACTAGAAAGATGGAAAGAATACATCTTAGAACTCTTCAATGACAACAAAAGTGAATATCATCAGTAACGTGGTGAGAGGACCACCAATAACAAAAGCTGAAGTCATTAAGACTAAAAATCAACAATAACAAAAACAGAAAGACCGTGGGTCCTCATGAAATAGCCACGGCGATACCAAACATGTCGAAATGTCAATTGTAAGGTTTATGCATGTCTAATAGACGTTGAGAAAGCATTTGATAAAGTGAGACACTACAAACTACTCGAAATTCTGAAAGCAACTGGAATGGGCGATGGACGTACGTATAATATAAATTTTATACTGGCACAAAGAGCTTCTTGCTTACCTTGCCGTCGACTGGCCCCTTAGCAGTGTGTGCTTGGGTGTGCCAGGGTACACCGTGGTAACCGTGGTGCTGGATAGTTCTGGATAGTTGGCTGGAGGGTAGCAAAGCTACAGACACTTAGGCCTCAAAATGGGACCATTGTGAAACCTCCCTTTAAGGCTGCTCACTCGTCCCACCAGTCAATTTTGCGTGCAAGCCGCAAAACCGTGGTGCTACTTTCTGGTCTTGGTCTGCGCTGCCATTCGTGTTTTCTTCTGTTTGCTTAATTGCCTGCTTCTCCTCGCCGCAGGTTGTGGTTGGGATCTTTTGTGATCTTTCATTGCATGACTAAACAAAAACTAATCGTGTCCTCTTGGATTGCGGTTGACGTCGTCCTTGAGTTTACGTCGCATGCCTCTGCGAATCGTGCCTCTGATTTCCACTTCTCCTCAGTTTGTAGCATCGCCCTGCCGATGACCTCTGTGGTTGCTCACGTGCATCCGGCCAGTGAGTGCAGGCTTCTAGGGTGTCCGCCAAGTCGTCGGGTCCCCGACGACAGTAGCAGCAGGTGTCATCTTCTACCTTTCCAATCCTCAGCAGGTATGTCTGGAAGGTATCATACCCGATCAGAAATTGGGTTGTCCAATGGTCCAGATTCCTGTGCTTCCTCTCCACCCATCGTTTGACGTCTGGGGTCCTGGTCCATGCTCCTCTCGTACTGATTGCCAACTCTCTTACTATTTGTCCATGGTGGCCTCTCTATTCACCTTACGCGCCTCCCTTTTCCCGGCACTCTGCTTGATGGCCTGGAAGGTTACAGCTCTTGCGAGCAACAGGTCCGCCAGTACCGTACCACTAGTAATGTCACCAATTCGGTGGGGATGAGGCGATACGTTCTAGTGATGCGTAACTTGTAGCTCTATACAGCTTCCTTTTGCAGAATTCAGCAGCTGAACCGAGTGGTTGGCGTCTGCCTCTAGCGTGATACCGTAGGCGTTTCCGAGTTGAGACCGTCGCTTTAAGAAGTTGTAGATGGGTTGCTCCCTGACCTTATGGTTGTGAGGAGGGCTACCTCGGCCTTTCTGGCCGTTCGTCCATGCTTATTACCGCCTCTTCCAAACTGTCTTTCAGTCTCGCCATATCTTTGCCGGGCCCCAGGTCTGCCATGTCATCTGCAAATGCAATGGTCTCCACTCCGCCTGGCATTGCCCGTCTTAGCGCCCCGTCATATGTAAGATTCCATAGCAGAGGCCCCAGGAGCGACCACTGTAGGACCCCTCCTGACGTCTCGAACTCAAGACCTCCCGTGATTTCCTGGTACTTAATCTGCCTATCGACAGATATACCCTGATGAGTCTTGTCGTCATCCGGCGCGGAATACCTAACACCCTCAGTACTTCGTTAATTACAACTGCAGGGGATGGAGTTGACATCAAGAGTAATCATCAGACAATGTCTTCTGCTCCTTAGTGGGCCGCTTTTGCACTCCATGACGGTGTTCGTTTATCGCCAATATTGAGCGCCCTTTTCGGAAGCTATATTGGGAGGGCGTGAGGCCTTCAGCCTCTTCCGCCATTGTCTCCAACTTGTTGACTATTGACCGCCCATTGTTTTCGCTAGGCCATCAAAGAGACACAAGTCACCTCAGTGTTTGGTTCTCCTTTTTCGGGATGAGGCTTTTTCCCACCAATTGGTGAACTTGCACTCATGCAGGCATTTGTTGGCAATTGACTTCATGTCTGATGCTATGTGCGTTACTATGATTTGATGATTTCCTTCTGGTCCGGAGCCTTCCTTTTAGGGGGCCCAGGATCGCCTCCTTGACCACGTCCTCCTCTCAGGGCGGCAGCTCTGTTCTCTGGCCGTCTGTTGTATCGGTGTCACGCTCCTCTTCTGCCTACGGTGCGATGGTAGGTGAAGGGGATTAGATTACCCCCTGCCACCGTGGCCTATGGTCCTGGTGTGCCTGCAGATCTTAAGTAAAGGAGATCCTACGGGTGACGAAAAGGACACACTAAGTTATATTATAAATTTGAAGACATTCATTACAAATAAATTAATAGCCAGTTTCTTTTATTTGGTATAAATCTTTTTATTTTATTTTAATTAAATTTTTTTTTAAATGAACAATCTTATATACATATGTATATGAGCAATATTCTAAATGTTTTCAGGAAAACATTTAAAAACATGAATTGGTCCATCTTGAAAATAACTTAAATTGTGTATATTTTCTAACTTTCCAGATTACTAATTGGCACTTGTTGTTAATTAGTAGTGAACTTGTTTGCTATAAGTCCCTATAATATATACCAACCAACTATAAACTTTAGGTCCATAGCTCTATATGACGGAAACCTATCGTATACGGTTGCGCGTGCTACATTACCACTATTGAGCATTTGGTTGCCTATAGTACATATAAGTTGGTCACTCTGATTAAGAAAACAGTTTTGAGCTTTAACTGACTAGTGTCCATTGTTATTATTATGATAGCAATTTCTAGCTAACCCCAAATTCGCGTAGTATATAATTAATTAGCGAGTGAATTTAGTGTGATATTAGCCCCAACACCATGAACAACTCGTGGAATTCCAGCACACAGTCGTCGCCTGGGTTTGTTTATTTCGCAAACAATGCGA
Organism: Lordithon lunulatus; assembly: GCA_963942505.1. Lineage (NCBI taxonomy): Eukaryota > Metazoa > Arthropoda > Insecta > Coleoptera > Staphylinidae > Lordithon > Lordithon lunulatus. Next base: position 46,149,547 of record OZ012671.1, read on the forward strand.
CGAGCCCACAGAAACCTGCTGAAACGTCCGACTTTATGGGTTTTATTGATACCGAGCCTTCGCCGAAAAAGTTTAGTCCACGCAATTATAGCAGTCCACAGCAGCAATGGGGCAGTCCTAGAAATTATAATGGGTATAGAGGGCGGAATAAAACTAACCGATATGCAGGCCATAACCTATCTTTCAGTCCTAACAACTCACACAATATGAGTTATAATCGGAATAATAATCATAGTTACAACAAATTTAATGTAAGTTGGTATAATTTAAGTGAATACTACTATTTTATAGTGTTTTAAGTTTATTTATTAATTAATATCTCGCATCTGCAACCAGCTTCTAATCATCTAATGTATTACAATATGTAACTCATATTATTGCCTGTAGTGTTTGCCTTATGGTTTTCTATGAACAGGATGCTAACCTTTAAGGAACACCTAAACATAACAGGAAAACTAAAGCAAAATAACATCCTCCAAAAGCTATATGGCACAAGAGAGGGTTTCTTGACACCTGTGTTAAATTCCACAACCATTGGACTCTCATATCTATATTCACCGGCAGAATATGTCACTCCAATCTGGCTACACAGCAATCACTCCAAGCTTGTTGATTTCCAACTAAATCAAGCAATGAGAATAATTATGTATACAATAAAACCAACCCCAACATACTGGCTATCCATCATAAGCAACATCCCAAACATAAACTTGTAAAGAGAACTAAGAGAATACAAAAAGACAATAACCACCTCATCCAACTTCACACCAACAACATAGAAATAGACTACACTAGACACCCTCCAATCCTAAAAGTGAACTCACTAATCCAGGAAGAATTCAACATAATCTATACCTCTTCTTTCCTCTAAAAATATGCCTTAGATATGCTAGACACCCTCCAATCCTAAAAGTGAACTCACTAATCCAGGAAGAACTCAACATCATCTATACCTCTTCTTTCCTCTAAAAATATGCCTTAGATATGCACATTATTAAGGCTCAAGTTATTCAGTAGTGCCTGCAGACCTAAAGTTAGCCATGTTTATGAATTTTCAATTCATTTTTACTCCATGCTGCTTGTTATCTTTTTCCATTACACATTTGAATATTTTATCTTGAATTAAACAGTAGTGTAAACTATCTAATATGCAACCTTGCCTCACTCATCTCTAGGTTATAGATTGCAATTTCTTTTGTTGTGTTGTCTCCCACTCTAACTATGGCTTTTTATCTACAGGACAAGTTAAGATTATTTCGTGTAACTATAATTTGTAGGACCTAAATACAACTAATTAGAACAAATCAATAATTGTAAAAACAGTATGTGTAATATATTTGTAAAACAGTGAACATTATAGTCCTGTTTACAACCTTTGGTTGGGTTGGTCCAAATTGTAGTGTATTATTTTTAGTTTTTAGTTTTAACTAGTAAATAAAATAAAGAATTGTGTAATAATATAATTAATTCAATTTCCTATTACATTTTTAGCAGAATAAAATGGAAAAAAGTTTCAACAAAAACAAATTCTTACATCCCTCATTTATGGAAGACCCATGGGCCATATTGGAGGCAAAACTAAAAGCAAAAACAAGTTCACAGATGGATGGAATTTGTAGCAATACAAATTTTCAGGACTTAAACCAAGCAGACAACTCATAGGATCTTCTGTATTATAAATACAACACAATTAAATTTATTTTATTTACAAATCTAACAAACTGCAGCAAACACAAATGTACAAATTTAACTTGTAAGTAATTCAAGGGAATCGTGAAATCTATTAATTAAGATAAATGTATGTACATATATGGAGAGTGAAAATATATTGCTTAGGTTAGAATTCAAATAAAAAATTTCAAGGGCATATTCATAGTTGCTTGTCCAACTTCTACTGTTTAGACACTTATTGCAGCAACAAATTTATTCAAAAGTTTAAAAAAACTATTGTTGTAATTTTCTATTAATAATATTGTATATTATTCCAACAAATATTGCGAAAAAAATAATTATAACAAATATATTTTCAAAATTTTAAACTAGGCTCAGTTGAATAAAGCAGTAAACTCACAAGTTAATTTCTAATCTGTGATTTAATTGCCACTTTTGACACAAATGTGACATTGCCATATATAAACAGAGGTACATGTACAGGCTATGAAATGGAAAGTGAACAAGAATTTATTCAATATCTAACAATATAATTATGGGTTGCAGTTTATACAATTGAGCCATTCTTTTCTACTATAAAATATCAGCACCACACAAATTTATGTTTATGAATTAATATTAAATCAGAGTTAAAAATATTTCCAAATATACATTCAATGTACATAAAAGAAAATAATATTAAATTTTCTTGATTAAAAAAAAAATTATAATTCTACATTTTTTTGTAGAAAAATTATAAATCTATAACATTTTCATAGAAATGTAATATATTGCTTTGGTTAGATTTAGTTACATTTTCATCGTTTTTTAAATATTTATTTTCACACAAAAATATTCATGTAATATTCTAGTAGTTTTCTATTAAAATGTGTGTATTCCTTTAATATTTATTTTCACAAAAAAAATTTCATGTAATTTTCTAGTAGTTTTCTATTAAAATGTGTGTATCTCATTCCAACACATATTACTGACAAATTAATTTAAGAAATTATTCAAAAGTTTTAAAAAACGTAATAGTGTCCTTTTTTCACTTCTTTACATAGCTAGAAGATATTTACTTGTTAATCAGAAGAGAGAAAAAGAGGGTTTTTATTGAGAACAATTACTTTGTTTGTTATTAAATTTATTGATTTTTAAACTGACATACACATACATCCACATAGACTGACAACTAATGCATATCTTTACACATTTGTAAAATTTTTAAATATGACTTTATTATAAAGTTGTATCTATTCCATCACTTGGTGGGAGAAAGGCTTATGACCAATAGCAAAAATAATGATTGTTTCTCTCTATAACACTTGAAGCTTTTGATGTGTGTGAAGACAGTGGAAGTAAACAGTTGCAACTATAAAAATTGCTCTAATTCTTTCTCAGGGAGATTTTAGAAGGTATATAATTGGATAATTATTAGTATATAAATTATAATTTTGAAAATTTATCTTTATTTATTAGATAAGTAAATATATTTATGTTAATTGAATGAATATTCAAATGATTTAACTGTTCAATTATATTGAATTAAAAAAGAAATTTCTCTATACAATATGTATTATTCTTAGATATTATCACAGATCTCACAGTAATTACAAGTACATTATATTATATAGCATTGTATATTTTATGTTACAGTTAGGAATTTTAAATGATTTATATTTTAAAGTAATGCCCATATTCATAAACGTCTGCTAAAAAATACTGCTCGTTAAATACAAATGATAGTAAAATTTTAACAGTAATCGGTAGATACTAATTTGTATGCGAGGATTAGTACTTTAACCGTCGATTAACGTTTATGAGAACGGGCATAAGGTATTTAAACGGCCCGTTTTTAAACCTTAACATCAGTTGTCAAAATGTAACTGTATTTTATATGTAACGAGCGTTATTTTTTGTTTATGAATTCCGGCATTACTATAGAATAACTTATATTCAAACGAATTGCGTGTTTAGATTGGTCATTTAATTTTAATTATATGTTACTGTAAGTTGTTATTAGAAATATTCTAACCTCAGACTAATAAATTGATATTCTTGTCTGAGTTAGTACTGTATCAGTTTAAAATAAATTACAAATCATAATTTATAAAAAAAAATTAATATCACGGTACATATCAGTTTTTCTTCTTATATTTCTGTTTATAATAATAAAAAAAACACAAAAGAGTGTTTTTTATTATTAAAATATAATTTGTTTGGTAAGTTGTGGACTGAAAAATAATAATTTGAGAAATGCAATAAATAGTGTGTCAGAAATGAATACTCCTATTTAATTTCAAGGGTATCAGCATTGTGAGTAGAAATGTTGCAAGAATAACGATACAAAAGATAGGAAGCAATGGAAGTACATTTCAAAATACAATAGATCAAAGACCGGAAATAATAATATAGGCCTGAAACTAGATAGTAGCAGGATATGAGAAGAAACTGAGAAATTCCTAACGGAAAATTCGATATAAATACGCTACTAAAAAAGGCGTATCAGCATAAAAATGGGGACGAATATGATAGTACACACTAAGTTGCGAACTGGCAAACAAAACATGAAATTATGATTAAATATCTGGTGTGAGCCCCACAAAACTTTTCGAATTACATGACCTATTTTTTTTAACATTTTCGATTTTTTTTTTTAACGTTTTTGAAGATTATTTTAGAAAACTCGAATTTTTAACATTTCGACTTTTGGACATTTTGACCTTATCTCACATTTTCCCAAATGTATTCACATTTTCCAGCATTTTCTTACATTTTGATACGTTTTCCCACATTTTCTAACACGTTCCCGTGTATTTCCATATTTTCATTACTGCATTTAACATTTAACCATTTTTCGCCACGCGATTTACGTATAGTCCATTAAATACCGATGACGTCACTTGTAGCAGCACCATCGTTCCTTTTGTGTTGCAATGGATAGGTTGAGAACCCTACCTGGGACGATCCTATGAAATTTGAATTTGAGCAAAAACGGTCCACTAACAGCTTGAAACTTGACGAAGACGATATCCTGTGCACAATTGTGCGTCAAGTTTCAAGCTGTTAGTGGACCGATTTTGATTAAATTTTTATAGGATCGTCCCAGATAGGCTTCGCAACATATCCATTTTCTCTAAATCTCCGCGCGATTTAGTCCATTAAACGCCGATGACGTCACTTGTTCCTGCGCGATCGTTCCTTTTTTGCTGCGACGGACAATGTAGACCCGCTACAATGCATGACTGTCAGGGGAGAAAGAGACAATACAACCACGGCGAGTCAAAGACAAGAAGGAGTAACTGACGTGAGACGGCGCTAGGGCGCTTAAGGCACAATTCACACATAACGGCGTCGGGCGCAGGCGCGACTTCGCACATGCGATTGTGATGTCCATATGCAGCGAAGGGGTGGATATTGTACCTTATGTTTACATAGAGGCGGCGTGGAAGAGTTATGCCTTTCGCCTACCGTGTCTTAGGCGAAGACACGTTGCCGGCGCGGAGAGAAACACGAGGCAAATGTCCGCGCCTCGTCACCTAAGTGGGCATTGCACCACATGTTTATATAGAGGGGGCTTGAACTGTCGTGCCTCTCGCAGCGCCGGTACCGCGTCCTTGCCTCTTTGCCTAAGACAAGGTAGGCGGAAGGCATAACTCTTCCACTCTACGTAAACATAAGGTGCAATGTCCACCCCTTCACTGCATATGGACATCACAATCGCCTGTGCAACGTCGCGCCTGCGCCCGACGCCGCTTATGTGTGAATTGGGCCTTATATGCCTAATCGCGTCAATCCCCGAAGGACGCACGATCGATAAGTAGCAGGGAAGATGGGGAAGAGTCGCCAAACGCAAAATGAACGACACGCATTATCCCGCAGATAGATACGCAGGTCCTGTCCGGACACAGCCTTTTCCAAACGTAGCTGCTCCGGATAGGAAAAGCAAGACGGCAAGATGCCGATTCTGATGTGGAACCGATGTCACCGGTGGACACGCAAACGAGCCATCCTATGGCTAGAACTGGGCCTAGGCCACCCCTAGAGAGATCGAAGCCCAGAAGTTAAAAGACAGAGCCAATAGGCAATGACTAGAATCTCCCAAACCGTTATAAGACAGAAATACCAGCACGACCTACAACCGTGACGTCATGTGACAAGAAGCAGATAATGTAGACACGCAAGGATGCAGGAATTAAACAGGACCTGCAGGAGAGATACATATAATACAACCAGCACGAAGAAGGACTAACTGACGTGAGACGTCACTAGGACGCTTAGCATGCCTAATGGTGGTCAAACCCCTAGAGGACAAGTAACTTTTGGTTTAGCCGGTAGGCGTCCCGGACAGGATACGGGGTGAATCCGACACTATCCAGGCCTACGACCTAGTGGTGGTAACGGGGCATGAGTCTCTTTCGAAGATTACACCTCACAGGACAATAAAAATAAGGTAGAACCACAAAGAAGCGGAGCTGGAAGAAATATATACAAAAATAACAACAAAGCAGGAAAGGCAACATACAATGTCAAATAGCTCTGAAACAAGATAAACAAAAATTAATAAAAACTGAAGGAAAAGAGAGAAGTCAGAAATAAAATGGAATGAAAATTAAGAATAGGCTCATGGAACATTATGAGCATAAAAGAAAACAAATAAGTAGTAGAAGAAATAATAAATCCAAAAATAGAAATAATCGGAATCACAAAAGCTCCGTCTGGGGAGCTGCTAGATGGACTAGTAGTGTACCTACCGGTCCCAAGCCTGGATAAAGGAGGGTTAGACGATGGGCCAACTACCCATCTCTATAAAAAGCAACCAGTTCAGAAACCTGAACAACAGCCTCGGAACACGGGACGGTTTTATCGGGGCGAAGAAATATGAATTACGATTTGTGAAGATGGAATATGAGGACCCTAAACAAACCAAGTACACTTGAAGAAATGTTCGTAAACAACGAAGCAAATATACACTCGTATTGACGTGGAGACATTGGATTAGGACCTGCCAAATAAAACTTCCCTTGTACTAAAGCCAAATTTGAATCACTGACATATTCCTCGCATTTGGTATAGGTTCTTCTATGAATGACTTTTAGAAATACCTTCAAAGCGTGGCTAATCAGACTTATAATTCTGTGATCGCCACACGTTTTAGTATTGGGCTTCTTGAGTAATGGGATATAGGTGGGCGTTAACCACTTGTTCAAAACGTTTACTAGCTATAAGCCTTCTTGTTCTTCCAGTATTTTAAGGCCTCGGCATGTAGGCGCTCTGCGCCTGCGGCCTTCCCGTCCTTTAGTTGATGGGGCATTACACTTCTAACCTGGCGATGGCTAATCGTTCATCCGTCTCAGTGTTAGACATTGAGTTCCGCTAGTCCTCGATACCTGCTTGGTGGAATTATTCCTAGGGTCTATTTTATTATTGAACATTCAAGCCGTTGAATTAACTATGCATGTTCTTACGAACCTTTAATACAGCGGTTTTCCATTGCCATCTGCATCACCGTGCTGTTGGCCGCCCTACTGCAGTTCATCTGCCGTTAGAGCCGGTCCTAGGTTCCAGGACAAGGAAGTGTCCTATTTGCAGCTGCCCATTATGGATCAGACGCTGCTTTTATGTTCACCATATCTGAAAAAACTTTATTATGATAATAAAGACGTTCTTTGGAAGGAAATATCTCTCGTAGGGATGTGGCCGCCACCACAATCCTCTTCCATTTCGTCCTGTCTTCTCGAGCTCGTTGCCAGTTGTTGATCCCCAGCTTTTTTAGGCTTGCCTCAACGCCATTCCTCCATCTTAACCTGGGGCGACCTGCTGGTTTCGTTTCTTTCATTCTTGCATGTAGTATTTGTTTGCGGTCCTACTGTTCTCCCTTCGCTGCACATGACCAAGCCATATTATTCTCATGGCTTTAATATGGTCCTACTGTTGTCTGTCCATTAATTAGGTTTTCTAACTCACAGTTTACTCTCACAATGTACCCATCCGCGGCTGTTGTAGGTCTCAGAACCCTTCTCTCTATTTGTAGCAATTTTTGTTCTTCGTTTTGTGTTAGTATCCATCACTCACGTCCGTACGCGATGACGGGTCTCTTTAACTCTTTATAAAGTTTCATTTCTGCCTGTAGCGGTATTATGCTTGACTTGAATAGTGATTTAAGATCCGCTATGGTTCTGTTTCCTTGACCAATCCTGTTTCGTGTTTCCGCCGTCATATCATTGCTTTGATTGATGTTAGACCCTAGATATTTGGAAGTGTTTACTTCTTCAATAATTCTCCCCTGTATGGTCATGGTTTCTTCCTTTCTTCTTCTTGATACAATACTGTTCTTTTTTTCTACGGTAAGTACAGCCCCGCCCCTAGGCTGTGTGCACTGCGGTCCTTCACGGACCTATTGTGCTTTATACAGCATCCATGATATGCTAGCCGGGTCAACTCTTTGTAGAAAAGTTTTCCGACTAACGAAACGTTGGTGGTTTGACCAACGTTTCGTACGCAATGGCTTCAGACTGTCGCCTTAGACCACTGCGCCACGGACCACCGCTTGCTTGCAATACTGTTGCTTTGGCCTCAATAACCTTTAGCCCTTTATTTTGTCTGTTTCCTCTTCGAATAACCCGAACATATTTTGCACCGCTGGCATGTTTCTTCCCAGTATAGCCATATAATTCGCATACAGCATTTGCTCTGATTTTCGTATCAGAGCAAAGGAAAGACATACTGAAAATGAATATAGTAAGAAAAGTACTAAGACCGACAATAATGTATAGCAGCGAAGCATGGAACTGAAAGACATAAAACAAAGATAAATACAATGGAAATGCGATTTTTAAGAAGAATAGAAAGAATGGATGAAATAAGAAATGAACGTACAAACCAAACTTGCAAACGAACACAGAAAATAGAAAATACAAACCCTCAATACAAACAACAAAAAATAAAATAAAAATAGAACCAATAAATCAGACAATTATAGAACGCTCGAAGGTGGTTTGGACACATATGCCGAATGCCAAAGGAAAGATTACCAAGAAAGTAAAGTAGTAGGAAAAAACTACATAGGAAGAACATGGACACAATAAGAGAAGAAACGGAAAGAAAAGACATACAATGGGAAGAGATAAAACCCTTACACCTATCGGCAAAAAGGGTTAAGTTTAATAAAAAATATAATTTCATAATTTATTTAGTAATATAATAAATTCTTGTTTTTAAGTGCATGTATAGAAGCGAAAAGTTCAAGATTGTTGCCGTGAGTCGATGGTGCCTCTTTCATTCAATATCTATTGGTGAAAAAATCGCTCTGATTATAATTTATATTATTATACTACTATCAGTATAATGTCTAAAGTTATATTATTGTGTTTATTCCGCGGCTGTTGTGTGCCATTGCAATAGAGTGCTGTATGTAAGTTTGTTCTTAACAGATAATGATGCTATTTAAAATATCTATGCCAATAACTAAATGATATTCTATCCATTCAAAACAACAAAATAATAAATCTATATCTATTTGCTGTTCACTAGCTAAATCCATTTTTAAGTTTTTACTTTTACTGCATTTTCTACTCATCATTCATAATCCCGTGTAGTTTTTAAAGTAATTTGTCCTCCGGTTTGTACTTGTACTTTGCAATTTCCCCTACAAATATTGCTAGAGATACAATCAAACCAAAAATAAGTATATAAAATGAAAACAAAAAATGTTGCATTTGTAACTGAACACTTTCCTCATCGAGTTGTTCAATAATATTATCCAATACAGAACTTCTCAAATAAAACCAGTTCTCGTTTTGTGTCATCTGGATGGCCTGTTTTAAATAAGGTACTAATGGAAAGAACGATGGTGGCTCAAACCCCTCAAAACCGGGAATGAAAGCTTCTTCAATTATATCAAAAACAATTTGACGGTAATTAGTTTTCAGTCGATAGCAAGCATACTCAGCAATTGTTCGCGGTAGGGCATATGCTACAGTTGTGTCTTCTTTAAAAATACGAGTCATAACTTCATCAAATGAAGAGTTTTTTGCTTGTCCTATAAAATGTTCATCTACCAAAGTATATAATTGAAATTGGATTAGTATTGTATAATTTGATTTTTTGAGAAGATTAATTGTATTAATTTTAGGATAACGTTCATCGCTTAACAATACTGGTAACATTGTAGAGCTGTAGATCCATAGAATCACCATAGCTAATAATATCCACGATAAAAGAAATACTTTTGTTAATAACCGGTACTCCGAAAAGCTAATTTTCGGGCTACTTAAAATTGATGTTAATGTAATAAAAATGAAAAACTTTTTCTCCAATCGGTATAAAAGAACATTAATAAATATAAATATTAGTGTTACAAGAATTAATGCGTTTTTATTAATTATATTGTATAGTTTTTCATATATTGTCAATCTGTCGGGTTTTTTTATCAATACAACAATATCATTGCGTGTAGTGGGTATATTGTTGACAGCACTACGTCCATCACTCGATACTCCCACTAGTTTGAAATAACTGTAGTATCTTAGTTTAGGGTTTATATAAGCCATCCGTTGCATTCTTAATGTTACATTTGAAAGACGTTGAAAATATTTAATTATTATGCTGTAATCGAAGGTTTGTTGTTTTATATTAAAAAGCGCAACCTCATACAAAGTTGATCGAATATTACTTGCAACAATTGTATCTTGTTCGTCGGTTAAAGTATTTTGCAGTCGATTGTATGTAAATATATTCGGTTGGCTGTTGATGAAAATTGCAATTTTAAAATCAAATGCTCTCACGATAAGCCCAGGCACATACATTAATAACTGTCGACTGACACTTATGTTTTGTAATACCATTATTTTAACTTTATATGTTAAATCTTCTACTGGGTTTATTCTATAAAACTTTTCTATACACGTGCCGGAACTTATAATGGTGTCTGATATAATGAGAAATATTCCATCTTTAAAGGAAGGCTTTTCCCGCATGGATGCACAATTAATTACACTAATTGGTGGCAGGGTTTCGATTACATCTTTGAGGTATATATTAAATTTACTTGTACTGGGAAGTGCGATAATAAAAAACACTTTATCATTTTCGGAGGGCGTCGTATTGAACACTGGTAATAATTGATGAACTTCGCTGCTTAGATCTTCATTAGGAGGTAGTATTTTAGTATTGGATACGCTGAATAATATTGGCAGCAATACGAACAATTTTGTAAATTTGGACATACTTGTAAGACTTTTGGCTATCGTCTGCCAGGAATTTCTTTGTATATTGAGGACTTAATAGGAAAAAAACCTTTTAAAATTACATAACTTCTTAAAAGGTTTTTGTTTATTGTATATCACATTTTATATTTGCTCATTGCGTCAGGAACATATGTAATAATAGTTATGATCATAGCTTATGTATTTTGAATTATTTATTAAAATCAATTGCGCCTTTAGCAAGATCCGTTAATACTAGTAATATTTAGTGACATCCCTTATTATTATTGACTGGAATGATATAGTTCCCTCTTCCATTCGTAGTTTCCGATATATATATATATATATATATATATATATATATATATATATATATATATATTTAATAATCGTATTGTTCTTACGAAATCCCGCCTGATCCTCAGATTGACTTTCGCATTTTGCCATGTAATTATATTTTTCTCTCAAACAGGCATTTGTTCAATAACACTTCGAATAAGGTTCCACCTCCCAGTAGTACCTCGGTTGTGATTTGGTCTTCGCCTGGTGTCCGTATGTTTTTCACTTATTGCATTATTAGGCTTGTTGCTCTAACTCGTTATTTTTATTAATTTTCTCTGATAATTTGGACCGTTCCGCCACTGACCAGCGAACTAACAAACCGTTCACCCAGCAACCAATTCAACTGCACATGATTTGAGTCCATCCTGTTGCCCATAGAGGCCGCACCGCCGTCCCAAAACCAGTCCCAACTCCCGCCGCCGGCGGTTCCATTGTATTCATGAATCATGCGCAGAGTGGGGGCCATCAAACAATTTCAAAGAAACCGAAACAGTTTGCAAGTTTTCCGTGTCGCGGAGCGTGTCCATCGCGCGTGCATGTAAACATACCTGTTGCATGTTCAAAACCGAAGTGATGTGATCGCACGATGTTAGCAGAACCTGTGCGTTTATCGAATCGAGTTACTGTAATTAGATGTACGTAGTGAATTGTGTCTCCAAAATGGGATTATCGTTATCAAAGGAAGAACCACCGCAACTGCTGCAGCCGCCGCAGCAACAACAACAGCACAGCATACATGACCGGTCAGAAAGTGTTCTTAGTAAACACCATGCGAGACAGGCCAGCATTAGGGTTAAATCAAAACAGCCCATGCCGGACCCCGGCGAGCTGGAGAGGCGATTCACAAAGGTTTTGGTGAGTGCAGTTTTGTTATTTATCATGCGCGATTATGCCACACAAATAAATGAAAACTCGCTGGCATTGACGATAATGGAAGTGATTCATAAAATCACTCGGAAATTGTGCAAAGTTTTATTTATTTATAGCGCACTCGTAATTTGTTTTTTTACTGACAAACATTATCGTATTAAAATGTGCGTTAAAGTATATGTAAGGTCATTGTACAGCAACAGATGTTCGTCGTTCTTCCAGACGTTCTATGAAATGCACCCTAGGAGGGTATGAGCGATCGTATTTTGGAGGGAGTTTTGTTTGCACATAATTCACCGCAAATGCTCTTTTCATTTAAAGGTCTTTTGAATAATAATACAAAAAGATGTAAATTACGATGACACCTGCTTTTATTGCCACCCAATAATAACTTTTAAACCACTTAACTATGCCTAAACATTACATTTAACATCAGTTGTGAAAATATATTGTTGATGATTACGATATCTATATTAATAGTTATTAAAAACTACACACTTTTAATTAACTATTTGTTAATTATTATACAAATTCGTATGTATCTACAAGGGTTACTTGAATAAATACATAATTGAAATAAAATATCATTTAGTTAGTGGTGTATGCTTATCATAGTAGTATTTTTTATAATTTGTGTATCTGGCTATCCACCTTCGGGTACTTCTGTGTGTTTGTGTATGTCTTAGGACTTGCTACTACAGACAATCATTCACGAGTTTTCTAAAGTGTTGCTTATCATATTAAATCCAATAACTCGATATTTTTTACAAAAAAAAACAATAAATTGAACGTTAATTTTGTAATAATTAAACCATTTTTACACTTTACAATTACAATTACAATTGCTGTAAAAAAAAATCAGATACATTCTTAATTTTAACTAAATTTCTATGTTATAGTTTTTTTTCTTCATACAAACATTTTTCATATTTTTTACTAGGCTATTGTTATTTGATTTTGATTTTTAGCATCCTCTTAAAGGAGTTAAATTGTTATTTATATATTATTTTTTTATACTTTGAATGAACTATTTATTATTATTTATTGTTGTGTAATTAGGATTAGTCGCAGTGGCAGAAAGGCATTTAGCCGATAGCCTTAATAAAGATTGATTATCTCTCTTTGTAGGATTAGTTGTGTTATTATTATTAATAAATTATATTTATATATTGCGTTTACGGGCAGTCTGTACGATGTATTGTTGAAAGACAGCAAATTCGGAGATGATTTACACACTTATGGGCCATTCATAATTAGCGCGCTAGTGGTAGGGTTGCGGTAAGCAATATTTTGCATGGCTATAAAAATTCAGACGTTCAGAATTTGGCAGTAATACTATGCAATAATTATGGTAGAGATCATTACCCATGTTCTGTCATAGTTTTACTGCGCTGCTGTAAACGCCCGCATTTTTATACATGTGTGTAATTTTGCTTACAGCTACGTTACCCCTACCACGGTTATTATGAATCGTCCTTTACAATTACACACACACATACACTAACACTCAACAGAAGGACCCGAATATTGAGAATCAGTTACAAAATAATACAGTAACTACTCAAACATTGCGTGTTCAAAAATTAAAAATCGGAAATTTCCTGTGAATAAACATAACACAGATTTTCCAACAAAACCACTAATTGTTTATGCTGAAATAATACAATGAATAAAATAAGGAATTAAGTTTAGGGGTACATTTTCCATTAAACTAAATATGTAAGAAGAAATACATGCATTATATTTTGTTATTACAAATCGTCCAATATATTCCTTATTTGTATTAATATTTCCTGTCGTATTTCTTATTTTATTTCATATCAGCATAAACCCACTTTCAAAGATAATCAGCTTACATAAATTTAGTTGTAAAATATACAGTAGTTTTTCCGCAAACGTTTCTACTAATATACCATAGACAGACTTATAGAGAATTATAACCACATTATTCAGTAATTGTGAAAAATATATGAAAAATGATATGTTAGAACTGGCTACTGTTAGATACAAACTAATTTTACGTGAATTGAAATGGAAGAAGAAATTATACTAGATATCAACAACTAGATATCTTCCCATTAATGGAAATAATGTCCATCTAAAATAATGTGAAAGGGCCGTGAGAATCATTTTGTTAACTAAAACTAAAATTGTAGCTGCAGTCACTGACAGTTGGATCGTCATACATTTCTGAATAAGGTTTTTGAGGATTTACAGATATGAGATCTAAAAAGAAGAACAAAATAAAATAAATGAACTTGAAAACAAAGCAACTAAACTTATTAAAAAGTAAATAGGCAAGTAATATTGCAAAATGTTATAGTTTCAAGTATATTAGAGTGTCTATTGCATTTTTCAAATGAGATTAGTATTTAATGTACCATAATTTCAATTGGAGATCTTCTAATACTAGTAAATATATAGAGGGCATATAGAATATATTTAGAATAGGGGACACAAAACTTAAATTTAATGCAACAACAATTGAACTCATGGTGAATTTTATAACTATATACCATTACAGTTTTCAAATGAAATTGGTATTTATTGAACTATAATTTCAATTGGTGTGCTTGTAATACTACTAAATATATAGAGGGAATATAGAATATATTTAGAATAGTGGACACAGAACTTAAATTAAATGCTACACCAATTGAACTCATGGTGAATTTTATAAATATATCTCGTTAATTTTTTTAAATGAGATTAGTATTTAATGGACCATAATTTCAATTGGGGTGCTGTAATACTACTAAATATACAGAGGAAATATATAATACATTTAGAATAAATAACACAGAACTTAAATTAAATGCTACCACAATTGAACTCATAGTGAATTTTATAAATATATCTCGTTAATTTTTTGTAATGAGATTAGTATTTAATTGACCATAATTTCAATTGGAGAGCTTGTAATTCTACTAAATATATAGAGGGCATATAGAATATATTTAGAATAGGGGACACAGAATTTAAATTTAATGCAACAACAATTGAACTCATGGTGAATTTTATAACCATATCTCATTACGTTTTATAAATTTTTACAAATTTTTAAAACAATACAATAACTAACTAATTGAATTTTTGGCGATTTTTGAATTAAAATCGAAAATTGTTATAATTTAAATTTTATTATATAATATAATTTATTTTTTAAATTTAGGTCGTTTAGGGCATTTCAAGCACAATAACTCTAGTTTTAATGCATCTAAAACGACCAAATGTATACAATATAACATATCTATTTCGAAGAGAATTTTGATTTTTTTCCCCCCAAACTCGCCTTTTCAGGTAACTTGATCTATACATACGTACTTTTCTGCATGTTTCTATAATTCCATCAATGGAAGCAACTAATTAGGTTTTATTATAATTAAAATTCATCCCATTCTTAAAGCACATAGATGACGCCGAATAGTTATTATTTCAAAATGAGACGGTGGGCCGAAACTCTCACTTTATAATAATAATAAGTATTTGGAGTAGAGTTTGACGTATATTATTGTAGGTTTTTGTGAATCTCACACAAAACCAAGTGACGCTAATCAATTTCTGCGGTTTGATATTCGCAGAAATTGGTTGAGGAAGTACGTCTGGCTAAAACTTACTGGTGAGTCATTTGACGCTGTAGTAGTAGTGTAATCATTGTATTATTTTCAGTTACTGTTCTAACTAAAATATCTATTTAGAGGGTGAGCCAAGATGCTAGTATTTCCTACGTCATAGGTCAGAAATCTAATTAATTAATTTGAAATTTGAACTATTGTAAACTTTAACCATTCCATACTTATGATAATAAAAACTATGAAGAAATATTTAAAGAATTACGATGTTTATTCCTGGTATTTTCCCATTCATTATTTGAATAATATAACCGTATGCTAATTTCTACAGGTGACCTACTTATGTCCAGATGTACATAAGTACATAGTACATATATAATTTGAATTGATTTTGTATTTCTATATTTTATGCATGAATGAAAATTAATACTAAGAATGTATCGATCTGTACTAGCAACTATGCGAAATTGCTCTTTATGAGACTTTATTATTATACCAACGTACCATAGTTTCGAATTAACAATCACACCAAATATAATAACACTAATCGGATCAACTATAAAGTATGAAAACATGTACATAAGAATAGTTGTATTGAAACTACAGCTTTGTCACTCATTGAATTTACTGAATATTCTGATCAACGGTACTATAGCCAACCGTTTTATAAAATCAATAGTTTTTTACAATTTTTTTTTAATTAGTTAACAATGATGACGAAACCCATTAGACATGGAGTCATAGTAGGTGCAATTAGGTTTGATCATATTTATTTTTCGGCCTATTGTTTTGTTTTTAGCAAACGAGTTTTAGAATTACTGCTAGTATGGTATATTTTCTTTTATTCGCCATCTCATTTTGGCTATTCCTACCCCCCTTTGACCGTCAACGAGTGGTTCGATCCCGGTGAAAATACCTAGATTAAAAATATATTCTTCCGGCACGACAAGTAATAATACCTATATTGATATAAACAAGATATTTCTTCCGACGAAGACGAATTATATACATCTTTTCTCGGAAGAAATATCTTTACCAATATGATATATAGGTATTATTACTTGTGCGAGATGAATATATTTTTAATCGTAGGTATTTTCACCAGGACCTAACCGCTCGTTGACGGTCAACGAGAGCCGGAATAGCAAACATTTGGCAGTCGTTCGAATTTCCTTGGAAACAATTGTACAGCCATATGATCAGACATCAATAAGCAATGGCAAATCCATGGGTTATGTATTTGGGAGCGATTCCTACCACCGTTTCGAAACGTGTCGTTCGATAGTGCCCATTATTACCATTTATGTTGACAAATTGAAAACTTGGCTTTATGTTTATAGTAAAATCTTTGTATAATAGACAATCAATATTTATTTGATGTTTTATAAAACAAACCTTGCTGCGATTTCTGTAAACGCGTGTTCCAAACGTGCACAAAATACGAATAATTCACGATTTGAGTTCGTAAAATGTTGGTTTTAGTTATTAAAAAAACATTAGTAAACCGAAATTCCATCCTTTTACCAACATGAGATGTTGTAGTTTCGGAGGCGGTCCGTGGCGCAGTGGTCTAAGGCGACGGTCTGAAGCCATTGCGTGCGGAACGTTGGTGGTTCGAATCCAGCTAGTCGGGAAACTTTTCTACAAAGAGTTGACCCGGCTAGCATATCATGTATTATGAGGCACAATGGGTCCGTGAAGGGCCGCAGTGCACACAGCCTAGGGGCGGGAGCTGTACTCACCGTAGAAAAAAAACGTGTATTACTTATTTCACCGTTTAGGGATATGCCATATTCCAGGCCTCTGAATATTTGTTCTGAATAGTAATGGAGATAGTATACAGCCTAGTCTTACTCCTCGTAGAATCTTTACGTTTCCTGTGTTCTTTCCTTCTACTCGCACTGCGGGAGTTAGTCTCCAGTATAGGTTCTATTAACATGAAACTATACTGGAGACTAACTGCTGCAGTGCGAGTAGAAGGTCTTTTCCATCTATTTCAGCTTTCCTCATAATCTTTATCATCTTCTGATATTGTACTCTGTCGACGGCCTTCTGGCAGTTCATGAAGCACACAAAGATGTCACTGTTCACATCTCTACAACGTTGAAAAGCACGTGAATGCTTGCCGTGTATCAACAGCATTTCGGAATCTAATACTTGTTATTCGCAGAATCTATTTATTCTCCAATTTATCTATAAAAATAGTTTAAGCAAGTGGCTAATAAGACTTACTTATTTCACATTTTTGGTACCAGGGTTGTTTGGGAAAGTGATTAACTCAGACTTTAGCCTGGTATACTGCCAGAATTATATACAGAGTGCTGCACGGGAACCAAGTGGTTTTGGGATGGATATTATTATTTCGTTATAGAAAGAAGGAGCGTGCGCTAGGTGGTTTTGCATTCCTTGGCTCATAGTATTTCACTGGTGAGGCATGGGAACTAAGTGGTTTTGGAATAATGATACAAATTTTAGATTTTACTGTAGACGAAATTTATTGGTACAAAAATACATAGATTTTCATTATTATTCATTCACACTCTGGTAAAATTAAATCTGGCATATGATTTAGATTTTACTGTAGACGAAATTTATTGGTAAAGTACATAGAATTTCATTATTATTCATTCACACTCGGAAAATTAAATCTGGCATATTTTCGTTTATACATTGTTGAAGGCGTTGAAGAAAATTTGTCTCCACACTTTCCATCAGGCTTTAGGCACTATATTACCTCTCTATTGAGAGATTTTAACTCGATCCATGTAAGGGGCTTGTCTTTGTAAACATGTTCTTTCAGGTACCCCCATAGAAAAGTCACATGTGGACAAGTCAGGGCTCCGAGGGGGCCTAACATATCACAAAATCTCGAAATGAGATGATTAGGAAACAAGGGTCGAAGACAAGCCATTGTTGATCTGGCGGTGTGTGCAATGACTCTTGGTCTTCATGAAACCACAAATGCTGGTGATCAATATTCGTCGTTTTGGTAACTCATAGATGAAAAATGTGTTCACAATGTCAACGCAACGCTCACTTGTTACAGTAACGGTAACCCCATTTTGTTCGAAAAAAAAATGGGGACCAATGATGCCGAATTTTCCTATCGTGCAGCAAAATGTAACATTAGAGCTATCAGCGTTTCTCGTGGAGGAGTCGGGGATATTTTGTAGCCCAATACCGACAATTTTGTTTATTGACAACCTCATTAAGATGGAATTGGGCCTCATCATTCATTGCCACCATAATGTGAAATGATATGAGCCAAGGAATGAAACGCCTCCTAGCGCAGGCCCTTCCTTTCTACAGCGAGAGAGTAATATCGCTCCCAAAACCACTTGGTTCCCGTTCCCAACCCTGTATATGGTTAAAAACTAGTTAGCCACTTCATACTCTCATCATCGAGAAGTTTTAAAAATTGGGACTTGGTCTCCTCAGGTTTTGTTTTTCCTTCCTTTATTGCCTATATTGATGTTATAGATGTTCTTCTACTAAGATTTTTGGACCTTCTTCATTGTACAAGGAAGGTAGCTCTAGTCTATTATCATGAAACAGTTTTTCGGTATACTTTTTCCAGGTGTCTTTGAATCCTCTTGTGTCAATAATTATTGTTCCATCGTTATCTATTAAATTTGATGCCGTTCTTCATTTGTTTTTACCTGTCGCAGCTATTTTTCGGTGTGCGTTAAAACTAAGTTTTCAATATCAGTTGTTGTTTTTCTTTGGTTTTTTCTAATTTTTGTTTTGATCGGTTTTTTTTTCGTGAGATTGACTATATCATGATATTGTCATTTTTTAATATTCTTCTCTCCTTCATTAGTTCCAAAATTATAGCATAGTGATGTCGCAGTAGTTCGCTCCCGTCCATCGCATTTCGCTGACTCCCATTATGTTGATACTCATTAAGGAACCTTACACGGTCAATAATACTGTCAATACTAGTATTGTCAATATTTGCTTCAATCCTTCTTTTATATTTATCAAGTATTAAATTATCCGGATAAAGATCAGTATTATTTTCATTACAATATTAATATACATTACACGATGAGTAATACTGGCAATATTTTAGAATAATGAACATTTTAAACATATTATAGTACAGTAATACTGTCATTATTCTAAAATATTGACAGTAATATTGATCGTGTAAGGTGCCTTATTCTTTTCATTTCCTGGATGTCGTTATAAAGTATCCAAGGATGTGCGACCATTGTTGCATTCCATGTGCATATTTTTATATCTACACTCGCTACCATTTTCTTCTTTACAATAATTAAAATATCCGCTCTCTGCAGTGTTTAAAAATGTTTTCTTCTCGTGAAAATGCCTATGTTGACAGTAATTTATTCTTCATGTAAAATATAATCTGTTAAGCTGTTTTCGTTTATCACTGTGTGCTTTTCCGGACTTTTGTCTCTTGTTCTATTTATCGCTCCCGATGCGCACAATTCCACCTTGTCCCTTCAACCGGCAAACAACCGCAAAACATGAAGCGATATAGCACGCCACGGGGCTACTAGTAATGTTATACGAAAGCATGTGATTATACAGCGCTTCCTAAAAGTTCCGGAACGGAGCTATACGTTTTGAACGAGTGAAGAAAAAAAAATGAAATTTGGGGATCACAAGAGTCATATAAACTACATTCTTAGATTAATGTGTGGAGATAAACGATCTGATTTCGATCAAGAATTTGTCGGCATTTTATCTGAAGATTGTAGGATTAATGAATCACAAATATTATATCCGAGTGCTCTTTATTTGAGAGGTAATATCAATAAATATGTATTGCATACAAATCGAAGCAAACACTGCGTTTATTTTACGCAACTTGCAGACATCGTCGCGACGGAGTCAATAAAAGAATCCCTGATAGTATTCTAATAACAACATGATTAATATAATATTCATTCATATTTTTGTTTAGCAAACTGATTTATCTATACGCAACGTCATTATGTTTAATCACGATAAGTTCACTATTGCATTTAATTCACTTGTGATAGCGGTTTCTTTGTAATTAAATTGTTCGTGGAATTGATTGTAGCAAGTATTATTAATGTATCTCTTTGCATCAGGGTCGGACTGTAGCAATTATATCGTAGACCAAGGGTTCTCAAATTATTGAAATGTTGCACTACGTAAAACTGCTAAAAATTCTGTACACCCATGATAATATTTTGCAATTCGGGCTAGTCAAAGAATGGCCATATTCTTAGACTAGCCGGAATTACAAAATATTATCATGGGGCTACAGAATTTTTAGCATTTACGTAGTGCAACATTTCAATAATATGAGAACCCCTGGTTCATAGAAAAAATATAATAAAATAATTAATCTTAAGGCGAACCATAGTTTTATTATTATTTGTAATATGTAATCTATTAGCTTAGAAGTATTCACTTTTAGTATTAAGGCGAATCTCGGAAGATGAAATACGGTTCAATGTTGACCTAATCGCGCGGTCTTTTCTAGTCAACATTTTATAATTTTTTTTGAAACTATGTTTGTATATTTCTCCAGTCTAAGGATGATTTGATACTTTGTTAGGACGAAAAAGTTCATTTTTTGTCTCGAAATATGCAAAAGTAGTCAATATTTGCATCAGAAAAGTATATATTTACTCCGAGTTGTAATCAAAATTCAACAGAAATTCCTCTAAGAGATTGCAGTTTCATATTTCAAGTTTTGATAAATACAATCTGATAATGCTTAAGTACAGTAGTATAGTTTATAGAAATCCGTGCAATTATCACAAAATGCTTCATTATTTCGAAATAAATTAATTTCTCGGTGCGCACCCTTCCAGTTTTTCCTAGGGCCACTGTTTGTACAGTCCACAAAAGAAGTAGCAGCAGTTCCGTTAGTCTCACAACGCGTTTTTCGAATAGATTTTCAGCTCAAATCCTCGAACGAGATTTTCGAAGATTCGCCTTAACAAGCAATAATAACTAAGAATTCTACTAATGTAATAGGTGGGCTTGTCTCTTTGATCGTTAACTTCAAACGTCGTCAAAGTCGGACTAGCTTTAATTTTGAAAAATGAACCTCTATAAAATAAATTTCTTTTGTACCTCCTGCCACAACGAAGATATGCTACATGTACCATCAGTGGTACATGTAGCACAGTTTGAGAACTTATGGGATTGATCAGCGTTGGAGAACCTTTTTTAATATGCATGCCAAAAAAAAATACAATTTATAAAATTGATGACATGCCAACCTATTGGTAATATAAAAAATACAATTAATAGAAATAAGATAAAAACAAACGTTTGCAGAATTTTATTTAATTTATTAAACCTTATACCACTACTGGCACGCGTGCCATAGATTCGCCACCCCTGGCATAGACCAATGATTCTCAACCACAGTGCCACGGCATTTTATTGTGATGCACGGTTCTGTGAGTAAGCCGCCAAATTTTAGGAATGGATACCATAGAAATAATATTGAATTTTAAATAAATGATGTCATGCCATTTATCCTATTGTTACTGTGCCCCTACCGCTAAAATGTTTATTAAATGTGAGCCGTCATGAAAAAAGGTTGAGAATCACTGGCATATCAAATGAAACAAATTTCTAGGGCTCGTTTTTTTTAGGGGCCTGGTCATACCTTCCACTTTCACAAAAATGAGAGTTTATCCCTATACTCGTTAAAACTTTTTTGTGTGGTCTATTTCTTGTGCGGGGCCCGGCGGGAAACAAAATTCTAGGGCACCAACATACGTCCTTAGCCGGCATTATGTAGCAAAAGATGATGATAATAATAACTCTTTATTCAAGTACATTGAATACTTATTACATAATTTCTTGAAAAAGAAATTAAATTCACTTGAAACACATGACGTTGTTCTGACTATTAGTTCAACAATTTTTCATCAGGCTTTAAAACAAACTTTTTTTTAAATTTATAGCCATCATTTAAATTAGCCATCAGAATTTAAATGGCTAATTTAAATTTCTCACTGGAAATGCTCCAGTTATGTTATGTTATCACCTGAAAACCGCCGTTTTCTTTTTCATTGTTGTATTGTTCTAATGTCAAACTGTTTTGAAAATGTAATTGAAAAGGAAATAAAGACACTTTATTATTATTATTATTATTATTATTGTTATTGTAAGCCGCAACTGTAACTTTAACAACCGAATTGATTGAAAAAAGCAAGATTTGATATGCATTATCGATTCTAGATTTTGAGTAGCTATTATGTTGTATAGATAATATTCTAATTATATTAATTATCAGTAATATAATTATATCTACTCTCAAATCACTCACTATTATTCCTCATTCGTCATATTGGCATATTTTTTAGTAGTTTTAACGACTGTTTCCTTGCAATTTAATTCAAAATAATATATACTCGCCATCAACCATCAAATTCGATGTATTTTGATAAAAATTTCAGCAATCGTGAATACTGCTAATGTAAATCTTCGTCCATGGCCTTCTCGTTTTCCAGAGTTATCACCAATCGAACATGTGTGGGATATGGTAGGACTATCCTCCGTCCTACCATATCCCACACATGTCATAAAATAGACGTATTCTGAAAATATTTCATTAAAATACATCAGCGTTTACTGGGTGTTCTATGTTGTATTTAATTTTTATTTGTATATTTAATTTTATTGTTTTTGGTGGAATTTTGTACAGTGTGCGTGTTGGCTATGCCTAATAAAGGTCTTTTTTACTGGGTGTTCATTTATTTATGGCGACGATATCTAGGATATCAATAATAGTAATTAATTAATTTCTATGTGTGAATGGTTCTCGAATATTGAATTCTGTGATATCTTATTTTTTGCTATTTCATAAAATTATGTCGGTTTACACAAGTATGCGTCATTATTTATATTGAGATAATTCCACGACTTGTGTGGTAGAATGTCGGATATATTGCTATCATCGCCAGTTCCTCATTTTATAAATTATGATGAAATATAGAATTATTATTATAAATTGTTACCAAGTATTTTATTTAATTAGCAAGTTCATTGCTATGCTTAATAATTGACAGATTCACATTCAGAATCACATTAATAAGTGTTAATTTACCTCTTAGCAATCTGCAGATGCAAACAATTGTGTGATAAATGTGTTTTTTTATGGTTTTTGGTCGTATCTTTTTTCTTTTTAAAGGTAGAAGGATTATTTAAATTGCGAAATTATAGAGAATTTCAAGCTCGACAAACGTTTTCCGTTATCTCTTCCCGTTTTCCCGTAAAATACAATAAAATGTGAATATGTTTTATACGTTTGGCCTTGTGCTGATATCTCAAGCACTCTGTTGGAATATTATTCTCTAGAGGGCACTACCCGGTGATCCTGAAGACATGAGCATGTTGACGGTTATTACCATATGGGTGTGCATTGCTAATTGATGTGGTGCCGCCAGATGGCGTTTAACTTTTTTTGATCAGGCTCTTCTTTCCTTCGTTACTTCTTTCATAGATTTTTGTATATTTTTGCCTTTTCAACTTCTTTTCTCTGTTATGTACTTTTTTCTTTGCAGTTTTGGACCCCTAGTTTTTTAAGTCTTTTACTACATTGTCTGTCCACCTTGTTCTTGGTCTTCCTCTCCTTCTGTATTCTCTTGGCTTCCATTCCTCCTACTATTGTGCTTGTCTTTCCTCTGTACATGTCCAAACCATTGTATTCTCCGCGGTTTTATTTCTTTGGCTATGTCTGTTGCTCCATATTGTTCTAGTATTTTTGTATACGTTAGTGGTATCCATTCTTCGTTTACTTGTTTTCGTTTTCGTTTACAAGTTTTTATACCCTGTCAATTTTAAATAAAAAATAAATCAAGCCATGAATGGTTAAAATTCTCGCTAACTAATTATCATCGAGAATTTTACTTTTGCTCGCTTGATTTATTTAGAACGGAATATTAATGCACTCATTAATCAAACTCGTAATGTAAACATTTCATAACTATATTAACGTTTACAACTATTATTAATAAATCACACCCATGACGATACATGATTTCATTATAATAAAACCATCGCGCCCGTGACGACTGCGTGCCCGCGATATTTGTGGTCTGGTAAAATAATCTCTAGCTGCGATTATGTTCTCGTAGGAGACTAGTTTTGCTCGGTATTAATTACCTCATGATTCAGCCGTTTCTAGCTAATTTTACACACTGCGGACGAATGATTTAAGAAAATTAAATATCTGCGCACACAGCAGCACGATTTACATGAGCGCGCGGTATTAATAACTTGATGTGATAATTAACTTTCCATACACTGAACTTTCGTTAGCGCATTAAAATATATTGGTATAACGTGCAGTTGCGATTTTTCGGTTGCTTAGGTTAACCGTAAATTTTCGTAGCATGATTTTGACATTTTGAAAGTTTAAACAATTTATTGTTTGCTGGGTGCATCGTAAATATATCCGTCGTACTTTAGGTCAGTTGTTCATAACCGTTAATATACTATGGTCTGATAATACTCTAGACTTTATATCCTAGAATATTAGTCCAATCTAGTTCATTCTAAATAATGGAAACCGTTTGTTAATTTAAAAAATAATAACTAATTTCATTGCTTATACAGTAAAAAAATTGACATCGCGAAACAGGGCTGATTCTATTTTTTTATTGGTTTAATTTTGATTGCTTTTTAGAAACTTTGTGCATTTTACTTCTTCAATATTCTTAATGCGGGTGCTTTTTTATATATAGTCCTTCCGCTCATTTTCAAATAATAATAATCTATATTTGTGTTAATAACATTCAGTTTTACAAGTCCTTTGAAATAATAGTGCTGAATTGCACACTATAAAATACATGCATACATACTTTTACAATATATATATATATATATATATATATATATATATATATATATATATATATATTTACAATCCACAGAATTAAAATGCACGTATGTACACATATGATAAATACGCATGTGTTAGCACCCTAGCTTTAGCCCGGGTAATCGGTACCATTTGTTGTAACAATATATAAATAATATGCATAATTTATTATAAAACTTTTCTGATTTTTTTGGTCGTATCTTTTTTCTTTTTAAAGCTAGAAGGATGATTTAAATAGCAATGTTATAGAGAATTTCAAAACCCGACAAACGTTTTCCGTTGTCTCTTCCCGTTTACCCATAAAATACAAAAAATGTATGAATCATTTGAACAGAGTACTCTCGTAACATTTAAAATTGACGATTCTCTCAATTACAACGTTAACATTTGGTTTATATTCGCGGCAGCAATTTAAATCTGGAGCACTGCAATATTGGGGCTTATTATGAAAACAACCTTGGAATTATGAACCGTGCAAGGTAACAAGGATGTCACTGGAACGCAATGCATATTCACACTGCGAAAAAAAAAATGTTAGCACGCACGAGTTTTTGATTTCGACCCACTTTTACTTTCGTCAGCACGTGTTAGCGCTTACCGAAAACGACTTTAATGAAAGATTGGTCGAGTCCGTCTGCAGTAGCGGAAGCAAGTAATAATGATTAATGGCGTATTGGTGAATGAGTT
The DNA here is from genome assembly GCA_963942505.1 of Lordithon lunulatus. Classification (NCBI taxonomy): domain Eukaryota; kingdom Metazoa; phylum Arthropoda; class Insecta; order Coleoptera; family Staphylinidae; genus Lordithon; species Lordithon lunulatus. Next base: position 46,175,718 of record OZ012671.1, read on the forward strand.
ATTAATCTGATTCATCATACAAATTGTATACGGCAAGTATTTTTCGACGGCCATGCGGTAATCAGATATCTCTGGCATGCTGCTCGCATCTTGAGCAAGATGAATGGACTGGGTTGCTAATGAAATAAATTCTGAAATATTTTTATCGTTTCGTTATCACTTCACCATATACATATACATACATACGTTTCCCGTGTTGGAACCTCAACCGCTGTTTGCGATTATTGTTATTATTGTATGGCAGACAGTGGCGGACAATAGGTACATTATTTACTTGGGCCATTGAACATAATAATTTAGTAATTTATTCGATTGTGCCGCTTCGTGATCTACAGGTCTGCGCCGGATGTGACGTTGAAAACAACCGGAAACGGGCTTGATGGAATAGGTATATCGTTTAATTTGGCGATCCTACAAAAGCGCGACCGTTTGGTTTGTGTGGAAAATAAATGATATGTTTTCAGCCAGGATATATTTTTGCAAAAATTTCATTTCCTCGCACAAACACACACATTCTGTTTGTTTTTACAACATTGTCCGTTCACCGGAGGTTGACTGCGGATGCGTCACGCGTCCGAACTTTGACGGAATATGCAAGCGGTTATAACGGTATACGTGGGAGGATGTTAGATATATTTATGTGGCGGAGTGATTGAAATTATATACGACCTATTGCGTAATTTTTATGGTGTGATTCATAGGCAATATAATTGCAAGTTTAAAAATATGACGCGGTAGAAGCAAATGACTATATTATACGATTTTACTAAAGACAGTGTCTGTATAATATTTATCCTGGAACTGTTGGTATATATAATATTTATTCTGGAACTGTTGGTTATAATGGTTATATTATATATTTTCAGTTGTTATTGGCACATATGATCTACAATCGGTTCATAACTAATAATTAGCAAACCGTTTAATGTACACCATTGTATTATAACGTATAGAAAGAAATTGAGTTAAATACGCACAAATCTAATGTCTAAACTATGGGAAATAGAAATGTACATGAGTTTAAATATCAAATGGTCTTTTAGGTAGAATGTAGAATTTTTTTACGCTGAGTACAGCCCCCGCCCCTAGGCTGTGTTTACTGCGACCCTATGTGGCCCATATAACATCCCTATTGTGGCCCATATAACATCCATGATATGCTAGCCGGGTCTTTTTGTGGAAAAGTTTCCTGACTAGCGCTTGATGGAATGTAGAATATAGGAGAATGAATGTATTATCATAAAAGACGATGATGATGTTTGATAGTAAATAAAAAGTATTGTGATACATGAAGCTGAAATATTTAGATGGAAATAACATAACAAACGTAACAAAGAAGTCCAGTCGGCAAGTACATTCTACCTGGACAAAACTACGAAGTTAATAAAATTGTAGGATATTGTTTAGAGTTGGTGTGGGGTGTGGAATCTGAGTGTTCGGAATCAAGGGACCTGTAGAACTCGGGCAGGTGCAATAAACATCGAAATTTTCGGATTTTCTGCAGTTTCTTTTACTTATTTCTTCTAAACCATGCGGTTTCTGAAGAAAATGTCTATATACAAAGTTTTAGCTCATTAAATTTCCTTCAATTTTCATTGATCAAAGTTTTTTTTTATACAATGCTTACCGAGATACAGCAGTTCAAACATGGGACAAATTTTTCAACTTGTGAAAAATACGAGAAAAATTGTGTTTCTGCTTCTTAACTTTTAACTCCCCGACCGCCTGCATCCTACTACCACCCCTTCCCCACCACAAGTCACGTCCCTTTCCTCCCCTTGCAAATATACATATTGAAATCTATTATTCCATCTCAAAAACATGTAAATTAAGGTAGTTATAGAACAAAATCGTAGCATGTGCTTGTATTGTATTTAAGAAAACCTGATATTTTACAATATTAACTATATATATATCGGTAAATTGAGCGTGACTTAAAATACATAGCACACAACATTAGGTATCTGTATACCTTGGCCCTGTCCGTTTGGCTACTACTAGTGACTAGTAGTAACACATGACGTCACCCTGTACTATTAGTATGAGCGTGACGTCAGCATGTGTGACTACTAGCAACTAGTATTAGCCAAACGGACAGGACTCTTGATCTTTTTGGAACAAGTAGCAAGTCGTCATCATTGTTTCCTTCCTCCTGGCACTGATTTAATCAAATAGGTTGGGCTGGTCCTCACATTCTTCATCCGTATCGTCTTCTTTGAAGTCAGCCTTGCGCGAATTCTCACAAGCGATGCCAGTGCAATGCTTGCACATTAGTGTATCATGCACCTGCATGACTTTCTTCTTTCCAATGCCGAAGGGAGCTGATGCTGTGTCACATCCACTGATTGCATGCAGGAAGAGAATGTCTTGAGGATTGAATTTTCAGGAATGCGACGAATATAAAGCAATATAAAGGCAATATTGCCTCTTCCGCTCTTCTGGTAGTAAATGTTTTTTTTGAAAAGGCTAACGCTGTCAACAAAACCAATAAAACTTCCCTCCCGTTATAATAACACTATCAGAATCCCCAGCTTGTGAGATGACCGTTAGTACTATCAAAACATCTTCTGTTGCCTGCCTAACTTCAATTCCCTTTGCTTCCCGACATCAGCAGTGTGATATAGTTTTTCTTGTTGGTATCATTAGCTAGACATTTTTCTTGTGGTATTGTACCACAGGGCGTTGTCTTCGAAAACGGTGTGGACGAGTGCAGCAGTGACCGTCAATATAGTTCGGCTGCTTTGGTGCTCTGGTAATTGAGGCCAACAGGATACCCGTCAAAAACTACTATAGCCTTGTTCACAAAGTCTTGCTGCACATAATCAACGTAGGAAACAAATAAGGCTTCTTTTGATTTCCTCCATTCAACCTTATGCAGCAGGTAACCACCACCAATTACTGCACACTTGTCGTTGCCAAAGTCTTCTTCTTTTTCTATAGGACTGAATGCCTCATACAACATTGACTTCCTGCCTTCGTGCATACCTTCCTCTGCGAATAAGGACATTGGGAAGGGGGCAAGCTCGTACTTGAATAAGTTCCTGAGGTCAGCATCTGACTGTTTCGTGAAGAAAATCCGTTGAAACAGAGTCGGGGAGTCGACTGTGAAGGTCTTGTTCTTAATTTTTAGAGAACAGGAAATGGATGCCAGAGTAACCATATTACCCTTACGCTTGAACTTCAGGTCTTGAAAATTGCCTTGTTCCAAACAGGTCTTCATACTAGTGATGGCAATAGTTCGCACTATATAGCAGTTCACTCCACTAGATTACCCTTCCGCTTGAACTTCAGGTCTTGAAAAATGCCTTTTTCCAAACAGGTCTTCATACTAGTGATGGCAATAGTTCGCACTATATAGCAGTTCACTCCATCAGGAGCAACATCCCCTGTGCCAATTGATAGAAGAACTTACATATCTAGGAATGGTGGGTGGTCAGCCAACCAATCAGTAAATCTCTTGATGTCTAGATTATCCTTAGCAACGCGGGAAGGCTTCATATCCACGTGCTGCTCCATGGTCTCTGTACGAACTCCACTGAACACTTCAATTTACTCATTGACACTTTGGAGACGCAGCATTCCCACAATCCATCTAGAGACCACACTGTCACTGACATCACGACCACGAGTCAGCCTACCGTAAGTCTTCATGGCTCGCATGAGCACTTGCTCTATGGTCATGTCCGATCAGATGCCTAACCAGAATTTATATATTCGGCGAATAGTGAAGTACCTCCTGATGGTGAACGTTTCATATTCTTCAGAATCAATCGTGTCTTTCAATTTGATCATATCTTGGTAGTACAAGTATGCACTCTTGGCCTAGTTGACCCGCTGCATGAAAGTATGGTAACATTTCTTTGACTGAATCAAGGTGGAGGTTCCAGTCTCCGACGCGTTCGGCTCAGATACATTTCTTCATAAGTGTTCACACATGCAAGAATATTAGATCCACAGTCCAGCGGTTGGCCCTCTATCCTTAATTTCAGCACTTGTGCAAATTTCTCAGCCGCAGAGAGTTCTTTCTACACTAGAGGCCCCGGCCAGGAAAGACTCTAACATTCAAGCATTTTGTCAAGGAAATGGAATTTTAAATTCTCGAAAAACGAGAAATACACTAATTTTACTTAAATTTTATTAAAATGGAATGGACCGGGAAGGTAGAAACGACTGATTTCCTTGACCTGAGGATAGAAACGCCTATACTCCACGGCTTGTCGTTATTTTGTGCTGCCTCCCCTCACAATATGTTTACCTGATGGGCGCTTTGTGGAAAAATCCACCAAATTTCATCATCGAATGTTTCTTACAAAAAGTCGAAGAACCAAAACTGGTAAAACAGCTTAAATCAACCTGGCTTGTGAGAAGAGCAGAGAACTGGAGTAGAGGACAGTAGGTAACTTTCATTTTTCGACATATCTATGAATATTATACCTATACCTCTAATAAGTATGTATAATATACATAGATGTGTCGAAAAATGAAAGTTAAGAAGCTGAAATATGCATTTTTCTCGTATTTTTATGTTTGTTTATAAGTTGAGAAATGTGTTCCATCTTTGCAATGCATCTTTGTATCTCGGTAGGTATTGGATAAAAAAATAAGGTTGACAATTGAAGAAAATTAAATGCTCTACAACTTTGTATATATACATTTTCCGCGAAACCCCCATGGTTTAGAAGATATAAGAAAAAACGTGAAAAGAAATTGATTGGTTCATTGGTTCTGCTGTTGATTACAGCTTGCATTGTGTTGGTGTTATAGATGTCTTCGATTGTTAGGATTATGTTTTGTGCGATATATCTCTTATATATAACACGTCTCTTCCAAATGCCTTAGGCAGGTCTATGAAAGTATATGTAAGCCGGCACATTCCATTCTAGAGTATTTTCTTTAACTTCTCGTATTACAAAAACTGCGTCGGTATACGATCTTCCGCTCTGCAAACCTTGTTGTTGTACAACTAGGTTGGTATTGTTATTATTTTGTCTGCGATTGATCTGTTTGTTAGTTTTAATGTAGTCTTCAGCAGATTTACCACTGGTTGCTGGATATCGCCCTTTTTAAGCATTAAAGTGCTTAACTTCTAGTCGTTAGATATTTTGTGTTTTGTCATGCTTTAATTTGTTATATAAATCGATAAATCAATCAATTGCGACACAATGACGATAATTCTGCATGTATTTGGTGCATTATCTTCTATAAATGATAACTTATTTGTGAAGGTATTAGTCAACGTTTATTGCGCGCGTCTTAGTTGTATTTCGGGACACGTGCAATTTGTGGAAAAACGATTTATCGAATACATCAGCGATAAGACGTAGGATGTTTACCCTATAACGCGGGGCCATAATAACCCTCTCAGGTTCTTCATATCAGAGCAAAGAACAGTTTATACAACCTGGAATATTAACAATACCATCACTATATATTCTAGAGCAGGCATGAGCAACGTTTTTTTACAACTTGCTAGCTACTATGATAATAAAATATCTGAATGATGAACTCATATTATTTCTTTATTAACTAAATAAACCTAGTATAAAATATTACAGAAATGATATCCAAAATTAATACGTATATTTATATAAATAATAATAACTCAGCTCAGTGACCGAGGCGTCGTCCGTCTCGTACTGAGCATTGGGAAGTCAGAGTTCGATCCCCAGCGGGGAGCGAATTTTCGCGAATCACCGTCACAGTTTTTCAGAGGTTTTCTGTGAAGTTAAGGTAAATACCGGGTGATTAAACTCCTCTGAGCTTCTCCCTTGACCGGAAAAATATATATATATATATATATATATATATATATATATATATATATATCCGAGGCTGTTCCGAGTTGGTCATCCTTGTTCTAGGGTGTTCATATACCAACATCTCTATGCAACCCATGAGTACACATTTTTTATATTAAATTACTCATTATCATTATTATTATAAACTTACGTATTCATAATGCCGAAAACCATCTTCTTCTTCTCTTCTTCTTTTCGGAAGCCATGTGGCTTGTTTAGACCAAACTCTTATCGCGGGTCCTGCTCCTGTGATATCGACGACCAGCTGTCCTTCCACCTCTTCGGTGGCCTGCCGAGAGGGCGTTTGGTGTATGTTTTGCCATCTCGGACTATCTTGGCGATTCTATCGTCCTGCATGCGTGTTACGTGCTCGTTCCACTGTCTTCTTCTGCTCCGCACCCATCTTATAATGTCCGGTGTGTTGCATTGTTCCCGTATTCCCTTGTTGGTTTTTCGATCTGCAAGTGAATAGCCAGTGATGGATCTGAGGGTATTCATCTCTGCACATCTTAATCGACGTTTTGTCTCTGCCGTATCGGCTCTGGTTTCAGCGGAGTAAGAATGGGTCTCACGCATGCTTTGTAAATCCTTACTTTGCTCTCAGTTGTTATGTTTTTATTCTTCCAGACAGGATTTCGCAGTGCTCCTGATATTCTGGACGCTCCTCTTACCTGGTTTAAGACACTGGTTTTTAGGTCTCCGTAGGAATTTATAGTTATTCCCAGGTACTGGAATTCTGAGACTTGCTCAATGATGATGTTCTTCACGGCTAGCTTGCATCTGATTGGATTCTTTGCAATGACTAGGCTTTTGGTTTTAGCTGTGGCTATTGTCATATTTATTGTTTCACACTCCTTTCTGAACGTGTTCAGTAGCCATTGTAAACCGTCTTCTGATTCTGCGATTAGTACGGCGTCAGCGTAGCACACTGTTTTAATGAGTGTGTTTCCCAGTTTGTAGCCATGTTCTATTGGGTCAAGGGCTGTTATAATCTTATCCATCAGGAGGTTGAACAGTAGAGGACTCAAGCTGTCCTCTTGCCGTATCCCAGTTCTGATTCGGATATCAATTTCCTCCCCGTTCGTCGCTCTTAATTTGGTCGTGATGTCTGTGTTCAGTTGTTTTATTGTCTTAATTATATATTGGGGTGTATGTCTTTGATAATTAACGTCTTTAGTACATCTGAGAGCCGGACTTTATCGAACGCCTTTTCTAGATCCACGAAACAGAAAACCATCTATGGTGTATAAAATCAGTTTAAATAATTTGCTCGTCTTGTATACTTATCTATTACTATCGTTATTTGAATAGAAGTATACGTTCCGTCCATAATTTCTCTACATTAAGTAATGCGGAAATGGATATAAAAATAGGGGCTGGACGACAAAACCACTCTACAGTAACTAATTATTTTGGGCAACCCTCGCTAGATTACACGCATCAGTTAGCAATTACATAAACTAAACGCTCCCCTTACATCAATAACCCCCCCATTTACAAAACCAAACGGAACTTAATGCAATCACGCAACTGGCTGACTGGTGAAACGTAATTTCATCTTATGTAATAAATAACATCTCCAATTAATCTATTTGCATAAGCTACTAATAAATAGTCACAATTAACAGCCACTAATTGCCGTATGTCTCACTTAGCATTTATAAATAAGAAATCTGGCACTACCGGCGGATTTTGAAACGCGCACTAACCTAACACAAGTTGTCGCAGCTTGGTGCAGGTCAAAGCGTGGGCTAAAGTCAATTGGGAAAGTGATTCAAGAATGCCAAGTCTTTGTTCGTGCGGTCTTTTTGTTGCAAATTTTTATTTTCAATTTATATTTACCGTCCCCATAAAATGTCACGAAGAGCGCATTAAAGGTATCATTGCACAGGATTACGAGCCATAATAAAAGTTATCAATTTGAAATACGGTCAGCTGAATTCATAAAGTTGATGCAATTATTTCGCCAATTTATTTGGAATTAATTACAACTACCGTCGCGCCGATTTTTAAAATATAAGTGCAATCAAAAAGGCATTAAAGCGACGGACATGGGCATACACGGCGGAGCTGCGTGCCTTTGGGTTCTGGAATGCCAACGTACGTGCCAGACAAGTTCTATGCGGGCTTGTGTTGTTACAACCACAGCGAATCTATTTGCTACTATCTAAGTCTGATATCGCGCGGTGTTTTTCTTGTAAATATACCTGAAATTATAAACTTCGCGTGCACCATAATAGATCGATTTAAAACCGATCCGCCTGATTTGCTTGCCGCAGTTTATGCAAATCAAATGTGCTATCGGTTGTAGTCTACTAACTTTTTTTAAAGCGAAACTCGTTACAGATTATTATATTGAGGCTGCTTGAAAACCTACGTTATAATCAAGGGTATTAAAGTCACTGTTAAATGCATTTCACTGTGGGTTGGTTTGATGTAGTGCGACTAGACAGGGTGGGGCCCCATTATACCAAACGTGCATCGCACCTAGAGCACATAAATGGACACTAATGGACACACAAAATGAGAATTGTGGTGGAATAGATAAATCATATTCATTTTGTGGAAAGATGATTACCGGTTAGTACTTCAGAATAATTATTTATTCATTCTTGGAGTTGGGGTTTAGTAATAACGAGTGCTCATTCTAATTTTAAGTGTATTTTTATTAAAATCACATCTAAATATTTAAAGGATAAACAAAACGATTTTTTACTCTTGTTTTTATCACAATTCAGTTACACTTTGCAACTAGTTTCGACTAAGCTCTAGCAACGCCACCGATAGTAAATACAGATGGTGTTGGCTCTAGCCATTTTCTAGCTCGAAAATGGCTAGAGCTTAGCCGAAACTAGTTGCAAAGTGTAACTGAAGTGTGATAAAAAACAAAGTAAAAAATCGTTTTATTTATCCTTTAAAATGAATTATCATAAAGTAGACGCCTTAACAATCCAATATCTAAATATTTAGTACTTCAATCTGCATAAATTAATAATTACAATAATACATATAAATGTGGGTTTATGCTGAAATTATACATTATAATAAATAAATTAAACAAAAATTATTATAATAAAAATCATAAAGTAGACGCCGATTCAATCCCATAGTTATTACACTACAAATAAAATCATCATTTATATTGTCATCTCTCTCATGCGGGCTTTGATACCGGCAATGACGAATCATTGAATTTATTTAGGCTTAATTCGAGATTTTGCGGGAAACAATGTAATGCAGGGTTCAAGTCGTTTGAAATAGTGAACGGGCATAGTTTGGTATGGGCGTTGTGTAAAGGTATATATTTATATTCAATGGTATGAGCCAATCACCCACCCCACCTATAATAGTTAATTAATACTAATGTGTATTTTAAACATGCAAAGTCTATAAACTTTACGTTTATCTCCAATAATGTCTGTAATGTGTACATAATACATAGTTAGACATACTCTTTTTAGCGATAAAACCGATTTCATTAAAATAATAGCTGGTGCACATGCGGTTTCATGAAAACCCCACTAATTCCCTTTTACGAGCCAATAAACTTTTGCCTAGCCCAATGCGCTTTTCGTGAAACAAGAATCTGCCTGCATCGGCGCTATTTTTGTACTCGTATTACGTTTGTCTCTAAATTTAGCACCCCACATAATTTAAAATAATCCGGAGTTAAACATGACTGGAAATAAACTGCAATTTACTATGACAATATAAATAGAATATAGATGTCTTTTACTAGTATCGCGGCGCCTCAATGACGCTTTCAGTAATTTATATCGTTTATATTTACGATATATATATTGTGATATTTATTAGTTGATATGTATTATTGACGTAAACGTTGTAAATATAAATCATAAATAAAGATAAAATTTAAACGATTTCGAAAAATACTATAGAAATCATATTACAATATCCATTGTAAAACTCATACTTACAGTATTTATTTTTAGTTTTACAATGAGTGTCATTGTTTTACAATGAGTGTCATTTTTTTACAATGAGTGTCATTGTTTTACAATGATTGTCATTGTTTTACAATGAGTGTCATTGTTTTACAATATAGATACTATTTTCTATACTAAATTTTGTATAATAATTTAATTAATAACCGTATAATATATTTTCAAGATCTTTCTACATTTAGCGGATATAGAACGATCTCGAAATTGAAATTTGATGCGGTAGGCTAGATATCTTATATCACGGTTAATTCCCTTAAACAAAATATATAACAAAGTGCATTCGTTTTTGACCAAAATCGAATAATTCCTCCATCCAAAACTAATCCCTCAATAAAACGGGCCTTATGCATTTGTCTATGCTATGAGATTTGATCACATATACTTATTAGTCTCGCCTCATTGTCATTCTTGACCTCAATATTTTTGAATACTGACAGTATTACTGACAGTGTAAGGTGCCTCTCCGAGAAATATGACTTTTCGAGATTTGGGGATATCTGATAGAACCCTGCCCAGTTTTTCGAAGAAAAAAATCATCATCGTTTCCCACAATCGTTGTTTTATGGCCGTATATGTTCATATTGTTTTTTATAGTCCTTCCGTCGTTCCCAGCTGTTATGCTTCTTTTGAACCTTTTGTGTATTAGGATTGAAACTCCTGTTTTCCCTGTCTTCTTTCGACATACCGCTATGTAGATGTATGTAGTGTCCAAGGTATTTCAACCGGTGTTCTATTTTCTTTGTTTCAGTCACTATATTTTTAGTTTTTTTATTTTTTCCGCGTTTTCTCTTAGACTTGGATTGTTTTATGTGCCTATATGCATTGTTCTTTTTCGTAGTCTTTTCCGTTGTCTGTCTTCTAGTTCTTTCCTATGCGTGGTATTGGGATTTTTAATTCTTTAACAAAATCGAATAATTCCTACATCCAAAACCAATCCCGCAATAAAACGGGCCTTATACATTTGTCTATGCTATGATCCGACCCTAATTGTATATTTTGTCAGGGCCGTAACTAGGCAGAAAGGGGAAACTAGGTACTCAGGGCCTAGACGAAAGGGAAGGCCAGAAAGATCGAAAAAATTCGCATTACATTAAAAAGAACTGTACGCCTTTCAACAACTCTTTGGTAACCTGTGCGAAAATAGTATATTTAATAATATACTGCCCTAACAATATAGTTGCTAATTATCAGCCATAAAATTAAAAACAATACTCCAAAGGTTTTAATAAAAAAGGTAAATACAAAACACTTCGCCATTCTTCACGCATTTTTTAAATTAAAAAAATAAAACGTAAATAATCTAGACGTTAACCAGTTTTTGTAAATTATTTATTATTATATATATATATATATATATATATATATATATATATATATATATATATATATATATTATATTATATCCTTCTATTTATAGGCAAATGAAGTTATTTGTAGTAATTTTGAATTTTTAATCATTGTTCCTGTAAACATTTATGCGACAGAAGCCGAATACTATTTATCCTAAATTCGGATTATTCTCTCCGGTTAGCCATGCAATTGCGGTTTACAATCCTCAACTCACAACAAATTAAATTCAAATATTGGTTTGGTAAGGGGCCTACTTTGTGATATTTCATTCATAAAGCATAAATAAAACCATTTATACTTTTGTCTTTTTTTTTATCATACCACTAGTTTCGGCTAAACTCTTGAGTAATTGTATTGACTTTTTGGAAGTGTTAAGGATCGAAAACGGAAATGTTAGTACATTTATCACGTTTAAAAATTCACCATAAATTGAATTTATAAAATTTTCTCTGAAATACTACATGTATATGTTTTACATATTTTGGTAAAATTTTGTAAAAATCAACTCATGTTTTAATGACTTTTTGTGGGTTTTAAGGATCGAAAACGGTAATGTTAGTACATATATCCCGTTTAAAAATTCACCATAAATTGAATTTATAAAATTTTCATTTGATTTTCTCAAAAATAATACATGCATGTGTTTTACATAGTTTTGGTAAAATTTCGTAAAAATCAACCCACGTTTTAATGACTTTTTGAAGGTTTTAAGGATCACAAACGGCAATGTGAGTACATACATTTATCCCGTTTAAAAATTCACCATAAATTGAATTTATCAAATTTTCATTTAATTTTCTCAAAAATATTACATGCATGTGTTTTACATATTTTGGTAAAATTTGGTAAAAATCAACCCACGTTTTAATGACTTTTTGAGGGTTTTAAGGATCACAAACGGCAATGTGAGTACATACATTTATCCCGTTTAAAAATTCACCATAAATTGAATTTATAAAATTTTCATTTGAGTTTCTCAGAAATACTATATGTATGTGTTTTACATATTTTGGTAAAATTTTGTAAAATTCAACTCACGTTTTAATGACTTTTTGTCGGTTTTAAGGATCGAAAACGGTAATGTTAGTACATTTATTCCGTTTAAAAATTCACCATAAAACGAATTTATAAAATTTTCATTTGATTTTCTCGGAAATACTACATGCATGTGTTTTACATATTTTGGTATAATTTGGTAAAAATCAACCCACGTTTTAATGACTTTTTGAGGGTTTTAAGGATCGAAACGGCAATGTTAGTACATTTATCTATATATAATTATATTTTATTTCATTTAATTTCTTCTCATTTTGTTTATCATTATAAATATTTAAATTTTTAACTAAATTTCAATCCTCCTGACAATACACATGTAGTATGTACTTGAAACATATGTACTGTTTATTTTTGTTTGTAAATTGTGCATGCAAAAATATTGCTTCGATTCTCTGCATACATTATTCTTTTGTTACAAAGCCATGTCTAGCTACCTACACGTTCTGAGGTTTTTAAACTTTACTATTATTACTATTAAAACAGCATACTTTAGTATATACCTTTATAAAAGCTCCATGCAGCCGGTGCACAAGCGTATCACATGTACAATTACAAAAGTCTTGCCTCATTTAAATAGTCGTCTCAGAGCGTTCATTACAACAAAACATGAATGCACATAGAAATCCCTCTAATGACTACTACGTGTATTGCTGGCTCGACTAGAATTAACAGCTTGAAATCGAGTTCCGCAATCGTTTTGTTTTATACGTGCTGGTACATTTCACGCCTTTTAGCCATTACAGCGTCGTCTTTTTGCCGCTATCACACAACCCGATACTTTGTTTACGTTTGTTTTCTTATTTAATTTGATATGAATACATAAAAAAAATACATGCACACTGTGTACTCATTTAGTTCCTTGTTTCAGGCCTCAATGGATCTGCCTCCGGACAAAGCGAAACTGCTCAAGAATTACGATTACGAAAAGAAGTGGGATATTATTTGCGATCAGGTAAGATACTAATGAATTATATAAACGTATTGTATATATAACATTATACATTACATTATATATATATATATATATATATATATATATATATATATCTACTACCTATTATTTTTGGTTGTAATTAAAACTAATAATACATTGTAGTGAGTAATCTCAATTAAAAATATCACGATTTCACAACCTTTAGAAGACAAGAATACAATATTTTATTTATTTAAGACATGTAAATAAATACTATGTGTGCCTCAATATATACAGGATTGTTACGAGCTTCTGTCCCATTTTTGTATTACTTTTGTTTTTGGCAATACATGCTGTATGTAGGTTTTGGTTTTGGTTTTTAATTTCATCTTTATAGCCCAGGGAGTTTCCGCTTGCAAAGGTAGAAGCTCAGAAAAAAAAAACACTACAATCCACCAATTATTTTTGGTTGTAATTAAAACTAATAATATATTGTAGTGAATAACTTCAATTAAAAACAGCCGGGAATGTTTAATATCAAATTTTAGAGGTGAAATGAATACACAACCCTCTTCTTGTAATTTGTTTAAGGTGATATATACATTAAATCAATTGAACTTTTAAATGTTTGGTTATAAAATATGTCTTCGCGCTAATCTCTGAAACTATTTTTATTATTATTTTCCGTAAAAAAATTGTGAAAGTAGAAGACACCTGCTCTACACAAGAGGCGGAAGCAAAATTATAAAGAAAATAGAATCCCCGGTGGCATGACTTATAAGTCAAGCGATAGAAGGCAGCAGCCAATTGTTCGAAAAAACTAGTTGCCAGAATTGAGGAAACCCCGAACACAAAACAGGAAATAAAAGAGCTCGCAATTAATTTTACATTCGTTTTTCTTAACTTGGCATAATAAGGGAAGATTTGAGGTCATTATAAATCGACTATCCAACATCAAAGGATAAACAGTCACATATAATCTGCTACAACGATTTAATATTCATCGGGTTATCCTTGTAATTTAGATACATAATTGCACCGTTTTATTTTTTACAGTTAAAACTATAATGCACTTGTTTCTAAGTTCCATAACATTTTTATCATATAATGCTAAGAATGTGGCTCATAGAATACTATTAACATCGCTACCACTGTTTAAAGCGCATAATTTTCCATAGAATTGCATTTTTTAAATATGCAACGCACTGACAAAGCATGTGTTTGTTTTAGTGCTCGAACAAAGCGAGTTTTTAATGTTCATTCCTTATTTCACGCCCTATACACATGGCAATTAAAGCGACTGCAGCAATATGCGGAATTAAAAAACGCTCATATCTGTTTGTATTAAATAATTATATGTCGACGGGTAGTATCATTATGTTATTTATGGCAGTCTTGATATGTACCCCCGGGCTTTGTTGTTTATCAAGCAATTTGAATGTATTGTGCAACGATAGAAGCTTATAACAACAACATTAAGACAACACTATTCTAGTGAGATAGGATTTCTATATTAATTTATTTTCGTATTACATGAACGCGCAATTTTTCAACTAACTATAACATACAAATAACTATGGCAAAATTCCATGAACGCTACAAATTGATCTTGATCATATTTCAGAATATTTTTTGCGATTGATATCATTAATATGAATAATACATGTCTCTATGTGAAATTAAAATGATTTAAATAATAATTCACTATACAAATAAATATTACATTTTATTAGCAAAGCGCATACACTCATAACATTCCTATTCATTGCGAAAACAATATCTTCACTTCGGCTGTGATTTACAAGAAACAATAATTTAGTTTTATTTAAGAATGCCAGTCCACATGCCATAAAAGTGCAGTTAAACTTTACAAGTTTATGGACATAGCGGGTGTTTTTAATTGCAACAAATCGTAACCATCAAACATCATTTATAAAATATATATATATATATATATATATATATATATATATATAAATGTCCACTGGAAAAAGTAATAGGCCCAATCAAGATGTTTAATGACGTGCTCATAAATAACATCGCGAAATAAATGCGGTGTAACTTAATAGTCTGCATGTATGTATAATGGTTGACTTGAGAATATGCAAATGAGAAGAGAGGTCTTAAAATATTCTTAAATTTACAAAGGGGTTATGATTTCACAACCTTTACAAGACTACAATGATTTATTTATTCAAGACATAAATACTACGTATGCCTCAATATATACAGGTTATTACCATTTCTTTATTACTTTTGGCTTTGACAATATATTGCTGTATGTAGGTTTTGTTTTTGGTTATTAATTTCATCGCGAAAAAACTATTTTTACAGCTGTCAGCACCAGGGGTTTTCCGCTTGCAAAGGTAGAAGCTCAGAAAAGTATAATCACCCGGTATTTACCTTTACTTTTTTGTTTATTCTGTCAGTTTTATTGTGAAGTAATTTCCATAAAATTTTATGCTTATCATCATTTAGTTATATATTTTTGAAAATGTGTCAAATCTATATCTAAAATAATAATATGAGTTTGTGTAAATTTATTAATTTACAGGTTTAGTATTTTAGAATATGTATGCAGTATGTGCATTAAATATATATATATATATATATATATATATATATATATATATATATATATATATATATATATATATATATATATATATATTCATCATTTCATCCATGTATATGTTAAATAATGTAGGACTGAGCCCGCCTCCTTGTCTTAGTCCAGTGGTTGTCTGAAATGTCCTTGATGTTTGTCCCTTGTGTATTATTGCATTGGTGTTGTTGTTGTATATGTTTTGTATTAATTCGACTGTCTTTCTTTCTACACCTCTCTCTTCCAGGATTTTCCATAATTTATTTCTTGGTATCATGCCGAATTCTTTTTCCAGGTCGATGAATCCTAGGTATGTGTTTTTATTATTTGCAATTCTTTTTTCTGTGATTTATTTTATCGTGAAAATGTTGTCCTGTGTGGATCTTCCTTTCCTAAATCCACATTGCGATTCTTCTAGCGTCTGCTCTATTTTTGCTAGTATTCTTTTGTTAATTGTTTTTTCGTCCTCCATATTTCGTTTATTAATTTTAGTAGTATTTCGTTACCTGCAGGTCCCATATGTTTAATTATTTCCGTTGTGATCTGGTCTTGTCCTGGTGATTTCCCTATTTTCATTTCCCTTATTATCTCTAGTATTTCTTTTCCATTGATCATCTCTATATCTGCTTCCGAGTCGTTCTGGTCTCTTGTCTTCTGTTCATTTCCACCATTTTGTGATAGTAAGTCTTCAAAATATTCTTTCCGTCTTTCCAGTATTTTTTCGTTGTCCTTCAGCAATATTCCTTGATTGTCTTGTATATAATTTACTTCTTGTCCTTTTTCTTTTCTGTTTAGTTTTAGTGTTTTATAGAATAATGTTTGGTTTTCCTTTGCATTTTTCTCCATTGTCTCTCCGAACTTTTCCCATTTCCTGCTCTTTGCTCTTCTGACCTTATTTTTTACTATTTTCCTCTTTAAACTGTATTCTTCGTAGTTTTTACTAATTTTGTCATTTAGGTATCTTTGCAATGCTTTTTTCTTTTCCTTTATTTTTTCTCTTTTGTCCTGCGACCACCATGCTGTCTGCTGCTTCTTGTTTGTGTTTTGCTTTGTCCCACATGTCTCTTGTGCTGTCTCCAGTATATTTTTCTTTAATTTATTCCACATTTCCTCTACTTCTTGTCTATAGTTGCCCTTTACTAATTTCTCCTCTATTTTTTCTTTATAGATTTTTGCTATTTCTTTTTCCCTTAGTTTGTATGTTCTTATCTTGTTGTAGTTTATTGCTATATTTGGTCTCTGCTTTTTTTTATCGCTATCTTGGTAGTCTTCCTTTATTTTCGTCTCTACTAGATAGTGATCACTTCCAATTTCGTAACTTCTCTTTACTCTTGTGTCTATTATTTTGCTCCTTTTCCCTTGTTCTGCTAGTACATAGTCTATTATAGATTTTTCGTTCCTGCTTATCACTTCCCTGGTGTATTTGTGTATGTCCTTGTGTTTGAATAGTGTATTCGTTATTACTAGATTATTCATTCTACAATAATCTAGCATTTTCTTACCATTTTCGTTGAGTACGCCTTCTCCATATCTTCTTATCATCGCGTTATTATCTTTTACTTCGTTGCCAATTCTGCTGCAAAGTCTGCCGCCACGTACACTTCTCCTTTGGCTTTTTCTGTTGTTTCGTTGAGCTGTTCCCAGAAAGTTTCTTTGTTGCACGCAGTATCATCTTCGCTTGGTCCATACACTGCTATGATAGATTTATGGTAGCCGTTTCTTTGATCTCTAACTTCGATAGACAAAATCCTCTCCGTAATTGCATCCCATTTATATATATTCGATTTCAGTTTTTTATGCACTATACATCCTACTCCTGCTACGGCTCTCCGATTGTTATCTACACCGCTATATATGAATATATGTTCCTTGTCCATTTTGTACTCTCCCTTCCCCTTCTTTTTTGTTTCTGTTACCACTAAGAAGTCTAGTTCAGCTTTCTCAAATTCTTCTTCCAGCTCTTTTTCCTTTCCATTTATACTCCTGATATTCCAAGTCCCAATTTTCCATATTTTTCTTTTTTTTACTGTACTTTTTTCTTTGTTTCCATTTATTATGTGTTTGTTCTTCTTTCTTATGTTCGTTGTCCCTTTCCTCGCTGTATTCTTTGTATTTTTGCTTCCGTCCGTTTTCTCTTTTGCTAGTAGTTTTTTGGATTGGTTACTTGCACCCCATTATCTTTGGCTACGACTCCTTTCTCCTTTTTATCCCATATGTATATTTCATTGTCTACTATTATCTTTCTATATCCTATTTTTACGTGTTTTCCTTTTTCTTTTTCCAATTTTGCTATGTTTCTTATCTCTCTTTGTATTTTTCTCTCCTCTTCCGTTAGATCATCGTCTATATATATCGTTGTATTTCTCAGTTCATATTTTGCTTTCATTATTTTTTGTTTTTCTTCCCAGCTTGGGATTTCCACTATTATTATATTTCGTTCTGGGCCTGTGTTTATTTTTTGTATTTTCTTAACCCCTGTCTCCACTTCCAGTTTCTCTTTGATGAGTGATCTTACCTCTTCTATGTTATCTATCTTGCCTAGACCTCTTATTGCTATGTTATTTTTTCTTCTTCTCTTCAATTTCTGCTTTATTTTCTAGTTTTTCTATTCTGACTTCCAATGTTCTCTTTTCTTCTTTCCATGTTTCTATTCATTGGCCCTGGCGCTATTTTTATTTGCTATTCTTGCCTTTGTTGTCGTCGCTATATGCCGCCCAATATACTCCTATTAGAATAAAAACATCCGTTAAATTAATAGGTAGTTCATATAGTATTTAATGCTGTATTTAAAAAAGTACCTTCCGGGGGAATAAAATCCTTATTCTATAATCATTATAAACAAATACATACAAGTAATCTTAAATCATGAGGCACGCGTCAATAATTATAATAATTACTAATATGTCAACGACTATTTACAAGCATTGTTAGTAGTAAATAAGAGGGCATTCACACACCGTTTATAAAAATTGTAAATCTCTACATGGTGCTAACAAGCAATTACATCACGTTTGCGAGTGAACGACAAGTGGTTGATGAAGAAGGCCAAAAAGGTAATACGGTCGTACACTTGACGCCTTGACGTGGAACGCTAAATCTAGCATCGTTTCCAATTTCGATCAAATGAACTTCCCCATCTCCATATCGAACTGTTTTAATTAATTCGCTACTATTATGGTCATTACTTTCCAACATCCTACAGTTGATCGAGGAAATTATTTATAGCATCAATTTCTAGATCATTAAAATGCAGGGATAATAATCAGACTAGAAAATATTTGTTGCCTAAATCTGATTTAGATATCTAATTTTTCTTCTGATTTGAAATTAAAGATCTAAATAATTTCAACATAATTATAGAATATTTAAATGGTTGCATTTTTGTAACTGTCTTATTAAAATAATAGAGATTACAAGCCACAATATCTGAATTATTACGTTGAAAATAACTCTCACCTGCAATATTTATTAACTTTACCTAACGCACCGTAAAATGAATAACCATGTTTACCTAAATGCCTGTAATTTGATATAGAAAACTTTTGAAACATATTTCCTCAGTAGAAATTTAATACACACCAAGCAAGCTGCTAATTTCGAACCAATTCATCAGAAATTACCATACATTACAAATTTTACAAACGGACACGCGATAGCATTAATCAATTAGTTCCATTCATACCCAACATTCCCATTACGCGTGCCGGCGGAGGTACGTAACGGAGGACTAATAATACAATCCACTTCTTCCTCGTTGAACTCTTCTTTTGTTAAAAATCACAACCGATTGTATTATTTTCGGTTGCGACAATATCGCGTAATTGAATGATTTTTCATAACCAGAGCTTTCTATTTTTCGTGCCTGCTCAGCCGCATGTTTCGCAACGTCGAAAAGACTGCGGCTTGTATAGTTATCTTGGCATGAAATTGCTCATTACATAGTAACGTGTGGCTCTATTATATGGTTGCTTTATTTGCCAGAGAGACGATTTCGTAAGCGCACGCCATAGGCTAATTACACGCACTGACTTATGACTGAAAATTACGCCCGTGCGGGTGCGCCCTTTGTGCACGAAAACTCCCAGACGTTTTACGAAATTAAATAGTAGTAGATTGTAATTATGGTGGAATTATGTATAATAATAGCTGGTGTTAGAAAATATGTGTTTGTAGTAAATGTAATGGATATCATTATTACCAATATAGAATATAATTGAGATGTTTTGGAATTGAGGGGTTAGTGAAGCTTTATTTATAATAGCAAAGGTGCGTTCATATAGTACGTAAAGCTATCAATTAACCACTAATATGGTTAAGAATATTCAACATGTCGAATTTGTTCATTATTTTCATGTTTTAACATTCGTTGCCGTACAGACGCACCCCAAAAATAAGGCATTTAATTAATTTAATTAAATAAAACATTAACAAATACAATCTGGTGTAGCCATAAAACAGTAAAATTCTTTCAAAGCTTTTATTATTGTTGAAAACATTTTGGAAATCAATAAAAGTTAGCACTAGAGTCTGGTTGTTCTTTGCTGTTTACTATGAATGTTTTAATTGGCCATTCAAGCCGGCTGATACTCCATCTGGTGGCAGGAAATGAACTACATTTAGTAGGGAATTTGTTTGTATAACATTTCTTTTTTCATCTTATATTTGGCTATAGAGCCAAGGTTATACTATTTATACCTTAAAAGTATATTAACAATAGCGCATTATTGTAGAAGTGACTAAAAAGATTTTAATGCAATCAGCTGATCATACAATAACAAAGATCTGCTGTTTACCTACTACCTTGAAGAAAACCGTTAACGTTTGAATCGCGAATAGCTTAATGATGATCATTTTTTCCAAATCCTGTTCTAAATACAAAATATTTCACAGAAAATGTGAGTTAACCTTCCATCGGGTGCAATATTATTTTAACAGGGACAGGCGCAGTGCGCCTGAGTGGGTTAATTACGACTATACTAATATTTTTTTCAAAAATATTTCTTTTTTAAATATTCTCTTACATGATAAGAGACCATAGCTGAGCATGGACTGCAAAAAAAACTGCGTGTTTCAAGCAAATCGAACCTAGACAGCATACTAAATACGCCCTGTGCCTGAGAGAACAAATGCGTTTTTCGGAAAATCAATAATAGTCGTTTTTTGAGCGTTAAGGCTCCTTCACAATAAGCGTGGTAGTAGTAACGTAGCGATAAGCAAAATTTTACACATATGTAAAAATTCAGGTGTTTACAGAATTGGGGTAAAGCTGTGGCAGAACATGGGTTATTATCTCTACCTTAATTATCGCACACCATTACTGCCCAATTATGAACGTCCGATAAATATGCTTACCGATACGTTACCACTACCATGCTTATTATGAATACCCCTTAACACATTAGAAAAAGGGGTACCCTTTTCTATAAATGCCTCTATATTTAACCATTGGGATAAAAATTCGGATAAAACGGGAAGTTATTGTATATTCATTCCATCATATAACTATTGGTAGTAATAATTGAGTGAAATTATTTATTTGATTCTATTTTTACACATTGCTTATTACTCAGATATTATTATACACAATATGTTTAAAGAGGAAAGCTTCAATTTTTTGTATTCCATGTGTTGATTCGTTTGCTATATATCAAATCACTAGTATGTTACGTTTATAATTGATTGCATTTGCGAAGGCTAATGTACGGCTAACCTCGAACCTACCATGAACAATAAAAATATTTAACATTGTAACTTAATGATTCCGTAGATGTCTTGCCTCTATGGCGCCTGCAGAGATACGAGCAACATGTAAACTGTAAAGGCCATGTGTTTTGTTTGTGTGATTATTGTGCGAAATGACTAGACATCTGTTGTGTTTGCATAATTTATTCACATATTAAATAAATAACTACATTTGTACACAATTTTAATGTGCTAATGGAATTAATTGTCTAAACTTTTCTGGCGTATATTTTTCTGTACAAATTATAAGCTTTGCTCAAAATATGGCAAGCATGTATCCGCTCAATATATATTAGTATTTAATTTAAGTTTATTAAATTAAATTTAAAAAATAAAAAAAAATTAAGTCTGAATAGAAAATCAATTTTAGACGAAATTAGGAAATATTTCCAACGAAATGATTACGTTAAAAGGATGCGATGCCATACATTTGTTAGGGTCGTCTTTTCTAAAACGACCCTAACAAATGTACTAAACTAAACTTATTTAATTATTGTAAAGGTCGTTTTGGACAAGATAATTTCTTGACTCAAAAGTTAAGGTCGTTTTAGACAAGACAATTTCTTGACTCAAAAGTTAGTCAAGATGCGAGACAATCTAAATTGTCTCGTATCATACAGCAAATTATTTGAAATATTGAATTGGATAGTAGATCGAACTTGTTTTTTACTTTTAATTTCCTATGCTATCAGTCCGTTCTCATTCCTCTCTCATTTCAATTCTTGATCATTTATACTAACTTACTAATATCCCAATCTCACACTATTGCCCTTATTTTTTTATTCTCTTGTTATGATTCGAATTTCTTTCTGCATTTCTCTTCCATTGATCATGTCCTCTTTCGTGTCCTTATTTATTTTGAACGCTATACATGTTTAGCTTCATTCTATATTCAGTCCGTTTCTTCGTCGCTTTTCCTCCTCCCAGAGGAGTCGTGATCTGAGTTCCTTCATTACGGGGCGGTGGTTGATCTGAGTTCCTTCATTACGGGGCGGTGGTTTTACGCATTATCTCGCACCTTTGGCCCCTATATAAAGTGAGTAGTGGTAGCTGTATTTATGGTGGAGTTTGTCAGTTCTTTAATTTGGTCTGCCATCTTTTATGGAAGGCCCTCTTGGTCTTGATCCTTCGTACCTTTCTCTGAACAATCCAGTCTGTCTGTCGTCGTTTTCCCTTCTTGATAGTGGCAAAAATTGCTTAGGATGTGAACATACACCATTTGTAATAGACGTTGTGTTTTTTTTATCTAACTAAGGACCAGGAGATCTATTCTGTTCAGTTCAGACTTGTCTGTTACCCATAGCAACCACTAAACAACTGTTGGTATGCGTTGGTTACTCCCACACTTTACGAATGCATAAACAACTGTTGGTATGCCCTACGCTCTACAAACGCTAGTGTAATACTGCCTAATGTCAATTGTCACAAATGTGTCAAGAGTGGTGAAATAATAACCTATTTCACTATAATAACGTCAGTTTTGAAAAATTTGTAATATTTGACATAAGGCAGTATTACACTAGCCTTATGTAAAATGTTACAAATATTTAAAAACTGACGTTAATATAGTGAAATAGGTTATTATCCCATCACTTTTGACACATTTGTCACAATTGACAAATGGCAGTATTATACTAGCGTTTGTAGAGCGTGGGACATATCAACAGTTGTTTATTTGATTGACATGGATAACAGACCGGTCTTGTAAAAGAAATCAGACTGAACTGTTACCCATAGCAACCAAATAAACAACGGTTTCAGGATAGTGTAATACTATACTGCCTTACAGCGAATGTCTCGGTGACATTTCAAACAATAATCTTATTAGGCTAGGCATTTACAGGGCTATAATATGTAAAGGTTGATTATAATCATTTTTGTACATGCGTTGCACTAAAATAAACATAAACTGCATTGTAGTATAAGTTAGTGAAGTAGATAGGATTATAATCTATTTCACTATCTACACGTCACTCTTGGCAAACTTAAAACACCAAATCATTCAATTATAAAGTAAAATTTTAAACTAAATCAAATTTCCTTACAAATCACCGGGTCATATCAGCTCAGGAATCGGCTAAACTTCAACCGCTCCGCTGGCTGTAATCGTCTTCCTAAATACAATTTATCTAAATTATTGCTTCCAGACCACTTCCATTCTCATCCATGCATGCTCGTACATTTCTTCCCGCCATCCTTCACTAACATTCATACTCACACACTCACCACACCAATGATCCTACTTATCCGTACCTTCTCCACATAACCTACATTTCCTATAATCCTCATCCATTCAGTAGTTACCTCCCTTTGCCACGCACCCATACCTAAAACTTAACATTCGGTCCTCTATCGCCCTAGGCTGTATCAGGTACAACGGCAGACCTGTAAATCATTGTACTAATGATTATACCTATTTCTTTACCTCCCCCTACCGTACTTGCCATTCGCTGTCCTGCAGGATCTGCTTTGCAATAATTTCGGACCGAATCCCCTTTTTCTGCCATTTCTGCACTTCAGCCAATGACAAACCAGTCCGATCATACAACATATAATTCCAGACATCCATTCACCACTTACAAACATTCTTAGCCAATTTTACCAGCCTTTCATCACACATTCCCGCTACCACTCCGTCACAGCCCATCACTCGTGCTGCAGACATCAATCCTGCACTCATTCTATTTGTCTCTTGCATATATATCTTCGGATTGATTTTTCCAGGCCTGGCAATCTCTTCCGGTACTGTAGTTGCATCTTTTCAACCTATATTACTTCTGTTACTCCCCATGTCTCAGCACCGTACATCAAAAAGGACCCTGCAGACGCATCCCTTATAACAAATTGGCCACTAAAACCATTTCTTCTCCCACGCCACCCTCATTCGCTCCACTGTCACTAGGGCTTTGTGCGTCACATAACGTAGGTGCTCTTTAAATGTACCATTTATCACATGAAGCCCAGGTACTTGAAGCACTGCACCTTCTCTACCGTTTTCCTTCCCACGTCAACTTTCTTCCACCTCTCTTCATGAAACAGATCCACTTTGTTTTTTTTTTAAATATTTGTTTCCAGCCCTCGCCTCTTAAAGAATCCCTCTACCCTTTTCGCCGTTTCTTTTGGCTCATTGAAGGACTTTACCAAAATTATACCATCGTTCGCGTATGACAAGGATCAAACTTTTACTTTATAATTACCACACCCCCGGTTGCTCCATTCTTACTCTAGCTTTCCCACAAATAAATTGAATAATAATGGACTCAATGGACAGCCCTGTCGAACTGTACGTCTCCGTATATAGATCATCCACATGTTGCCTAATCTCCTCAGCCACCTTAAGATCGTTTTAGACAAGACAACTTCTTAGCTCATAAGTTGTTCAAGAAATGAATTCATATATCCTCCTCCCATATAATTTGTCCTTGACAAATAGAACGCGTTATATTTTTCCATTCGATTTACCATCCAATTCAATATTTCAAATAATTTGCTGTATGATACGAGATAATTTAGATTGTCTCGCTTCTTGACTAACTTTTGAGTCAAGAAATTGTCTTGTTTAAAACGATCTTTATGCTGCCGAATGCAATCATTTATTTTTATTCTATCTATTGAATCATACGCGGCCTTGAGGTCAACAAAAATCTCCCTTTGGCTCTAATTTCTTTTCCACCATCAGTGTAAGACTATGATCCACTGTTCACCTGCCGGTACGGAAACCGTATTGCACCTCGAGGATAATCTGCCTACTTAACACCTCACCCTCCAACCTCCTCACTATCAACGTAGTATACATTTTGTAGATGTTGTCCATCAGTGTGATTCGTCGATAGTTTTGAGGATTGTAGCCGCTTCCATTCTTAAGGACCGGCACAATTAACTCTTCTTACCAGCTTGTCGGGATTGTATCTTCTCCTCTTCATTTTATTTTGATTAATCGGATAACCCCTTCCTTGCCACTGCCATTTAACAATGCCCACGTCTCGTTTTTTACACCATCCACAACTGCCGCTTTCCACTTTTAAGCCCTCATTGACTTCCTCTGGGCAGAAATCTTCCTCCATTTCCTATCTGAGGAGTAGAAGTTGTGGCTATGGAGAGCCCACAACTTCTACCCATTCTCCATAAAACTCCACATATTTTACCACGTTTGTCATGCTTGCTTTGTTCATTCGGAATTTTGTCTCTTCTCTTATACACTCCAGAGTTCGTTCTTATTTTGAATATTTCTAATTTTTGTCACTTCTTGGGCTCTCCAAACTTCCTTCTTCCTGCTGAAACACTCTTCAAACTGACTCCTACTTCTCTCAATATCACTTCTGCATGCTCCGCGTCTCCTCTCGGGCCTCCTGTCTCCGCAGCTTCGTGTAATTGATACATTCCCGGTCCATCCATTCCATTGTCCTGTTATACAATCTTTCATTTCTAACTGTCATCACGCTCTTTAAATTAATTATAGAAACGTCATTTCTTCAAAAGTGTTAACCAGGCCAAAATTTATTTGGTCCACCTTTTGCTTATAAGATGTTTTGCTTTTTCTGACCGAATCCACCCCCAAACCGCCTGAAAACTTTCTTCAGTCCTTCCATTTAGGGTCGCTGAGATTGGAAAATGGTACGATACACACTCGTCTCCGACTTCAAAACGTTCTATTAACGGCCTCCATTCATCTTCCTATACTATATAATCTATTACTACTGAATTCCCCTTGCCTTCTTTATAAGTTATTCACCTTCCCAATCCCCTTCTGTAATACCATTTAAGATTACAAGGTTCTCTTTATCTACCCCTTCCAACCATCTACTTGCTTTGGTGTTTACCACTTTATCGCTCAATGTACTCTCCTTCATTTTTAAACTCCCACCATTTGCTTCTCTACACCTCACATTCCAGCACCCCTCAGAACTACTAGGGAACAGGATTGATTCAACTCCTTCTACTAATGCATTCTCTTAATTCTGTATCTCGTCCTTTACTGTTAACATTCATCACTTTATTAGTGATCAAATTGTGGATCTAATAAACTGAGGACCATCAAATATTCGGCTTTCAGTTTGTTCGTACTAGTACCAGGAAATCTACGTGTCAAGTAGTCAAAACAAAGTCCATCTCGATTTAAAGCCTTCACAAATTTATATATAAGTGTGAACCCACCTCTTAGCAATCTACATATCTACATTTCGATCTTATTAGATCTCGTCAGTGTAGCTCAGCTAGTGAGGATGAATTCACAAAATATCTCGAAATCTAGATATGTAGATTGCTAAGAGGTGGGTTCACACTTATATATGTTTTATACGATTCGCCTTGTGCTGATATCTCAAGCACACTGTTGGAATATTATTCTCTAGAGGGCAATACCCGGTGATCCTGAAGACATGAGCATGTTGACGGTTATTACCATATGGGTGTGCATTGCTAATTGATGTGGTGCCGCCAGATGGCGTTTAACTTCGAGGGTAAGTTGTACTACCTTCACAAATTGTTTCATAAGCCCCAACTTGATATGCAATGGTGGAAATATGATTTTCTGTCTCGCAGCCAAAGGTTCGTTGGTTTGGTTTCCCTGGGATCATGACATTTTTTAAGGGCCAATTTCTATTATCCCAATGCTGATTCTTATTGTGCTATCCCAAAAACATACAAAGCATGGATATTTTCTATATCCACTTTACTGTCCATGGAGGAAGTTTACTATCGATCGATTATTTCGTGGTGGGGGTTATCGGACTTCACGATCATGGGTAATAATGGATAAAACTGGCTAATTAGATACTAATTTTAGATACACAATTTTAAATATTGCCTCTGATATCATTACTTTAGTATTATTTTTGCCTTTTATCAGAAATAAATGTATCAGCCTAAAGCTGATACGACAAAAAGTAAGGTATTTTTGAAATCAACACAATAACCAAAATCTGTTTGTTGGGCAGTGTTATAGATGTAGATTCTCAGGTATGATAATAAAAGTTTCATAAAAAAAGTTTAAAATTGCTTATACTGTGTATTCTACAGCTTATAAGTATTGCGGATTGTGTAATTAATATGAATTAGCGTATAAACAGACACTAGTTAGAAATGTGTATATTTCTTAAATCGTGCGGGTGCAACTGATCCGATCAATTTTCAAGATAGACGGTACTTCACACTGCGATAGGTATCGCAGTTCGGTTAAAGATGTTTTACGCGGCAAATAACAAGTTGCAATAATAGCGATTAACCATGCGTAATTACAAATGGCATGTTGTTCATTAACTAATGAGGTGTTTTTACGATGTACCTGGTAAGCTCATTAGCGTCGAATGATAGTGATATTTTTGGAATTATCAATATTTTACGATACATCGAATTAAATGTATTGATGCTTATTTCTATTAACATATAGAGAAAAATTTTATTTATTAAAAAGCAACACATAGAGAGATTAATAACATTTATAGGCAAACATACGTATACTTAATAATCGGTTTGCAATCAGCAAATTTTTTACACATCATATAATTGAGACAACGAAGTTCGTAAGTTAAGAGGGAAGACAGATACACATTTATAGACAAATATACTTATACTTAGTAATGTGCCATCGGCAATATCGCCACTTTGAGAATATTCATGGAAAGCTAAGATATCAAGACTTGTCCAATTATGGGAATATTTCCAGAATGTTTGCAATATTCTCAAAAAGCAATAAAGGCTCAGAAATGCTGTCACTATTAGCAGTCAGCCTTTATTGTTTTTTGAGAATATTGCAAACATTCTGGATATATGCCCATAATTGGATAAGTGATGAAGTCTTGATATCTTAGCTTTCCATGAATATTCTCAAAGTGGCGATATTGGCGATGGCACATTACTAAGTATAAGTATATTTGTCTATAAATGTGTATCTGTCTTCCCTCTTAACTTACGAACTTCGTTCTCTCAATTATATGATGTGTAAAATGTTTGCAATCAGCAATACTGTCACTTTTAGAAATATTCGTCGATAGCCAAATGAAGATTGATTATATATATATATATATATATATATATATATATATATATATATATATATATATAATTTTTAAAATTGGTAAGGCCTGTAAAAATTTAGGAAAAAAATTATAATATTCTAAAATATGTAGAGTCGGATCCCTTTATTTAATTTGCCCCTTGCGCGGCAATTTAAAAAATAAGCAAGGCTCGTGAATGAAATATGAAAATATGTCTGATAATTGTTGTTAAATTTTAAACAATATGCTGAAGCTTAAAAAAAAATCGTGCCCGGTACTTTATTAAAAATTGCAATTGGTTTTATTGCAAATATTAGGTATTCAATATAAACACACGTTGTATACGAATAACTCTTAAAATATAGGTAGAAATTTATGATTTTAGATGAGGTTATAAACATTGCTGCAATCGTACAATTTAATCAAAAGAGAAACTTAATATGCGCCTCGAAATCCTAATTAATTGCTCACGCACTCGCGTAATGGTGCACAATTAACCCCAGGTCAAATTTAATTAAATATGCGTTGACATTTACTCACGGGCTGCCGTGTGAATGAATTTTCTACCAAGCGTAGCTGATCACAATTTCCAATATTGTGATCAAATAATCATTCTAATAACATTCAGGGCAGCGTTTTCTAATGTAGGTATTGTATGAAAATGGGAATGAGAATGGGTTCATTGTAAAAGTTTTATGATGTTGACAATATATAATGCGGCTTATTAAAAGTATATTATGGAGTTGAACATTAACTATTAGTAATGTAACGTATTGTAGTAGCAACAATCATAAAGATAGTAGTTGTGGAATAAGTATTATTATTATAATTAATTATAATGTTTGTTTGTTTAATTGCTTAACTTAATTTTATGATTAAATGTTAATTTCATAATCAATATTTAAACAAATTATGTTTTAGGGCCGAAAGGCTTTTCCACCGGAGTTTAATCATCCGTTATTTACCTTAGTTTAGGGCTATTAGCCGTAAGGTTTTTCCGCTGGTGGAAGCTCATAGGAGTTTAATCTCCCGTTATTTACCTTAGCTTAATAATGAATATAAGTAATAAAAAAAAAACATTATTTGGCATAACCCCTCCAGAATACAGAATTACCCCAATAAATAATGCTCGTAACAGAAATAACAAACAAAAAATACATAAAAATAAAACGTAAAAAATTATGAATATAAGTATAAAATTCGTAAAACCTGAAAACGTTTTAAATAAGCATACAATGTTTCATACTATATTGTCATAGTCTTCCCATTAATACATAAGTAAGAATTATATATTAATAAAGGAGATGAATAAAACTATGTTTTGAAATTAAAATTGAATTACCACGTAGTAGACGCCAAAACCATTCAATTTCTAATTATATATTAAATTAAAAAGTTTTCTTGACGCTACAATTTTGTTAGATTGTGTTTACTCTACGAATACGCGCCTTGAACTTAATTATTAACCATGCCTTTTTTGCAAATATTGGATGATCTCAGATTATTAAGATTGTTTGGAATATAATCCTGGCGTCGCCATCAAGAAAGTAATAAATCTTTATATTGCGTCATCGGCCAAGTGGGATATTTATGCTAAGTAGTGCTAAAAATAATTATTTTATGATTAATCCGGAAGTACTTTAAAAACGCTCACCATCAAAGCCATTTTGGTGTTCTAATTGCAATACTCTTGATAGTGAGTTCGAGCGATTAACAATTTTCCCAAAGATGTTGCTGTTCTAGTTATTCTGCCGACATAGAAGCTCCGAGTAGTAATGTATATCGTACCTTGAGACAACTGTCGTAACTTTCAAACCAGTTTTTTGATAAATCCATTTTAAAGAATGTAATTGTTTCAGTAGTTTTATCATAGAGTATAATGTTATCTATTTTTTGTTTAAATAATAATTTGGTTTATTCTAAACGCAAAAAAGGATTATAGGAGCGTTAAAATACACATAAGAATCATCAAAACAAAAATCAAAACCTGAAAATTCATTTTGGACGTTACAGACACTTGTCATCTCAAGGTGCGATATATACTTTTGTGCATGTCGTGACAAACAATGTCGTGATTACTGACAGTTTTGTTCGCCAAATAAGGACCAAAAGATGTGTATATGTTGACGTATTTTCACAAAAAAAAAGAACAGATAAATATAGAATATAAATAGATAATCATTGGAAAACTTACTTACTATGGATAAGAAAGATATTTAATATCTTATTTAAGTAAGATAATCATTGGAAAAGTTAGTTACTATGGATAAAAAAGATATTTAATATCTTATTTAAGTAAATAATGTGTATTGGTCACTTAATTATCCAGTTTCCTTGAAACTGAAATTTAACAGGAGAAATAAAACGATTTTTTACTTTTGTTTTTTATCAC
Source organism: Lordithon lunulatus (assembly GCA_963942505.1). NCBI lineage: Eukaryota > Metazoa > Arthropoda > Insecta > Coleoptera > Staphylinidae > Lordithon > Lordithon lunulatus. The sequence continues at coordinate 46,206,534 of OZ012671.1, forward strand.
ACTTCAGTTACACTTTGCAACTAGTTTCGGCGTAGCTCTAGCCATTTTCGAGCTTCTCCGATGATCTCGAAAATGTCTAGAGTTTAGCCGAAACTAGTTGCAAAGTGTAACTGAAGTGTGATAAAAAACAAAGTAAAAAGTCGTTTTATTTATCCTTTAAAATGAATTATCACAAAGTAGACACCTTAACAATCCAATATTAGAAATTTAACAGTTTTTTTTATGACAATATTAATAATTATGTACTCCTATTAGTCTATTAACTTAAAACGCATTTAATTTAATCGCATTGTTTATATTATACGAATGGTCACGTTACTACTGAAATAAATCCCAAAAAAAAAACAATACCCGCACTTTCTACATGAATTGTGTCACAGTCGCGGCATTATGTAAACGCATCATGTAATTATTTGCGCGCAACCAAACAAAAATAAACAAACTCGAAAATTTACGTGGGATCATCGTAGCGAACCGGTTTTCTGCATGCGAAACCTGTGACTCATTCATGGGCTGCATTAATTTAAAACCTGCATTGCGAGCGCGCTTGGCTTATCGCCGCGGATCATCAAAATTCATAATTTCCACCCTCTTCTTTCAAACCGCAATAATTCTGCGTGTAGTTTTTTTTAGTCCACTTCGCTTTTGAAAGGATCAAAACGCAGTTATGCGTGTGAGTCATGTGATGATATCATATTGCCTTTACAGAAACCTGACTTGAGAACGTCTAGAGATTCCTTTTAAAAAAAATGCTGTGAAAGTATTCCGTAGTAAATATACCTGTGGAACGTAATACACACCGCCACGTGTGTTTTTTTTTGTGATAGGAGTATATTTAATTTGTTGTTTCATGTTTTCATTAACTAATACTCGCCTGAGTTTTTTTTGTAATTAGTGCACGCGAATACTATCAATCACATAACTATAAAATAACATTTTACTTTTTTATACTAAAACAACTAAAACAGTTTTTCGCGATAACATTATACTGCAGTGCTGTATTCAGTTAACTGTGATGATAAGCAAATATCATGAGGTGCAATATGGAGTTGATTTGTTTTGTAATAAGAATAACTTCTTAAAAAACTTAAAACTCAGTCTACTTTAGCTTTTCTTCCTATTGTATATACTTTGATTTTATATGTTCACCCACTTGTTCACACACTATTAATGATTATTTTATTAATGTAGCAATCTTTAAATTTTTAGATTTTCTTTGTATGTTTTATTATGTAACGCTGGCCATACACGTTCCGGTATACCGGAGAGGTTTACCTGCGCAAAGACCTGTACAGGTAAACCGGAGAGTGTGTGTGGACAAGTTGGGTAAAACTGCACAGGCTTAGTGACCTGTACAGGGACCAGAGAAGAATCAGCCGTCTATACACGTTCCGGTAAATCGGAGAGGTAAACCTGTCGGTTTTTCTCTCCGGTATATCTGCACACTGCCTTGCACACACACAGTAGGGTAAACAGTACTGGGCTATATATTTGTCGTTTTGTAATAAAAATATAGTATACAATAGTTTCGGGAATAATGTCGAGATTATTTCTAGTTAAACCAGAAAAATTACAGGAATAAAAAAATTAAATTTGGAAACATTTATTTCATGCTAAAAAGTGATTGGCCTCATTTTGTAGGTATTTTAATTCCAAAGAAAATTCCGAAAAAATATTTTTATAAAGAGTGCACTGTTTTGGCGGTAAAGCCGATGAAGCACTCGCCTTCGGGTAGAAAGAATCGAATTTTGATTCTTCTCCGGTCGCCCGTACAGGACACTACGCCTGTGCTGATTTACCGAAACTTGTCCACAAACACGATCCGGTTTACCTGTGCAGGCGGTATAGCGCAACGCGTATCGCTGGCTCCAGGGACTGTGCAGGCAAACCGGAGACAAAACCGTCTGGTTTACCTCTCCGGTATACCGGAACGTGTATGGCCGGCTTTACAATTCTTTGTTTCCTTTTCTCTGTAATTAGATTAAATATCTGTTGAGAAATAAATAAATAAATAAACTAATTAGCGTAAACTGAGTTTAACGCTAAACTCTGTGCTAAGCTTTCGACCACTTTGAATGGAGGCTGTTATTTTTATTACATTTTATTTTCGATATTTTATTATTAGTGTTAGCTGATTACAATTAAATTTCCCCCAACCTCGATCGGCTGCACATGCTGATAACCCCTTGCGCTCGCATGTCAATATTGAAACAATTATTCACGTTCGTGACAATCTGCAACGCTTAAAAGTAAATCTTGTCTGTTGACAATGTAAGTTAGACCTAGTTGGAATATTTATCACAATTTATTATTGTTAGTCACCTCGGCCACTATCTGCTGGGCAGGCAAGCCTTGAACAATGAAGTCACTGTTTGACCTTAGGGTTTTGGTTAAAAATAGCGGTCGTGTGAGCTAATTTATTAAACGATGCTTTAAATTCCAGTTTGTGTGGCTCTTTGAAAACGTGATACTTGTAATTCATAGCATTATGCAATCATTTATTTGTAATAACTGCTGTATGCGGAATAAATTAATTGTTTATGATTTAAATTTATATCTATTATCTAATAAATATATCCTATAAATGGTATAATATGAGTAATAAAGATGATTGATACTTTTTCTAAAATAGATAAAAAATATCCCAGAAATGCCCTAATAAAGCTTGATTATCTCACACTCTCCAAATAAAATCATTTACAAAGGAGATACTTATTTGTCGTATAAACTGTGAAACAATAAGTGAGAAATTATTTTTGTAAGAGCTATGTAATAAAAGAAATAGAATAAAAGATTATTTAGACTTTAACAGTCGTTAGATTTGGGTATTATAAGATATAATTTGTTTTTCCTTTTACGGATGAATTATTGTTCGATATAGTAATGTGTTCAAGCCCGATTTTTTTACAAAAGGAAAATTCTTTAAAAAATACGTTCTATATAAATATTTTCATTGAATACATACACGATATTCAAAACAATATATAGACCAACGCTGATATACGGAAGCAAAACATGGACATTGGGCAAGTGACTTAAAAGCAAAATACAAGCAGAAATTAAGTATTTAAGGAGGGTAGGAGGTATCTTAAGAGAATTGACACAATACGAAACGAGCAAATTCGAACAACTCTACAGTTAGAAAGTATACAGACACATACACGATATTCAAAACCATATATAGACCAACACTGATATACGAAAGCAAAACAGGACATTGGGCAAGTGACTTAAAAGCATAATACAAGCAGAAATTAAGTATTTAAGGAGGGTAGGATTTATCTTAAGAATTGACACAATACGAAACTAGCAAATTGGAACAACTCTACAGTTAGAATGTACACAGACTACAACTACAACAACTATAGAAAGAAAACAACACATAATTCGAATGCCAGAATAGAGACGAAAATAGTATGGAGCACAAGAATACAAGGAAAGAAATGAACATGTAGACCACAAAAGACATGGGAAGACTGCATACAGAGAATATTAACGAAGAATGCCATTGGGTGGCAGGATGCTAGGGGAATGGCGAGCAATAGGAAGGACTAGAACGGAATTCTTACAGAAAATACAATAATACTTAAAGTAAACTTAAATTATCTCGACACCTGGGAGGGTATAAAGAGAATATATATATATATATATATATATATATATATATATATATATATATATATATAGAAAACTACAAAGGCACTAATCTAATTTATTTTATACAATAATATGTATGATAAAGAAATATATACAATGGCTACATCAGAATTTGTTATATTAATTTATGACAATAACAAGTATCCCTCGCGGCATATGTAAAAAATGTAGTTTTAATTGGTTGATTTTTCTTATTTTTATTACACAATACATTATATCTCATATATAAGTATGAATCCACCTCTTTGCAATGTAGATTTCGATCTTATTAAATCTCATCAGTGTAGCTCAGCTAGTGAGGATGAATTCACACAATATCTCGAGTGGTTATATACAAAAATTATACAACTAACCCCCTAGGAGGAAAGTTAGATGTGTAGATTGCTAAGAGGTGAATTCACACTTATATATGTTTTATAATATAAACCATATAATAATATAATATAAAATTTATATGATTGGTCTTGTGCTGATATCTCAAGCACTCTGTTGGAAGGGCACTACCTGGTGATCCTGATGGCATGAGCATGTTGACAGTTATTACCATATGGGTGTGCATTGCTAATTGATGTGGTGCCGCCAGATGGCGTTTAGCTTCCTCCTAGGGGGTTAGTTGTATAATATTATATCTCATTATTTATATTAATTAAGAATACACTAAGATAAAAAAGAACTTCTATCTTTACAACTATTAGCGGTGGTAAAGGGAGAAACTCATAAGAGTGTAATCACCCAGTATTTACCTTAACTTCACAGTCAACCTCTGAAAAACTGTGATAGGTGATTCACGAAATTTCGCACAAAACAGGATTTGAACTCCCGCTTTCCAATACTACGAGACGGACGGGGCCTCTAACCACTAGGCCACTGAACTGGGCGGCACTAAGATAAATCATAAGATATAATGTTTTAATTAAATAAATAAAAATTATTTATTATCGTATGAAAGAAATTAAAAATAACTAAATAAACTACGGTAAAAAAAAACAAGAATACCTCCATAGTCAAATATTGTCTATATAAACATACAGGAGTGCCTTTCGTTTAACCACTCTGGGCTGGTACGGGCTTATTGTTTTTTTGTTTTATTTGCCGCTTCCGATGCGCATAATTCTACCTCGGCCCTTACAACCGGCGGCGCACGACCGCAAGACCTGAGCGATACTGCACGCCACGGGGGCGACTAGCAATGATAAACCATACTAAACGAAAGCGCCTATAATGATATGGTTAGCTCTCCTAACTTTTTTAATAGTCCACTAAACCTAAATTAAATGGCTTAACTTGTTATTATTTTGTATGCCTCTGAAATTTCGTTTATATTTATATAACATTCTGTTTGACATAGCTATAAATTTTGAGCTTAATAAATATTACATTACATAATACTCCTCATAGTTTTTAATGAATTGAACTCCACACTACATTGTTATCTATAACTTTCTATGATTCTAACACAATTTCAATAATCAAGTCTTGATATATAGAAATTTCCAAAAGAAATTATTGTAGTGTATAGTTCAAGTTATTAGAAATAGTGGACGCACATAGTTTGGTTGGTAGGGGTTATATTATAATTTTTAGTTATGAAATTAAATTTGTGTAGTTATTTTTAATTAACAGGATTTTATTTATTATTGCAGGAAATGGTACACGCCAAGGATCCTCCTTCTTACTATTTAAATAAATTAAGAACGTATTTGGATCCGAAAGCATCCAGGAGTCATCGAGTAAGTTTAAAATGCTTAATGTTTTCCTTTATTTAATTGATATTTCTTTACGTGTGCAAGAATACAGATAATATTACTCCTAAACATATAGAGCAAGTGACCAACTTTTGTGTCCATACGGCCTAGTATTATCTTAAAAAAGTATCGCCATCGACTTATTGTCATTAGTTCTCTATTTATCAAGTAGTCTTCTAATCGGCGTCTAAATTTAGATAACGCGAGCGATTGACCAAAATTGGCTAGCCGTGCGAACCGGTCGATCGCGATCGACCTGTTGGCCACCCCTGATATCACCCTCTATGGAGGGTGCCCGTTTTTCGACCGTAAGCATGGAAATCTCGCTTATCTTAAGAGATACGAGGTCTATTGAATTATTGCGTATTTTTGCACTGACAAGACATGTGTCCTGGCTTTTGTATTTTACCATATTGGAAAACATTATCGAAATAAGGGTAGTAGTTAGTGGTTTTGTAATTTCAAAACCTTAGTTAAGATTACAATAAATTCAAAATAATTAATACAACAATTAAATTATGATTTTAAACGACACTATCATCTAGGTGTAATGTCCGTTGTCCAATGGGGATTTTTAGTTACAAAATAAACAACAAAATTGTACTTTATGGATTATAATTATATATATATATATATATATATATATATATATATATATATATATATATATATATATATATATATATTGGACAATGGACATTACATAATCTGTAACCACTGTTACCATATAATGGTGTGTGGTGTGAATTTACATTCATATTATTTGTACAATAGATTCAGTGAAGTATATGGTACATCCCGAGCTATATTAGTCTTAGTATCTACGTATATATGAATTTGCCCCACTGATTCCTATCCCGTGCAAATTTCTTGGCTTTCGTCCATGGTATCCCCCTTTCTGCTCAGTATTTCTTCAATTACGTTGTCCCGTGTTTTCTTTGATCTTCCACTTCCGCATTTCAAGTGTCTTCTGGCTTTCCATACCTTCTTGACCTTCCTTGATGCATCAATTCTCTGGAAGTGCCCTCACCAGCTCATCTGTCTCTGCTCGACAAATTCTAGGATGGATGTTGTCTCTAGGTCGTCCCTTATTTATGCATTACGCATTCTGTCTCGCTTGGTGACTCCTCTTGCTCGTCTCAAATATTTCATCTCAGCTGCCTGTATGTTGCTTTTCTGTTTCTTTGATAAAACCCATGTTTCGCACCCATATGTTAATGGCCTATATATTACCTTGTAGATATTCATCTTGGTTTCCCTTGCGACCTCCTTTTTGCCTATAAATTTATTAAATTAAATTCATTGCGTAATAGCATTTCATTGCCTTATCGATTCTGGTGTCTGGATTATAATTAAGAACACTTAATTATATAAATAATGTATTATATTTTATATTCATTTAATTTGCCACATGCCACTCTACGTAGCCAGGGTTGTATGAGCTCTCAGCCAATCTCACTTTCTTGCCACTCAATATCCCTCAATCTCTCCCTTATCTCAGTTCCTAGGCTGCCCCTTTCTCTCAGCTTCTCCTCTACCCACACCTCAGACATACCCACTCTTTCATACATCCTTTTTCAATCCTTCCTCCATCTACTCTCTGTTCTACTCTTACACGCTCATCCATACCTCCCGTACCAAAATTGCCCAACTCCTGCAATCTTTCCTCAAACTTCACAACCCTCACACACGACTCCCACCACATACTCATACGACTTGTCTCCTGCAACAGCACTGGCCTCGGTGTCGACCTTTCGAGCCCTAGCAGATTCTTTAGAAACCAACCTTGCTCCCTTTCTATTACCTCCCATTCACGCAATCCCCACACTTCCACTCCATACAACAATATAGGTTTCACACACGCATCCCAGATCTTGCACGCCATTACGAGGTTACCACCCCACAAACTCCCACATTTTCTGCACGCAATGCCCCAAGCTATTCTTGCTTCCGCCTGCATACACTCCACATGCATCCTAAGCCCTCCTCCACAGTCAAACCAAAAGCCCAAGTATTTTTTCACGCTGGCGAGAATGGTGGAGAAAGCGCTAGAATGCAAAGGGAGAGTGTATGCGGTGTTTGTGGATTTAAAAGCTGCGTATGACTCAGTTCCTAGGGGGAAACTGGTGGAATGTATGGATAGATTGGGTATGAAAGAGGAAGGAGTGGAGTGGGTGAGAAGGGTGTATAAAGAGTCATGGGCGAAAGCAGGAGAGAATGGAGAAATATCTGAGAAATTTAGGGAGAATGTGGGAGTAAGGCAGGGGTGCCCGCTGAGCCCCCTCCTGTTTAATCTGTACACGAGCGAGTTGGAAAAGGTACTGAGGAGAGGACAGGCAGGAGGGGTCGTGGTGGGTAGATCCAAAGTGTGGATGTTGGCGTATGTAGATGACGTGGTGCTGGTGGCCAAGAGAGTGGATAAGAGGGGGCTAGTGGTGAATGTGGAAAAGACCAAATGGATGTTGTTTAGGAATAGGGGAGGAGGGGTAAGGACGAAGGGCTGAAATGGAAGGAAAGGCTGATTGAGAGAGTGAATGGCTAAAAGATTAATTAAATTATTTTAATTTATTTTTGTTTATATTTTATATATTTTTATTATTTATACTTTGCTGGATAACATTCACCAATCCCGGTCGTGTTAAAATTGGCTCTGTGAGGGGAGGGACTTCATCATTAAACATATTCGTACGATGTAACACACCTTATCTATAGTATCCTGACTTTCTGGATAGTATATATTAGCTTCTCCTGCATGCCAAGGTCTTCTAGGTGTAGTGTGAGGTTTTTTGATACTACACCGGTTGCGGATAAGTATATCGTTATACATTTTGCATGCCCCATTCCCCAGGAAACGGAAAAAATACCAATTATGAAAATTTGGCCATTGAACTTAAGCACGAAGTTCAATGGCCAAATTTTCATAATTGGTAATTTTTCCGTTTGAGTTCGTTCTGGCTATGTTTTGGGAGAGTGGGCAGCCTATATTTATTATAAGGATTTTCTTTGATACCTTCCCCATGAGTACAATATCTGGTCTATTGTAGTCTACGGTCTATTATGATTGCGATATCTCAGTATAAAAGCTAGCGGTCCGATTCCAGTACCAGTGCATGCTCATATTTGTAGTAAGAGGCAGAATCTTCGATGAGGTTGTAGTTTTGTGCAAGTCCGCTGTGGATTACTTATGCCACTTGGTTGTGTCTGCCCAGGTACGCCGATGTAGAGATTGCTGGACATTCGACGATTATATGGTCTATGATTTCGTCTGCCTGTCGGCATTTTCTGCATATATGTTTTTCTGCCTTCTTGTTTTCTATATTGATTACTGCGTCCTATATGGCGATTATAAAACCTTCCGTCTCGGCGTAAATATCCTTGATGCAACCACCATAACGATTTCTTCTTATCAAGATTCTGCTTCTCCAGTATTGTTGGGTACCTTCCGAATAAAACCTTTGCTCTGCAGCTGTCGATACAATCTTGTGTTTGGGTCTTTTCAACAATATGTTTCCGATCTCCTAGATTTAGTGGATTAGAGAGAGAGAGGGGGGGGGGGGTACATCCTGAGGGTTGTTCATTATTGTGTTAAGAATCTTATTTTAATTAATTTTGTCACTTATACACTATTTTTTTAATCCAATCTGAACCTAATTCTGATGAAGCCTCAATCTAATGGCGAAACATATATTGATTTTAAGAAGAACTTTAATTTAAGTCTGCAAATCGTCGTTGTATAGTTCCTTTATCTAAAAGATAATACCGACAATAACGATTTTCCAGTTTGGTTCGACTTTGCCCCTATCAATGCCTTCCTGAGTTTGCATGAGTTTCTCCATCCTAGTTCAAGATATACCAGAGGTGGCCAAAGTGTCGCACGCAGTCTATTACAGTCATATACAGACTATTCCTATTCGCCCACCTGTCTGATATGTGTACATATCAGACAGGTAGGCGACTTACATAATGTTTTATTAATAAATTAATTCGTTTGTGAGAAAAAATCATATAGTTCTCTTATGAAAATAACGATATTGAATGTATATTAGTATTATGTATTTTTATTTTAAATTTAAACTTATTTTTTACTTTGTTTTTTTATCTATTTATTATTTATATAAAATGAATTATCACAAAGTAGACGCCTTAACAATCCAATATTTAAACTTATTTTTGGCTGTAAATTACTACTTTTCTTTTTCTTATTAATAAATCGGCTGTATAGTGCAGGGATGGCCAAAATTTTGATCACTTTGGGCGAACTGTTTTTTTTTTAAATTATAAACGGCGGTCCACCAACATCGTGAGTGATCATACGATGTTGGTGGACCGCCGCTTATAATTAAAAATACAGGTCGCCCAAAGTGATCACAAGTTTGACCACCCCTGCACTATACAGTCCAAAAACCATATAACACCAAAACGTATATGTAAATATCATGATAAACATTCAAAATATCTAAAAAAAAATCCCTACAAATTCATGAAATATATTTCTTAACTAAACTATGAAAATCATGAGCATTAGTATTCCTTAAATTGTTTTTATTCAGGAATAAATAAAAGCAGTGCTGTTTACGACTATTTCGTTACGAGCATCCATGTTTACTACATGCCGGCTGCAGATGTATAAATGTATAATGAAAGCACATTCAATTGCGACACGTCCAAAATAAAACTCATTCAATTGAAACCGAATTTCTCAGTATTTTTATGTTAAAATTACATGCGTTGAGCTTGTTTAAGTTGGTCTGAACAATTACCTATTTATAAGGCTTTATTGCACAGTGAATCACAGCACAGATGGAGACCTTCATGTTGAATAGTGCAACAAGTAACATAAACTAGCGACGATGTTCTGAGAGATTATTTTATTATATACTTTTGTAAAGAAATTTGGAATTTTCACATTTTGCATGTAAGATTTTAGGTACAATTAAAAATAATGCAGAAAAGGAAATACTGAAAACCTGGAATAGCATCCGTGAAACCTTTAAAGACACTAAAGCCTTGGTTTCCTAGGAAGCGGTGTCGACAAAAGCGGTCGTATTCACGTCATTTTGACATTTCTTTTACTTATATTTAAATAAATCTGGTAATCCAGATATACTTCAAAGTATTGAGAAAATGTCATGAATTACACTAGAATCTGGCGAGTTATTTAATTACATATATAGACATATATATATATATATATATATATATATATATATATATATATATATATATATATATATTAAAACGTTCCTTTAATGTGTAATGACGTCAAAAACGGTCGTATTTATCGACACCGCTTGCACAGGACTTAACGGCCGCATTTATTGTCAATTTTTTCTTACACATTACGTGCGAGCCATTATTTTCTGAAATGAAATTTTAAGGACAGCTTGAGAAATAGAATGACTGATAAATCTATCTCGACGTGCGTTCTGTTAAAGATGACGAATTATGAACCTAATATTTGTCGTCCTACGTACAGCAACAAAGAACGCACTAATTAACTTAACAATTAATTTTAATCTTGATGTTTTTTAAATAAAATCCTACAAACGTTCCTTTTTATTTTATTTGTATTAATTGTGTTTTTTAATATTACCAATAGTTTGTCACGTGAACAATTTTAGAAAAACAGATTGTATTTTTAGCACCCCTGCTCTAATTATAGTATTAATCTAATTGTAGTTGATAATGTATGATATTCTAATTATTATCCCGTTTCTTTGTTTAGTGGGTTTTAACATACTTTTGAAAATAGTGTAAATGTAAAATATTAAATTAAAGAGCTAATTATTAATTAATTATATAAGTTTCGCCGTTTCCCAAGAGTGACATCTTCCTAACTAGTTTTTGGCAAAAAAAACACTAAATAAAATTTATTATATATATTATTATTATAATTGAATTATTTATACACATTACAGGCATTTTTCTGCTCTGTCATATTTTCTGAGATATAACAAACTAATTATTCTTATTTTATTCTGTAATTTGTACCACAAATTCTACATCCTCTAGCTCCTTAATTTTCCCAAATCCTCTTCTCTATATCACTTCTTATTATCTTCCAAATATTACATAGTTAATAATTCGCTATTCTTCATGAATTTATTAAAATTCTTTCAGAAACGAAAAATGGTGGGCGAATCAACATCGACACAAGTTCTCAGAGATCTTGAAATATCATTACGTACTAATCACATAGAGTAAGTTACAAGCACAGCAATTAATGAACTGCTTAAACCTAAAAAAATAATTTCCTCCCTTACTAGATGGGTTCGTGAGTTCCTAAATGAAGAGAATCTCGGTTTAGACGTACTAATAGATTACCTAAACTTTCGGCTAGGTATGATGCGACACGAGCAGCGCATTGCCGAATTCCGCTCTGAATCTGAAGAGCAACTCAACCACAACAACACAACAATAGCGACAATGGACAGGACGTACAACGGCTACATAAGGCCGCCGCTTGATATGACCGACAGTCCTAGCATCAAGAGGCGCTCGAAACACGTGGCCAAACTGAACATGGGGGAGTCAAAGGATGATATTCACGTTTGCATAATGTGCATGCGGGCCATAATGAATAACAAAGTAATTAACACCCCGCGTTATCAGTAGCTGAATTCTATCATGAATAATGTATGTGTTTGTAGTATGGATTCAACATGGTAATACAACACCGCGAAGCAATCAATTGCATATCATTAAGTTTAACGCATAAGAGTTTGCGGACGAAAGCGCTCGTGTTGGAGCTATTAGCGGCGATTTGTCTGGTGAAGGGTGGGCACGAGATTATTCTATCGGCGTTCGATAATTTTAAAGAGGTGCTCAAAGAACGGCATCGGTTTCAAACTTTAATGGAATATTTTTTGAATCCGGAATTATTTCATATAGAATTTATGGTAAGTTTGCTTTTTATTTATTTTTAATAATGTGTGTGTTTTTATAAGAACAAAAACTGTTTATAAAGAATAACTTTTCATTTTCAATATCCGATTTGAGTTGTCAATCAAATTTTTTAGGTGGCGTGTATGCAATTTGTAAATATAATCGTGCATTCGGTGGAGGACATGAATTTTCGTGTGCATTTGCAATACGAATTCACAGCTTTAAATTTAGACGAGTATTTGGAGCGGTTGCGGTTAACTGAAAGCGAAGAACTACAAGTACAAATATCTGCATATCTTGACAATGTGTTCGATGTGCATGCTTTAATGGAAGACAGCGAGACCAAGACGGCAGCTTTGGAAAAAGTTGCGGAACTTGAAGATGAATTAGGACAGGTACAACATTAAACTAGATATTTATTATATTTTTTACTATATTAATTTTTTGTAGTCGCATGATCGGTTACAAGATCTCGAACATGAAGCTTTATCGAAAATTGGAGAGTTAGAAACAGATTTATGTCAGTTAAGGCAAGAACGGGATGAATTGTTAGAGTTAAGGAAACAACGAGAGGAAGAAGTCACTACGTTACGTAGGGTTGTACAACAACACCAGCAAGAATCGAAAAATCGTCAGTCCATGTTAGAATCTAAGATTATGGAACTGGAAACGATTACGAAAAGTCTTCCAAGAGGATCAACAAGTATTATAAATGCTCATAGTAATGTATTTATAATTGTAATTTTTATTTATCAGTTGCAGGTCTTGCAGATTTGTTACAAAACACACCTCCGAGTTCGGCGAGTTCTACATCCGCTACAACTCCTGTAACGCCTGTAATCCCACCACCACCTCCTCCAGTGGCACCTGTTGCACCTCCACCACCACCTTGCCCCCCACCTCCTCCATTAAAAGGATCAACCTCTACCTTTTCACCTCCACCTCCACCAGCGCCTGGTTTTATGCAAGCACCTGATGGAGCGATGACGATTAAACGTAAAGTACAAACCAAACATAAATTGCCGACAATCAATTGGATAGCTTTAAAACCGGCACAGGTAAATAGACATTAATCAAACTAATCGAATTTATATTCAACTTAATCTTATTTTAAGGTGCGTGGTACAATTTTCAATGAGTTAGACGACGATCGGTTGCACAACTGTATAGACTTCAACGAATTCGAGGAAAGGTTCAAGATTGGCAATGCTGGTGCGTTGACGAACGGTACTAATGAACCGGATGGTTTGACCAATATGCCCAGTAAACGGTTTAAGAAGCCTGAAAATGTTACGGTGTTGGAACATACGAGATTGAGGAATATTGGTGAGTGAAATTTATAATGATATTGGTATTGAAAAAAATTAAAATAAGTTTCGTAAAAAGCATTAACACTATGTACTGGTGTACGGGGCTAGGTAGGCCCTAGAATTATTTATGTCTAAGGCCCCAACATAGGTTAATCCTGGGCCCATCAGGAATATTTATATTGTTTGGAACTAAATATAATATCTATAATTAAAATGTTCTTATATTTAATTTAATTATGCAATTATATCAGAAATTGAATGGTTGCGACGATCATTTTTAATGAAGGAGATGAATCAAACTTCTATATAATAAACATTGTAGTTTGTTTCACCTCCTTTGTACAATTAAATATTTAATATAAATTTTCTTTCTAGCTATATCAAGACGAAAACTCGATATGCCCGTTGAAAAAGTTGTAAACGCTATAAACCACCTCGATTTGAAGCAACTATCGCTAGAAAACGTAGAACTACTGCAAAGAATGGTTCCTTCAGAACAAGAAGTTAAAGCATATAAGGATTATACAGCGGAAAAGAAAAATCCAACTCTACTCACGGAAGAAGACAGATTCCTCATGCAACTCGCAAAAATCGAACGAATTTCATCGAAACTATCGATCATGAGCTATATGGGCAACTTCTTCGATAACATCCACCTTATAACACCTGTAAGTTGCCACCTCTCAATAAAAATCATTAAACCTCTAATATATTTTACTTTTCAAATCAGTAATATTTATAAAACTCAATTGTAATTTTCAAATCATCAAATTGTCCCTAATAACCAATTTTTGTAAAGTTCAATTGAATTGGTGAGTGGAAAAGCCTTATAACTACAAAATCGTGGTTTAGATAGAATCTTTTTTGTGGAAGTATACATACAACAATTATATGTACAAGACGTCGTCTTCTACAACTCTCTTGTATATCTAATTGTTGTGACTTGTATACTTCCGCTCAAAACAAATTTTATCTAAACTACGATTTTGGAGTTATATGGTTTTTCCACCCACCAATTCAATTGTAATTTGTACCAAAAAAAAGAGCGTTTAAACGATGAATTACCCTTCAATGTTGTTTTTCACCAAAAAAGAGTTTTAATCAATCTAATTGTTGTGACATTTATACTTTCCCCAAAAACAAATTTGATCTAAACTACGATTTTAGAGTTATATGCTTTTTCCACTCACCAATTTAATTGTAATTTTCACCAAAAAAAAAGAGCGTTTAAACGATGAATTGCCCTTCAATGTTGAAAATCATTTTATTTTTCCAGCAAAGCAACGCCATCATATCGGCATCCAGTTCGGTGAAGCACTCGAGGAAACTACGATCCGTACTGGAAATCATTTTAGCTTTCGGAAATTATCTGAATAGCAGCAAACGCGGTCCGGCGTATGGTTTTAAACTGCAATCACTTGATTCGCTTTTAGATACCAAGTCAAGTGATAAGAAAATGTCTTTGTTGCACTATATTGTGGCTACTATCCGACAAAATTTCCCCGATTTGTTAAACTTTGATTCAGATCTTACGTTTATTGAAAAAGCTGCAGTTGGTAAGTATGCTGGTGACCTAATATTAGGTTTTCAAGTAATCATAACTCTAACACCGGTATTCACAGATGTTCTATAAATCTATCAATAGCTATTGAACCCATAAGTATTTGTTGTTATAGCAACAATAAATACAGTATCTAGGGAATATAGTTACTTTAGATTCTCTCTATTGCAAACACTGAATAATTAAATAAAAGGTGTCATCAAAGCTCCAATTGCAAGCGTTATTCAAGGTGTTTGACATTTGTTTTGGCATATTCTGTCACAATGACGTTGTCAATTTATCCATTCAATAGCTTATGGGACCTATAAAGTTTATGGGATGTTGGTGAATACGAGCATAAACCACACAATAGGAGCTTTGATAACCGTTTTTTTTACGTATTAAAATTTAATTTATAGTTTCACTTGAAAATATTTTGACTGACGTCCAAGAATTGGAAAAGAACATGGAAGCGGTGCGAAAAGAAGCAGAGCTCCGTGGCAAAGTCAACAACAACCCAATTTTAAGGGACTTTTTGGGTAATTCCGAAGACAAATTAAGGAAACTAAAGAATGACTCCAAAGCTGCTCATGATGCATTCCGGGAATGCGTGGAATTCTTCGCAGAGTCCCCCCGCACCACGGACGCCAATAGTTTCTTCTCACTGCTTGTTAGATTTGTAAAAGCATTTAAAGTATGTTGCATCCATATTATTGTGAATCAAGGGTAGCCATTTTCCACAGCTACATATGAGCCTTTGAGAATGAAAATGAAGTGGTGTAAGTCAGAAATTGTTTTGAAAAAATTTGCGTTTGGTATTTATGTAAATCGCCGTGTACAACTGGAATTCAATGTATTCATAAACAAAAATGTAACTACCCACGTCGATTTACATGAATACCAAACGCAAACTCTTCTCCTTTTCAAAACAATTTAAATCTGACTTACACCACTTTCATTCTCACATGTTCATGGTGATTGGAAGATGTTGCGGATTATTTAAAGTTGTATTCAGTGGTTTTTGTCTACTTCTTTGTGTTGCCAGCTAATCTCAGATTAAACTAATCAAAGCAACCAAAAACGAACATAAGACGAATAAGTTTTTGGTCACATAAAAAATATAATCACATTATTTTGTTTGGTTTGTGCTACATTTTCAAAACCTTTTGTTTCTCATCTCCAACTTTTATTTATTATCATATAATAAATATTATTATTATCATTATGTAGCTCTTACAAAATGACTACCTTTGATTCATAAAATATAAGTAGCATAGAATTGATTTTATTCTTGTCCGCTGTTATTTCAGGCCGCAGATCAAGAAAACGAGACCCGCAGACGACTAGAGCTAAAATCGAATACATCCAACAACAATGTTGTTGAAAAAAATAAATTAAATCAAAAAAAGCAACAGGTAACTAATTGCGATATTTTACTATACGTGTAACTGTTTCATATTGTAAGTTTCTACTTGTTAGGATGCTGTGATAAACGAATTGAAACATAAGACTCGGTTGGTCCACGAGAAGAAGCTGCTGCAGCAGGATGAGGTTTATAATGGTGCCTTGGAGGATATCCTGTTGGGCTTGAAAAGTGAACCTTATAGAAGGGCGGACGCTGTGCGGCGCAGCCAACGCAGACGTATTGATAACAACAGACTCTCTAAAACACTGGAGGAAATTGAATTCTAATCAAAACTAAACACCAGTTGCCTTTTGAAACATTCCTGCTTTAATATTCTGTATGGTTGTACAGATTTTTTTAACTAATTGATACTCTAGTTACATTTTTACATTCTATGACTGAAACAGTAAAAGTTCTATAATGTGAATATTTCTCTTAATAACTTCTACTATACAGTTGTTTCAGTATAAATCATTTATATTATATATGAGAGAAAAACAATATATTTTACAGTAATATACATAAAATAAAATAGTGTAATAAATGCTTTAAAGTAATCACATACTGACATGAGCTTGATTCTCAGTCTTTCTCCCATGTGGTTTATATTCAAATTATAGTACAGTAGAAGTTAGCAAGAGAATTATTCATAGTTCAGTATAAAATAAATATACTGCAATGGCTATTGATCCTCGGTCTTTGTGCACATTAATATGTTTTATACTGAAACTGCAAATATTTCTCTTCATATCTTCTCTGTATGATAGTTTCAGATAAGTCATGTATATATATTGCACATGATTTATACTTTAACTATTGCACATTACAAGTTATCACTAAAAATATTCACATAAGGGAACCTCTACTACATACTATTAGTAATAGAATGTATTGTGATGGAAAATGGGCCAATAACAGCAAGTGCATGTACAAAAAAATCTCGATTCTAAATTCTGGCGATATATATTTGTAATTAGTTCATACTCATGATGATGATGATGATGTATTTTAAACGGTTGAATTTTTATTTATTTAATATATTTACATGATATTAACTGAGTAAGGTAAACATGACATTTTAATTATTTTTGTTGCGACTTTTCGGTGCATTTTTATTTATTCAAGTTTTGTAAATATGGCATGGAAATCAAAGCAATATCCAAAAAATTAAATTTTTTATATTGATTAAATGCAGTTCACTCTATTATATGACTACTTTGTATATAATTATAGATATATTGATATCCCTATTGTTATTTTTTCTAAATAAACTTTATATATTATTAAAATTATTATGCATTTCAAGCGTTTTTTGATGCTTTGATATATCTGGAAGGAAGGAACAGGTAAAAAAACATTTTGGTCAATATCATCTTCAATATACTTAACATTTTCAAGTATTGACAAGAATATTGACCAGGGCTGTATCTAGGAAAACAAATTCCGGGGGTAGGGGCGATGTTTAAAGAATTGCAGACAAATTATTTTTAGGGGAGTTTAAAGGATTATAAAAAACTTCTATCTATATAGGGCTATCAGCCGTGAGGCTTTTCCGCCGGTCAAGGGAGAAGCTCAGAGGAGTTTAATCACCCGGTATTTACCTTAACTTCACAGAAAACCTCTGAAAAACTGTGAAAGGTGATTCGCGAAAATTCGCTCCCCACTGGGGATTGAACTCTGGCTCGGACGACGCCTCTAACCACTCGGCCACTGAGTTGGGTAAAGGATTATATTTTCTTTGGTTTAAATACTCATACCCCCATCCCCCTTAGATACGGCCCTGATATTGATTATATTATATAAATTCGCCAGCAGTTGAGGTGTCCGCCGCGATAAGCGCTGCAAATGTATTACCAATATTATTATCAGCAGTGTTGCCACTATTTTATGATAAATGCTGGTTTCCCACTTAATTTTGAGGTTATAAAGTGAAACAACTAATAAATTATATAAGTAAATAATATTTCAATCAATTCTACCCAATATGACGCAAAGCGACCGTATGGTGCACACCTTTGCAGACACCCTGGAAGTCTGTTTAAAAATAATCAAAGACCATTCACAAACACCTGATGAAGATACTGCAACAATTAATGAAATCACCAAGAACTTATGCATACTGGAAAACGATTTCACCACCTCCAAAACTGCTGTACAAACAGTAGCATCACAAGATGATTCTAGAGATCACAATCAAGCATATCAATCAGAATTGAACCAGCTGCAAAATAATTTCTCTTACAAAAACCATGCAATTTGGAAGCGGTTAAATAATGGTGTGCCTGAAGAGGAACCAGAGGATTCTATTATGGATGAGAGTTTGGTATGTTCTAATACATTCTCAATTCCAGTAGATCCTCTGACAAAACGACCTGTAAAGAATGCCTGTCGTAATACTGTTTGTAATCATATTTATGAATATGACACTATCATGCAGTATCTGAGCAGGAAAACTACAAAGAATCGTTGCCCATATATTGGATGTACAAATAATATGTTGGTCATGCAACAAATTCAGAGAGATGAGCAGCTGCAACATCAGATTAATAACACTAGTATTATCAATGAGAGTACAAATTGTAGTGTCGTGAATATTAGTATGTAAATAACTGTTTTTTTTAATATTAAAGGTTTATTATGATTTTTGTAAACTGGTAATTATTAAAGCTTACAGCCCCATCTGATAGGTTATTAGTCACTAGTAATTAACACCTGTAGTATAGTTCACCATAACAAATTCACTCTTAGTTGTAACTAGTGACACTTCAAATAAGCTATGAAATAGGACCTAACACTGTCCTGTAATTATACAGGACAGTGTTAGGCTACAGTTAATGTACATTAGTACAACTCGGGCCCACCTATGTTTTATGGAGACCAGTATTCCAAAATGTAAACATTTTTCAAACTACTAAATTACGGCTGTGAAAGAAGACTGAGGCCTGTTGTGATGTTTAAAATTATATCATATAGTACTAAATAAATAAATAATAGTTTTTTCAAAGCATTAAGTCAATGTATGTATAAATAAAACAAAAATGTGACTGGGGAATCTTATGTTGTTTTTATATATATATATATATATATATATATATATATATATATATATATATATTTGCATTTACAATTGTTTCTCTTTCATATTTAGTTTTAAACTCATATAAATAACTATATTTGTCATGAAACATAAAGAAACGTTAAAATGAACAATTTTAAATGTTTTGCAATAGTAATAGCTTCATTATAAAAAGGAAAACAAAAGCTATATTATACCCAAATATCACAGGAATATTGCTCAATATTGGTTAACTTGATTTGACAATGGTAAGATTGCTTACTAATATTGGATTGACAATATAAATATATAAAGTAATAAATTATAATCAAAATCTGAAACTGTGATTATACTCTACCAATTCCTGTCCAAAGCCTATGTTTTGTCCATGTCCCAAGCACAGAGCACTATAAGGTACAGAATTTTTTAACTGATTGATACTCTAGTTACATTTTTACATTCTATGACTGAAACAGTAAAAGTTCTCTAAGCCAGAATGAAAAAGGAGGGGTAGGAATACCAACCTCGGTGAAAAAACTATAGATAAGTAAAGGATGACCTGCAGCGCCGCGTGTGAACTAGAATCTTATACATTTTGCTTTGTTTATGTTTATTTTAGTTTGATTTCGACAATTATTCAATTCTTATGTGTGAATTTAGTTTGTGGAGGTGTTTTGAACAAGAATTCAACTACTTTTGGTTAGATTTGTTTACGGTATGTTTACATTATATGATAATTTGGTAGTTCAAAGATCACCGCCTCATGCGTCACCTTCCATCCTTTACTTATCAATGGTATGGCTGGCAAATAAATATTATAAATAAAGATATAATAAATTTTATAATGATCTGAGGCCGGTACCATGTAAGGGCCTGGGTTGCAAGCTGTTACATTGTAGTTAGTAATTAATGTATGCATATAATTTTGATTGTTGTAACGTTGTACTAATTTAGTATGTCCAACAACTAGATGGTTGTTGTTTCGTTGAGCATGTTCTACTTGTATTATTATTTTACATTTTTTGCACATGCAGCTAGCATGGTGCTCTACAATAGCAATGAAACATAAGTAATTTTATATGTTTGAAGCAATATTTTTGATTAATAATAGATGATACAAGTTGTACATCATAGACAAGTTGGTTGTCCATCATCCCTGCAGTACATGTACCTGATGTATTAAATTTAAACAAATATAATATTCGAAATTCAAGGACGGTCACATGATTTCCAATCTGCATTTCCAGCGCCCGCCCTCTACAAACAAGTAGCCGTTGGCATTGGTGGCGAAAAAACAATTGTTAATTTATTTTGACAACATTTGCATGCCTTCAAATCGAATTCGGGCCGCGAAATAGACAAATCTGCAGCAGAATTGCAATTTCGCCAATATTTTGCAGAATTATTGATAATGCCTGCCGATGTCGGCAACGTGACGTCATGCATCTAGAAATGAAAATGGCGTCCTGTCGTAGGGATCAGTCCGAGCTATAATACCTAATTCTAAAATTATCAATGAATTTATGCACCATCAATTCTTATGCAATAGAAAACTATCTACAATAAAGTCTCAAAATCATTTCTATCAATGTATTAATGCATTTAAAGCAGCCGAAGTAACCGTATTTGATTATTGAAATATGGGGATATGACCCAGGACGATTACAACTTAAAAACCAGTGTTGTGAGCTGCTATAGTGCCTGTGCGCCGTTCGGATACGTTGCCTGTCGTCGCTGAAGGTGAGTGCTCTTGTATTTTTGTGTTTAATTGCGGCTCGTTTGCTTTTCCGAATTTGTTTCCGTGACCCACCCAATTGTGTACATTTGCAATATCGCCATTGTTATTTTGTCAAATGTCAAATTATTAACCTTCACTGTTTTATGTATTTTTTCCATCCTGATAAAATCCTGTTTTACAATCAATTTACCTTAAATGTATAGGATGTTTATAGTAGAAAATCTCGGCTTGTATAAAAGCAGACATATCATGCCAACATAACCCTACTAAACACTAACTCACTTTACCTGCTAACATTTATACTACTTATTTTAATGTACATAGTTTATTGTAGAACTGTTTTATTCTACATGGCTAGATTTGTATATAATGCTATTTTCTATTTAATGAATTATAATCACTTAGTTGGCTTTTTTATAAATATGTAAATAGTTAATTCATTGTGATCTAACTAGTAATCTAGTTGTATCTTAATTATATTAATGAAAGAGCTTGGTATAATAATATACTTTATTATAACTTTTATACTTATATTTCCTCCCTAATTTTATTCAGTTTCCCCTAGTTACACTAAAGAAAATGTTAAATCAATTAAATTGATCACTTCATATTTGTTATGGTTACCGATGAATAAAAAAAAACCTTATTACCAAAATAATGGTAACTTACATTTATCCATTGTATAAATAATAATAATTATAACAAACATAACACTTAATTAGTTAACGAAATAATAAAAGATAATATTAGCCTGCAAAATAAACCTAAATTATTACTATAATTCAGAATAAGCACAAACTTACATTTACTCATTAGCTGCCTCCATGTATTGTTTGGGAGTTGTTCTGCGCTGATTTTAGCTGGTTTAGAACAGCTCCTAGATAATAAATGAAAGTGGCTATATACATAATAATCATCCATATAATATAAACATACAAAATAAATATGGTAACTTACTCTTTGTATAAATAATAGTAATTATAACAAACATTATGATTAATTAGTTAACACAATAATGAAAGATAATGTTAGCCAAAATAAACATAAATGATTACTATATTTCAGAATAAGCACAAACTTACGTTTACTCATTAGTTGGTTTCATGTATCATTTGGGAGTTGTTCTGGGCTGATCTTAGCTGGTTTAGAACAGCCCAGAACAGTTCCTGGACGATAAATTAAAGAGGCTATTATGACTATTTGACAATGCTTTGTAGCTGACTGACCTGTCATTTATGTTTTTTGTTCTGCCAGTGCTGGTGACAGTTGAGGGTTCAATTCCCATCAAGATGTGTCTTATAATTTTTAATATTTATTTAATTGAAGTATTAAGTGTTTTGAAGTAATAGCAATGTTTGAAGTAAAGTTTTCCTTTTTTACAATTAAAAATGTATTTACTCATTATATTAAAAGTAAGTAATTGTCTTTTTTTGTAACTAAAAATCATTCCTATAAAGGCACCTTACATGGTCAATAATACTGACAATATTTTAGAATAATTACTGTATAAGGCACCTTACATGGTCAATAATACTGTCAATCCTAGCACTGTCAGTATTTGCTGGAATCCTGCTTCAATATTTATCAAGTAATCAATTATCCGAATAAACATCAGTATTCTCTTCATTACATCATTACTATACCCTACATGATCACTAATACTGTCAATATTTTAAATTAATGAAAAACATGTTATTGTACAGTAATACTATCATTATTCTAAAATATTGACAGTATTTTTGACCATGTAAGGTGTCTTTATGATAACATGTTTAAAAGTTTAAGTAATACTGTCATTATTCTAAAATATTGACATAATTACTGATCATGTAAGTTTTAGTATTGATGGAATGAAGAGAATACTGATGTTTATCCGGATAATTGATTACTTGATAAACATTGAAGGAGGATTCAAGCAAATACTGACAGTACAAGGATTGACAGTATTATTGACCATGTAAGGCCCAATTCACACATAAGCGGCGTCGGGCGCAGGCGCGATGTTGCACAGGCGATTGTGATGTTCATATGCAGTGAAGGGGTGGATTGCACCTTATGTTTACGTAGAGGTGGCGTGGAAGAGTTATACCTTTCGCCTCTTCGCCTACCGTGTCTTAGGCGAAGACGCGGTGCCGGCGCGGCGAGAAACACGAGGCAAATGTCCGCCCCTCGTCACCTAAGTGGGCATTGCACCACATGTTTATATAGAGGGGGCTTAAAGTGTCGTGCCTCTCTCAACGCCGGTACCGCGTCCTTGCCTCTTCGCCTAAGACAAGGTAGGCGAAAGGCATAACTCTTCCACGCCGCCTCTACATAAACATAAGGTGCAATGTCCACCCCTTCACTGCATATGAACATCACAATCGCCTGTGCAACGTCGCGCCTGTGCCTCGCCTGCGTCACGCCTGCGCCTCGCCTGCGTCGCGCCTGCGCCCGACGTCGCTTATGTGTGAATTGGGCCTAAGGTGCCTTATTGAATGGGCATTTCACCTAGTAAAAATTATAACAACAATATAATGAGTAATTAATTATTAAAATAATAAAAGGTAATATTGGTGCAAAATTTAATCTCAATCATTGCTATTTTTGAAAATATTCAATAACCCTATATATTCTATTAATTCCTTATGTCTCTCTTTAATTTAATTTTCAAACCCTTTTCATTTACACTTTAGTTAATGTATTATTATTGAGTGTATTAATGCATATAAAACAGCTGAACTAACCATATTTGATTATTGAAATATGGGGATATAACCCAGGATGATTACAACTTACATTTATAGTTATCTTCTCCCATGTCTCCAGAGTTTAGACAAGTGTGGGGTGATATACAATTGAAAGTGAAAATGAAACTACTAGATGTTTACTTCTAAAAGAATTAAAGGAATTGATTCACACAGTAACTAATTACATTTCTGATACCTTTTAAAATATAATGTTTTCATGAACCAAGAGAACAGAACAAATCAATTTTGAAACAAAAAGAATTATTCGCTAGCCCTCTCCGTTATAGCTGTGTAGTACTGAGAATATGTGAATATGATGACATTTCATGTTTTTTTTTTCATGTTTCAACTATGTAACTACAGAGATGGTTTATATGTGAAAATTCAGAGTATTCCTAGCCCTATAGATTGACGATAGACACTTTTCTCTAGCTAATACCGTTTTAGCGCTGAGAAATTGTAAATATAATGAAATTTCATGTTTTTCCCTTGTTTCAACTCTGTAGTGACTCTATTTCAAATGCTAGAGAGATGGTTTATATGTAAACATTCAGAGTATTTCTAGCCCTACAGATTGAAGATGGACGCTATTCTCTAGCCTTTACCGTTTTCGCGCTTTAGCACTGAGAAAGTGAAATAGAAAATATGATGAAATTTCATGTTTTCCCCCATGTTTTAACTCTGTAGCGTCTCTAGTTCAACTGGTAGAGAGATGGTTTATATGTGAAAATGTTGAGTATTTCTAGCCCTACAGATTGAGTCTAGACCCTTTTCGTTAGCTCTTGCCGATTTCACGCTGCAGCGCTGAGAAAATGTTAATATGATGAAATGTCGAGGGCACTTCCGCCCTGTAGAACAGAATGCTCCTCATGCATGCCTTCCAAATCATCATTTTCGTTTGAATGGAGTTCCTGAACTGTATACCCCACGCTATCCACATTCTCTGCGCCGTTATTCCCACTTTTCTGGCTCTATACCTGATATGAGCATTTCTGTTATGCGTGCATATGAAACCCAGATATTGGAAATTCTTCACCATTTCAATCCCACTTCCCTTGAATTCAAACGTCATTCTTCTATCTTCCTCCTTCCTGGTATACCATAACTTTCGTTTTCTCCCATTCACAGTCTCTCTTGTCAAAGAATCTTTCTAATTTTGCACTCATCACCATTAGCTCCGCACTTGTTCTCATACCACATCATCCTCATAGGCCATTGACCACACTTTTTCACTCTTAATCATCACTCCTCCCACATGTTCCTTCCTGAACATAGTTAAACTCCGAGGGCATATTTGCCGCCGACCCAAAGTGGTCACAAATACATTGGACACCTCCGCTCCCACGCTTACCCTGGAGCTGATAATTTGATATACATTGGACTCCTCCGCTCCCACGCTTACCCTGGAGCTGATAGTTTGATACATATTCTGTATGTTTGTTATTACACTTGGCTATCTATGCCCCTTTTCTCCTTAAGGCCCTCCGCACAGGAGGCAACTGTTTTGTAACCCGAATTGCAAACTAGTTTCAAACTAGTCACTTACGCAACTAATTTGCAATAAAAATCAAACCGCACATGAGCGCGACTGATTCTGGATCAGTTGTATCAGAGGTCTCCACAAATTTGAAGTCCCGAAGCATTTTTTGGACAAATGTTAGTTACAAGTAGTAGTACCGTGAAGTACGAAGTGCAGAAAAAAAAAATAATGTTAGTGTCATAAGTTTCAGTCGACCCGTATGCGTTATCCCACACACATGGGCATGGTCATAAACCAGTTGCACGCGCAATTGGTTTGCAACTCTAGGCGTTAAACAGTTGCCTCGTGTGCGGAGGGCCTAATAGGTCCATGAGAATTTCTCTGTTCATACTAACATATGCTGTCTTCAGGACTACCAACAGCGCATACACCTGTTGACCTGATTCCTTGGTCGTCCACATTACAATGGTCGGATTCCAGTATTTCCTACACCAGTAGGCAGGTCCACAAATTGTGAAAAGTCCATCACAATTTGTGGACCTGCCGACTCATCTAACAACCGCAAAATCTATAACTGATGACCCTCATCCCACTCCAACATTCTTCTTCGACCGGGCTTACTATCTAATCCTTCAGCGTTTTTCTCCCTGCTTCCCGTCCTCTCCCAGTATGAGCCTCTTCTCCAGTTCTTGCATTCCAATCAACGTTTTTACTACTAGTTGCAGTTCATGCATTTTGCCAACATTTTTGAGGCAATATAAAAGGTATTTGTTTTCCCTGCACACCTGAACTGATATTCGTAAGTCTTTAAAGAGACTACTAAAATATCGAACTAGATGTGAGCCTTTGAGAATGAAAGTGGCGTAATTCATATTTAAGTTGTTTTGAGAAGGAGAAGGGTTTGCGTTTCGTATTTCTGTAAATCTACGTGCGCAGTTACATTTTTTATATGAATAAATTGATTTCAAGTCGTGTGCGCGTCGATTTGCATAAATAAAACTCTTCTTCTCAAAACAATTTAAATGTGCCTTACGCCATTTTCATTCTCATAAAGACACCTTACACGGTCAATAATATTGTCAATACTAGTACTGTCAATATTTGCTTCAATCCTCCTTTTATATTTATCAAGTAATCAATTATTCAGATAAAAATCAGTATTCTCTTCATTACATCATTAATATACCTTACACGATGAGTAATACGGGCAATATTTTAGAATAATGAACATTTTAAATATGTTATCGTACAGTAATACTGTCGTTATCCTAAAATATTGACTGTATTATTAATCGTGTAAGGTGCCTTTATACGAGGCTGTGAGAATAAAAGTGGCTTAAGTCACATTTGAATTGTTTTGAAAAGGAGATAGTTTACGTTTGGTATTTTATGTAAATCGACCTGAGCAGTTACAGACTGGAAGTAAATTTATTCATAAATAAAAATATAACTGCGTACGTCGATTTACACAAATACCAAACTCATCTCATTTTCAAATCAATACAAATGTGACTTACGCCACTTTCATTCTCAGGCTCATATATGTTTGTTGTATATATGTATTGTTACCTAGTTTTAATATTTAAGAGCTTGGCTTGACAGTAATTATAATTGCATGTTTGTAAATATTAGCCATAAAGACATAAAAGTAGATTAGAAGCAAAAATAATAATGCAATAACCTAGTTGACAATAGACACACAAGAGATGCAGAAGCACTTAGATATCACATAAAACATGTTATTTAAAACCAATTGTATCTTCATAAAATAAATAAATATTGAAGATGTAATCATCATTTCTTATAATTTTTATTTTTTTATATTGGTTGTTCCTAAAAGATCATTTGCTTTGCATAAAATGTTATATAAAATTAAATTAAAATGTATATTCAAAACTAATTAAAATCTCCAAAAGGTAACTTTTCGAAACAACTGATATTATTTTAATTTCATTTAATATTGTTTCGTGTTATTTTCTTTCTTTTATAGTTCGGATGGTTTTCAAAAAAATCAAACTGAAAAGCCAGTAAATTTAAATCGGTGGAAGCTTCTTGTCATGTCTTGTGTACCATCTAACATAATTTAACCTGCGAAAACTGTCTAATAAAAATGGTGTGTGTTTCCAGTAATATACCAGCACAGAATAATATGTGCTGGATAAAAGAGCAGATAGAATAAAATGGAAAAAAGCAGACATGGAAAACATAGTACTAAAGAGAGAAAAAGACCTAGTAAAAAGCGAAAAAATAGAGAGGAAAACGGCAACTCACCGAAGGGCGTATATACATCTGGTTTGATAAAACCGCTCGTTGAATACTCGGACGTTAGTTCAGAGGATTTGTCCGGGCCGGAAGCTGGTGAAATACAAAGCGAAGGGGGTAGCATTAGTTTAAGTGATGAAGAGGACCTAGCAAATAATACAATGCATAGAAACAGCCACCGACATTCATCTCGATACACATTGAGTCTCGAGGATGAATATTACATGCAAGCAGCTCTTAGCGCGCAATCCCCCGCCAGCAGGCCTAGGCCCAGGCTGGACCACACTATTCCCATAATATCCCTTTCCCCGTCCCCCGTGATGACCCATAGACAAAGAAAACATTCAGCGTCGTCCCGTTCGTCACGATCCAGCGATTTGCGTCATCGCAGAAAAGCTGAAATTTCCCCCCCGGTCGAATTCAGCAGGCAGGTTCAGGTGCAATCCCCTACGCTCGATTTTGAATTAGAACGCAAGAAACGGAAGAAAAAAGAGAAAAAGCATAAGAAGGATAAGAAATCGAAAAAGAAGAAGAAGAAATCGAAGCACAGATCGCGTAGTACAAGTGTTAGTAGTGTGGAAAGTGAGAGCCAATCGCACTCCTCTCCTCCCACCATTGTTATTAAAAGCTCACCTGGTGATAAAGAGCCTTTGTCGGATTGGGAGCCGAATTTGCCGGAGACCTATCAGGATGTTTCTAAAATCGATCCTGAGGTCTGCTCGCCGGTTTCCAATGATTCTCATATCGCATCTCCTGATGTGATTGAGGAAAGGTTGCCGTCGCCAGTGGAAATTATTGCATCACCCATTAGGGTGGTACGAGAGTTTCCGGTTCGGGCTTCTCCTCATACACCTCCTATATCCGCTCACACTTCCAAACTAAGTCAACCTCCGCCCACCCCCGATGAAATGTCTCCAACGCGCGTCGAGAACTACTCTTATCGGGAACGGACTGTATCCAGGCGGACGCTAAGTCCCGGCAATGTGTCGCCATATCGAAACCCCAGTCCCGAACGAGAGCCAGTGCCTCAGCATTATGCCAGGTATGTCTTTTGTGGTGCTGGTTTTTGTTGTTGCACATGTTCATATGCTGCTATTTAGATCAACTTCGCCGGGACGACGAAGACGGTCGGAGGTGTCGCATCACAGGCGGCATCGAAAGGATAAGGAGAGGATAAAGAGAAGGCTGAGCCGGAGTCCCGCAAGGCGGCGCGTTTCACGGTCGCCCACTTCGCCGTGGGGTAGGAACAAGTACAATAGTAGATCGCCTGGGCGACCTACGAAGCGTATGCGGTCGAGGAGTCCTAAAGTTAATCGCGATCGAGTATCTAGGACACCGCCAAGGTATTTTAATTACTAAATTATTAATTAATATTGATAAATATGTCATTTGATATATGAGTTCGTGGAACAAGTGATGTCGGTTTATATTGCGAATCAAATACGCATTCCTAAGGTAATACTTATTCTAAGGGATCATGCCTACACTTTTTAAATGTGCAAATTGAATAATTGTATTGTGCTTTTAGAAGAAAAAGAAAACACTCAAGTCATTCACAAATAGCATGTAATTTAAGCATGTTAATAGAAACACTTTGTTCATAGACCTTATATTCATAAACATAATTCATACTTTTTAAAAGATGTGGTGATCAATCAAATTTCAGAACCAAGATTAAAGGGATTTTTTAACTCAAAAAGAAATATCTGCCACTCCGTTGCATAGTTTATGCTGGAATCCCGATACAATTTCACAATTCGTGTCATAAGAAAAGTGTACACCACAAAAAATGCGGTGTACACGTATCACTATTCAAAATAAATTAATTAAAAATTCCTCTTACCTCTTAACAATCTACATATCTAGATTTCGATCTTGTTAGATCTTGCCAGTGTAGCTCAGCTAGTGATAATGAATTCACACAATAGTTACACTGACAAGATCTAACAAGATTGAAATCTAGTTATATAGATTGCTAAGAGGTGGATTCACACTTATATATTATATAAGATTGGATTTGTGCTGGTATCTCAAACACTGTTGCACTGCTCCGTGATCAAGATGGCATGACCATGTTTATGGTTATTACCATATGTGTGTGCATTGTTATTTGATGTGGTGGTGCCAGATGGCATTTAAATCGATAGTAAATATATAAATATATATATAATACAAATTTTATCTTAGGAGAGAAAGGAGAAGTCCATCGCCCCACTCGATCAGGACGTCACAACTAAAGAATAAAATCACAGACACTAGTTTATTTGCGGAATTGGTAAAAGACAAGCATAAGCGAGAATTAGAATTAAAGAAATTGGAGCAGAAGTTAGAAAATAAGCCGGAACCGACTGAAACAATCGAAGTCATCGACATTTCCGATTCGAAGACGGATGATAATAATGAAAGTGTGCCGATGGACATAGACAATATACCGATTCCTAATGATGATAATATAACGGAAACGTCTGCAGCTGTGTTGAACGAAATCGCTTTACCAATTAATTGCGACGACGGTCCGGATGTTATATGCCTAACAGCGCTACCCCCGATTCCACCACAACAGCCACCACCAGTTCCTAAGCTCCCGCCGCCTACGCCTGATCCTATAGTAATTGCTTTTAAGAAGACTAAGAGCATTTCGAAATTGCCTATGCCGCCAGGCATCAAACAAATGGATTTAGAAGCAATAGTGTCGCCGCCTAGTAGGTCGCCAAGTCCTGTACCAACACCACAAAGGCCCAAAACGCCGCCTAGGAGAAGTATCATGAATCTTCCTATGCCACCAGGTATTAAACCTTGATATTTATTTGTGTTTATTTAGATTACTCTGAACTGTTTTCGCGCTGTACTGTTGAGAAAACGTGCATATGATGAACTCTGTAGCGTCTCTATTTTTTTATCAGTGGGCTGATTCCACTATCGGATAGTATTAACTATTGTTTTTGTATAAACCCCTGGTTTCCTAATAAGCGGTGCCGGTAAAAGCGACCGTTTTTAACGACATTTACACATTACAAAAAAAGTTTTATGTACTTGAATAAATTAATCCACTGTAATTTATTACTTTTGTCTCATTACATTGAGGTATACCGATCTCTGAGTTATTTAACACACATAAAACATTTTTGTGACGTCAAAAACGGCCGCTTTTATCAGTATCTCTTCCTAGTAAACCAGAGCTAAAGCACCCAAAATAGGGTGGACAACCATTCCATCTATTATTATCTGAAATCATTTTAATTTCGTCCGATTTCTCACCCTTGATACCTTGTTTTAGTGATTCCCGGAACAGAAGAACTAAGTGGCGAGGAAGATATAACCTCGACGCCGCCTCGCGATGGATTTAAAGATAAACGTACACCAAAACCAAAATTAAAACGACCAAAGATCTTGAAACGGAGGGGATCGCGTAGTTTGCAAGCGAACATGAATAAAGACTGGGGCGAGAGGTGTGTGGACGTGTTTGAAATGATCAATCAAATAGGAGAAGGCACATATGGGCAGGTCTATAAGGCTAGGGATGTGCAAGCGGATATTCTAGTTGCGTTGAAAAAGGTCAGACTGGAGAATGAAAAGGAAGGCTTCCCGATTACTGCCGTGCGGGAAATTAAAATCCTCAGGCAGTTGAATCATAAAAATATTGTTAATCTCAGGGAGATTGTGACGGATAAACAGGATGCTGTCGATTTTCGAAAGGTAATTATATATATTTTCAATAATTGAAATAATTAAAGTAGTATTTTGCCAAAAAAAAGCTGGTCAGAGAGGAGCAAAGCCACACTGATCGAATGCAACTACACGTGAATTAAATAAAATTAAAATGGTGAACTAATATCTACTATATTTTTTTAGGATAAAGGTTCGTTTTATTTGGTTTTTGAATATATGGACCACGACTTGATGGGTTTACTCGAATCCGGCATGGTGGACTTCAATGAGCTTAACAATGCCTGCATAATGCGGCAGCTTCTAGACGGATTAAACTATTGCCACAAAAAGAATTTTTTACACAGGGACATTAAATGCAGTAATATTTTGATGAATAACAAGTAAGTCGTTGTATAATCCTATTCACACTATAGGCACGGTAGAGTAGATAGAATTTGATCTGGCGGGTCCAAAGTTCAACTTTATGCTCAAAGGCACAGCTGTAAGTAAGAAAGTGAATCCTAAAAACATGACCAATGTTATCCGGGGTGCTGAGGCGACAAGTTCGTCGTACGCGTTCCGCCGTTCACGCGTACATTTCTGTGTTGTGCCTATGTGTTTAGGATGAACATGAACTGGAACGCGACGTTTTTCACGTTCTGCGCTTAGGAGGCGTAACCGCCACTTCAAAATGTATCCACTCTAACAGTGGCGGCAAGTTGTTACCAACAATATTTTAATTTAAGGTAAATAGTTGTCGAAATTATTTGTTTACATATGGAACACAGTACTTATGATGGTGAGACATGGGCCATGTCCGTTTGGCTACTACTAGTGACTAGTAGTCACACATGCTGACGTCACGCTCATAGTAAAAGCACAGCGTGACGTCAACATGTGTCACTAGTAGTAGTCAAATGGACAGGGCTATGGTTTAAGTTTTTTTTGGGACGTTATTCCGTTTAGCAGTGTCCTCAAAGTGTGTCCCATGGGGAGTTTTGACTTCGTGACGGGGGCGTTGCGAATATACCAACAAAATTATTTCACACAATATATTTAATGGAATTATACTTAGGGCATCTTGCAAAAATGTAGATTCAGCATCTAATCTGCATGAAATATTAGCCAGCAACGCTGCTTATAGTGTGAATCGACCATTATTATTACATATGTTGTACAATTTTTATTAACATGTTTGCTTTCTATAGAGGTGAAGTCAAACTAGCCGATTTTGGATTAGCCCGGTTATACAATGCAGAAGACCGACAGCGGCCGTACACCAACAAAGTCATCACTCTGTGGTACCGGCCGCCCGAATTGCTCCTAGGTGAAGAAAGGTACGGCCCGGCTATTGATGTATGGTCGTGTGGTTGCATTTTAGGTGAATTGTTTATGAAAAAACCTCTATTCCAAGTAAGTTACCCCTTACAATAAATATATCGCAAGTTATTTATTAATTTTAATTCTAATTTTCAGGCTAGTGCCGAGCTGATGCAGCTGGAGATGATCTCTAGGTTGTGTGGGACGCCTACACCGGCGGTGTGGCCGACCGTTATTAAACTGCCTCTATTCCACACCCTCAAACCGAAAAAGTTGCATCGGCGAAGGATTCGGGAAGAGTTTATGATGATGCCTACTTCTGCCTTAGATTTGTTAGATAAAATGCTGGAGCTGGATCCTGATAAGAGGATTACGGCGGAAGATGCATTGAAGTCGGATTGGTTGAAGAATATTAATCCTGAGAGGTATGTCACTATTTTAACTCTTCAAATACCGCACTGCTGCATAAGGAAGGTTCACAGACTTCCACACAGACAGACATTTGTCTCGACAAGAAAGAAAAGTCAAAATTCGCTATTCAATTGTATATAATTGAGAACAAAAATCAACTTGCGAATTTGATTTTTCTTTACGTTTCTCGAATAATAAGTGGAGACTATTTTTTGAAAATGTCTGTTGACGAATGGACGCCTGTGACAAAAATTCCGGAATCCGTTGAAACAGCGCACATTTGAACAAAATCGGATCACCGAGAGTAAAAAAATATTTCCCATTGCGCATATGGCTACAAAAATGTACGCCGCGCGCAATCGTCCTGCGCCATCGGTGGTGACTACCCGTAACGTACGTAACGTAACTAATTATAATTATAACATAAAATATATATGATTAAATAGTTTAAAATTTAATTACACACAAATTAATTTACAACGAATGTGAATATTTTTTTTAAAAATAGACAAATGAAATAATAACCGAATTGAACAGAATTTAAAGTGTTGAACTAAATCGATCCGAATAAAATCGAATCGAAATTTTTGTTTGAGAAATGACTTAAATTTTGATTTGATATTAATTAATTAATTCGAAAAGTCGGGTGGTTTTTTACTTGATCGTTAAAAACATCTGGGGGGATGTTTTTAACTATCAAATTGATATGAGTAGTAGTTATATTGAGCGAAAAGTAGAGTGCTATACCTTTCTCTCTAGAGATGAATGTAGAAAGTTCTACCTACATGCCAGATCTTGGCAAAATGTAGAGAATTTCAGGTTTAAGAAGTTTTCGCTACAACCGTTTTACCACAAAAAGCGACAGAAACTTATGATTTGATTTATTACCCAGTTTTTCTATCATAAATATTACTTTCCGAGTACAACACTGCTGTATAGGGAAGGCACTGTATTAGCGAAAACGTCTTCACGTTTTATACCTAAGATTGTCGAAATATGGAAAAACTTTCCGGGAAAAAAATTACACTATACGAAGGTATTGTTGTCGCAAACAATTTAGGGCAAAATATCTGTACGTTTTATGCCTAAAATAGTCGAAATAAAACCGGTTTTTGTGATATTAATAATAAATTTGTTTTCAGAATATCTGCACCAGAGCTGCCGACGTGGCAAGACTGCCACGAGCTGTGGAGTAAGAAACGGAAACGCCAAATGCGCGAACAGCAGGAGGCGATGGCCAGTTTACCGCCGGGCAAGCCGTCGCTCATGCCCAAACCACCCTTCGGCAAAGTCGATGAAAACTCCGAATTTGGAGGGTAAGTTCAATCGAGCCAAACTATGTGAACGTGTTGTCGAAATATCTATTTCCGCAAAGACTGTCGATATTGCATAGATATAAATATTGTGGTAAATGATAATTGAAAATATTTTGATAAACTGAATGAATGTAAGCTAAACTAAGTCTTATAGTTTAATTCGTCCTAGATTAGATAGTGAATTGGAATTACACTCGATATTTTGTGTAATGCATTCTACAAAATTTATCATGTACTATATTTTTTATAATATTTAAATTCTGTTAAATGATTTGTAAAGAATTTGGGGTGTGCTAGTTCACACTGTTTGTTATTAAGTACTATGTTCATGATTTTATTATGCACGTTAATGAAGAAATTTTAATCGTAAACATCAACAGAAGCAACCTTACTTTTTCCTGAATCAATGAAAATAATATTTTCCATTTTATTATATATATTTGACAATCAAACATATTCACTCTGTTTATCATGTAGGGTTATTTTCAAAACAAGTACTGTAAATATATAATTTTAGTGTATACTTTCTTTCGTAGGTAACAAATTAATTTGATTAATTATTATTTATAGTTTGTACATATGTTTTATTTTTATTTCAAGTTGTAAATAAAATGGGATCCATTATTTATTTTTATTTTGTTTTTATTCATTTCAATTTTTTTCTTTTATGTTTTCATCCTTTATAGAGATTGTTGTTGTTCGGTGTTTGTTTGGCGTTACAGTACATTGAAATCACATCCGGTCATTTTGTTCACAGCTCGTCTAAAAGTTTAAAGATGGACGCGTATGATACAGCGGTACTGTCATATGCTTTAGCAACGGCTGCGTGCAAATTAAAGCCGGGGTTGTTAGGCATCGCACCTAATATCCTGCCGCCGCAAAGGAAAGTGGACGTGTCACTTACACCGCCTACTAGATCAATTGATCTAAAACCCGACGAGGAGTTGTTGTTTCGAATGCTAGCTTCTTTAGAACAGTCTTTGTTAAATAGAATTCCTGTGCAACTACCACAATTGTTGGATATGTGTACTTTAAAACAAGTAAGTATCTTTTTTTATGAAATATTTTTATGATAAATTATACAAACGAAACTTATTAAACACATATTAGCTAATTTAGATAACATAAAAGTATGAAATGGGCTACACTACCGGTGGCCTGCGATTTTCCATAAGATCTTATTACCGTCACTGTGATGTGCAACAAGCGGCCAATACAAATTCTAACTACCCGTGGAAAGTTCTACAATACTTCTTTTTTAATTAAGTTTAATAAGCAACCGTCAAACTGATTTATAAACGTATTTCGGAATACGACACTTACGCCGAGGGATCTCGTGGCTGCTCTAAAATAATACCGGATAAATGTTTATGTATAAATTATTGAATACTAGTTATATAGTTATGTATTTAATGGAAAAATAAATTTTATACACAAAAATTACCCGCTAGTTTTTTTCTGCTACCAGAGTATCTCTCGGTTATCAGTTGCCTAAATATTGGTTCATTAATATATACAGAATGTACCTAAAGTATAGAATAAATTCGATAAAATCTTTATTTATGATTTTTGCAAACAAAATTTCTTCAATTTTAAATTGCCAATTTTTAATGAAAGTGGTGTCAATTTTTTCATCAATGACGTTATTGCTCATTAAAAATTGGCTGAAAAAAATTAACACTTAAATTAAAAATTGGTAATTTTATAAAAATCGAAGTTTTTGAATTTATGCAAAACACTTTTTAATTTAAAATTACAAATTTTATGTTATTTTTTTTCAATCATAAAAGATATTATCGAATTTATTCCATAGTTTAGGGACACCCTGTATGTTACATCCTTTATTCTATTAAGGGCCGGTTCTACAATTGACTTTTAACTTGAGAATAAGGTTGTTCGTGGAATAAGTTTGACATATTGGCGTTAATATCTCAAACTTAATCCACAAATAATCTTATTCTCCGGTTCAATTTCAATTATAGAACCGGCCTGTAAGTATGTAATTATTATCACAGCATATTTATTTGTTAAGGCTGAATTGCATAAAGCCACGTTAACTATGGCCTTTGATTAAAAGTAATGCACCACTAAGGCTGGTTATATTATAGCCTGTGATTACAGCAAATCCATTGATAGATGTTCCATTAATTGTTATTAACCACATTTAATACCCTCATGCTCCTCTTTTTATCTATGGCAACGTCGCTTTATTTGCAAGAAGTGATATTTAAATCATGGAGTGAAATTAATATACTTTTGAACAACCTTTTCTAAATGAGGTATTTTTGCATATTCATGTAATAATACTAAAATGTTTTATTGGTGAACCTACTTTTGAGAGCAATATACGTCTTTAAACTATATAAGTTTAAAAACATATATTGCTCTCAAAACAACTACTACAATATTTTAAATTGGTAAAGGACCCAAAGAAATTAACCCTTGTACAAGATTTGATGTTGAAAGTTTGTAAAATACCGTGGAAAGGAAACCGAAATTGTCTTAAATGTACTGTGATATGATACGTAGTAGGGTGGGTTAAAAAGCCGACTATTTTTTTTTACTTTACTTTGGACACTAAATAATTGGTTGCTCGACACCTCTAGAAAATGAACTCAAAAGATGAGCTCTTAATATTAATAAGGAGGGCCTCCTCATTACCGTTTTTCATTTGTACGTCAGTCCCAAACGAAGACATTCATATCTAGCCATTCACTGAACATACAGCAATTCTCGATGCATATTTTTGTAGGAAATAGAACGTTCTAAAAAAGGACTTTTATGTTTTTTTCGTTTATCTAACCAATTAATAGATATTAATATTTAATTTTGCGAAGATCAGTCAAACCTATTTAAAAAAATGTAATCCTTGGACATGATTTTTGGTTAAAACAACCATTTATTCATGGAATTCAAAATGAAATTGTGTTGATTGATGGATAAATAAAACTTTTTTTTATTTTGTTTTTTTATCACACTTCAGTTACACATTGCAACTAGTTTCGGCTAAGCTCTAGCCATTTTCGAGCTTAGGCGAAACTAGTTGCAAAGTGTAACTGAAGTGTGATAAAAAAATAAAGTAAAAACTCGTTTTATTTATCCTTTAAAATGAATTATCACAAAGTAGACATATTAACAATCATCCAATATTGTCTTGAATTGAATTTTATCTGATGGACAAGTACACAAATACAACTCTTAATTTATGTAATCCTATTACAAGGCCATTATTATATACCAAACATGGAAATTAAAAAATTAAAATTATTAACTGATCTTCATGTAATATTTTGTGAGTATCATCTCTTTCAATGAATTGTATACGGATACAAATCTCGTGTTGAAGCTAATGCAATCCATTGACCACGTACATATACATATCGTAATTTGCAATTACGATACGTATATTTATTTATTATATTTTTGAATGAGATTTTGGTGTTACAATATACAGAGCGATTCATAACAATTTGACAGTAGACACAGCAGACAGATGACCGTTTTTAACGATTTCACAATCTATATTGCCAACGAGACTCCTCCAAGTTTAACTTTATCTTACTAGTGCGATAAAGTACATCGTTGCGACATTTAAAGATGACAGCTTTTAATGCAATTAACAATCACAATCTATATAACTCCACTTCTTTAACATTTTCGCACTAGTTCGATAAAATAAAGCCTATATCTTAACGAGAGTCCGCTAGGTTTTACTTTATCGACGCCACTAGTGCGATACAATATCGCTTGTAATGAAAAACGACACAAACCCCCGTATTCACCAACGTTCCATAAATCTATCAATAGCTATTGAGCCCATAAGTATTCGTTGTTATAGCAACAATAAATACATTATCTAGGGAATGTAGTTACTTTAGATTCTCACTATTGGAAACACTGAATAATTAAACAAAATATGTCATCAAAGCTCCAATCGCAAGCGCTACTCAAGGTGTTTGACATTTGTTTTGGCATATTCTGTCACAATGACGTTGTCAATTTATCAATTCAATAGCTTATGGGACCTATAAAGTTTATGGGATGTTAGTGAATACGGCCATAAATCCTTTTTTTCGGGTTATTCCACCATACAGGACTTCCGAAAAGTCCCCGCACTTAGCTTCAAGTTTTGAACGAGTGAAGAAAAAGAAAAATTGAAAATTTGGGGATCTACTCTAGTGATTCCCAAATTTTCATTTTCTAGATAGTTTAGACCTTTCATGCAAACTGAAGTTTTTTTAGGAGATGACCACCCCAACATTTTTAAATAGCAACCCCTTTCGAGTGTCTCCTTATTTTAAATGTAATGAAAAAAGAAACACATCCCCATAAACCAAAACCTGATATCTTAATTCTTTCAAGAATTATGAGGGGTTGACTACCAAATAGGCAAACAAAACGGTTTCATGTTTTTTTGCATGAACGTTTGGGCCATTGCGAGACAGAAGAAGATCGACAATTAATAAAGGTGATATCGACCTTCATTGGTCTAGCAATGACCCAAACACTCGTAAATGGAATTCAAGAGCATATCCCTAGTGATGTTGGTGGTTTCTTCTAGTATGCGATTTTCCAAAACATTTATTGATTCTGGTTTTGTTGCACACACACTTATCAGACACCCCCAAAAAAAAAAATCGTGGGAGCCACTCAATTTCATCTCTTCTACCAATCCAACGGTTTGGAAGCGTGCCACTTAAAAAGTTTCGGAATGCGCGACTAAAATGTGGAGGAGCACTATCTTGTTATACTGCGTGTACACTTGAAACCACTTGATTTTCTAACAATTGCAGATATCTATCTCTATCCAAATTTCTATTAATAAAAAATGGACCAATTGCATTCTCTCCCATAATACGAGCCCATACATTAATTTTCTGCGATCTCTGAGTATGATCTTCTTTTCTTAAAGGTGGAATTTCGTCAGTCCAATAACGACAATTGTGCCTATTAACCTTACCATTCAAACAGAAAGTAGCCTCGTCAGAGAAAACAACACCCAAAAGAAAATTTCAATTTTCAACATCACATTTTGCACGTATTAATTTACAGAATTCCAACCTTCTTTCGAAGTCACCTTCGTTTAATTCCTGAACTAGGTGAAACTTATAGAGGAAAATAGATATTTCTTTTCAAAATTCTGCGAGCAGAACCAATTTCATGTACCTGACACGTTTTTAATAAGGAACTTGAAGGTTTTTCAATAAAATGCAGTAACACTTCTTCGTTTTTTTTTCTGGAATTGTTGCAGATTTCGGTCTGCCAATTCTCGGAAGATCTTTCACAGTTGAAACAATTCTTTCGACTGTTGCTTTAGGAATAGGTGGTCGTTGATGAAAAAAATAATTGAAAACGTGTCATACTTCATCGTAAGATCTTGTTTTATCCTCAAAGCCACGAACCATAAGAGTAATTATTTCTTTTTCGGTCAGTTTTTGCGTCATTTTTAGGGTTCATAAAATGTTTTTCTCTGACAGTGACCCCGTAACCTGTTATTTATTACATGATTTCAATTGTTGTTGTAGTGTTGTGTTAAATTAATGAATGAATGAATAAAATAATATATATATATATATATATATATATATATATATATATATATATATGCTCTTAATTGAGTGTCGAGGCGGGGGTCACTGTCAGAAAAAAACATTTTATGAACCCTAAAAATGACGCAAAAACTGACCGAAAAAGAAATAATTACTCTTATGGTTCGTGGCTTTGAGGATAAAACAAGATCTTACGATGAAGTATGACACGTTTTCAATTATTTTTTTCATCAACGACCACCTATTCCTAAAACAACAGTCGAAAGAATTGTTTCAACTGTGAAAGATCTTCCGAGAATTGGCAGACCGAAATCTGCAACAATTCCAGAAAAAAAAACGAAGAAGTGTTACTGCATTTTATTGAAAAACCTTCAAGTTCCTTATTAAAAACGTGTCAGGTACATGAAATTGGTTCTGCTCGCAGAATTTTGAAAAGAAATATCTATTTTCCTCTATAAGTTTCACCTAGTTCAGGAATTAAACGAAGGTGACTTCGAAAGAAGGTTGGAATTCTGTGAAATAATACGTGCAAAATGTGATGTTGAAATTTTCTTTTGGGTGTTGTTTTCTCTGATGAGCCTACTTTCAATTTGAATGGTAAGGTTAATAGGCACAATTGGCGTTATTGGACTGACGAAATTCCACGTTTAAGAAAAGAAGATCATACTCAGAGATCGCAGAAAATTAATGTATGGGCTCGTATTATGCGAGAGAATGCAATTGGTCCATTTTTTATTAATAGAAATTTGGATGGAGATAGATATCTGCAATTGTTAGAAAATCAAGTGGTTTCATGTGTACACGCCGTATAACAAGATAGTACTCCTCCACATTTTAGTCGCGCATTCCGAAACTTTTTAAGTGGCACGCTTCCAAACCGTTGGATTGGTAGAAGAGATGAAATTGAGTGGCTACCACGATTTTTTTCTTTTGGGGGTTTCTGATAAGTAGAGTGTATGCAACAAAATCAGAATCAATAAATGTTTTGGAAAATCGCATACTAGAAGAAACCACCAACATCACTAGGGATATGCTCTTGAAGTCCATTTACGAGTGTTTGGGTCATTGCTAGACCAATGAAGGTCGACATCACCTTTATTAATTGTCGATCTTCTTCTGTCTCGCAATGGCCCAAACGTTCGTGCAAAAAACATGAAACCGTTTTGTTTGCCTATTTGGTAGTCAACCCCTCATAATTCTTGAAAGAATTAAGATATCAGGTTTTGGTTTATGGGGATGTGTTTCTTTTTTCATTACATTTAAAATAAGGAGACACTCGAAAGGGGTTGCTATTTAAAAATGTTGGGGTGGTCATCTCCTAAAAAATATTACCCAACAGTACAAGCACAAAAAAGGGAAATTTCCCATTAATAATACAAATAAGAACTAACGCCCGGTTTCTCCAACGAATCTTAAAGCTCGTCAGATATCTTCATGACTATCTTAGAATGTAGTTATTACTGTTTAGTGATCCCCAAATTTTCAATTTCTTTTTTCTATACTCGTTCAAAACTTATAGCTCCGTCCGGGGCCTTTTTGGAAGCCTTGTATGATGGAATAACCGAAAAAACAGGGTTTTCTGTCGTTTTTCTTTACTATCACTCGTCTTATATATAACCACGTCTTAAATTTTTATTCTGTTGCACCAAACATATGCAGATCTTACTTAGTCTTACAATGTAAGACCGTCTTATCGTCTTAAGATCCCAGTTTTGTTTGGTGCAACGCTTTAAGACCGTCTTATTATTAAGACGGCCTTAAACTAGTTAAGATTCGTTGGAGAAATCGGGCGTAAGACTAAGAACAAAAATTTAAAAAAACTTTAAAACTATACCATTAATCTTGCGGCACTCGCGCCCAGTCTCGTACACCCGGAGCATATGTATGCTCCGGATCTATGAGATGGGCGCGAGTGCAGGAAGGTTAATATATACATTTACATCATATCATAACGTTTGCAAGCAGTTTTTGAGACAATTCTTAAAGTTACTGAGCTATTTGCACCTACTTATCTTTTTTTTATAATTTAGTTACTAACGTTTTCTAAAATCTGCTTTTATTAACCCTACAAATGGGGCAAAAACTGACGGGAAAATAAGCACTCTTAATGATTTTTTTAAAATCTAAATGATTTGGAAAATCGCATACTTGAAGAAACCTCCAATATCACTAGGGATATGCTCCTGACAGTTAAAAATCCTTTACGAGCAGTGTGGGTTATTGCGAGACCGAAGAAGACAATTTGAACATTTGTTATAAAAATCGTAATAAACGTGCAAAAAAAAAACCATAAAACATGTTATGTTCCCATTTGGTAGTCAAGCTCTTTCTCATAATTCTTGAAATAATTAAGATATCGGGTTTTTGTTTATGAAAATGTGTTTCTTTTTTCATTTGAATGAGTGAAGAAAAACAAAATGGGGAACACAAAGAGTCATAAAAACTACATTCTTATATAGTTTTCATGCAACGTGGAGTTTTTTTAGGGGATGGCCACACCAAATTTTAAATAGTAACCCCTGTCAAGTTTCACCTTATTTTAAAGACATAAGGTGAAACTTGGCAGGGGTTGCTATTTAAAAATGTTGCCATCCCCTAAAAAAAACTCTACGTTGCACGAAAACTATCTAAGAATGTAGTTTTTATGATTCTTTAGTGATCCCCAACATTTTTTTCTTCACTCGTTATAAACTTATAGTTCCGTCCCGGGACATTGTAAAATTGTATGCCCTTTTGGTTTGAAACGTATCATAAGTCTAGTTCAGATGAACGACACCTGAATGCATATTGTCGTTTTTCCATTTGAGGTAGTTGTCTTCCCAGTTATCCAAGAAGATAGACACAATAGCCGCTCCTGCAAACAGGCATTTTGAGTTTGTATCGTTTTTATTTCGAACAAACGATATGTCCGTACGACATTAAAATGAATGTAACTAAACTATGACATAATATATTACTAGTAGACAAATTATATTACCACCTCGGGCTTATATGTTGTACCACTGGGCGGCGGTGGGTAAAATATAAATTAAACAAAAATCTCATTTAATCTTTAATATTTGTAGCTGGACCCACTGAGCATGCTCTTACTGGACAGCTTACAGAATGAGCTCCGTCAAGTGTGCAAGTTAAACCCAGGATCTCAATATTTCCTTGTTTTAAGTGATAGTAAGTATATCCACGTGTAAACAAAATTCGCAATAAACCGTTTTATTTATTTATTTAAGGTGATGATATTCAAATATGTGGCTTATTGAAGAAGGACGTCATTTGTAAAATATTGTCCGAATTGTTCGGCAAATTCAGCATGACGGATACGGCGAACTTTCTGCGTTCTTATATAAGTTAGTGCCAACGCGGATGTATATTATTAAGTGCTAGGTTAATATTATATTGTTATTATTAATAACTAACTGTACATACAATGCGATTTAAGATTGAGTCATTATT
Organism: Lordithon lunulatus; assembly: GCA_963942505.1. Taxonomy (NCBI): domain Eukaryota; kingdom Metazoa; phylum Arthropoda; class Insecta; order Coleoptera; family Staphylinidae; genus Lordithon; species Lordithon lunulatus. The sequence goes on from OZ012671.1 coordinate 46,250,034, forward strand.
TATTCTGACATTTATATTCTATTAGTGACAGTGCATTATTTTTACGTTTATATATCAGAACTGTGCATTAAAGTTGTATTTAGTGTCCACTTTTATTCTAAAATAAATATTATTTTGTGATGGTGTTATTGCATATTGCAATCACAAATATTTTGAGTGTTTTCGATTTAAATGGCACATCATAACCAAGACCTTTTTAAACGTGACCAGTTCCAGTAAACAGAAATGTCGACTGATTGTTGGAATGGAGCCGGGCGTGGGATAGTTGTTGGCTTCCGATAGTTTGCTGACAGCTTAGTGTGATTACTGGGTCTCAGTCAGGCATGTTTTGTGGTCTCAGTTGATCTTGCAAACAAATAGCTTTCGTCGATAAAAAGTATTGGTATGATACTGCTAAAAGACATCGGCACGATAGATATTGCGATAATAAGCCGTCCCTTCGCCGATACTTTATAAGGCACCTTACACGATCAATATTACTGTCAATATTTTAGAATAATGACAGTATTACTGGTATTACTGTACGATAATATGTTTAAAATGTATCTTATTGTAAAATATTGCTAGTATTACTCATCGTGTAAGGTATAGTAATGATGTAATGAAGAGAATACTGATCTTTATCCGGATAATTGATTACTTGATAAATATAAAAAGAGAATTGAAGCAAATATTGACAGTACTAGGATTGACAGTATTATTGACCGTGTAAGGTGCCTTTATGAATAATAATAATAATAATAGTACAATACAATGGCAATGTCGCGTCAATTTAGACGACAACGTCAAGAATAATCGGTGCGATATTCGAACATGACTCGGTGTGATACTTTACCAATCATTGGTGGATTACAATATTGAATCCACCGATTATTGGAATTCCCAAGACAATCCCTAAAAGTCATAGGGAACAAAGAGAAACATACGAGGTGAGTTTTTTATGACATCTACTTAGCAATGAAAACAAGGAGTTAAACGACAAATAACATTTTTGTACACGTTTTTCTAAGAACGCTATGCCGTTTTCGGTGGTGGAGAGCCCTTATGAACTCATTGCATGGACTCTTATTTCATGGGAGGATCCCAGTGGAATACCAACATCTCATCGCTAGTTACAGTCTATAAAAAAAGTCTTCATCTTCCGATAAAGCAATCAAATTCTTCTCGCAAATTTGTCGTCTACGAAGATTTTGTATTGAAGTTCATCGTCCCGATACTTTACTCAATCCCAAAACTTCATGCATACTTAAACTAGTTTCTGATATTCCTATTTTTTCTCTGGCAATAACTGAAACTTTCAATCAGGAATCAATCAACACCAAATCTTCAACTTTCTTGATGATTTCAGCAGTTCGTGCTTCCAGAGTTCTTCCACACTTCGGGCCATCATGAATGGATTCCTTGCCCCATTTGAACACTCCTTGTCCCAATATTTGACTTAGAAATATATGGTTTATTTTCTCCATAGACTTCTTCAGGCTACTATTCTCTTTCGATACAATTCCATAACGCGTCTGTTCAAGTTGCAAATCACTAATTTTTGCCTTTTTAAACTAATATTAAATTGACAAATTGTTAGTCATGGTTTCCTATGAGAACGGTCGCTCAAAAGCGGCCGCTTTTGACGTTATTTCACATCACACAATTCGTTTTAAATGTACCGTATGTTCCCGGATTCTGAAACCGAATTCGGGAACATACGGTACACTTAAAACGAACGAAAAGAAAATTATTTGTCATTTTAGAGAAAATACATTCTTCGCTTCATTTATAAATATGACTCCAACTGTTTTTTTACATGGAACTTCGCAGTACTGAAAAAATTCTAATAAAATAATAGAAAAAGTGACAAAGTTCATCGCTTGTCATAAAACTATGATTAGTCTTGGAATAAATCTGTGTCGTTTTTACTGAGTTGCCACTGTTTCGTTGGAATTAAGTGTCGCTTCATCAGAAAATATGATGTACCCATTAAACGGATTCTGAATATTTTCAAAAATACGGGATCCAACCCATACAAAAATAAAGACGTTTTGCGTCATTATATTCTTCTAACGTGTGAATTCTTACTGGTTTGTATGGATAATATTGACGAGTTTTAAGGATTCTATAGATATGAGTCTTACTGATTCCAGTCTCGTCGAAACTGTTTTTTAGCGATAGTCTTGGGCTATCTTGCACAGAGTTCAGGACGAGGACTGTTATGACAAAACGGATTCTTGATGAAAATGATGCAGCATTTTCATCAAGAATCCGTTTTGTCTTTTTCACATCCCTCACAGAACCGGAAGATAGGAACTTTTTTATTATATTAGTTTTGTAGCTCCTTTGAATCAAATATATCATGGATATTCTTCATGGAAACATTCGATCGCATAGTTGATAACCGCATCGCCTGTCACGCAGCACTCAATTAGATAAATTCTCTGTTGCAGTGTTAACATTCTAGCAGAATAATGTTTCATATGAAAACGTATCTGTTTAAAAACGTCTAACCTGTTGCAACATTCTAAGACTATCATAGTTTTGTAACAGTGCGATGTACTTTTTCAGATATCTTTTTTTTTTAGAATTTGGAAAATTTCTCTGTACTGCGAAGTTAAATCTGAAAACAAACAGTTGAAATCATGTTTATAAATAAAGCGGAGAAGGTATTTTCTCTTGCGTGTTTCTCTAAAATGACAAATAAAAAATATTTCTCTCTTTCACACGGTATGTAATTGAATAAATCACAATTTTTCATCGTAAATTATTGCGTTTTTTTGCAGTACATTGAGGTATTACGCTTTGTTTGAAACCATATTCGTTTAAATACACGTACAATTATTTGTGTGACGTCAATAACGGCCGCTTTTAAGCGAACGCTCTTTTAATAAGCCAGGGCTTAAGCGATTTTGGATAGATTTGGAAATAATAAGGATACGAAAATTAAATATAAAATGTAGACATCACACAAAATTTCAATCTTATTTAAATTTTAAAAATTTATCTCAAAAATCAGTTATACTATTAATATATTAGAGGCGGGGAAGCGTGTGAACTGAGATCACGGAAAGAATGAGGGATGTTGGGTGGCAAGAACATTGAACGAGGGCTCGTACAACCCGTGGTATGTGGACGACATTGAATGAGGGCTGGTACAACCCGTGGTATGTGGAGTGGCTGGCCGGGGAAATCCCCGGGTTACATAACAAGGTTAGGGTTGAGCAAAGAGGAGAAGCAATGAGTGGCGAAAAGGTGTAGTTCGGGCAAGGCTACACCATGTGTGTGGTGTAGTAAGAGGTGAGACACGTGGTGGCATCTGAGCAATGAATGTGAGCCAACGAAAATGTGAGCTTGTGAAAGAAGATTGGGCGGGGGACTGCAGCAAGGCGAGTGATTGGCTAAGAGAGGACGGAAATGGCGTGCAAATCTGCAGAAGACGTGGGAGAGGAAGTTTTTAATATGGAAAATGGTGGATGTGCTGGAAATTTTTGTTTGTGCTGGACTGAATATGCTAAATAAAGTTTATTTTAAATTAATGTATTAGTAATAAAAGTTAAGCATATACGCAGAATTCTATAGAATTCTGCACAACGTTCGAATCATTTACATTACATTCAAAACCGTAGTTTGTATACTAAAGCTCGTATGACATTATCTAGTTTCCTATATCGTTTTATATATAAGAATTGATATATTAAACTGTATAACTATTTCTAAATGGAAAATTAACATTGTGTATTACGGTGTTGTTATTGTTAAGTGAATTTATTATTATTCCACCGCTATATCATTTTCTACATGTGTGTATGACGCTATGTAGTTTGTGTCTGCATCGAAAACGATATAAGAAATTAGATAATGTCATACGGGCTTAACGGGAGGTTCTCTTTTTCATCATTTCGCCGAATTTTTATAAAATGTGCACCTTGAAAATATTATATTTTATCTACAAAAAAAAATTATATCAGATTTTACGCAAAAACGATTCGAATGTGGCCTGACCCATGCTTCGGAGTCCTGGTAAGCTACAAGGCAGGAACAGGACCATCCTGCCTTGCGGCTTACCAGGACTCCGAAGCATGCGTCAGGCCACACTCGAATCGTTTTTCGTAAAATCTAATATACTTTTTTTTTTGTAGATAAAATATAATATGTTTGAGGTGCACATTTTATAAAATGTTTAATATAAATTTACTATTTTGAATTCTGAATTGTTATTACATTTTTCGGAAAGTGGTGTGGTGCCAACAACAGCTTTGAGTAACTTGAATTGCCTCTTAACTGTATAAGTGGATGGACCAATGAAGTAGATAGCTGAGAGTCTAAATTAATTACATAAAAAGATAATTATGTCATCATACAAATTTATTCATACAAAAGTTTTATAAAATTCATTGTAATGTAAAAATATATAATTATTATAACATTAATCTATTTAATAAAAATACTTAAATTGCTAAATACAATAACGTACAATTTATAAAAAAATATGAAATTTAAGTTTACAGGAATGTATAAAGTATAACTAGTAAAATATTTCATCACGATTGACAAATGTTTGTAGGTCTGGACTGGTGTTTAAACGAATTTTAGACATACAGCCTTGTATAGAAAATACTATTCTATACAAGGCTGTATATATAAAATTTTACTATTACGTTGAATATATATTAACCGTCGCGTATTATTGTAGAAACCGCAATTCTGTAACTTTCAGCCAGACACAAAATTCAGCTGTTCATTCGTTAGTTTGACTAAAAATAATGTCGTTTGAATCGCAAGTAGTATTAACTTTACAAATATTATTGATATGCAGCAATACATTCATTTAATAACTCCCTCAATTCAGAAACCTCATCCTCATCACGGTAATTAACAACATTCGGTTCAATCGCTTGGGGCTTAAAAAAGTTAATAAAAGCTACCGTTTCTTCATAAGAAGGGTGACATGAATAACACACCTTATACATATATTTATCCTCTTTGAAAACATCCATATCAACATCCCAATCTTTCCAAACGGAAAATACACATGGCTTAATTCTTCTGAGGTAGCTAGGGTCGAAATTACAACAGTTGTATTTTCCTTGACATGCTGTGTGTATCTGGGTTATTTCTCCATTACGTGTTATAGCTCGATCTAGCCCAGGGAATGATCTGTATACCGCATACTGTTTATCTGTGACGTGTATGGGCATTTTGAATTTCTTCCAAATTTCCACGAATAAATATTCAGAGCCGTAATGGGCTGTTGTATCAATACAAACAACACACTTCTTATTTGAGCCAATCCATTCTCTTATTAAAGTAATTATAGCTTTACAAGACTCGTGTCTTGTAGGCAATTTTTCATAGGATTTTGAAAACAATGTTGTATCCAAATACATTGTGTTTAACTTCTTCAATCCTCCACTTTCGTTATAAAAACATTTATATTTACCAAGATCATCAGCGTTTACTCTAAAATCAGCGGTATACAAAACTGTCGTTATATCCGTTTCAAACAGAAACATAACTGAACCAGGACAATGTCCCGCACGGATAAGTGTAACAGTTACACTATTGTTGTCATGAATCTTCATACAAGTTGGCACTTCTATTGGTAGACTGTGAAATCTTTCTTTGCTACCTGGGTGTTGTTCTTTCAGAATTTTTGTGGTTACATCAGATGAATATATTAATACATTTGATAGCAAATCGCAGTTGAGGAATGTATCTAAGCCATACATGTGATCCATATGGAAATGGGAGAGGAAAAACAGTTTTGAGTTGTAGTTGTTCTCGGTGAATTTATCAACGCTGATTCCTGGGATTTCTCGAAATAAACCACAAAATGTACTCATTTTTATGATAATTTTTATTCCTAATTACAGGACCAATCTGTTTATTACAAAATTATTTGAGAATTTGAAAATCTAGATATATAAAATAGGCAATTCAAGCTGGTTGATTCTGTAATTGGTGGCAGAATATGAATAAGCTAGTGGCTACTGCATACAATATGTTTTTCATAGATAACTAGGGTTTAACTATTTGTAATTAAAAGTTATTAATAAAATTTAATGATGTGAATACTAACAGGTATTTCATCATTCACAGGAACATATCTGCTGGCTTTATATGAACTACAAACTAATCTTTTTTTCTTCTTCTGTCAGCTCTTTGTGGGTGTTGGCCTCTTTTATGATTTTATTCCATTCATCTCTATTTTTAACTACAAACTAGTGGGTGATGAATATGCATATGATTTGTTTTGTCATGATATAGTGTTATGTAGTTAATATGTTAAAATGTATTAATGTTAATGAAACAATACTCAGTTTGACAGTTCTCCTAGTTTACATCAATTGGCCTCTTGTTACTTCAGTAATACATTTCTCAATTGATTCATCTTCTTGTCTATGTAAAAAAATTATACTTTTCAATACATATTTTGCCTTGGAAGGATATGTTTGTGTCATTAACAATTACCAAATTTTTATATGATCTGCTGATCAAACAATTACAATGTTCAGCTGTTTGCCCACTTTATTATTAATATATAATCAATTTTTATTTAGCTATTGACCCATACATGGCTCTTTTCGCATTTGTTATTAAGTAATTATAAAGTCTTAAAGACATAAATTGTATATAACACTATGACATTATAAATTGCAGATAAGGGCATTATTGATGTTCCAGTTATATGAAATATAATTAAATATTCTTTACAAATTTACAATTGGAGTAGTAAGACCTAAATTTGTTTTATGTAAGAAACAGTAAACATCTAAATGAGTTCTAGTGAAAATAGCCTAGGTAATATAAGATAGAGTTGTACTAATAATTCTGAGCTATGCACACCATTGTTAAGTATCATACAAAGAATATATTACAATTTATGTATCAATAATAGATATAATTTAATTTTGGACCCCACATTCAATGCTATGTATACATATATTTTACATATTAATATATCTGTATATCTCAACTCAACTCTAGGACATTAATTAATAACATTAAAATAACATTTATAAAGCTAGAGACAATTACATCATTCTCTCAGTTTGTAAGTGTAATATATATTACACTATATTCATAATAGATATATCTAGTTTTCCTATTTGGTTTGATGTTAGATGATATATCATAAAATAATTTCTATTTTAATATATTAATATATAAATATACTTTTCAATAATGTAATAACTGGAACCCTGAGACGTTGCTGTTTAAAATATTTATTCAAACAATATAATATCTCAAATCAATACGTTATTGCAATTAATTACTTTAAAATTATTACTATTGTTAATTATAACCCATAATTAAAATGTCGATAAATAATGATTTAAAATGAACGAATTATAACAAAATCGATAATCCGGTACAAATAGTAATTACTATAATAAAATATATTTGTTATCACCTGAAAAATACGCTAAAACCCCTTGAATTCCGAATAAAATTTCAAATTTCCCGCCTAAAAGTACCGTAGGAAGTAGGCGAGTTGTTTCTCGCTTGTTGTGGTAGAGGTTATTTGTCGGTTAACCTATTTTCGCCTAGTTGAATAATTTTCTGTTTTTGGGCCGAATGAAACACTATTGGCGATAATGCAAGCGCCACACGGTGATCGTAGTGATAATTGCATGCAGTTACAGAGTGATAAAGTGTACCTTATTTATGCAAATAGTAACAAAGTAATCACAACCGACCGCCATTTTAACTCAACGCAGTGAAGGTCGACGCCAGATCACACAGAACTTGGTTAGGTTCTCGTTTTCGTTGGGATTTATTAATGTAAGTTACCCGAATTAGTTAGAATTGAATGGTAGAATTTAGAAAACACTAGTGTGGACGCGATGTGGCTGAAACGCACCGAGAACGCGTGCAAATTCCGTGTGATGTAAGTGTAATTTTCACTCCATTTTATAGGGATAGAGCAGTAATGGACGTTTGTTCCACTTGTGGAGGTGAATTTAACATATGCATTCGTGCGGCTCACTTGTTTCTTTATTAAAACCATGTTTTCACTAAACAATATCAATTTAAAAATTCTGTTTGTTTACGTTTTTCGAAATTGTAAACTTTGCTAACCTCAATTACTTATAACCTCACTTGTCAAAATATAGTAACCTAAAAGAGGAATTCTCTACATTACTGTATTAGTAATATTCATCAAGATTGCAGCAATTAGAAATCATTTTAATTGCAGTATTGATCATCCCATTGAATTCTATGTTTCGATGCACTATATTTGTATTGATTGTAACAGGACAAAGCTAATTTCATTAAATTATAGTTGTTTATTGTTAAATGTAATGTAGAACACTATAAATATACATTTATACATAAAGGTGTAGAATGGTATACAAAAGTTGCCAAAATTATGTTTTATAATACTGAAAAGGGCAGAGTAAATATTGATTAATTGTCATTTGTATGTGATGCTTAAATGTTTCCATATTAGTAAGGTCAACTAATACCCCAGTTACAAAACTAGGGTTAACAAACTAAACTTAATGAATTTATTTTGTAAAGGCAAGTTAGGATTAATAGTCTCAGTAGTCAAAAGTGTCAAATATAGTGTGATTATGAAATCGGTTAGTTTGAATGTATGAAAATTAAAAAGGCGTCAAGATTGATTAATGCTAAAATAAAATAAGAAATTAATTATACACATATATTTTCTTTTATATCATTTGTTATGAGAAAATAAGTAAAACAATTAAATGGTAAGTGTATATCTTACTGTACTATCTAAGATGCACCTAGTAAATCAATCATTTTGAATGTATGAAAATTAAAAAGATGTAAAGATTGGACTATGCTAAAATAAAATAAGGAATTAATTATAGGGTGATTTTTTCTTTTATATGATTTGTTATGACAAAATAAGTAAAATAACTAAATAGTAAGTGTACATTCTTATTTTGTGAGCATAAATAGTCCAACATAATCATTATTTGTACTGAATTCTAGTGTCATAACTCTTATCTACAAAAAAAAATATCATATCACACACTGAAATGTTGAAACTTTCAAAACTAATAGAGATGAATCCAGTGTAAAGATTGCAATGGTTGCAGTAGTTTTACCATGGAGTATAATGTTATAATAATTTGGTTTATTCGAAATGCAAAAAAGGATTAAAGGAGCATTAAAATATACATAAGAATCATCAAAACAAAAATCAAAAGTTGAAAATTCATTTTGGAAGTAATAACACTTGCTATCTCATAAAGGCACTTTACATGATCAATAGCAATCCTAGTACTGTCAATATTTGCTTCAATCCTCCTTTTATATTTATCAAGTAATCAATTATCCGAATAAAGATCAGTATTCTCTTCATTACATCATTACTATACTGTTGACAATGAGTAATACTGGCTATATTTTAGAATAATGAACATTTTAAACATATTATTGTACAGTAATAATACTGTCATTATTCTAAAATATTGACAGTAATATTGATCGTGTAAGGTGCCTTATAGTGTGATATATTCTGTGATTTGTAAATCATTTATTTACTTTGAATGTAATAGAAACACCATTTTATCTAAGCTCTATTTTTGTTTTTTATTGTTTGTTTAATTTATTTTCTCTCAGTAACTTGGAAGTTATTGTATTTTCTTATACCAAAGGTTCCCAATCTATTTAGTGTAGTATCCCATTATCATTTGATCAGCCATGAGAACCCTATTTATGGATTTAGGCTGACTACCCCAGCACTGTTGTGTTGTATCACTTTTGTTTTCCAGTTTGTGACATCTAATTTCTCTCAGGTCTTCCTCTATACAATCCTGCCATCTTTTTTGGTGGTCTTCCTCTAGCATGCATTCTTATTACATGTCCAGCCCATTTAAGTCCAGCCCATCTTTCTTTCTTAACTGTTTCCTGTTTTACCCAATGAGGTGTCAAGGTTTATTTGTGTTGGTTTTTTCTTATCCTCCTTGTTTGTAGAATTTAATCCACTCTTTCCTATCCCCTGTCAACTTTCTTGCTTCTAGCCATGTTTTTCCTTTATTTTTGAGCATTGTTGTAATTGCACCATTCCCAGTTTCCTATGGCCATTCTCTTTCCATGTGGTCTTGCTTCTCATTGCCCTGTATTGCTCAACCTATTAATATGTCTGAACCATTGCAGTTTACCCACTTCTATTTTTTTCTGTACCTATAGCATTACCAACCTTTTCCTAATATCTTTATTATGTATATTCTATCCCTCTTTGTAACTCCTTCAACCCTTCTTAAAATTTTTTTCTGCTGCTTGCACTCCTGATTTCTGTCTTACATTTATCACCAAGATTTGCTCCCATAAGTTAGTATCAGCATGTAAATTAATCGTTTCATAAAATCATTTTTGATTTCTTTGCTATTTCTTTCTTGTTTCTCTATTCAAATGCTAGAGAGATGGTTTATATGTGAAAATGTATAGAATTGCTAGCCCTACAGATTTTCTGTAGCGGTTACCATTTTCGCGCTGTAGTGGTACGAAAATGTGAATATGATGAAATTTCATGTTTTTCCGCCGGTTTAAACCCTGTAGGGTCTCTATTCCAAATGCCAGAGAGATGGTTTATACGTGAAAATGTAGAGTATTTCTAGCCCTACAGGCTTAGACTCGACGGTTTCTTCTAGCGCGTGGCAATTTCGCAGTGTATCGGTAAGAAAATGTAAACATGTTAAAACTTCATGTTTTTTTTTCGGTTTAAACTCTGTACCGTTCCTATTGCGAATGCTAGAGAGATGGTTTATATATGAAAGTGTAGAGTATTTCTAGACCTACAGAGGCTCAACGCTTTTCTCTAGCTCTTAGCGATTTCGCGCAGTAGCGGTAAGAAAATATCAATTTGATGAAATTTCATGTTTTCCCCAGTTTCAACTCTGTAGCGTCTCTATTGTAAAAGCTAGAGAGATGGTTTATATCTGAAAATATCGAATATTTCTAGGCCTACAGATTAGCGCTAGAAGCTTTTCTGTAGATGTTACCATTTCCGCGCTGTGGCGATGACAAAAATATAAATATGATGAAATTTCATGTTTTTCCTCGAGTTAAACTCTGTAGCGTCTCTATTTCAAATGTTAGAGAGATGGTTTACATGTGAAAATGTAGAGTATTTCTAGCCTTATGGATTGATGCTAGACGCTTTTCTCTAGCTCTTGTCGTTCTCGCACTGTAGCGGTGAAAAAATGTGAATTTGATGAAACTTTTCCTCCGGCTAAAACTCTGTAGCGTCTCTATTTCAAATGCTAGAGAGATGGTTTATATGTGAAAATGTAGAATATTTCTAGACCTAAAGATTGACGCTAGAAACTTTTCTGTAGCTGTTACCGTTTTCGCGCTTTAGCAGTGAGAAAATGTGAATATGATGAAATTTCATGTTTCCCCAGTTTCAACTCTGTAGCGTCTCTATTGTAAAAGCTAGAGAGATGGTTTATATCTGAAAATATCGAATATTTCTAGGCCTACAGATTAGCGCTAGAAGCTTTTCTGTAGCTGTTATCATTTTCGCGCTGTGGCGATGTCAAAAATATGAATATGATGAAATTTCATGTTTTTCGGGTTATACTCTGTAGCGTCTCTATTTCAAATGTTAGAGAGATGGTTTACATGTGAAAATGTAGAGTATTTCTAGCCTTATGGATTGATGCTAGACGCTTTTCTCTAGCTCTTGTCGTTCTCGCACTGTAGCGGTGAAAAAATGTGAATTTGATGAAACTTTTCCTCCGGCTAAAACTCTGTAGCGTCTCTATTTCAAATGCTAGAGAGATGGTTTATATGTGAAAATGTAGAATATTTCTAGACCTAAAGATTGACGCTAGAAACTTTTCTGTTACCGTTTTCGCGCTTTAGCAGTGAGAAAATGTGAATATGATGAAATTTCATGTTTCCCCAGTTTCAACTTTGTAGCGTCTCTATTTTAAAAGCTAAAGATATGGTTTATATGTGAAAATATCGAATATTTCTAGGCCTACAGATTAGCGCTAGAAGATTTTCTGTAGCTGTTATCATTTTCGCGCTGTGGCGATGTCAAAAATATGAATATGATGAAATTTCATGTTTTTCCCCGGGTTAAACTCTGTATCGTCTCTATTTCAAATGTTAGAGAGATGGTTTACATGTGAAAATGTAGAGTATTTATAGCCTTACGGATTGATGCTAGACGCTTTTCTCTAGCTCTTGTCGTTCTCGCTGTAGCGGTGATAAAATGTGAATATGATGAAACTTTTCCTCCGGCTTAAACTCTCTAGCGTCTCTATTTCAAATGCTAGAGAGGTGGTTTATATAATAAATTATAAAATGTAGAATATTTCTAGACATAGAGATTGACGCTAGAAGCTTTTCTGTAGATGTTACCGTTTCGCGCTTTAGCAGTGAGAATATGTAAATATGATGAAATTTCATGTTTTCCCCAGTTTCAACTCTGTAGCGTCTCTATTTTAAAAGCTACAGATATGGTTTATATCTGAAAATATCGAATATTTCTATGCCTACAGATCAGCGCTAGAAGCTTTTCTGTAGCTGTGGCGATGACAAAAATATGAATATGATGAAATTTCATGTTTTCCCCGGGTTAAACTCTGTAGCGTCTCTATTTCAAAGTTATTGTTAGAGAGATGGTTTACATGTAAAAATGTAGAGTATTTCTAGCCTTACGGATTGATGTTAGACGCTTTTCTCTAGCTCTTGTCGTTCTCGCGCTGTAGCGGTGAAAAATGTGAATATGAGTTTTCCCGGTTTAAACTCAGTAGCGTCTTTATTTCAAATGCTAGAGAGATGGTTTATATGTGAAAATGTAGAATATTTCTCACACCACAGATTGACGTTAGATGCTTTTCTGTAGCTGCTACCGTTTTCGCGCTGTAATGATGAGAAAATGTGAATATGATTAAATTTAATGTTTTTCTCCGGTTTAAACTCTGTAGCGTCTATTCCAATGCTAGAGTGATAGGCTATATTTCTCCCACTGCCTTTGCATGTAGGCTCTTCAAGTTTTCCTCTCTGGGAATGCTATAAAATGCCTTTTGGAGATCTATAAAGCAAGAATATCAAATGCCATTTGGAGATCTATCAGAGAAATAAATATCCTTCCTTGTTATTTTGCAACACTTTCTCTGTTATTTGCCTTATTGTAAATATTTGGTCTTGTATGCCATGGCTCGCTCTAAATCGACTTGGGCATCGTCTAGTCCTTTTTAGTACATTTCCGAACAAATATTTTCGTACAATTACCCGGTACACTAAGCAGTAATATCTCTGTAGTTTTTGCATTACTATCTCCGTCTTTTTAATATTGGTATAATTACTGCCACTTCCCAGTCTTTGGGGATTCTTTCAGAAGTAATTTCTGTCCTTCTGGCTTTAATTATTCCGGTGTGACTATTATGAATGTTAATAGCATGCATTTTACCTCTTAAAGCAGAATTATATTATATTTATTGACTTATGAAACAATCTGCTTTCATAGAACCTAGACCAGTGGTTCTTAACCGGCGTTCCGCGGAACACTAGTGCTTCGCGAGCTTGTTGCAAAGTAAAGTCTTGCAACGGCTCTCAAGTACGCGATCGAGAGCCGCCGCTCGGTCACTAGGCACTTCTCCTTGTTTTGTAATAATCTGTTTAATTTTTAATAAAAGTTATGTCTGTATGTTTTTTGACACTTTGATTTTGGTGCTCCGCGAATTTTTGTTACGATTCCTGATTTCAAAAAGGTTAAGAATCACTTTCATAGACTAAGACATGCGCCACTATTAGATATTGTTAAAATTGTTGATTCTTTGTTATACTTTAATTTCGACTGCGCCCCTGAGGAGATATAGGTCCTCAAAGTCTGAAAACATCAATTGGCTACAACTTATGACTAAAACATAAAAATAATATCCCTCTTATAAATAGTGTTTATTGGTATTGTTTGGTGGTGTTTTTGTGGTTGATGTATTGAACAATATTTGTATTTATTCTTTTAAATTTTAGATTATAGCTCATAAATTTAATAGATTGACTTGTAGTAGGGTAATACGGCAATGCTGTCTTGATAAGTTCATCCTTTACTTGTTAAGTGAAGAAATAAACAAATGAAATGTTTTAATAATATTAAAATACTATAATTTAGTAGAGGGTAGTAAAAGCACATAAAAATTGTTATTTGGTTTTCAATCTATGAAACAAGAGCGAATGTTTTGTGTGACACTAGTGTTTTAATAAAATAATCTCCATTTAATTATACCTATTACATTTAGTTTTCTAAAATCAATATTTTTTATTGCAGTTGTAAATATGATGTAAATACATATCGAAATGGAGGACACGTTTTCGCTGAATTGGGTGGAGGAGGAGGAGGGCGCGGTGCAGACGGAGGAGGTCATCTGCGGCATAGAAAATGATGAAATGATGGAGCAGCATGACAACGAATTCGAGGCGGTCTGCGAGGAGGTGGTGGTGGACAATGGCGAAGTGGGCCAAACAGACAACGTTATGTACCTAACCGATGACAATGTAATTGTCATGCAAGAGCCCCCAGATAACTCATACATGGATTGTGGTATAACCGAGGAGGTGGTCACTGAGCAATGGTCGGAAACATGTAATGAATTAGTCGTTGGCTCCGAGGAGCATGTTGGGGAAGCAGATGAGCAATCTACGGACGATGTTGTGATACCGCTTCCTACCGACCAAGACCAGTACTCGGCAACCAGACCATTCCCGTGCGATTTCTGTAGCAGGCGGTTTCGTAAAAAGGCGAATCTTATGAATCATATGGTGGCGCATCAGACGGATAAACCGCACGGGTGCAATTTGTGTGGCGTGAGGTATACTAGAAAGTTTGATTTGATGAACCATTTGAAAATACACGCGTACGTGCCGATTACGGATAATCTGGAGGAGGAGGCGCCGGAGGATGAGAATGATTTTGATAAAATTAGAAAACGGTCGAAGCCGTCGTTTTTAGCGAAGAAAAAGAAAATTAAAACTCGAATTAAGAGTGAGGTGATGAGTGTAGATAAAGGCGCGTCTGGTTCGAGGTCGTATGATTATGTTGATGAGGATGTACGGTTGATGGAGACGATGGAAAGTACACCGAGGCAGGAGTTTAATGCCTATGGCCCACGAGATGATCAGCTTGGTGAACAGAGGTGAGATTCTAGTTAATTACCTATAATATTATTGTAAACGCAGTTTCTTTCTCTCTATCATATTATTGGTTGAAACCATATTCTTATGGTGCTTTATGAAGGCTTAGTTCAACTAGCTAGCTGTGACCAAAATTAACTGCAGGTAAGATACAAGGTCATCGAAACATACTTTTACCATGAATGCTATAACTGAATACTTCTACATTTCCCTTAAGGAAACACAGATTTTCAATACTTTAAATCAAGTATTTCTTCCATTTATATATCGTCAATTTCTCATCTTGGGGCCTTATAATGCAGATCCATTCATAAATCTGCATTTTCAAATTTATTGACGATTACACAAAGTATTCAAGTTTATCACATAAATCTGATATTTTTATATATCTCTTACGGCACGAGTCCATTTTTCTCTTGGAGTCCAAAAATAGGGGCCCTATTTTTGGACTCCAAGAGAACTTGGACCACTGACCACTGACGATCGAGCCAGTCGGTCTGTGTGTTTATTGTTCCTGTTCAGCGTTAATTTTGTGTGATTCATAGTTTAATAAAATTATGGATGAATTGGAATTTTTGTATGCTATAACTCCTTGTATTTGCATCATGAAACGAAAACGAAAGACCAAATGACAGTATAGTAGATAGCAACAATTACGTTTGTTAGAGTATACACACAAAAAAGGTACAGAAGTTATTACAGGGCAAAGAGTAAACCAAGACCGACAGTGGTTTGGACCGAGAATTGCACACACGCGATGAGACTAATAGACGGCCCGTAGCCACTTGTCTCGGGATTGTACCACATACGGCAAAGTCAAAGACAATCTAACTGGGCGGCTCAAATCCACTGAGTTTCCCCACGCACGGTGAGATGTTGGCTTGGCTCTGGTCCATTTGGACTTATGGATCGTTCGTGTATGCGGTATTCAATACGCGTAAAATTTATACATTTTAATTTTTAAGTAATTTAATTATCTAGAACGTCATGCACACGGAATTGTGACAGAGCTCACATTTTCATATGAAAGTCAGAAGATGTCACAATAATTCTAACAACTGAATATTGAACTTCTCAGATCTAGGTAATCAAAGACACCCTTTTACTGTTATTATTTGAAGTTATTTACTTAATTCTTATTTACCGTGTCATATAAATGTTGTCAAGCATTAACTATGTTATTATTACTGAACATTATAACATTAACCGCATTTTTCCACGGAATATCTACGTTGCATTCGATTTGGTTGTGATATTTCAATTGTTGATCATTTTGGTTATGTTTTTGTGACTGCAAGCTCCTTATCTTTATCTTCCAAACCATTACTGAATAAGGTAACTACAACATGTATTACATCCTGCTAGCTCTCTATTATCCGAGTGTTAATATCTCGTTCCAAGATCGCAAGAAAGCTAGAATAATACTTCGTTTTTCACATCAATTGACCAAAAGTCACTACTTATCTAAAATATTGCAATCATATTATGATATGACACTTGATATTTACAAATATTTTTTTGCTTCTCAGGTATCCAATAACAGACCCTCGAAAGCCATTTGTGTGTCAACACTGTGGCGTAGGCTTTGCACGTGAAAAGGCGTTGGCATCCCATGCCAGAATTCACGCAGGCGATAGTCCATTCGAATGCAGACGTTGTGGTGAGATGTTTTGGGACGCGAATCTAATGCGAGAGCATATCAAAACAAAACACGATGGAATTGAAGACGATTTCTTGGATGATGACGACGAGTTCTCGGAAGATGACAACAAGTTTGGCGAGTTCTTTTGCTCGACTTGTGGCATGACGTTTCAACGTCAGGATTTACTGAAGCGGCATCAACGGACGCATATTAAAGACGAATATACCAATGATCCTGATTATTCTCATGTATGCAATGTGTGTGGGGACTCTTTTCCAGAAGCGCTGGACCTGTTGGCGCATGCTGAGGTGCATGTGAGAAGCTCGGAATATAGATGTATGATATGCGGCGAACGCACACTTGATGATCATTCGTTAGCTGCACATGTTCAAGAGAAGCATGGAGATTCTCTGCCTGAGAATACTTGTTTGCATTGTGGGCGAACATGTAGAGACAAACGAACTTTATTAAGCCACTCATTAGAGCACACTAAAGAAAAAACTCTGGCTTGCAATGTATGCCAAAAGAGTTTTCACAATAAAGCTCGTTTGAAGAGGCATATGCTTTCGCATCGAAATAAAGATGTATCGTGTGATGTTTGTGGTGAACAATTCCCCGATGGGCGATCTTTAATGAATCACCGTCACAGCCACAGCAGTGTATCCGGAAGACAATTCCCTTGTCGCGAATGCGGCAAAACGTTTGGATCACGTAGTTCGCAACAAATTCATATTCGAATCCATACAGGCGAGCGACCTTATGGTTGCCGATTTTGTTGGAAAGCTTTTGCTGATGGAGGTACTCTTCGGAAACACGAACGAATCCACACAGGTGAAAAACCGTATGCATGCGCGGTATGTCCTCGGGCATTCAATCAACGTGTGGTTCTGCGAGAGCACATTAGGTCGCACCATTCTGGCCCAGACCCCAACTTCACCCACAGCATGACACCCTTTTGTTGTGCTGTATGCTCCGATATGTTCTCAACATCGCAAGATCTAATAGTACATTTAATCCATCACTGCGATTTAAACACAGCAATGAGAAGACAACCACAACTAGGCCCAAGAAAATACAAGCGTAGACGCAAGCTGAAACCACATGAACTCGAACTAATGTCAACCAATATAGAATATGACGATGAGGAAGAGAACGACGGCGACTTTTCGGAATCAGACGATGAGAACGATAAAAAGAAAAAGAAGAAACCCCGAAAGAATTCCGCTAAATCAACCGACGATTCATACACTGAAATGTATAATAGTTTTTCATCCGCCATTGAAAATATCAACACCATAATGAACACGAAAACCCCGAAACCAAAAAAGAAACCGAAAGAACAAGTTGTGCCGTCTAGACCAAAAATGATCCACACCCAGAAAACAAAAGTGCCCGTTGACAATGACGGCGGCAAAGTTAGACATAAAACAAAAACTCTAGTAACTCGAACGCAACCGACCGAATTAAAATCGGCTACAGGGGATCGCATTAGGCCGCGCACTAAAAATGTAAGTTATCATATTTTAAATCCTGACAAGTTACCATTAGCTACTTTTCCGATGGACGACACAGAGCAGGCCGTTAATAGCTTACTGGAGACTGAAGCTCAAGAAACTAACGGCGTTTCTGACGACTCCCCTACGAAGTCTAATAAGAAAACTAACAACAGCTTAGCACCGGGCAGGCACATCATTGGACCGGGGCAGATCGTTAAATTTGTTAAAAGCGGCATGATTGTATCAAAAAAGAAAATTAAAGAGGAAGAAGTACATAATGAAACAATAGTGCAACACCATGAAAGTACAGTGCAACATAATGAAAATGAAATTACAGAGGAACATCAAGAAACAACAGAGCAAGAAACTGTAATTGAAGAAATGGTTGACAATACTGTTTACATTAAACAGGAGCAGGCGGATAACGCATTGAATGAATTAGCTGATATCTCCATGCAACATGCTCAAAATATTTTCAAATGTGAAATGTGTAGTGCGACATTTTCGGATAGGGCTCAGTTGGTTGTTCATGTGCCAGTACACATTTGTACTTGATACACAAACTTACCACCGTTGCAGTTAAATAAAGCTAATGTGTAGGTTGAGCTGTGGTTATTTGGACATAATGTATGCCAGTATTAGGCTAACAAAAAAAAACGATCTAATGCTTTTTGAGTTGCACTATTGTATCATCTATTTAATATTAACCAATCATATTGAAGTGCATTTTTATATTTAAAAAATAGCATTCTTTGTCTATATTCTCCAATGAATATTTCAAACTAAACTATATTGATGGTATTTCGTTTTTAGTTTTGTATTGCTTTCTTCAATTTGTAATGGATTTTAAAGATAGTGAAGTTTAATGTTGCACATAATTGTAATATATACATGATATATATATATTTATATATAAATATATATAACAAATAGAGTATGTTGTATTAAAATTTATATTCAGTGTTGAATAAATTATAGAGTTAGTATATTTTGATTGAATAAAATGCTTTAACCAACTGCAATTCAATCTGAGTTACAAATTTTAATGTTAATTTTGAAATTGATTGTTATTGCACATAAGTCACAAATGGAATGTAGTGCCATAGTCAGGAATGTACATACAATTTTCTTTTAATGGCAGCAGAGTTACAATCATGCAGTTTGAATTGCTTTTGGGACACTGTACAAAGACTACATCTAGGATATTTTAAAATTGTTAAAAGTATTTTTATAATTTCATAATCTCGATTGAATGTTTGATTTATTTGGTAACATCGCTACTTTATGTTAAAGTATCTGCAATATTTCTCCTTTATATTTAATAGATATATACTGTATTCTAGCACATGTAACATCTATTACACCTATATGTACATATTTATTGGAGGTATGCCACTATAACCTTCCTCATTGTGTGTTTTTGATGGTAAATATATTGGTTAGTAAATAGATACTACTTTATAAACTATGTATATATGGTTATAATTTATTTTATCCTTTTAATCCCATGTATACACAATTTTATTTTCCGAATACAGCCCTGTGTTATAAGGAATGTATTTGATCGCTAATTACCAATTTTGACTGTCTTTCGTTTCATGACTAATATACTCGAAACAAACTATTTTTGAATTTGTCTGTGGGCACAATTGCGGGAAAACGACTGCATGAATCAGAACCAACTTTGGAAATCGGCTGAGAAAACGAGCTGGAGTGATCCTGCCGCTCTGAATATTTAACAGCGACAAAAGTTGAGTAAAACAACATTTCCTATTGCGCATAAGTCGTATGGCCGTTCAAAAAAATATAATTGCACGCAGTTAGATAGCAACAAATACGTCATGGTCACCGCCGATTACCATACCTAAAATGCGCGGGAAAATGGTCGCTGTTAAATTAGTAAGCTGGATATTTTGTAAATATCTGGTGTGGGCACCACACAACTTTCCAAATTAATTAATTAAAATTAAATGTAAATGCAAAATCGAATGAGGTTTCCGAAACAAGGCATAGTTCGTAAAGGTCATTTGGTTGACTCCCTTCTGCACCCTCAGCAGGGAGCTTGCGCTGTCTATTAAAACGGAGCGTACTAGAAGAGGCCCGAATGCGCGAGGGACGGCTCTTTGGGAAAACCGGAACACCGCTGGAAGTTCCCCAAAGCGAAAAGCCTCAAGCGTGAGCTGGAAGCCCTGAAGGTGGAGATGGAGGCAATGAGTGAGGCACAAATGAGGGACATCCAGACACGGCTGGACCAACTGGCCAGCCAAGCACCAAACCCTACACCAGAGGAAGCCACAAACAGAATACGAAAATTCGGTAGGTATAAGACCTATAGCAAAGCAGTCGAAAAACTGGCAGAGTACTGACCTGAGGGCAGGTGGTGGGCAGGGAAATCACCAAACGGCTCCCAAGCGTCGAGGTAGTCAGGCAATGAACTGAACCTGCAAGTGTGATGTGGCCACAATAGTCACGGAGATGCACCTCCCCGCAGACCCAACAAAGAATACTGAGCGTTTCACTCACTATATCGTGTACGACACCGTCAGCGAGGACAATATGAAGGAAATCACCTTCCATGGCATCCGACGTGTGAGGACTATCGTGGAGGCAAACGAGACAGAGGCAATAGTAGTTGAGGCGCCAATGCCGCCCACACTAGACACGAGAAAAATTACCGAATATATTTTCGCCGGCTCAAGGGTGCAAATAACAATAAGGGACCTGGAAGATAACCGAAAATCTCCAGGAAACTACTATCGTGGCAATCAAACTCAAGACAAAAAATGAAGAGTCTATACTAATTAAACCAACAGAGGGGCATAAGTACGTGGACCTAGTTCGGTGGATCCGGAAATCGATAGCGAGGACAGCAATGTCGCCCCCGGTTTGTGAAAACCGATAACGGACACCTCCGGATTAGGATGAGGGGCAGCGGCGACTAAATCGACGCACTGTGCAAAGCCATCAGCGCAAAGGCACCGGGGACCGAGCCCAGAGTCAGGAGGCAGAGAGTAACTATGCACATAAGAAGGCATACTGATGACGAAAGCGGAGAATGAGACGATCATTAAGGCGGCAGTTAAGTGTGGGGAGCCCTTCAGAGTAGGTGAACAGAGAACAGCGCGATGGGTCGCAGAATATTATGATAACAACCGAGAAAGAGGCAGACAATCTAGCAGCTACAACATAGAGTAGGTATGACACAATGTAGATTCACTTGAAGAGAAGAGCTGCCACTGCAATTGCAGCCGTTGCTGGTTAGACACGTGCAGTGGGAAGGACATGAGGAACCTCTGCCTGAGATGTGGCGAAGAAGGCCTTCAGGACAGGAGACAGGCTGTCTACTACGCATTATGCAGGACAGAAGAACATGTCGAAGGGTGTCTCCGATGCCCAATAAAGAGAAGGGCTAGGGACGAGGCGAAGAACAAGGCCATAGGTGTCGGTGGAGAGGGACAACCCAACACAACGTCTAGACTTGAACGATAATACCATATAACTATAATGGGACAAACAACCTTGAAGACCTGGGAGCCCAGTCCTAGGCCAAGGCAATGCACGAAGGTCTTAGTATGTCTCGAAGGCGGTCAAGCCTCCGCCGTGGGATGTTTAGTCGGTAGGCGCCCCATCAGAATCCGGGGTGAATCCGACACTGTCTAGGCTCGATTAGAGCATGAGCGTCTTTATAAGATTCCTCCTCATAGAAAAAAGGACTAGGACAACAGGTGCGCCAACCGAGCTACTCCGGAAGCTGAGATGGGAATACAGGCAAGAAATAGAGAGAAGCCTACCTTACAGGCTGGTCATGGGAAATGTTGCCCGCCTGGCTCAGACGCTGCTGTAGTTGGAGGGGTAAAGGTGGTGGAGACCCTGTTCCCGACCAACAGGGATATCAGACAGATGAAAGAACCAGAGCAAGATACTACAGCAACCCTGGTAAACGAGGTTGCAAACTGGAATGAAGAGGAGGTAAAGTAGGCAGTGGCATTGTTTACAGGAGGAAAGACACCGGGCCCAACGAGCTCCGCAACGAGCTAATTCGGGCGATCATTTCCATGCTGATTGTCCTGGCTAATAAGAGCGCTTTCCCTGGTAGGTGGAAGTCAGCCCGCCTAATGCTGATTCCTAAGCAGGGAAACCACTGACGATGACCCAAACGATGACACTGAAGCTCTGCGACTTCAGGTAGAGGCTCTAAAAGCCGACAAGGCCAAGACGGACCGAGAAATAGGAAGGATGCACCAGGACCTAGCGCAACTGCGGGAGCTACGTGTAGAATAAAAGTCAAACAAAGCCCCCAGAAACCGAAGAGGAGGCAATAATAAAGATCCGAGACACATTCTGCGACCAAAAACATATGAAGACCCTGCGGACATACTAGCCGAAATCCGGCAGTTGGCTACCTTCATAAAAGTGGAACTAATCAAGGGGGCTGACGTAAAACCGCTGTAGTTCGTCAGATAGACGGAACGGGAAAGGCCGTAACTAGAGGCAAATAGACGGGGAAGCCCATACAGGGACTAACTGGGCGAAACATGAGGAATGAAGAGATAGCCACCATCCCTCAAGTAACCCAGCGCGATACGACATAGGGCCACCAACAAGGACCCATTGGACCACGTACTATATTGTGGCCAGCGACACCGAGGGCACCCACCTGAAATCTATCTATGAAGGTGCGAGGAAATTTAGGAAGATGGCTGAGGACAAACTCGGGACGAACTGGCAAGGGCTCTGACACCTGTGGTGTGGAAGATCCTGGAGTATTACTTCACAGGGTCAACAGTTGACGTGTCGCTTAGGGGAAAATGAGCAAAAGCACCCCTCGCCAGAGCGGAGGAAAACCTCTCCCCAGCCGTCAAACCAAGGACGAGTAGGGAGACTATCATTCTCCGATCTACATAAGGGAAAACCTACTATGTCCTCGTCAGGAAAATCAGCGAGGTCGACCACGTGGACCATAACATAACGAAAATGGAGAAGACGGACAATGGCCATCTGAGGATAAGGGTCATAAATGATACGGCAACGGATGCTGAGGCCAAAGTACGGTGACCCGATGCAACCCTCCATATAGGAGGGTTAGATGTACTCACCACTAAAGGTAGAAGGGTTTATAGAAATAGCGACCGTTGCATGCGAGAAGCCCTCTCAGGTAGGAGAGCCCGAACCGGCTCGAAACAGCACAAGAGTGGTAACGTGGGGTGAAGAAACTGACGTCGACAAGATTCAGGGTCGGCCTGGTGCTCTGCAAGGCCACTCGCAGGGAGGAGACGCCGCTCGGGTATACCCGCTGCTAAATGCACGGGCACCGTCCCGAAGCAGCCGAAGACAGGAGAGGCCTATGCCTGAGGTGCAGCGAGCCGGGACACCAGGCTAGAGCATGCAAGCGGGAAAACTACAGCCACGACCTGCAATGATAGTAACAGACACGACGCATCGATGACCACAGAAACGAGCAAGAGACAGGAAATGCGCACTAACGAGAGACGGCCCTAGGACGCCTAGTATGCCTGGAGGCGGTCAGGCTCCTAGAGGACAGAACGTGAGTTTTTTGTTTAGCTGGGAGGCGCCTCGGACAGAATGCGGGGCGAATCCGGTACTACCGGTGCCTCTAACATCTAATGGTGATAGTGAGGCACGGGTGTCTTCAAAGTGTTCAGCTCACAGGGGAAAAAGGTGCTATTAGGACAAGGCGTCTTCAAGTCTTACCTGTTCTTCATCATAAAGACAAATACAGGGAGATGTAGACATTACGACTGAACTGACGACGCCGCACACACCATTTACGACTGTCATAAATGGTACACAAAACGAACCACTCTATGGCTAGAGCTAGGAGATGATCACCCGACAAATTGGCATACGTGTGTTGTGAAAGGAACAAAACTGGAAAGCTGTGGCGAAATTCGAGTCCGTGATGCGGAAGAAGTACCAAATGGATGTACGGGGAGGACAGTAGACACGAATGACGAACTGACGCAAGACGAAACTACAAAGCTTTGAGTGCCCTTAGGCGGGAAAGCTCCCAGGGACATAAATTGAGGGTAGGTTTTAGCCAGTATATGTTATCTCGATAGCACGCCTACACCATACTGTAAAGGCATATAATTAAAAAAATCTCGATAGCAGAAAGAGATACGAGGGTTGGGGTTTTCATTCGTTTCAGCTTGGGGATTTCTATACTATTTATAGTATCAGTAATTGAGGAAAAAAACACTATATTTTACATGGTTGAAAGGAAATGATATACACAACTAGAGTCAGGGCATAGGAACCTGACCCTACTTTTGTATATGTATTTCGATACCTCGTTTTGAACTATTTACTATTTAGAAATAAATCATGGTTAATCTATAACGTCAACCATGTTTTTCATAATAGTCTGATTAAATATTTATTTTCGAGATCTTTCAATAGGGCGCCAACGGAAACACCGGAGTGCCAGTTACCCTAGAGCCGGACCTGCAACACACTTACCCATTAATTGTATCTTCAATATAATCTCTGCAATAATCCTGATTGTGATAAGATTGGAGTACATAATATTTATAAATGGCATTTAATTTATTAATACAGAAAATTGTTGAAGATACATGAAATGTGCATTAGGATTTCCCAGATGAAGAAATGAACAAAAATAGTATTACCTACGATCTCTAACAAAATAAATAACTAATGAGGAGTCTATTATCTAATGAAATTCTGCATTACCTGCACAAATGATTATAGAAATAACATTTTTATACAGCTGGAAAAAATATTTGTATACAACAGATTTTACAAACATAATTTCTAGCAACCATTGAAGTCTCATTTGTAAAACCTATTGATAATCCTATTTAACATTTAGTATATACATAAGCTATGTAATACTACAACATGCTATATAGATAGATGTGATATTTTGTATTTACATATTTTTATATAAATAAATCTTGTGTTTATCATATATATTTTATTATGAAAATTAAGAGGTTGGGTGGTACGTTAAAAATACGTTTTTTTTTTGGAAAACTAAGTGAACACAATCAATTCTATATTAATAATGAATATATCTTTCAATTAGCATTCATATAGCACCTTTTGTAATGTAACTTAAGTGTTAATGAGTTAATTAAAATAAAAACTGTTACTTTGTTCTTAAATATATTATATACAATTGGCAACTACTGCATATCAATTATACAATATACTTAAACTTTAATACATAAACTGTAATTTGTTTAGATTTATACAATTCCCTTCTATAGAAACTTCGAAAATCTAACTGTATGAAATAATCTCTAGGTTAACTGATGGCAGTATTTTGTTCGTCAATTAACGTTTAATTAATTATCTAAAAATAATAATACTCGCGTGTTAAAAATTAAAAATTGGTCCAGTTTAATTTAACTTATTGAAATTTGGGACTAGACAACTGCAGAATTATATTTAAAAAGATATGTGTATTGTACTTATATGCACTTCCAGTTATAATGCCCATAGCTGCTTAAAAAATATTTGTAGTTTTGTAACAACATAAAACATAAAAATCTTAATTACTAGTCACTTATAAATATTGTTATTGACATCACTAATTATAACTCGAGGTATATATTTGTAAGCAGATATTATTAAAATAACGTATGACTGCATGTGTTGATTTATGATCACACAAGATTTATATCTGTAAGTAGATAAAAACCGGTGTAATACAATGGAAATAGAAATTTGTAATTGTAGCTATACAAGTATATACCTACAAGAGTAAAGATTAATATTAGATACATCTATAAGTCTTATAAACACACAGCTAGCCTGCCCGGGTTGTCTCTCAGTCTCGCGGCGCACTCATTCAATGTGCAAAACCATTTTCATCAAAACACCATTATCAACAATGCTGTTATTGTATTTTATAAAAAATATAATCACATAAAAACCATATTGCTATAAAAGTGTATGATTGATTAATATTTGGATATATTAGTTGAGGTGCTTAAAGTATTTAACGTTTAAATAATAATACTATACCTTACATTTATCAAAGTGAAGAATGGAGTTTTGTTGATAATAGTTTGCTCCTATAAAATGGTAACGATACAAAACAGCTGACTGGCGGGAATACCAGGCAAGCAAAATAAATTAAATTATATAGTCAAAACGGGATTGTTACGATTAACACAAGCGAACGACTTGTGTTAATCGTATAAATTTCGTTAATTTAGGTCCATTTGTCATTCAATCAGTACATACATTCATCTCATTCATACAAGCACGCGGCACTCGAGAGAAGCGCGTTATATCCTCTTATGATCAGAGAACAACATCGGGCAGACTATGTGGCCACTAGGCTCGCGAGTCGTTATCATGGTGAACGATTTTCCTCTCCTTGTAGTAAATTTCTTCACTTTCCTTGTCGCACATTAACAGCACGACACCTCCGAAGAGGAATATCGCTGCACCCCAACCGACCCCGTAGGCCCAACCAAATTCCCATATTGTTCGATTACCTATTAAAAAGTTACATCAGTACTAATAATTAAAATAGCAACGTTTGAATGCACTTACCCAGATTTAATTCTGCTGCAAAACAGACTGGGTAAATAATTAAGGCTATAAAAATTGAAACCACTGAAACAAATAAAAATACATTAATGGCCACACTCAATAAAACGCGTTAAAACTTACAAGCCAGTCCCATAACAATGACAGCGAATCTGTAATACTTATACTTGGTGTGGTGTTCTTTTGTTCTAAGTCCTAAGCCAGTTAGGACAGTAGCCACTAAATCAGTCAGAAGAGTTATGATGCATAGAGCGGCGGCGGCTCTTATATAAGCTAAAACGATTTCAACATAAAAACGTTTGCTAGGGAAGTTGTTTTTTTAGTTTATTATTATTTACCAGCGTCCCTGGATTGATAACAGCCGGGAGGGTCCTGCATGTTAAATGGAAGTGGTTGCGGCGCGTCTTCTTCTATACAGTGCATGAATAATCCTTGCCTCCAGCCCGCTGCCATCAGCCAGTCCGTCGACGCTAACCCCATTATCATGAGGATGATTACTATGAGGCCACATATGAACGCAATAACCTGAAACAAGGGTAGATGTGTTTCGTTAATTAATAATATTAAGTAGGAAAATGGAAATGGTTGACAGTGCGAGTCACATAATTTAATTTATTATAATAATATAGAAGATAATAAAATACGTTAATATGTATTTTATTTAAAATGTTTACGCCATAATAAATAATATTATAGATATGTATGTTACAGTAAAAGTTCACAAAAGGGGCCAAACATATCCAATATGGTTTACATTCGACAAAATAAAGAACTCAAGTCAAAAAAGTCTCGTGTGCATATAAACTTTAAGAAATACAAAACTGTATACTACAAAGACAAATTTCATACATAGTTATGAAATTTGTCTTTGTTAGTAAAGCATCAAGTGTCTAAAGCATATGATGATTACATACTCAATATTAAAAATTCAATTTACGCAAACTCTAACGTCTAACTTTTGGTCCTTTGTACAAGGAAAACAAGGGATTTCCAGAATTCCAAACAACATAACATGTAATGATACAGAATTTAAAAGGTCTTTAGATGTAGTTAATGCATTTAGCTCCTACTTCTCCAGTGTTTATATCGAATCCGATTATAATAATTATGAAACACTAATAAATGTAAAAAGCAAAAAGAATTAAGGGATACTAACTGGTGCGATATGGGTCAATAAACATCTATATGAAAATGCAAAGAGTAGAACAAAACAGTTATCAGGCCCACCCTTACATACATGGTTGAAATGAGACCAGGGGGCTCTATCTATAGGTAGGCGCCCCGAGCAGAACGCGGGGCGAATCCGACAATACCCATGCCAGTAGTTGATAATGAGGCATGTGTCTTTCCTCGCAGGACAAATAAGGTGGTGAATGTCATTTAGCGTCATCCTTACAAAATCTAGTGGGCTTTTCGTATCAGGGCCTGGTTGGCGAATGTCATTTTGCTTCAATCTTGTGGATTTTTCGAATCAGGGCATAGGTGGTGGTTTCGCATTAGCTGTATATTAGCACGCCTACACCTTACGGTAGAAGGAATATGATTAAAAAAACTCGATAGCAGAAAGAGATAGACAACAAACATCTACGTAAAAAAATAAAGAGTAGAACAAAACAGTTATCAGACCCACCCACATTATTATATACATGGTTGAATTGAGACCAGGGGGCTCGTTGCTGTAAGTTCAGACTGGTCTGGTGAAAATGCAGACTAGTCTGTTACCCATGGCAACTAAAATAAACAATAGTTTCCGCGAACATTAGTGTAGTTGTTTAGTTAGTTGCCATGGTCTGCTTTTTTATCATACCGGTCTGAACTTACAAAATAGACCCCGAGAAACAAATTACACAACAAACAGACTCATTACAATAACAAATGAAAGCAAATACTGGACAGAGTAATAATGACGAAATAAGAAGATTATGCGGGGTGAACATTAGTAAGTAGGTTGTAACAAGAAGTAGGAGGGTTGAATGGAACGTACATATTGAGAGGATGGATAGAGATAGAATAGTGTGAGTTGCAAGTCTCCAAGAGGGAGGAGGTCTTCAGGACGACCAAGGAAAACATGGAAGGACAACCTTACGGGGCCGTATTGAAGGAAAAAAAAGCGTATTGCGTACGTAAAATAAGAAGAATAAAATAATAAATAAGAATTTAATTTTTCGCAGGAAATAAATTCATCATCATCATCAAAATTTATTTAATAATTTCAAACAACCCAGCTCGTATTGCGCATCGAGAGCCTGAGTTAGATCCCCAGCGGGGAGCGAATTTCGCGAATTACCTTTCATAGTTTTTCAGAGGTTTTCTGTGAAGTTAAGGTAAATACCGGGTGATTAAACTCCTCCGAGCTTCTCCCTTGACCGGCGGAAAAGCCTCACGGCCGATAGTCTTATAAATATAGAAGTATTTTTCTGTTTAGGTACTAATCTTTAACGTTTTATTAAATTTACTAGATAAAGTTCCCGTCGTTCGGCGGGGTATAATCATAATCAATTGTTTCGCCAACTCCTCTGCATATGTGCATATGAAAAGTATGTTTCTCTCAAAATGCTTCAAAACGTAATATTGTGTACTTGTTCTTCTTTTAACTATGCAATTTGGAATGTAACAACTAATGAGTACATTTAGACAACTCATAAATACAGATCTATGGTCCAAATTTTTTTCTTAATATAAAATAAAATTTGTGAGTACTCGATGGCTTGTCCTTGCGTTCTACAATACAAATTTAAAAAATTTAATTACGTAACAAAAACGAATTTTGAACTACAGACGTAAAAATATCAAACGGGTTGACAACTGTACTGCGAACTGTTGAGCTTTTAGCTTATATTTTAGTATATGTATTTCAAAATCTTTCTTTTATGAATTACTATACATTGATGGATAACAAATAATATAATCTTCTATTCTCTTCTTCTATGTGTTGACCACATTGACGATCACAGTTATAAACCCTTTTCGGTCTTGGTGGAGTCTTGGTGAGGGAGAACTGACTGCCGTTTACGGGTGCGTGCACATTTTTCATAAGGGGCCCTTACTCTTAGCAATCGCTGAAGAGGCGCACGCAGCCCGGTTTTTACCCTACTGGGCGTAGATTAGGAGTAAGTGGCACGTTCGACGAAACGGTAACACCTACTCTTACAGTATTGATATCCATTCCGTGCTCCACTCTGTCCATCTCATACCTTCAATGCTTCCATTTATCGTCCACATACTTTCCTAATTCTTTCACTTCCACATCTAAATCTCACAATGATTCTTTGGATATCTTCCTGATATATCTGAGATAAGATTTCATCCCTTTTAGATTTCATTTTACCTTCATTCACGCTTAGTTCTCTTTAATCTGCTTCAGGTCCGCATTTGTTCTCGCAATGCATTCCACATCATTCACATACGACAGTGGCCACACTGTCTCCCTCCCAATCACCACTCCCCATGCCTGTCTTTCTTGAACATCTCCATGCCCCTTATAAACAACAGAGCCGGACTCAGAACGCAATCTTGCCGCAACCCCAATGTGACCACAAATACCTTGAACACCTCCGTTCCCACCCTTACTATGCAGCTTTTTTTTACTACACTTCGCGATATCCCCTTTCTCCTTAGGTCCAGGAGGATTCCTCTGCTCACAGTATCGTATGCTGCCTCAAAGTCTACAAACCGAGTATACACCTTCCCCCCGTCTGATCTAATTCCTTGGTCCACCACATAGTTCGACGTTACAATGTATTTTGTCGCTCCTATCCCCTTTCGAAACCCCTTGATTTTCCGGTAACATTCCCTGCTCTTCCATTTCTTCCTCCGGCAAGCCTCTCACCACTTGCGTAAATATTTGATAGCTAGAATTTACCAGCGTAATTCCTCTGTAATTGTTGGTGTTACTCTCGTCTTGCGACTTGTAGATAGGCATCGTCTCTTCTATTCTCCAGCTATTTAGGCACTGCTTCCTTCCCTTCCAGATAGCTTCCATTTTCTCAAACAGTTTTTTCTTCATGCCCTCCGTCGCCCACTTTCATGCTTCATTCTCTATTCCATCCGGTCCTCTCGATTTCCTGTCTAATTTATCGCCGCTTCCATTCTATTCCGTATGATTTCTTGCTTAATCTCCACCCTAATTTCTCTTCTTTCAATAGTGTGATGAAGTGTTCGTACCATTGTTAAATTCTTATTACGTTTTTCTTTGGAGGATTTGCCGTTGCCTTCCTAATGTATTTCCATATTTTTCTTTCTTTAAATCAGGTTGTTTTTGTTCCCTGTCCTTCTTTGCTGCCACGCATAGCACCTCAAATCTATTGGTTGCCTCCGATACTTCTACTTATTAACGCTTGTCTGAGCCTTCTTTTGGTTTTCATAGACTCTTTTTCATACACCTACTGCCACACATACCCCCTCCAATCTATTCGTTGCCTCCGATACTTCTACATCTTAACGATTGTCTGAGCCTTCTTTTGGTTTTTATATACTCTTTTTCATACACCTACTACGCCCTAACCCCGCCCTTGGTACCTACTATTTTTGGTATTAAAGCCCTCTTCATCTCCTTCGTCAATTGATCCAGTGTTTATACCTCTTCGCCTTTATATATTCTGTAGCGTTTGCCGGTAGCTCCTTATTGTCCCAACGTTCCACCTGTACCTTTTTCTTTTCTTGTCCGGTGGATGCCTCTCCTCCCTCTCATCCACATAAACTAAGACATGGCAGATATGGCGATTCGTACATACTATTTTTGGTATTAAAGCCCTCTTCATCTCCTTCGTCAATTGATCCAGTGTTTCTACCTCTTCCCAATTATATATTCTGTAGGTTTTGCCGGTAGCTCCTTATTGCCCCAACGTTCTACCTGTACCTTTTTCTTTTCTTGCCCGGTGGATGCCTCTCCTCCCTCTCATCCACATATACTAAGACATGGCAGAGCGATTCACGAAGGTCGATAGACAGTTACAAACAACGATATTGCTATTCAAATCAGTTAATACTCCATTTTCGTAATCGATTAAAAACATAAAAAGCAATAGATTACGATAAAATTATTTCAAAATTACAAAGAAAATTCACATAGTAATCTTTCATGATTTATCACAGTCAAATATGAATGTATTTCGAGCTATAGTTGAATGAATACCCGTAACATTGAAACTTAGTATAATATATCTGCTAGAGTATTGCATAATCAAATTAGTGCCAACGATTACTAAAAAAAATCATATAATAATAAAAACTTCTTTATAGGGCTATCAGCCTTGAAGTTTTTCCGCCGGTTAAGGTAGAAGCTGAGAGGAGTTTAACCACCCGGTATTTACCTTCACTTTGAAAGATGATTCGCAAATCTAGATGGGGTTCGAACTCAGGATACCCAATGCTCAGTACGAGACGGACGATGCCTCTCACCACACGGCCACTGAGCTGGGTTTACATTTAATTAACATTTTTCTGTTTAGGTAGAAATCTTTAACGTATTTATTAAATGTTACTTAAATATATTACGACCTGTTGTTGAATGAATATATAGTTTTAAAGTGACTGCCAGAGTACTTCTGAATCAAATTTCTGCCAAAGGCACCCCGTTTGTACAGATGTTATAAAATTTAACGTAGTTTCCGAACAGACGTGAGACATTTGTGAGCTTAAAACTTCTTATTCTATTTCCACTTGTGCCAATTCATGTAATTGGAATGTATAAATTGAGTTTAAGTAAAATAAATTACGTTAAAGTTACAGTAAATACGGAATAGTCAACATTTACTTCCATTATAAATGGAATTTCAACTTGTAAATATTTATTTTATATATTTGCTTTTATTTTTAATACCCTTCCAATTTGTATTTATTTATACTTGTAACATACAAAAAATCATTAATGTATGCCAACGTACAGCAAAACCATTACAAAATATTGTTATTAAATGGTTTCAGAAGTAACATATTAATGAATTACTACTGGTAATAATATTGAACATTTGATAAATTAAAGATGGGAGGAACAGGAAGATACATGTATTCTCTACCATGAGTGCTGTGGCTACTGTAAAGGTCGTTTTAGACAAGACCATTTCTTGACTCAAAAGTTAGTTAAGATGCGAGACAATCTAAATTGTCTCGTATCATACAGCAAATTATTTGAAATATTGAATTGGATAGTAGATCGAATGGAAAAATATAACGCGTTCTATTTGTCAAGGACACATTGTATAGGAGGAGGATATATTAATTTATTTCTTGAACAACTTTTGAGCTAAGAAATTGTCTTGTCTAAAACTACCTTTAAGGCTGTTTTTGAACCTTCCAATATGCGCCTGAGAGGCCATGGCTAATTACAGCTGTACCAATACTTTTTCACAAATATATATATTTTTTAATTATTCTACAGTATCATAAGAGACCATAGTTGAACATGGATTACAAAAAAAAACTCCATGTTTCAAGCAAATCGAACCTAGACAGCATACTAAATGCGTGCTGTGCCCACGGTCCGTATACTCTACGGAACGTGTGCTGTGCCTATCTACACTCGGAGCCGTAACTAACGTTTTTGAGGCCCTGGGTAAGACCTCATGACTATACTAAATTTGGCTAATTAAATAAAGCTACTTATTTCCCCAAAATACGTTATTAACCAGTAGTATAACCAGCAAAACTAATTTTAGAGGGAGCTAATTTTGTTTTAGCTAGGTATGTTTCCACTGATTTGTAATAATTAATTTAATTTTTAAATTTATGTGCATTTTTCTTGTTTATTTTTTATAAACAGCTATTTTCGGACAGGTTCTCCAAAAATTGTAAAAGGCGTAATGTTTCTTTTTGATAATGCGAATATTTTGGATCTTTCTATGGCCTTTCTGGGCCCTGGGCATGTGCCCCTGCCTAGTTCGGCCCTGCCCACAATGCATATGTTTTAACTATATTATTTTATTGTTTTTTCTCCATATATAGACAACATAATCATAACTATATAAGAAAGTAAAATTAAAATTAATTGTATATACTTTGCTTTTATTGCAAACTCTTCGTGATTTCTGGGCATTAATCTGGTTTTTATTTGGAGGATGAGATCAGGCGCAACCGGAAGAAGACCGTCGATAACCACGGCAAGTTACTGAACGAAATAATCTATTAAAGTATATCAAGATTTGGCATGTTGAATCAATATTTCGGAGCTTTGTGGATTTTATAAATTGTACCTCTTTAAACATGTAGTAATACATCTGAGGAAGATTATTTGTATGAAGACATAAATATGACTATATATACAAAAAAAATGGTGGTTTCTTCCATCGGTTCTCGCCGCGAGGTTTGTCTATATTCACGGGTTATATTTAATCCATAACTAAATACACCTTGCAAATCACTGTTATACACGTTATCACACACTGAATAATAAAATTAATCATCACGGTGACTTACATTCCTCAATCGAACATCCTTAACAGCCAAGTTCATCTCGTACTCTCTAGCCATTGTAAATCCAAATGAATTTCACTCTTAATCCATACACTCGCGTTTCACGCTAATATTTCATCTTAAAACTCACAGTAACCTACAGAAAATGTGCACACGTAAGTGAAACAGTATCACAAATACACCGGCATCGTTGTTTACAGAGATAAAAACGTGAGTAACCCGTATCGTTATCAGCCAGTGCATACTACAACCGTACAAAGTGCGCATAACTGCATAAGAATTTATATAGAAATTATATCATATTCCATTGTTTGTGAATCACGTAACGCGCGCAGTATTTTATAAACAACGAATGACCTGAATAAACAATTGTGTTTTAGTAGAAGTTATTAAAATTGATGTATGAAACAGCAAATAATAAATTTAACGCAAAAACAATATAATATATGCAATACATGGACGGCATAAATAATTGAACTGGTTTAATTTAGGTAACTGCATTTGTATAAATTTGCACATTTATTAACGGAAGTTATTTGCAATAAAAATATTAATTCCGGAATATAGTGTGACAAATGGAAATATAATGTTAATCGAATATCTATTGGTGGTAATACCGGAATTTTCACTTTCGAATACGTGCTATAATTATAGCAGGTGCGTTATACATAATTGGTGTTTATGGAAATTGTACCGGTAAATATATCTAATTTAGTTTTGTATTTCTGATTTATGAAAAAATACGTACATGATTAGTGCGTTTATTCAATTACAGAGACATGGTCATGATATTGTTGGGAACTATCGAATAAAATCAATCGAACTATCCATAATTATTTACTATTGGATAGTTGATGAGTTTATTATGTCGCAACGAGTCAACCCTTATTTAATTTAATCACTATTTTTGCAAGCGCTTTCTAAACTTATACCCCAAAACGAAACAAAAAAGGGATCCAAGCAACCTTTTTTTGCCACCACGGCTTCCCGGTTACAGGTACTTGATTCAATTCCGACTTTCTATAGATAGTCAAATAATCCAAATCAAATAATCATTGTTAAGTTATACCAGTTATACTATCTTAACTGCTACTAACACAAAGGGTAGTAATGGACATTATCGATTGAATTGTACTAACGATAATAATTATGCATACTTGTCAAATTCAAATCGAATAAAATTTATCTACTAAAAACTATCGCTAACAACAGACTAGATAATATAATAGATAATTTGAACCATGGACAAAAAACTATCGATAGTCTGATATGAAATAAAAAGTATGGATGGTCATACGGGCTTTAGAGATAGTATTATAGTAGTTATACATGAATCAATTTTAAAGATTAACAACATTATTATTTAGGTTTTTAGGTAATGCAGTAACCATTGTTGTGTTGGCTAAATATATTACAGGTTGTTCGGAATTAATTATTATTATTTAATATAATTTTATAATTGTTTTTGCGCTTGTTCCCTTCCTCAAACTACCGATTTAATTGTTTTCCAACTATCGAATTGCGTATCGTTGATATGGATATATCTACAGTTTTTATTCGATAGTGCCCATCATTAATTAATGCTACTCAGTGCTGGATAGCATCTTTTGTTGTTAATTTGTGTTATAAGAGCCCAGAATATATAAATGTCTAGGGCTCTCAAAAGTTCTGTATGCGTAAATTACAACAATGGTTGTAACAATGCATATTTTGTTGTATGTATTAAGGAAGGTTTATGCTGACATAAAATAAGAAATATGACAATAGGACTATTTTGGATCCTTTTTTATAGTCTAAAAATAATAATAGGATGTTACCATTTTGTTTTTTTTTTGTAAAAATAATTTCCCATTTCGGGTTTAGTGCAATTTGATCAGATTTGTTTTAACGTTTCTAATCTAATTCTAAGAGTATCCCAATACATGGAAAATTGAAAAAATGCCGTAATTTAATGTTGTTATAAAAGCGTCCGCACAATGTCAAAAAAAAACTAGAAAGTATGAAACATTGTATCCTCCGGAGTGAACAACAAGCAAATCTGATGTGAAAATATGTAACTAATAGTAAGTAAGTAAGTAATCCAGTAAGTTAGCAAGTAAGTAATATATAATAAGTTCATAAGAGATTAGATTAAATATTTTTACATTTTTACAAACCAATGGTTATAAAATTAATTCCTTATTTGTTATTTAGATAAAAATATATTTACATTTTAACCAACCAATATAAAATGAACCGGTGTGAAGATCTGTAAGATCCCAGCCTCTACACCGCGCGCACGGTGGATTGTTTGAGGCCTCTATACTGACTAATTGGGTTGACCAATAAAATCCAAATTTTAAGGATTCTTTTGATTATGTCTTTTGGACCATAATATATAGTTATATATTTTTATTAATAATTGTTATAGGCGTTGTTTTAAATATATGTTGTAACGTAAATTATTATTTTTGATCATGAATCAATTCTAGTATAGAGGGACCTTAAAGGTTAACTTCACACTGGTATAAAATGATTCCTTATTTCTTATTATTTTTCAGCATAACACACCTTTAGTAACAAAAATAAATTATTTACTTGATATTTTTTTGTATTGAAATTATGAAAATGTATTTTGCGCTTGTTTCTTATTAATATTCTGATATCATATATTTTGTCATATAATCGGAGTTGAGTAATATATAACGTATTTTTATTTTAAATACAGATTGTAGTTTCTCGTAGTTTTATGACATTTTTGCGTTTTATATAAAAATTATAAAACCAACATTGTTATTTAAAATCAATCTAATTTTATATACTATAAATAATGTTAAATTAATTATGTAAATAACTAAGCCGAATGCAGTATATACAATTCAATATTTACTAAAATCACTTAGATTTCCATTAACATAAATTTCCCATGCACGTACGGGATAATAAAATTACTTTAATTATGCACGTCTAATAACGCCGGAATCACATTCACATCACCACGAAAACTATGCACCTGTAAAACTGGCTAAACTAGCATTGCACGAAAATCGATTGCTATATAAAACCAACCGCACGCCCGCTGGTGGTGACGAACAAAATATTACTAACGCCGAATCGTATTGTACACTGTGAAATCATTCGAAAACTATTTCAGACACAGAAAACATAATAAACAGAGTGACGCCACGTTGGGAACTTGTGTTCACGTAATGCACAAGGTATTCTTTATCGCCGGCGTATAGAAAACAGCGATACGTGTTTGGGCTACGTTTTTAATAAACAATCATAAAAATATTCCAAGAAGTTGCCGCGATAGTAGTCATTGCTGAATAGGCTTTCAATAACGTAAATGAGTCATGTTATAATTTGTCGGGTATAAATAATTGATTACATGCTAGTTTATTGTTTATATTTAATTATTCTGTTCTAATACAAGAGAGATTTTATTGTTGTTTTATTATTTATAAATACACGCATACTTGTCGTGTATAATAATAACCTAATAAACTTATAACACATAAATAGTTCAATCCTAGTATAATATTGTAAGATTTATTTTAAATGGTTGCAGAAAGACCTCTAGTCTAGCCTTAATAAAGATTGATTTTCTCTCTGTATTTTAAATGGATATCGATGCCATACGTATAGGATACGTCAAGTTGGCCAAAAAATCTATATGGTTCAAAATATGAACTAAAAACTAGTAAATTCTATACATAATATTTCCCCATGTAATTTACAATACTTTTATGACTTTTTCCGGTGTAAACAGCCATTACGTTCTCCGGAATTTAATCCAAACTGTGGATGGTATCGAGTATTTTTAAACTGAGTGGGTGTAAACAGAAAGTAGGAAAAATACTGAATAAGTGAAGAAAATTTGTAACAAGTAGGAGAAACTATTTGTAATAAAATAAGGTATTTAATGTGCCAAGAAGAGTCTATACTCTGAGCAGTCGATAGGTGTAACAGCTCTTGCAACAATTGCAACCAAATACAGGTCCGTACTGAGCATTTTTGCTGTTGGGAATGAACAATGAGAAATTCTCAACGGACGAGGGTAAGTGGAAAAGAAATTGTGGCGCCAGGGAAACAGACGCATTGCCTAGAAGTAAAAAGACGATACGTACATAGCATATCCTAGAAGTGAAAAGACGGTAAGTACGCTGGATAAGCCATAAAAGGTGAAGATAAAAATGGATACAGATCTAACAACAGTAATCAAAACACTACAGAAAGAACAATGTGAATATAGAACATAAATAACGGAATTAAGACAGAAGAACACAAATAACATAATAAAAACGCTATTAGCCCAATGGCTTTTACGCTGGTGAAGGTAGTAGCTCAGAGGAGTGTAATCACATGGTATTTACCTTACGTATGATTTACCTCAGAGAAAATGACTTAAAAACTGTAAAAGATGATTCGAAAAATTTTGCCTACAACGGAATTTGAACTTTCGCTCCCCAATGCTCAGTACCAGATGGACGGTGCCTTTAACCACTAGGACACTCAGTTGGGCGAATACCTATATTAAGCAGTAAAATGAGATTCTCAAAACTGAAGCCAAGAATATAAATAAAAGACATGAGAGATTGGAAATGAGAGGAGGATAAAAGGATAAATAATGTAATCGTACACGGACTAAGAACGAATACTAATAACCTAAGTTTTATTATAGACCACACTATTTTTTTCAAAATCTTTTGAAAGTTGCTGTGAAAATAAACTCTGCCAGGAAGATATAGGTGCCAAGATATGCCAAATATGAAATATAAAATAATGATAAACAAGAACAAACAGATACGTGTTAAGAAGGCGGTATGCCATGATTTTCTGTTTCAATGTATTGCTTATGGGACGACATGCATCTTTTATTTCTCATTAATCTTAAGTTCTAGCAAAGCAATATTTTCAAAATATATACCAATAAATTCCTAAATGATTGAAGATAATTGTAAGGTACTTTAATTACTTGAAATACGATTCTACATTTTTTAAATCGTTGTTAAAGGCGAACAACTTATTATCTATGATGATAAATAAAAAAAACGACCGGGTAATAACCAATAAGTCATACAAAGAAAGGATAAAAAAGAAAACTGTAAACATAGGATATCGAACACTATGTGTGAATGAAATGGAATGGATAAGGAGTGTAGACAAAGAGTGTAGGCAATGAGAAGAGATACACTGTGTGGTAGTATACAAATAAACAAATAAACTAGACAGCTCATCAGAGCATGGATATGCGGAAAAGAAAACTAGCAACCAATAGGACAATGAAAGGGAAATATGATATGATATTATTTTGACATCGATAAAACTGATAATCATGGTTACATGACATCGTCTGAAAAGAATAACAAGGATAAGAAAAATTAATACATAGATATTGTTTAGCCTTACAGCAACTTTACCTAGTAATAGGTAGTGAAAATTCCTTCATACTAAGTTGGTTTGATATTGATATTTCTTTATATAAATTTAACTACAATCGTCATTCGAAAATTTTCTACATCGCCTTAAATATGAACGTTGTATAATAATAATATTTTTTCTTTCTCAATACAACTAAAAATATAACAATAATTATAAAAATAGAAAAGAAATCTCTAGACGAGGTTCAGGTGGGTTGAACCAATCGTTGTATGACATTAAGGTATGTAAAACTGACTTATTATTTTATATTTACATAGCTTATGTAGACTTTTATGTATTTCATCCACCAACAAGAATATTTCAACCAATAATATCAATATTTCACATTCTACATATTACTTTTTGGCCCACTTATGTCACGCTTTATACCGCAAAGCGTGATATAAATGGGCGAAAAAGTAAGATGTAAAATGTGAAATACTGATATTATTGGTTGAAATATTGTTGTTAGTGGATGAAATACATACAATTCTACATAAGTTATGTAAAAATAAAATAATCCTCTAAAATAGATTCCTTAAGGTCATTTTAGACAAGACAATTTCTTAGCTCAAAAGTTGTTCAAGAAATAAATTCTCTCCCATAAAATTTGTTCTTGACAAATAGAACGCGTTATATTTTCCCATTCCATCTACCATTCAATTCAAAATTTCAAATAATTTGCTGTATGATACGAGACAATTTAGATTGTCTCGCATCTTGACTAACTTTTGAGTCAAGAAATTGTCTTGTCTAAAACGACCTTTATATCTTATATTTTGCAGTATTTTAATGTGTTTGGTTCTATTTCTCGTAGCAATTTAAAACTATTGCATTTGTAATTGACTATCCAGTTCTGATGTTAATAAAAATCCTACCACAGTAGAATCTACTAAATTCCAATCAGAAACGAAACGAACAGACCCCCGATACAATTCGCTGGAATATTTTCATATAAACACCCTATAAACTTTTCTCGGTGTGAAATACGATTCTATTTTTATAGGGAAATTGTTCCGGTTCAGTTAACGTAGGATGTAGGCAAGGAAAAATCTCTATTCATGACGTGCACGGATACGTAAACAGAACGAGAGCATTGATAATACGAATTCAATAGGATGGCAAATACATTTTAAATGGAACTAGGACCAATTACCTTCAATATTATTTTAATTAAACGAATTGCATGAATGGTAAATGATTGAATTCCCAATTAAATAATAATGGTGGTAGTGCGCTATTAAAAAAACAATGCAGTTTTATTTCAAATATAAATAATAATAAGCGCAGTTGTACAATAATAATGGCTTGCAACAACCACTCTCGTTCAGTTTTTCACAATGCACATTTTATTATTTGAAATATAATTCATTAGTATTTCGCGTATTTATTTATTTATAAACTTATTTAGTTTTAGTTATTGCTCTTAACAGTTGAAATTATTAAGTAAACTCTTATATTTTAAGGATGCTAGTGAAACGGCATCAATATGAGCACAGCTGTTGTGCAACAGACTTATCAATACAATGAAACGTAACAAATGAATCGCTCTTTGCAATAATAGGTGTCTTTTGTAAAATGGCTACCCTTGAGTCGTGAATGTGGCACCTTGTATTTTTATTGTACTACACAAACTATACAATATCAATTTTTAAACTGTTATTAAAGTGTCCTTAATTCTAGTAATTATAATTCAAATGTAATTTCATCGAGAGGGAATTCATCAAAATATAGAAGGAATAAATATCAATCCAAGTAATATTCTTAATCAATTTATTGGTAATAAAAAGTTGAAGGGTCTTTGACTTGGACTAATTGAATATATTTGTTATCATTTGCAATTTAATAAGGGAGATTTAATATTAAATTTATTTGTTTTAGGTAAATATTTAAAAAAGTATTTGAAGGAATTAAAAATTATAAAAATAATAGTAAAATAATAGTAAAATAAAAAAAATAAGTTAATCAGTTTACTGTGGAGGGAGAGAGAGAGAAAACAATCTTGTTTAGGCTATTGGCCAGTGGCCTTTCCCCCTTAATTTATTTATTTATTTTATTTATGTGTTTTAAATTTATTGGGTTTATTTGTGGAATTAAAAATTATTTTTTTTAAAAGAAAATAATTTTAGTTTGACAAACTAAAGATACAATTTAATAATTTTTTCATAAGAAGTATTTGTCAATATACTATGGGCTACACAATTATTAGCTATTAGTTCTTTATGAATATGTTTCGCACCACAGTTGATTATTGTATTCATTTAAAGCATGTTTGCGATGATGATTAACCGGGTAAAGCATTATAAATATTTTCCTTGCCTACATTATGTTTTAAACGGAACCGTAGTGCGAAGAATATTCATAAAAAACTAATGATTAATTAGTATTAAAAAAACAAAACCGACATAAACGATCACAAAGATATTAAAAACAATGGAAAAGAGCGACTTCCTTCACACCAGCTTTCAGCAGTAGAGGATGAGTAGAAATACGGCGAGGGAGCCCAACTTAAACATTGTAATTTATATATATATATATATATATATATATATATATATATATATATATATATATATATATATATATATATATATATATAATATGTATATCTTGCATAAAACAAAAGTAAATAAAAACTATAAAAATAGTATTAAATTTTTGTGATTCATTAAGAATGTAATTTATACATTTTAGCATTTAGCTCTCTATAATAAAAATGACTAAATATTATACACGCTATATTAACATATTAAAATGATAAAATATTCCATTACCATTACAAAATAAACTCAATCTAAATCTCTTACAATACTAGTTATCATAATTGCATTCAATAAAACGTCGCTGATTCAACCTCTTCAATAGTTATGACTGTAAACATTTTCAAGCGCTCGTTATCGAACATTGCTATAAGCACAATTGTTTTCTTAGTCAATTTGGTATTCCATAGGAGCAGTTACGTACATTTGAATGTTTGCTTTTCTCATTGTTTGATATCATTGTTCGGCGCGGTACGAGTGGAGTGGAGTGCGCTAAACAACAAAGTCAAACAATCGATGCTAGTCATAGAATTATGGCTCGTAAATGTCTCACCGAGCGCGGGGTTGGAATTGTTATTATTAGATTGATGGCGGCCCCATAAAATTATAAACGTCCTCATAAACCTGGTCGATGTGTTTAAGATTACTTTTATCAAATAATTTGTGGGAGTGCGCTTTATTTGTATGATGTTCACACTACTGTGAGCTGCCGTGACGTAATTATAATCATGATATTGTTAAAGTTAATGATGTGTATGAAATAGATAGTATGTTGTATGTACAATAAACAGTAGATATATTAAATATATGGTTTTAGAGGATTCATTGAAATAGAGTATATGACATTTCGGTTTGTATTGTTATTTATTTATTAGTAGCTGATGTTCCTCTAAAAGGGCAATCCACATATCATATAAACAGCTCGTGAGCTACACTCATGAGATCTAACAAGATAGAAATCTAGATATGTTGCTACGAGGTAGATTCGCACTTTAGCTTTGTGCTGATATCTCAAACACTATGTTGGAATATTATTCCATAGAGGGCACTATTCGATGACCCTGATGGCATGAGTTTGTTGGCGGTTATATATATATATATATATATATATATATATATATATTATATGGCTGTGCATTGTTTATTGATGTGGTATCGCCAAATGTCATTATACTTTCTCCTTAGAGGTAAAGATGTATTATTTTGAAAAATATTTTTTTTATTTTTGGCTATAAAGTTAATTATGTTAAGCCTGTAATATTATGTTAAAAAATGCAATAAATGAAACTATAAAATTATTATAAAATAGTTGCATGAATTATTGTCATCCGTGGTAATTTTAATAAAAGTTCATTAAAACACAATCTTCATAAAATAAGACTAGACACTTATCATTATCGTATCACCATAAAC
The DNA here is from genome assembly GCA_963942505.1 of Lordithon lunulatus. NCBI lineage: Eukaryota > Metazoa > Arthropoda > Insecta > Coleoptera > Staphylinidae > Lordithon > Lordithon lunulatus. Next base: position 46,293,596 of record OZ012671.1, read on the forward strand.
ACTACAATGAAAAAAGCCTTACAAAATATTTTTCATTATTTAAGTAATGAATATGAACAACTGATATGAGTAACACCGTAAAGTTGACTAGCAAGTTTTTCGTTACAGATTATTTTTATATGATTTGTATCAGTTAGTGTTCGTACTGTAATTTAAAAGATAATTTAAATGTGAGTAATTAATTCTGTACTCATATAATATTAATTGGGTCGATAGTACCAGTCCACTATAAAATTAATTATATCTATTCTTAATTAAATGACTAAGAATTAATGAATAACATAATGAAGTTAATTGCACTAGTTAGATAAGCAATTATTAATAAGTAACCAACTTCCTTCAGGAAACATTTTAGAATTCTATGTAAACGGTGGAGGAATTTCATGTCATTGCATCAACAGTTGCATTTTCATCGCGTCGAAAGTTTCCTTATCTGCAGTCACAAAACTGCCACGTTTATATTCCATTAAACTTCTGTAATAGTTTCGGAAATGTAATTCAAATATTTAGAGGTGTTACAATATCTGTATTTCCAATGAATTAACAATTCCAGTCCAATTTACTACTTATATTTTTATGTATTATCATTTAATTAATTTAATTGGCGTATTACTTATTTTTAAATTATTGTAATCTTTAAAGTGAGAATTTGTTTTTTTACAAAAGAAAAACAAAAGTTCCGAAGTACTAAGTTTATATATAGAGTAAATAATTATTGCATTGATTCAACAACTAAAAGAAGCGTAATATCAATGCCCAACGATTAACGATATTACACTTTTTTTTTGTAATTTTCTATAAATCAAGACTCAATTAATGAATTAAATTAAAAATTGCGGAAAACATTGACTAGAATATTTACAGTCTTGCTGAAGGACGGAGTTTGGGCAGATATATATATATATATATATATATATATATATATATATATATATATATATATATATACAAAAAATCTGCCCAAACTCCGTCCTTCAGCCAGACTTTAAATATTCTGTTCAATGTTTTCCGCAATTTTTAATATAATAATAATTGCGGAAAACATTGATTAAAAGTCTGGCTGAAGGACGGAGTTTGGGCAGATTTTTTGTTCCATAAATGTACTCATTAATAAATAATAAAAGTTTTATTATTAATTTGGAAACCCACTTTTCGTTCATATTTTACATATCAGCTTTTGGAAGATTATCGAAAACGTACTGGTTATTGAAATCATGGAAAAATATCTGGCGTGGGTACCCCATGACTTTCCGAATTAATTAATTAATATTAATTAAAATTTAAGATATTTCGGTTCAATTCATGTTTTCACATTTTTCACGTTTTCCCTTTTTTTTTCACATTTCCACATTTTCATTAGTGCAATTAAAATGCGGCCATTTCCGCTAATTCCGATTTTTTGTTCTCGACAACAATACCTTCCGTATAGTGTCGTGTTTTTCCTGGAAAGTAGTCGCATATTTCGACAATCTTAGTTAGAAAACGTGAAGAGATTTTCGCTAAAACAATATCTTCCTTATAAAGCAGTGCTGTATTCGGAAAGTAAAAAGTGAAAACCATAAATAGACATATCAGTTTTTGGAAAAGAGCCACAGAATTATATTTTTTTTCTATAATAACTAATTCAAATAAATAATTGATATGACAGAAATTTTCTAAAAATATCAACGCGCCCCAGCTCGCGTAATATTATATCTTACAAAACGAAATTAATCTCATAAAGATATCTTGTTTCGAGTACAAACCACATACCGACAACAATGTCTGCCTGTATCTCTTACCATTCACATGATCCCGATAGCAATGAATTTTAATCAAATTGTATACTTCAATATGTATTATCAATATTTGTTACTACCACAGGAATAATAACCATCTGTTGAAATGGCTTACGTTACATTGGAAATAAACTCTATACAAATATTACAGCGACCTATCCATTACAGCGTTCCGTATGAATACGTTCCAATTTAATTTAATGAAAATCCAACTCCGAACTCATTGCTTTGCAGAATGATTTGACATGTATGGTTTAAATATTAATAGTTTCATTTTATTCATTTCCACGTTCAATTTATTCCCGAGATTTGCGCTGCTAGGGATTCGTTTATAAAATAGGTCACTGAAACGAGTCCTTTTATTTATATTTGAAGATTCTATCGAATTTACAATAGGATCAGGAAAAGTGAGCATCGGATAAATCGATACGAACCTCAACTGGAATAGATGAGATCGCGGAAATTCATCTTAAAAATAATTGAAATGTTACGGCTGAGAGAGAGAGGATTATATTATATAATAGTTGAGTGTTCTGTAGTTTCTTAGTTATTTTTACTTCTCCTAAAATTGGAAGTACTTTATTAGTTGGATCGGCATTTACAGGATGTGGAGCGAATTTTATTTCAATCAACTAGGCGGGATTCAGGTGGTAGATAGTTAGCTCAGTGAACCAACCTCTGTTCTACCATCTATACTCAAAAAAATGATTTATATTTATAGAAGAGAACATACATTTAAATTAATTTCCTGGTTTTACAATACGTTTTCCGTCAAAGTGTGAAAAATATGCAAATACTGCGATATCGAAACTTTCTCGCAATTTTTCGCCCATAAGTCTTTTTATGTTATACGTTAGAATAATTTCAAATTAACTACCTTTGAAGCCAGTATAAACTTTACCTATATACCAACCGAGATTAGAAAGATTTTTGGTATTGGGTTATTAAAGAGCGTTCCATCAACGGGCGATATTAACGGAAAAAGTGATCTTATGGTACCAAGCGTAGTGAAGTTAATTATTAGAATAAAATTATAAATGAGGTATTATTTTGAAGAAGAAAGATGTATCTTTGATTCGGTCGGGCCGATTTTAGATACATATTTTCAAAATAAAGCTATGAGAGAATAAACATAGACAATATTTGCTAAACAATTATTATATGAAAAAGTTAAAATAAAAAATATTCTCCCGACCGAATCAAAGACAATTTAATGAGGTTTCAGAATATGTCTTTGAAATTAAAATCGGTTTCCAAATAATGCCCCACTATTGGAATGTCAACGGTATGTGAAGAAAATGAGTATAGTTTAAGATGTAAATTGTTAGATATATCTAGAAGGTAAAAATGTGTTATATTTTAATATTATATTTATGTTAGATTGTATGTCTGTTTTTATAGAAGTGCTAATAAAGGTAATTATTATTCTAAATATGTCGTTAAGGACCGAAATGGCAACACGGATTTATAGATTACAAGAATAACATGTTTCCAACTTATTTTTAAAATATTTTCAGTGTTTCTGGTAAAATATTTTTTGTCCTCTTCAATTCGATTCGATAAACGTATAATGAATAAAGCGACAAACCATATTATCGGAAATACTAAACTCTAAATAAGAATTACAATTCAATTCGTATTGAAACCGATTAGTAGGTTTACTGTACATTATACTAAGTGAAGCAATGCATATTTTTGAATATGCTCAGGATTTCTTATTCGGGAAGTTGTAGAGCGACTAGGCGGTTCCTTATTTATATTCACTTAGTGAATTTAATAGACATGGGTAAGACGTTTACGGGGTGTCGTTCCTAGTGGAATCAGAATTAATTTGAATTTAAATCCCCTGGGCGCAAACCCGAGGAGAAATTAGGGTAGGGTGCCATATTTAAATTAGTTAAGATTACAAATTTAAATGGCCCACAAGAGAATAGCGAAATCGGTAATTGTGTGCAACTTGAGAAATTACCAATAAATAAATACTTAATAGGAATCAACGAAATCAATGACACAGGCCCCTTATTAAATGTAAATTCAATTTACTAACCAATATAATAAATCTCAAACATTCATATTAGAGAGAGGATGGCCAGAAACGAAACCTCCTCGACACCAGACAAGGGTTAGAGCACTATGGAAACTCGAGAACTGAGGCAAGTGACCAAGAGCTCTAACTTGAAAAAAGAGAAGTAGGGTGGAGGCAACAACTGAGTGAAAAAAATCATGATAACGAACATACAAAAGAGCACTACTTTTACCCTAAAGTGGACAACGACCATAACCACAAACGGAATACCGTGCAGAGGCGGTGAGGGCATTGAGGTGAGGTGAGCCCCTACCGTCATCCGACAATCACCCACCTGCAGAGGAACCCAACACGGGATCAGAGCCCGTGGGAAATATCAACCCTTATGGAGGAGGCGGTATAACACCAAGAACTTCTACGACCAAAAGACAAATGGAAATAGAGCCGTCGCATAACGATAATGGCAGAGGCGAACGAGACAAAGGTGATTGCACTTGAAGCGCCAAGGCTGCCCACACAGGACATAAGGAAAATAACCAAATACCTTATCGCAGATACAACCATCGGGGGCCTGAAGGAACATCACGCAACTGAAAATCGCCAGAGAACTACCACTGTGACAACAAAACCCAAGACAAAGAAGGAGGAGTCAATACTGATTAAACTGATGGGTAAACTTATTCGGACCTAGTCCGGAGGATCCGGGAGATGGACTGTGGGGACAGTCGCCCGGTTCGAGAAGACAGACGACGGACTCAGGATAGGGTGAGGGGCAGTGGCACCAAAATCGGCGTACTGTGTTAGCCCATTAGCGAGAAGCAACCGTGAAACGAGTTCAGAATCATGAGGCCCAGAGTAACCATGTACATAAAGGGCCTAGATCTACTGACGACGAGAACCGATATTGAGATGTCCATCAAGGCGGCAACCAAGAGTGGAGAAAACTATAGGGTAGAGGAGCTGATACCGGTACGAAACGGAACGCAAAACATCCCGGTGTGAAAACCGAGAAAGGGCAGGATGACCTTGCAGTAACAAGGCTGAAAGTAGGTATGATTCAATGTAAAGCCACCAGAAGAGAAGAGTTTCCACAAGGCTGCAGCCGTTATTGGTTGTATGCTACGGAGTGTAGTAAGGCTAAAACTATGCCTGAGATGTAGCTAGGAAGGCCATCAGGCTGGATAGTCAGACTGCTTACTGCGCACTGAGTCAGGCAAAGAGTCATGCCGCAGAAGGTCTTCGATGCCGAATAAAGAGAAGGCTAGGGAAGAGGTAACGATCAATGCCAGAAGTGTATGCGAAGGGGAGCAACCCAACGCTACGTAGATTTTAGACCAGAAAGATAAGATAATTATAGAACTAGGATGGGGTAAACAACCCTGAAGACCCGGAATCCCAGCCCTAGGCCAAGGCAGCGTCTTGAGAAATTAGTGTGTCTTGAAGGCGGCAAAGACTCAGGCGTGTGATGTGAGGAGGTTTAGTCGGTAGGCAGCCCGTTCTGAATGCGAGGTGAATTCTGCCCATGCTCATCGATCACAGCATGCACGTCTTTAGAACATTCTTCCTCACACAAATTAAGAAAAAAAAAACAGGAATATATTATACGCCTTCAGTACGAGTTTGAACTCGCTGGAGTCATGTGGTTGTCCATAGCAAAAACAATGTTATTCTCGTGCGTTCTTAAAATGAGTGACTACATGTTGCATGCCTTGCAATCAGGTTTAACTTCAGACTTAGATACAGTGAAAAATAAATGTAGCAGGCCTAAGGAGACAGCGTTTTGTCAAGGGCCTATGCTTTTGGGTGGTTGGCATTGTCAGAAGGAAGAGAGTCGAATGAAGATTAACCACGCAGCGGAAGGCCTTCTAGATCGGATGAAATTGTCGACAGAATTCGGGATCTTGTACGTTCCGATCGTATGTTGACGGTCATCGATCGGGGAAGAGGAAAAATTGACTCACACCACCATTCAAACGATATTGAAATTAAGAAATGGTATTCTAGAACCCTTTCGCATGGCCAAAAGGACATCAGGAGGGAAAGGCGCCATTGATTTTTTTGGAATAGTTTGATAATGATCCCAATTTCTAGAATATGTCATTATTGGTGTCGAGTCTGTTTGAGTACGACCCGGAAACCAAGCAGCACTCTTCAACCTAATCTAAAGCCAAATAATGAGCAAGTCGAAGATCAAATGCATGCTGATTTGCTTTTTATAGCCAGGGAATCGATACAAATAGTTTGTGCCTCCAGGCCAAACAGTCAATTAACACTTTTACTGAGGGGTTCTTGAAAAACTTGGAAAATCATGCGAGTGAGATCAATTTTCAAAAACAACTGGTCATCACGACAATGCGCATTGCCAACTTCAGGAAACGTGTTTTTGGCCAGTAATAGCATTCCTTTCTGCGGCTCCTCAGCCTACTTATTCGTCTGACTTGAGTCTGTGTGTCTTTTCTTCTTCCCGGGATTGAAAATTCACCTCAAGGGACGTTATTTAGGGAGATTCGAAAACATCTAAACGGCTGTAACCGACCAGTTGAAGGCTATTCCAGTATCCGAGATTCAGTACTGCTATGAGGATTGGAACAACCGTCCGCTGTGCGACTTCCAAAGAAACTTATTTTGAAGGAAACAATATTGAATTATAATTATATATGAATAAAAAAATTGTCTCATTACTAAATTTACACATCTAGTATATGATTATATATAAATAATATATAATTCAATAGTTTTTATTTTATTTACTATATCTAGGTGCAAAAAAGTATACTCTATTATCTTAAGATTTACCAAGTATGTTGCTGATCGACAGCCGAGGGAGGCCCTCAACAGTACTTCAATAATAAATATGTAACTACTAAACTGTTTCAAAGTTAGTAATGCACGTCGTAATTATCGGCAACTGTTTATGGAATAGTTTATATCCGCAACGTTCAATTAAGTGCGCACACACAAAGGGATTTCATCGTTTGCACAGATTATATTGTTACCATGGCTAAGTTTTAGTTGGGCGGCTTAATCCTCCGCAGACTCTCTCGCACTCTATTTTCTACTTAAATTTATTAAAGCGAACATCGCAGGAAACCCTAAAGGGTCAATCCCATACCATTATGTTATACAACACTCCCGAGATTTCACTGATAATATTACTGAAGTTTATCGTCTATCCGGTGAACCGTTTCTGCTTACTGGTTATCACGAGAAATTAATAGTACATGCACGATGTTCTATTATTAAAAGAGATAATAACAAAACAATGTATTGTGTGTTATAATTAGCGTGAATTTAATAAGCAGTAATACACATTACGTAAGCATATAGTTGTCGCGTGTATATTTTCACCTTTAATTAATCAAAGACTAATGGTAGCTTTAGGCCAGCAGTCGGGGTAAGTTACCTCAGATGGAGTCAGGGGTAATGAGGCATTTTTTAAATTTTCTATTTTATAAGCGTGGCAGCATTTTTACAAACCATTCTTTTAAACTTTAAATTCGGTGTACGCGGCGCGGCGCCTTTGAGATATTTGAGAACAAAGCAAATCTGTCGTTATTTTGGATAGCAAATGCTGGAAAGACTTTCAAAATTGCACTGAGGAGGCAGTAAAGAAGTTGCCCAGCATTTGCAGCAACCTACTTATATGAACAAGGATTTTCCAATATAATGAACATAAAAACGAAGAACAGAAATCGATTGAAGACTGTTTTAAATTGCTCTTATATCAAAAAGCCCCATTTTGATTTTATTATAGCATATTATAGCATGAAACAACATAATTTTTCAAAAGAAGGGTTAAAGATTTCAATAAAATTATTTTGTTTGTCTATTATTATTTATTATTTTTATGCAACTTTTCCATGTAATGTGTTATGTAAATTGATAAATAATGTTTAAATCAAATTTTAAACTAACATTCATCTTTTCCTTTTTAAAATGAGGCGGAGGGTAATGGGTGCATTTGGATTTTTATTTAATGCTTCATTTAAAACTGTCAATTTCGGCAAATAGCAAAAGCGTTTGACCTTGAAAGTTTAAAAAAATTGCCTGCGGTACTATTTTTTAAGATATGTACAATTACACAAAAAAACCTAAAAAGACAAATATATTTTAGGGTAATGGCAAAAAAGTTCCAAGACCGCTAGTTTAGGTTGTTATCTAATATGAAATCAATTTCAGAGTCCATTGTAGCGTTTTTTCATAAAATGGTAAATCTGTGTGAATTATTTTGTGTCCAAAATAATACTTTCCACTAATTTCTGGCATGTCTTATTTGTTATTTATTTCAACATAAATCGATAAACAGATGCAATATCAGATTTAATACACGGTAGTTAAATTTGTCACAGACTACAGAACGACATTTTCTAGAATTGGCGCATTAATCAAATTTTTATGCGGAAAACAACGATACAGATAACAAAATATAAACGCGTTATTAAACTTTTTGTTGGAGGAGACAATACTTTTACCATATTTCGTATGATAAAGTAAAAATGCGTCTTTTACGGTTTACATAGATTACTGTCATCAATTCTGTAAAAATACGATGAATCAATTTATTTCGTTTATGCCATCATAAATAACTTATATGGATCCATATGAAGTGACAACGTATTATACCATTACCATAGATCTCCAGGATTAAAAGAGAATATCATTTCTTGATTCCTTTTTTTTAGATTAATCCAGTCGATTTATAAGCGCATTAACTATAACCGTTGTGGATTTATTATACTTACACCGCTAAACCCGATATAACCCAAAAATTTAAATAACGAAATATGGAACATTCGAAGCTATCTTTTTTACATATTGCATCGGAAGCGCCAAGGCGGAGAGCGAGCGGCCGTTAAAAAATCTATGATATTTATCCGGGTGAAATTTGTATCCAAAAAATATATACGCTCGCCGGATATCGCGTAAAACTTATGCTGAGCCATTTATAAAATCCAGCTTCCTGCCACATTTTTCATACACTCCCGCCCACTATAATATGTTTAAAATGTACGATAACGATCGCGTTTTAAAAGACGGGGGCATTTCGCTTTATTTATGTTACTGCTATAAACATTTCTTATGTACATATGTATGTGTGTTTGTATTGTTGTTAATTTAAAGCTGCTGGTTTTTAATACGAGTTTAAAATATTGCTGTAATATCGAGCGACGTGGCACACTTAACTTTGTTTAGCCACTCTATAACTTTTGTCCGATGCATCGTCATTGTTACATTGTAAAGGGGAACCTCTTTACACACTCGGTTGCAATTGAGGGGGTTTTCAAAGGTACTTTTACTCCGGACTTCGTGGAGGATACAAGAATGACTTTAGTTGCGAATCCAGTGGGATGTTGAATGAAAAATACTGTAAAATATATGTAACGTATCCGTAATTGTAGAAGCTAGTACAATACACAATAGTATCCACGCAACGAACATTATCATTAACAAGTAGCTGCTAATATTGATTGTACTTTATTAACAATACGAAATAAAAATTAATATAAATATATAAAATTGTGGAATATTATTATTTAATAAATGGATATCCAATTAGGGATTTCAATAACGGAAGCAATTTTACAAACTGGAATTTAGGCATTTATATCTCCCGATACCGGTAACTGTGTTTAGATGTAATCTGCCCTTGAACACTCGCCCATCCCATATTTTTCTCATAGTTTTGTTAAATGGATAAAATTTGATATTATATGGTATCATTTTAAGAAAAGTGAACTATTCCAAGAAAGTACAATATGAGATATAGTAGAAGTATTGACGGTATTCGTTATAATTCTGTAACTGGCTATCGTCCTGCGGGTTCTTCTGTCATGTGTTAGTGTATGTGGGTGTTAGGACTTGCTACTTTAGAAAATCATACGTACAATTCCAAAGTGACGTTAATTGTATCCTAATGACATTTGGTACCGACTACTCGGGCCGGGATTCGACCCGGGCCGCCCGTTTGTAAAACAAAGGTGCTACATAGGCGTGTATGAGTTATATTATACCAATATTTTATATATATATATATATATATATAAACTGGTGTTTTAAATTAAATGTTACATTTAAAATCTACGCGCGGGTTGCATTCTATAGATTTTAATATTTTGAATTAAAACTGAAATATATAAATAATGCTGAAATACAGGTATTTTTCGATGAATACCCCTATATAAATATCCACAAATTAAATGCTCCACGTCTGTATTGATTATTTTATACGTACATTGAAATTTCGTCCAAATCAGTACCGTGTGGGATTCCTGAGGATGCCTAGTAGATGTTCTATGGGGGCAAACGTGGACTTCATATGAACATCTTAATGTTGGATATTTTATATGTTCTATGAATAAACTGGGGTGTCTTTCTTTGTATATAATAACCAAGGATTAAAATTCAAAGTGCCCGTCGCACCACACTCAGAGAGCGTACAGGACGTAACCTTTACAATCAGATTTTAATTTAAAATCATTTGCATGGCTCTATTGCGCAATTAGGAAATAACAATACTCAACCGACATTTGTTGCCTGCGATTTAACTGTTGTTAGCTAATCTTTGAATGCAGGATCCAAAATATAATTTGGCATATCAAAAAATTCAGGTATTTTTGGAATCAGCTGTCAGTTCTTACTTTTCCGATACCACGACAAACATTTTAATTTTGCTCTTCAGTGTTATTGTATCTAAAGTTAAGGATCTAATGTAAGAATGTCTCTGCAATAGTTTCAAACAGTATCAAATTCCGAATATATTAGAAATAATGTTTAGGCGCTATCCACACGGCATGAATACAACAAGCATAAAAATAGTCCGCAGGACTTTTCGACACAGTTGATGCTGAATTCATATCGTGCAGCGTCCTGGAGACAATGCCCTACTAAATTAAACTGCGTCCAGCTTGAAGCTTTTATAAAATGGTAATATTTTTGAACGGGGATATAAAATAATTTTTTTAGTTACTTACTAAATCCTTACAATTCGTCTTAAAGTCGGAGTAGACATTATTGAAGCTTACCTAGAAAGAAAAGAACATCAATTAATATAAGCTATAAAATGCTTTTGGGTAAGAACTAATATATAAAATATAATAATACAACTAACTGAACAAAAAAAACAATTTTTAATATCTGACGGATTTAATATCGACGCCTTCAAAGTGAGAGAAGTCTTTATTATAATCATTTTACTGACAGACAACATTAAATGAACGAATCTAATATCCCGTACAACATGTGCGATCATATAGTAACCTGCATGCCAATAACAAATTATTATATTTCTTGAAGGCACCTTACACGATCAATAATACTGTCAATATTTTAGAATAATGACAGTAGTGTACAATAATATGTTTAAAATGTTCATTATTCTAAAATATTGACAGTATTACTTATCGTGTAAGGTATAGTAACCATAAAATGAAGAGAATACTGATGTATATCCGGATAATTAATTACTTCATAAATATAAAAGGAGGATTGAAGCAAATACTGTCAATATTTGCTTCAATTCTCCTTTTATATTTATCAAGTAATCAATTATCCGGATAAAGATCAGTATTCTCTTCATTACATCATTAGTATACCTTACACGATGAGTAATACTGGCAATATTTTAGAATAATGAACATATTAAATATTTTATCGTACAGTAATACTGTCATTATTATAAAATATTGACAGTAATATTGATCGTGTAAGGTGCCTTTATGAATCATTCGATTTCAGATCATAATTAAATATCTACATACTACCCAAATTGTATTAATAAGAAAAGGGCACCGTGTGTTAACTAGAATCTTATACATTGTGTTTTGTTTAGTTTCTATTCCTGTTATGTTTGAGCCATTTTAGTGAATTGAATTCTTATGTATAACTTCGTGTATTTTAAACGTGAATTCAACGATTTTTGGTTAGCTCGGTGGTTTGTTAACATTGTGCTAATTTGGTAGTTCTAGGACCACTGCCGTATGCGTTTCATTCCATCCTGTATTTATCAATACAGGATGATTAATAAGAAATAAATAAATAAAAGTTTTACAAACTTATATCAAGAACCAATGCAGGAATAACAAAAAGTTTTAAAAAACCTTACAATGAAAATAATACAAGCAGCAGTTAACATTTGCCATGTTGCCTTTGATACGTTATACGAGTTAGGTATATTTCTGTCAAAAGTTGTGCGCTTGATGTGTTCTAATACATTAAGCGTAAAAGTTTTGACAAAAACACTGGGACAACGTATCAAAGGCAACATGGCATATTTTAACTTTAAAGAAAAATCCAATGCAGCATAGATATGGATGAAAACCTGAATTATGAAGAAACTATAAACTACATTAATAATTCAGAAATTGAATGGTTGTGGCGTCTACTACGTAGTAAAAAACATAATAGTTTTATTCATCTCCTATATTAATAACTATTTTACATCGGCTACAAGCAACTTGGTCCACAAGTTACCTGACTGCTCTTTTACATCAACCATAAATGTAAAATGACCACCAAAATACCAATAATAATTCCTACAAAATTTACTGATTCCTGTTACACATGGAATTAAAGACCTTGGTGTTATTTGCGACGAATGTCTGTCTATCAAGATATACTTTTTTTTACGGATGTCAATTGGAATATGAATCCTCAATATGGTGTCCATACCTCGAAATTGAAAGTCATCCAGAAGAAGTGTGACAGAGAGAAATAAAGAAATACGATAGTTGGAAAGAAAAAAGAACTTTAACGGAAGTGAAAAAGAAACTGAAGGGAACAAACCTATACATAAGTGCCGTTCGTTTATCACTCTGGTCTGGTATGGGCTTATTGTTTCTTCTTCTATTTGCCGCTTCCGATGCGCATAATTCTACCTCGGCCCTTATAACCGGCGGCGCACGACCGCAAGACCTGAGCGATACTGCACGTCACAGGGGCAATGATAAACCATGCTAATCGAAAGCGCCTATAGATGATGGCCTGATCACAGGAGATAAAAGTACAGGAAAAACTGAAAGAAAATGGGCAGAAAGGGGTAGAAAATATGTAAAAAATAAAAATTGCAGGGTATGGAACAGGACTGCCTATCAAAAAAGAACTAAAGAGGTCGAGGTCGAAAAATGGGCTCTTGAACGTGGAAAGGGCAACGGGTTCATTGATGGGAAGCATGTGGGAGAGGGAATTGAATAATTGGTTAAGTGATACGGCCATGAGTAATAGAAGATTCATGAGTAGTGATTGTATGGAATAGTATGCCGATAGAGACAGGGGACTGTACAATACTTCCAGAAAACCAAAGGGATTAGTATGAGTGATTGCAGATGATTCGAAATACGTGTAGGGAAATCGGAGGACAGGACAAGATCATGACGGGTGGTGTGGCTTCAATTGGTGAGGCTGGAACGTTCTAAATGAGTGCGCAGTCCTCCACTATGGAATACCTTGACGTCGTGTGGGGGCCAAATAGGAGGGCACTCGAAACACCCTACTATGACCAAGTACATAGTGGGGACAAAGATGGCGTCATATTCCTAAAATAGTCTAGGGCTCATGACAACTATTTGCGTGACTGAGGCTCTAGAGACATTTTATACATTTGAATTATCGACCTGACTTGGTCAACTCTTCTGCCTTTATGGCTCGTTTCCGATTCCAATGCCATTAGGTATCGAGGGCTAGGGGTCACCCCACTTCTCTACCTCTACCCACGACGTATTCACAGTAATGACACTGCGATATAATGGCGAAAAAGAGATAACCCTGCAATCATACGAATATGAATGATCTTTGGCGAAACGATGAAACACGCAGTACCAGTGTCGATGGTGTCTGTGGCAGGTGGCAAGGCGTCGTCATTCAACTACTGCCTTGACCACCTGGTGGAATCCCGGAAGTCCCCAAGAAACGATCGGAGCAGATACATAAGCTAGACTAAAGCCCTTTGGAAACACCCGGGATTGGCGAGAACACCCCCATCAAAGGACGGCGGCATCAGTAAAGCGGAGGACTTCCCAGACGTGGTGGACGTATAAGAGGAGGACGGAATAGAAGACGAGAGAGCGGCCCTATTAGAGCTTATTCATAAGCTGGCACTTTTTGCATTGGAGACCAGAAACCTGCGCGTACCAGTGAAGGATGACATTGCCAAACTAAAAAATAATTTACGGGGTCGGATGGCTCGGGACAGCAACGCCAAAAGGTCGGCTAGGCGGAAGAAGGGATGAAGCACAACACTCCAAGTAGTCGAGCTAACCAGAAAAGTGGAGGAAATGAGAGGTGAGCTCGCTGAAATAAAATAATCAAGGGCCAGGTCCGCGAGATTAGAGGAGTGCATCCGGGAGTTGAGGTCGCGAGTGCACAGGACTGATACGGTATTGGCGGGCTGCCAATGAACACAACACAGAGCAAAGAGCGACAGAAGGCCTAAGGGAGGAGGAGGATCATACGAACAAGCACGGCACCTGTGCGATGAAATGTGGCCGGAGGTTACCTACCAGGCGAGGAAGTATACACTGGACATGGTGCGCCTGATCGGGCCGGACGCCGGAGCCATAACTTCAAGCGGGTCCTCGAAGGGCGCACCACATGACGACCTGTATGAACAGGGCTTAGACCCATGGAAGGGTGATTATAACCCTTAGGCCGAGTCCAAATGCAAATAGGTGCAGCGCGCAGTTCCCATTCTAAGTTTCTTGCGATGATGGTTCAATATACTACGCAGGGCCCAGCAATAATCCGGGTCCTGTAAATTAATTTAAAGTGGGTGGAGTGCCACCCCACTCCTGTGACTTGCCCCCCCCCCGGCTATTAATAATAGGAGGGGCTTGGTATTGGCGGAGTGGATTCTCCATAACGAGGAAGACACGCCCACTTTCCGAAGAAGGAGGTAGACGGCAACGCTGGACCTTACCATCTTTTCGGAGGCCATCGCAGGCAGTGTGAATGAATGGCAGGTGCTGGAGACTAAAAAAGCCACAGCGACTTGTACCTGTCATTCGTGATCGAAGCCGGGGGCAACACGAGCGCTATGGAAATAGAACATACTATCGTAGCTTGAATAAAGGAGTAGCCCTTCGGACGAATGAAGAAGAGATTTGGTTCGATAAACTATGCAGGAAGAAGCAGGAACTGGCGCAAAGTTGTAACGACATGAAGAGATGGTCAGAAAGAGAGGTTATATAATCAAAAGAAGAATTTGAAAAGATATGCAAGCAAAGGAAATAAGAAGAGTACCGTAGAGATTAGGGGAATGTGATCGCAAAAGAAAATGTGAGAGATACTGTAGAAAGGAACATATTTTCGATTTTCCTTCCTACATCATCTCTCACATTTTGTTTTGCGACCACATTTTTCTAGTATCTTTGCTACTGGTTGGCCTAGATAACTTTTACTTACTATAATTTTTGATGTTAATATTATTCTTCATGTCTACATTATGCACATATCGCGAGTTATCTTCAATAGCCCTATATTTATAAAATTCGTCCTTTTAATATAAATATATGATTGTTGCATGAAGTTTCTTGTCAATTGCAGTTTTTTTATACTTGACATTTTATTGAAATAATAAATGCCATTTAATAGAAATTATTCAGATTATCAAAATTACATTCAGGTAGTTAGATATATGAAATTTGATTCCAACTAATAATGATAATGATTAAAGATAGAAATATTCCATGCGTGTATAGAGTTATATGTATTTAAAAATATGTAATATCCCAGCAATTTAATACAAAAATAGTTTGAGTTGATAACATCAAATTCTGTTCGTTCTCAACCACAATAAATTACAATAACACACTAAAGCAGTCTACATATTCAGTTAACATCTTGTGTAACATTTTTATTCTAGCCCATAAAATTTTATTATTACTTTGGAGTGTGTGTTGAAGTATGCCACACAAAGGAAAACAACAGTCACTGTGCTGAATGCAAATCGTAAAATTAAGTCCAAAAACTTGGCTGTTGGTGAATTATGGAAACAAATTTGATTAATTCCATTCTTATCGCGCGCTGCACGACGGGGATATGATTAAAAAGACGGGGGTGAATGGCCCCTCCGTTCGCCTAGCATAATAATTCCGCTCGCACTTTTGCAGTTGCAGGCAGACAAAGATTCCTATTATAAAAATGTCAACCCTAATTCATTCTTTAATTTATATTTCGTGTATTGTCGCCTGGCAGATATAGCGCTCGCTGCATTCACATTTATTTTTTGTAATTCGTTCCAAGTACAGAACACATTATGTCATAGGGAGCAAAACGCTTTACATTATATTAATTAATCTTGTTGGAGTGGAATTCTACTTTGTTATAATAAGTAGGTTATTTTCACAATATTTAAAGAAATAAACAACATGCATAACGGGTAGCAGTTGGACACACATGACATACAAGACTGGCAACATAAAATTCAGTATCAATTTTATTTAAGAATCTTCATCGCATGCGATAGGTTGATTGGCAGTATCGTATAAAGTACCGAATAAACGTCAAAATGTGTCTATGAAAATTTGGTATTTGCAGCTTGTAACGAGCAGTGAGATTCAGAAACCAACTAGAATTTGATAGCGGATAGTGAGACAAACACGGCGAGAATACACATGAAGAATCATTAATCGAGTGAACTGCAATCTAATCTGAAACACATCAATGTAAATTTCAATTTTACACCATTTCAGGACTTCAATTTTTAGAGACCAGGTGTTGTTTTACCATCGGATAGAGTTCAATAGTATAGTATATAGCATTATGAGATGACAAGTGTCGTAACTTCCTTAAATGAATTTTTAGGTTTTGATTTTTGTTTCGATGATTGTTATGTATAATTTAATGCTTCTTTAATCCTTTTCTGACTTTTAAAATAAATCAAACTATTATTTAAAAAAATAGATAATATTATACTCAATGGTAAAACTACTGGAAGTATTGCAAACTTTAAAATGCATTTATTTCTATTTATTTTTGGAAATTACAACATTTGTCATCTCAGTGTGCGATATTATGTAAATATTTATGTGAATATAATAATAATAATAACCTAGAGAGTGATAAACAATCCTTAGTTTCTCACTCTCTAGGTTATTATTATTAATATTACAGTAATAAATACATTAGATAATAGATACTTATACGTTCTTACAAGGTACAAGTATGTAACATTTAGGACACATATTATTTGTGTTTTCTCAAAAAAATGTTTATATGTAACCCAGCTCTGTGGCCTAGTAGTTAGAGGCGACGTCCGTCCCGCATTGAGCAATGAGAAGCGACGCTTCAAACCCCATCGGGGTAAATTTTCGCTTATCACCTTTTACAGTTTTTCAGAGAATTTCTGTAAAGTCAAGGCAAATACAGTGTGATTACACTCTACACTTTACCGGCGGAAAAGTCTTACGCTAATAGCCCTAAGTTTATTTGTTGTACTTAACTAAACATGTGTGCTTTATCTACAACAAATGAAAAATACACACACATTATATAAGACACTATTTATATAATCTGTAATAATAATAAATTTATTTATGATTTCTACACTTTTCTAAGGGAATTTGATAAAGTATTTCTAACACACATTCATCACACTTTTGACGTTATATACGCCTGGTTTTTCCAACGAATCTTAACTTGTTTAAGACCGTCTTAATAATAAGACGGCCTTAAAGCGTTGCACCAAACAAAAATCGGATCTTAAAACGATAAGACGGTCTTACATTGTAAGACTAAGTAAGATCTACAGAATAAACATTTAAGACGTGGTTATATATAAGACGAGCTTTAAGATTCGTTGGAGAAACCGGGCGCTAGTTAGAGTTGTAGTAATTAGGTTGGAAAAACGATTCATGAATATTTTTGTTATACACAAATTTAATTAAGGGGGAATTTTTATAGAAAGGGTAAAAATTAAAATTAGTAAAAAATTGTAAATTTTGTTTGCCAAACAATGGTGGATTCCAATTAGATTAATGCTTTGAATTTATGTTAGTTTTTTGATTTTTGGTATATGGCAAAGTATCAGAGTTCATATGCTGAGATAATTTACAGACATGCAGAAGTGCGGCTGAAATATTTAATGAAGACATCCCGAAAATACAGTTTTTCACAGCTATATCGTATTCTGAATCAATTTATAAATACTAATAAATTGGGATTAAATTTATAATGGACGTACACTACATTATAAACCAACATTATTAAAGTGCGCTTTGCTGATATCAGTTTTGGTTTGATAGAAATATTACATATGTGAGTACTATTATTACATATGCATATTGAAACGGAAAAACGATATGAAATTTACAATATTGTGCTATAAAGAATTCATATCAAACGTAAATAATAGATGACAATAATGTATTTGTCCCGGCGCATTCACCATTTCTTACAAACCGAATGGTTATTGAACATACAAATATAACATAGTCTTATGATTGAGTTTTTATTTTGTACAGTATTCATATAACGGGCAATTCTGATAGCAGGGATATTACACATGTAATTTATTTCATACATATTTGAACACAAGCAACCAATAAAACCAAACCCGGCGCACTCTAATGACACAGTTTTCTACCCCGGAAGATATACACTTTTCCGGATTATTACCCTTTGGCTTGAGACTTGGAAATCGATGCCATAAAATATACGGATAACACGAAAATATTACTGCAATGTAGCGTGATCGCTTTTATAAATCATACGTACAGTACCGATTTACCAAAACCAAAGCATCCATGCATTTTACGCTCGGAAATTGCGCGGTCATAAAGGTTATTTATAATATTGATTTGTAATTTTTCAAGCTACTGAAATATGCTACAGTATAATATTTAGACAATACGGAATGTTTGTGCAGCTAGTAAAGCTAGGCAAACTTAATTTCTCGTAATTGAAACGCTACTCGTTGTCACTGCACGTACGGGAAATAATCTACATATTATACGGAGAATAATAACATTTACCGCCTTTCAAATATTAACTTTGGCCCGAAGTTCCAAAACTTACGCCGGTAACAATGAACTATCCGTTACCGTCGTTCGCGAGAGTTCAGTAAAACTGGATGGGGTGCAAAAACTCGGCGCAAACATTTATCCGGGCAGACGCTATTAAAATCGTAATTGAAAAATACATAGACGCGCTGAAGCGGTTTCAGAACGTCACCGACAAATTACGCGATCCGTTATTTCGTCGATACCATTAACTTCATTTGATTATTAATGTGGCCTGTCAGTTACACGTTTTGTCGCGCGCGCCACGGTTATTTACCAACTTTTTTTGTAGCTCGGTCTCTGCAATTGAAACCGTCGTCACGTTTACGCGCAGTTTTTTTTTTGTTGGTCTGTTTGAAACCAGTAATGTAAACATGTTATTGTCGAGTATACGCCATATTAATTGTTTAATATGCTGCTGTTGGCATGTTACTGCCGGTTTGTATATTATTACATGTTTTTTAAATTTGGAATCTTTTTTTTATACTCGAATAATTATTATTAGTACCGGGAAAATGAATATTTCATCAAATGTGTAGTGTAAAAACAATCAATTATAAGAAATATTTTCTTAAGGACTATATGTATTGAGACAGGAATTTCCAGATAATATTCATCATACTTATCATACATACACATACACACATACACACACACACACATATATATATATATATATATATATATATATATATATATATATTTATATACTGATAACAATAATAATAAAATATTTATCTTTAAATGTATTTTTTGAAATGTTATGCATATCTAGTGAGTTATCAGCTATAACCCGTAGTGTAGTTAATAACGCGACAATCAGGAAATGCCGCAGAGGTCTTGCTTCCCACCGGAGTGGGAATTTTGTAGAAATATGGGAATTTTGTAGAAATATGGAAATTTTAGTTATTGAAATGTCTATAATATGTACAGTGGTGCAAACTTAAAACTTGATCGGCGAAAAAGCCTCACGGCTGATAGCCCTACAAAGATAGTTTCTTTTACAACTAAATGATGATTATTGTTGGCACTTGGTTAGCTTCATAATGTTGTATTATCAGTTTATTTTGGACAATTAATAACGACTAGATATTTGATAAAAACTTGTGGCTTAAAAAAAAACGTAAGATAAAAAATTCTTTAAATACAACATTAATGTATTTGACACTTTTTTAGCTTGAAAAGTTTTTTATTTTCGTCTAATATGTCGGTCAATAGCCGACGAATTACAAGGTAAAAACTTATTATTTAGTCTGTATCTCAAAACTAGGGCTGCTACTAATGAAAGCCAGGTATTTGTGGAATCAGCACATCATTTATATTCACAAATCGGAGCTTTTCTAACAGTGTTATTTAAGTATTACAACAACAATTATATCACTACGAGTATTAATGATTAAAAGATTACTATTTATTGGATATATATTTGTCTCCTTTTATCTTCAAGCAATATTTATTCCTAAGATATAATAAAAAAATAAAATAATGTCAAATACATGAACAAAAACCGAAGTAGTTTCTGAAAAAAATTTCATTGGCCAATTACACACGAAATGATTTTGGCACAGCCTTTCCATTGCCGATCTTGGCGTTGGCACCCGAACGTACGCTCATAAAATTATTATATGATACTCTACAGAGCTCTCAGTACGCAGTTAAAACAAACATTGCTTGTGCGCCATGGCACTAGTAATACAGAAAATAAAAACTCACGTATAAAGTCGTCTTATAGCAACAAAACTATATCCGCAGCTAGCAACACCAATTAAAAGCGTGTACACTGTTTAATAACGAAATTTACGATGCACGTAGAAAATAATAATAATTCTGTATGTCGGAACACGCGCTCATTAATCGCGTTTAACAAGCGCAATTTGCGCCGCAGATTTTCTAATTCTAAAGCACTATCTCACTATTTATCTAACTAATATATAGTCACGTAGCGGTCATGCCTCACTTACAACGTGTGTGCATGTACTTGTTTAGGTTACAGCGTATCCCAAGCTTAGTGGATTAATTAATCAGGGGGAGAGATTCATAGTGTAAGCACAAATCGCATACAAAATTAACTGATAAAGCAATGATCAATATTAATTTGATGTTAAGCTTGTAAATATTAATTACGGTACTATATAATTCACCGGGGGCAGTTGCAAATTATGCATTTGAGGGGCTCACAGTTAGGGGCCTCATCTACAGCTATATTGCAATAAAACCATCATTGGAACATTGTAACATTAATTAAAGTCGAAACTATATTTAGGAGCCCCGATTACATCGACTAATGTTCGTTTAAAAAAACACCTCAAACTTTACTTTAGTAAATAATTTCAATGACTACTTATACAAGATAATAATCAAAAACAATCACAAAGACTATCTAAGGAAAAATGGATGACAATAAATTCTCAGGACTAGTAGACGAATCAGCCAGGGTAAAACAATTCATATTAGGGCGAAACCCCAAATTTACAAAGGACTTGCTAGCCCAAGACAGGAAAACTGAATCAGAATAGACTTTCGAATAGGTCACTGCACGTGGCACAGATAGGCCTGGGAGAAGAACCACTTTGTAGGTCCTGCCAGGAAGAGGAAGAGACTGCAAATATACATATGCCATATAGTATGCCACTGGGAGGCGCTATGTACAGTGGTCCAACGGACTCGGGAACGGCAAACTACGACCATCCCAATATATGAAGGACAGAAGGCTTTGCAATCTGATAGCTAGGACAGAGCTCACCGAAGTCTCTTAAGACACGCCGAGGACGACAAAAGCTCTATAGAAGGAGCAGTGAGAAGGCCACCCATTCTTATTTTAATCTAATCTACACAAGGTATATTGAGATGATTTTTGGCTTTTTATACAGCGGTGAAAATCACAAATGGAGGCGCTTTGCTACGGCATACAAATATGCATGTATAAACAAAAATGATCGAATAAGGATTCCAATATTGTTATTTGGAAACTGATTTTAATTCTAAATACATATTCAGAAACTTTCACAAGTTAACTTTGATTCGGTCGGGAAAAATATTTTTTATTTTTAGTTTTCCATATAGCAATTGCTTAAAAAATATTGTCTATGTTTATTCTCTTAGAGCATTATTTTAAAAATAGATATCAAAAATTGGCCCCGACCGTATCAAAGAGACATCTTTCCTCTTCAAAATGATATCTAATTTATAATTCTATTCTAATAATTAACTTCACTAGTTTTGCTACCTTTACCATAATACTATGTTTGCAGTGAATATCGTCCGTGGATGGATAGGTATTGAACAATAGTGGTAACGGTACACCGCTAGTTTTCGTTCTACGAGATATGTGTTTATCGTAAAACGAAAACTAGTGTAGTATCGGTATTACATACCGCGTCAGTTTGTGTTTAAAACACCCACCTTTATACGACTAAGGACTTTTCCGGGAGAACTCAGTTGAGTTTAATCGCCTGATATATAACTGCACAAAAAAACCTCTGAGAAGCTATAAAGTGTGATTCGCGAAATTTTACACACAACGGGATTTTAATCTCAATTCCCAATGCTTTGAACGAGAGGGACTGCGTCTCTAACCACTAGGCCACTCAGCATATACGAATACACCTATTCGTCGTGGGATTAAATTCCATTATATCATGGGGTGTATTCTATTACGTATTTGTAGGAGAAGAAATATTTAATTCATCCATGTCATGGATGTTGTGCTATAAAACTGAATGGTGCAGTTAAAATGAATTGTACAATGAAAGCGGATGTGGATAATTGTAAAGTTTCGATATAAACTAGTTGTCCAATGTATTTTATATTTTTATTATCAGCTATTATTTCTTAATTGTTACAGTTTATACTGAAATAAATAAGTTTTAGAATACGTGATATTAACAAATATATTCTACGAGTTACTTGAATGTAATTTGCATTTTAATTTATGGCATTATGTTTTATTTATTTTATTAGAGATACACCAATGCAGTGAAACTATTATATATGCAGCTTTTAAGATTAGTGATACTATCGAATATAAATAATAAAATTACTAATAGTCCGGTCAGTAGCCGGTGTGTGTTAACCTCTAAGATCCCAGCCTCTATATCGCGCGGATTGTTTGCGGGTTTATATTTACCAATTGGAATGACCAATAAAATCTAAATTTTGAGGATTATTTTGTTTATGTCTTGCGGACCATAATATATAATTATATATTTTTATTATTAATTGTTATAGGCGTTGTTGTATAATATATGTTGTAACATAATTTATTATTTTTGATCATGATTCCGTCATACAATTGATTTGAAAAAAATTACACAAGGTTTTATAACAAAATGATAATAGAAAATGGAAAGTCTGTATCTTGGCATATTTTTCCTTCGTTTATTTTTTATTTTTAACTTTTACGCTCCTATCTCGATATGCCTATTTTAGAGGCTGGGCCGATAAAAAAATTATGCAACATATTTTGTTTAATTTTTTTACTGATCTTAGTGCAAAACATATCAGTGCACCAGATGCCCAAAGGAAATTGGAAAATTTTTATTATAAATATATTTTTTCCGCGACCAAGTCAAAGGTATTTCATTATTATTATTTACTACCATGGATCCGTCAGACAATTGCTTTGAAAAAATTACACAATGTTTATAACAGAATGATATTAGAAAATGGAAAGTTTCTATCTTGGCATATTTTTTTTATTTTTAACTTTCGCGATCCTATCTCGATATGTCTATTTTAGAGGCTGGGCCGATAAAAAAATTATGAAACATATTTTGTTTATTTTTTTTACTGATCCTAGTGCAGAACATATCAGTACACTAGATGCCCGAAGGAAATTGGAAAATTTTGATTTAAGTATTTTTTTTTCGGCGACTATGTCGAATATATTTTATTATTATTATTTTTTACCATGGATCCGTCATACAATTGATTTGAAAAAATTACACAATGTTTATATCAAAATGACAATGGAAAATAGAAAGTCTCTATATAGGCATATTTTTCCTTTTATTTATTTTTTATTTTTAAGTTTTACGCTCCTATCTCGATATGCCTATTTTAGAGGCGGAGCCGATAAAAAAAATATGAAACATATTTTGTTTAATTTTTTTACTGATCTTAGTGCAAAACATATCAGTGCATCAGATGCGCAAAGGAAATTGGAAAATTTTGATTATAAATATATTTTTTCCGCGACCAAGTCAAAGGTATTTCATTATTATTATTTACTACCATGGATCCGTCAGACAATTGCTTTGAAAAAAATTACACAATGTTTATAACAAAATGATATTAGAAAATGGAAAGTTTCTATCTTGGCATATTATTCCTTCTATTTCTTTTTTATTTTTAACTTTTACGCTCCTATCTCGATATGCCTATTTAGAGGCGGGGCCGATAAAAAAATTATGAAACATATTTTGTTTAATTTTTTTACTGATTTCAGTGCAAAACATATCAGTGCATCTGATGCCTAACGGGAATTAGAAGATTTTGATTATAAGTATTTTTTTTTCTGCGACAAGTCAACACATTTTATTATTATTATTTTCTACCGTGGATCCGTCATACAATTGCTTTGAAAAAATTACATAATGTTTATAACAAAATGATATTAGAAAATGGAAAGTTTCTATCTTGGCATATTTTTCCTTCTTTTTATTTTTTATTTTTAACTTTTATGCTCCTATCTCGATATGCCTATTTTCGAGGCTGGGCCGATAAAAAAATTATGCAACATATTTTGCTTAATTTTTGTACTGATCCTAGTGCAGAACATGTCAGTGCATTAGATGCCCGAAGGAAATTGGAAAATTTTGATTATAAGTTTTTTTTTTCGGCGAGTAAATCGAACATATTTTATTATTATTTTTTACCGTGGATCTGTCATACATTTGCTTTGAAAAAATTACACAATGTTTATAACAAAATGATAATAGAAAATGGAAAGTCTCTATCTTGGAATATTTTTCCTTTTATTTATTTTTTATTTTTAACTTTTACGTTTCTATCTCGATATGCCTATTTTAGAGGCTAGGCCGATAAAAAAGTTATGCAACATATTTTGTTTAATTATTTTACTGATCTTAGTGCAAAACATATCAGTGCACCAGATGCCTAACGGAAATTGGAAAATTTTGATTATAAGTATTCTTTTTCGGCGACCAAGTCGAACATATTTCATTATTATTATTTTTTACCATGGATCCGTCATACAATTGATTTAAAAATATTACACAATGTTTATAACAAAATGAAAATAGAAAGTCTCTATCTTGGCATATTCTTCCTTCTAGTTATTTTTATTTTTAACTTTAAGGAACAATATGCCGAGATAGAGACTTTTTATATTATCATAAACCTTGTGTAATTTTTTCAAATCAATTGTAAACATATATGATATAACAACGCCTATAACAATTATTAATAAAAATATATAACTATATATTATGGTCCGCAAGACATAAGCAAAAGAATCCTCAAAATTTGAATTTTATTGGTCACCCCAATTGGTCAGTATAGACCCGCAAACAATCCGCCGTGCGCGCGGTATAGAGGCTGGGATCTTTAACTTGACACCGGTGGTCAGTATCTATTTAACTACAAGCTCATTGAAGAACGAAATACTTGTAAAAGAAGACAAATTATTCAGCTTGAAGCAACTAGCTAGCTATATATAGTATATTTTATACCATACTCGAAAAAAGTAATAAATAAAAACTCAACATTGAATCTGTAAATCTTAATATTTTTCAGATATATTTGACATCATGCGGACTCAACTAATCAAAAGATTGAGCCGTTTTATAAAGGAACATGCAATTCACGAAGAAAAAGAAAATCCCCATCATCACGAGTCCCCTTACTTCCAAGGCGGGATATAGAAATTTTGGTAATCTAGCAAAAATTAAGATATTTATGATATCAAAGGTAGAGATTCAGTTTTTATATCCAAATTAATAATCTATTACATAATTCGAAACACATGGCTCTAAATAACGACAATCTACAGCTTCCTTAGATATTAACTCGTGTAGGAAAGTAAACATTCACTGTGTATAAGAATGATGGCCCATTAAGGATTTACAAGTATATTTTAGCTTGACTTACAAAAAAACTTTATTTATTTATCTTTATAGGTCTTATCAGTCGTGAAGATTTTCCGCCGGGCAAGGTAGAAGCTCAGAGGATTTACCTTAACTTCACATAAAACCTCTGAAAAACTATGAAAGGTGATTTGCGAAAATTCACTCCGCTGGGATTCGAACTCAGGATCCTCAATGGTCAGTACGAGACGGACGACGCCTCTAACCGCTCGGTAACGCTGGATTCTTGAATTACATTTTAAAAGATTCATTAATAAACTTGAACAAATTTAAATTATTCAAGTGCTATGTGCAACTTGTCTATGACCAATCATGTACTACGCATGTTTTGAATTAAGTATGTGATTGGTTACAGTACGAGCTGAACATAGCACATGAATAATTGAAACAACTAGGAACTTGTCCAAGTTTTTTTCACGAATCTAGTATAATGTAATTCACAACCCAGCTCAGTGTCCGAGTGGTTAGAGGCGTCGTTCGCCTCGCACTGAGCATTGGGGAGCCTGAGGGAGCGAATTTTCGCGAATCACCTTTCACAGTTTTTCAGAGGTTGTCTGTGAAGTTAACGTAAATAACGGGTGATTAAACTCCTCTGAGCTTCTCCCTTGACCGGCGGAAAAGCCTCACGGCTGATAACCCTATAAAGATACAAGTTTTTTTTGTAATTCACACTTTAGACTTGGTAAAAACGCAGAGATGCATGTTGAGCTTGCCCAAGCATTTCTGTAGTAATAGGCTCAGTTTCATTTTTCACAAACTTTTCTAGACTCGATTAAAAAAAAAACAACAGTGCGGTATAGTTTTACTGAGTTTTATGCGATTTTAAATTGTTTAATATATTGCACAGTTAGAGCCTTTAAATCAAGAATATCTACTATCTCAGGTGTGTATGAAAGTAAAAAATCACTACATATAAAAATTATAGCTCCTTAAGGAGCTACAAGCGTAAAATATTGCCACTTTGTAGCAACCAAATGTAACTCACTGTAACACATTGTTTCACGAACGCAGGCGAAATAAAACAATTGCATTACAATCCCAAATATATAACATCGAATGGAATATTTGCGAATGCTCTGGCCGCCGTATTTGAACACGGCATAATTGTCGCCTCTATCGATTCCAACCTGGGCGCGGTAGATATGGATGTATATAATAAGGTGTGATCGGTTCCAATGTACAGGATAATCTAGAGGGAGTGGATTTTTATCGATAACAGGGGCACGCTTCACAGGATGCACACAAAGTGATGTCAAACTTATTTTCAACGGGCGGCGGAGGTGGCGGGCTGAGGGGCTGATTGCGAAACGGTCCGGGGATTTATGTCTTTCTATCTGCGATAAGTGCATGTGCTACCTACCCCGTCTAAATTTACAGCGGCGTTATAGAATACGAGCACCTCTAGAAAGGCGGCGGCCCAATGACGCGAGCGCAGGATTCAATTTTAAATAGGGGAGAAATTTCAAGTGGGAATAAGGAGACTTTATAGCGTATACAGTTGAGTGTTTTTTAACATAAAGATGTTTCTAATAAGAAAGCTCATAATATTTTATGAGTCAGGATTTTAATAATAATACGACTTTTTAATAAATATTTAGATATATTACTCATTAAAGTAAGATTATATGCGAGTTATATTAAGCTATCTAAAATTGTTTATCTATAATCAACTTATAATAACGGAAAAAGAAATGATGACTAGAATTGCAACCTGGAATTAATATTCCACGTCGCAATTCTAGTCATGGTTACGGAAAGATCAAGAAATCATACATGAGCTCGAAGAGAATAAATAGAAATATGAGCTATATCAGAAACCAAGAGGAAAACTTAGGGGTAGGTACCAATAGGAAACTACATACTAATTTACATTGGGAAGCCTAACGAAGAAATCTATTAGTGCACAAATGACTTTAAATTGAAGATATAAAACCGACCTTATTAGTATTAGTACTTAAACTGCCAGAAAGCCCCACTAATATCATTTGTGACATATCAAAACCAGTACTTTTATTAATTGAATTACGCCCGCAGGCTATCAAGATGGAATTGCAAAAAGGGATGGAAACCAAACAAAGTTTTTAACCGTCGTTTCTAGTTATTTACGTTCCCGATATCCCTGAATACTCGGTGTCTCGGAAATGGCCCAAATAAATTCCGTGATTTGTTAGTGCAGGGTAAAAGGACATTTGAAACACAACGGCGTACGGGGCTCGTTCTTCACCTGTGGTAAGGGAATAGCTTAACGAGACATGGGGTGATCGATAGATCGGTGGTCGTACTCACACTGACCTACTCTTTCAATCATTTGATTTAAATACAGTGATATACTGGCATGCTGATATCGGATGATTTAATTAGAGGC
Organism: Lordithon lunulatus; assembly: GCA_963942505.1. Taxonomy (NCBI): domain Eukaryota; kingdom Metazoa; phylum Arthropoda; class Insecta; order Coleoptera; family Staphylinidae; genus Lordithon; species Lordithon lunulatus. Next base: position 46,321,861 of record OZ012671.1, read on the forward strand.
TTTGTGAATTAGTACATCAATAATCATGCAAATAAAAATTACGAAGAAGAACAGTAAAGAAAGACTGATTAATTACGCTATAAACAAATATTGATATGAAATCATTTAGCGAATTGTTTTACACCTCGCCTATCTCACGAACAAATAGAGCTACAAGGTACGTGCTGCGATGGTTGCAACGGGAATTTCAATCCGGAGAGGAAATGTGACTCAAATACTGAAAAACTGTATTCAATTACCGGGGCATCTTTATGTAATCAATACTTGTTACCTACAAAATGTTTCTCGTTTTAACTTTAAGTGCGCCTTCGGAGAAGGGATAAATTCGATACCGTAATTGTGCAGTTATTTTAGAAGTCTAGTCTAGAGAGTAATTTAACAATTTATCTATGTTGCAGTTGCAACCGTATTGAATACAAAATGTTGTAGATGAGCAGATTAATGTACTAATGCAATAACCAAATACTAATTTAAAGCTAGAATTATAGCTATACAAAATTAGTTAGTAGAAAAGTACAAGAGATATTTTAATAGAGTAGGATAAAAAAATAGAAAATCTTGTTTGTTTCCACAAACACGTTATTTTGCAATTTAATATTATTACGGTAAATAAATAATTTATTTAATTATTATGATTTCTATATACCATTGATGACATATAACATTGATGACCATCATTAGTAGTTATAGAACATATGTCATCAAATCCTACAAAATAAATGTGATGCAATCATTTTGATTGTCAATATTGCATGCCATTTCATTATATAATTTAAGTCAAGAATACTTTTCTCATGGAGTAAATTGAGAAATTACAAAAGTGATAGCACATTCTAAATCACAGCCAACTACACTTTAATATTATAAGTTTATCGCGCTGTAATATGCTCAACATTATTAAACAATTATTGCTTAGCGATATATTATTTTCAGTCCACTTAACGTCGAGCATATACCCAATCCTGTCCGCGACTAATGTAATCCCATCTCGAGCACCCTGCATGCAAAACATATGAAAACTCCCCGAACAAAATATGTTTTTGAAGTGTACACATTGTTCAAACCGAATGCAAAACGGGCGCGCGCGGTTCTAATTTACATTTTGTAAAAACTTCCGTAATCATATTTAGAACCTGCGCTGAAGTTTCACGCGAGCCCTCAACAAACTTTGCCATAACGTTCGCGGGAATGTCAAGTTATTGCGCAATATCACACACGACTCATTACATGGCGGAAGCGGTGCATGAAATATTAAATGCGAATTAAATTTCTCGGCGTGTAATTGAAATATTAACCGAGGGGGCGCATATGATGACGGTGTATGAAAGTTTAAGGCAGCGGCGAATGAATGATTAAGTTTTTCGCCCGAATGGAAATTGCAGAGGTTGGCGCTTAAATGCATGCGGTATGCTGACGATGAATAGATCGAAATGCGGGTGGTGCAAACCGTGTAAGCAACAAATAATGATAGAGTTCACGAGCGGATAACCGTATCTATAGATAATTGAATTTGTGTTGTATGATTGGATTTAGATGCGCGATAGAGGACACGGAACGTGAAATCGCGTAACGACCAACACGAATACACCGGTGTTACCAGAACGGTCATCAAAAGCTCGCATACAATTTTAATCTCTATTTTAATTTGTAATCTATTCATTTATGTGGACTGGAGTGAACTACAGATGCTGTTTCGAACAATAAATTACTGTTAATAATTTTGGTAAACTAATAATTTTAATTAAACTTGCATAAAATTATATAAATAATATGAAGCTATTTTATATTTCAATTCAAATTAATAATTTTAAAAATGCATAGGTATAGTAGTTACTATATTTCTTTATTATTCAATATGTGAGTCGACAGCAGTCATACGGGGGAAGTGAATTTGAATATTTATTGTGATGTATGTGGTTTATACCGGAAAAAATCGACATCCCCTTGGTGTAAGAAGTTGATCGCCTGAGGGAAACTCCAAGAAGGGAAAAGGTATTTCTTACTATAAAGGAAAAGACCATAACATCGTAATCTAACAAAGGCTAGAGGACGAGAAGAACGCGGGACGGGAATTGTATAGGCGTGTTTAAAGCCTACAGAAAATAAATTTAAATACATAGTGGCATGGAGTGTCCCCGGCGAACGGTCTAGGTATGGATGATATCCATGAAAATAATGTACCAAAACACCACACTCGCTGGCTCTAAAGCGAAAAAGGAAACCCAAAAGCAGAGATGGAGCAAAGTGACGAAGCGATACAAGATATTCTTAGGGAAATTAGAAAAATCACGGTAACAAGATAAGTGGGGAAGAATAGATGTCGAAGGAGCTTAGAAAAATAATAAAATTACTAGATGATTGGGGCGCTGAAAGAAAGAATAAACCTTCAAAAGAATGTCAAGTGAGCTGTACTAACGAAAAAGTTAGCTTAGTAAACAAGATGGCAGGATCTAGAAAAAAGTCAAGAACATTGACAGGAAAAGCAATGTAATTATTAATGGCTTGAAAGAAAATGAGAATAACCAAAAAGCAGTACAAAAGATGGAGGAGGACTATAAAATAAGTGCGGGGAAATAAATATACGAGGTTTGATAAACAAATTCCTGTTTTCCAAGTTTTATTTTTATTAAAAAAATCTTCATATATTCATCAATATTAATTGGGTTCCCTTAAAATTAGTGCCCAGCAGATATAATTTATGCCAACGATTGTTCTTAACATACAAGCAGTAATGGACCGCTATGTTCGGTATAATGTTTAGCTCCACAGCGATTATGTCTTTATAACTTCAATTTTGACAAAACGTCGTCCTTTTAAAGTATTTTTTATCAACCCCAGCATACATAATGCGGCAAAAGATGAACCTTATAAAAGTATCATACTAAATATCGGGCAAAGTGAGTAACTATGAAAGGAAAGTGTATGTATCGGAGGATGGAAGGCTTGTAAAAATAATCATGGTGCCTGCAAACACAGAAGAAATGGGGGGAGAACGTCCAGTATGGGTTGCTATTAGAAAAAATATGTATGCAAGAACAGGGATGTCAGATATGTATGTGTGCGGACTAATGAATGAAGGATATGTCTTGAAGACAGTAGTCAAGTGGCAGATCGAAAGTGTAGAGTCAAGAACGAAAGACAAAGAACAGTGCCATCTGATACGAGGTACTTCGAAATTCTATGGCTGAGGACCTAAATAGGAAACTGCAGGAAGCATGCGAGGCGGCGATATCGAAGGAGGAAGCGTGCGAGGCGGCGATACCAAAGAAAGAAGCGAGAAACCACAAAAGAAGGAAATGGCGGAGGCAAGGTGCAAGGAAAACCGAGTGAAGAGGCTGAAGAAACGGGCATCAGCCGCTGGGACCTAAACTGAACCCATCCGGGACCAATACCAGCTGAGGCGGGGGCTATATGGTATAGCCAGGAGGCATGTTGGCGCCAGCTCTGTAGCTCTGTAGGGACCCGCGGAGCCTCCCCTACAGGCTGGTAATGAAGAAGCAGAATGACCAGGAGGACGTGGAACCACCACCAACCAAATGGGAAATAGAAAAAGTCTTGAATATCATAAATACGTTACCTAACAGGTAGGTACCGCGTCTGGATGGGATACAAAACGAAATACTAAAGGCAGGACAGGAATTAGTGGAAAGCATACTCGAGATAGCAAACGCTTGCCTTGAAAGGGGCGTCTTCCCTAAAAGATGGAAGTCGGCCAGGTTAGTAATGCCGCCCAAATTCAGAAAGCAACTCACGCATCCGACAGTCTTCGCTGGGTCATCCAGCAATATCGATTTGCTGGATGACACAGCGAGGATATAAACTCATTGCGAACTGCCTCAAACGGCTCTGCATACTTGCAGAGCCTTTATGATGACAGCATAAGCGACAGTTCAGCTTCACCAGGGGCAAGTCCACCACGGACACAATTCTCAAGTCCGGGAAATGGTGGAGGAGGGGAATAATGGGACTTATCGTTTCCGACCACTTTCACTGGACCTACAGTTTAGCGTGGATTCCGAACCACTGGAGTACGTTTAGATGAGAATATCATCTACTCCGGAACAGAGAAAGGTGCTTAGCCATGAAACCCCACGCTGGCTAAGCGGGTTGGGGAGTGGGGCGCGCGTGCAATCTGAACAGTATTTCGCTTTGTGAGATTTTGACTCACGATCTTCAGCGCAGCAGTCCGATGCCTTGCCACTGCGCTACGCTGCTCCTTACATATAGAACCAAGAAATACTGTATGATGGTCACCAGGGGCATTGGAAACGCATTCAATACGCTGCCATGGCCGGCCATCAGGCAAGCAATGGAAATCAAGGGCATACCTAAAGCCCTAATAGGACTCATTAGGAGCTACCTCCCAGATATGGAGGTGACATTCACGATAAGCGGCAAGAAAACTAGCTACGAGGTGACGGGCAGGGTTCCACAAGAGTCGGTACTGGGCCAGCTCCCGTGGAAAGTCGCATACGACTTAGCGTTGAATATTGAACTCCGGGAAGACGTGATGTTCGCAGACGACATGGCGCTGGTCATCCGCGGCCGTGACCTCTTAAACACCATGAGGAAAACAAGGGAAGCAACGGAAAGGATGGCGAGCTGAATGACGGGCATCGGGGTGGGTATCGCCGTTACAAAAACAGAAGTCGCCCTGCTCTCCATGAAGAGAGCAGGAGTTCAGGCCGACATAATGGAGGAGACCTTCGCGATTGAAAGACAGCTGAAATAGCTGTGCACGATCATCGAGGCCAACAGGCATCACACGGCACAAGTCAGGAAGATAACTCAAAAGGCAGCCCGAGCCGAGGCCGCCTTGGAAAGGCTCTTACCTAACAGTGTGTAGGAACGGATACTCCTGGCCACGGTCTCGAGAGCACAGCTGGTCCATGCTGTACCAGCATGGGTGAATGTCGCCAAGACAAGACGAAACGCAGACAGGATGAGACGGGCACTACGCACCAGTGCAATACGAATGATACGGGCGCATAGGACGACATCAACAGACGCGGTGGAGTTACTGGCAGTAGCAACACTGGCTGACATACTTCCGGAAGAAAGGGCGTAAGTGTTCAATAAGATCAGACAGGGGACCGAATCTAAGATACCCAAGCACGCCAGAACACACATTCGTTAAGAGGGAAACATAGGTCTGCGTTCGTCGGTCTACCCCCCCCCCCCCCCCCCATCTGAACAGCGACGAATGCGTATTAGACGAGACAGATCTTCCCCCAAATAGTACCCCTAGTCGACAGGAACCATGGAAAATCGACCACTGGCTGGCGTAGATTTTAACAGGACACGGCGTGTTCCAAGCATATTTTCACATAATAGGAAAGGCCAGAATCCCTACATGCCGATACTGTGGACAGCCAGACGATCCGGCGCGCACGATATACAGTTGCCGTAGAGGGATCGGCCTCGACCTGAGGGAAGAAGGACCGACACCACAAAGACTTGGGACACTAATTACTGACTCTGACAGGAATTGGGAAGCAGTGAGGAGGTTCGTCAACGCGGTTATAAGACATAAGTATAACGATGACCTCAAACTCAAACCTGGGTCGACACCACAAAGACTTAGGACACTGATGACCAACAGGAATTGGGAAGCAGTGAGGAGGTTCACCAACGTGGTTATAAGGCATACGTATAACGATAACCTCAAACTATCGCAGACATAATATCAAGCCAGCAAGACAAGAGTTCTGACTAACGGACGAACGGAGGACAGTGCATGGGGCTTGGAGTGCCTCTGAGGTGGGCAATCCTCCTGTGACAGAACGGGAGTTTTGGTTTAACCGGTAGACGCCCCGGACAGAACGTGGAGTGAATCCGGCACTACCCATGCCTACCACCTAGTGATGGTGATGGAGGCATGGGCGTCTTTTGAACATTCCACATCACAGGACAAAAAAGGCAGGTTGGGAAATAAAAGGCGATTACAAGCAGAAACGTATTTCACTTTGTGCGAGGTTTGAACTCACGATCTTCAGCATAACGGTCCGATGCTATAACCTCGGCGCTACGTTGCCCTCTTTAATTCATTGCGTTGTTGCATTACTTTAAGGTTTGCTGCTCTCCATTGTTCTTTATATGAGCATGTGAGAATGAAAGTGGTGTAAGTCACTTTTCAATTATTTAAAAAGAAGAAGACGTTGCGTTGCGTTTGGTATTTATGTAAATCGATGTGCGCAGTTCAAACATGAAATTAATTTATTAATAAATAAAAATGTAACTGCGTACGGCGATTTACATAAATACCAAACGCAAATTCTTCTCCGTTTCAAAACAATTCAAATGTGACTTACACCACTTTCATTCTCAAAGGCTCATATACAAATAACATTTTATGTTTGTTTAAAATTAATGCATAAATGGCCAGTTTCTTGACACTTCTTCGTAGGAAACCAGGAGTTCAGAAGCCATGAAGAAAGTAATAGCAAAACCTTTTATTGGCATAAAACTCTAATCTTAAGGTCGTTTTAGACAAGACAATTTCTTAGCTTAAACGTTGTTCAAGAAATGAATTCATATATCCTCCTCCCATACAATTTGTCCTTGACAAATAAAACACGTTATATTTTTCAATTCGATGTACCATCCAATTCAATATTTCAAATAATTTGCTGTATGATACGAGACAATTTAGATTGTCTCGCATCTTGACTAACTTTTGAGTCAAGAAATTGTCTTGTCTAAAACGACCTTTACGATCCATACAATTATACTCCTAGATATGGGAGCGGTTCGTGGTTAAGCGTTAATGTCCGGTATTAATAGATACTTTTCAATTATGAATTTGGGTCTATTAATCCATGGGCGGTGTGTTATCTACATTTTATAGTTTACATGTAATTTAAAGATAATATATACTCTGTACATAAACTTTATGTAAATTTAATATATTGTGGCTAAAACCCAATTAATTTTATTCGGACAAAGTGAATTATCCATACATCTCCACGTTATAAAATAATAATATTAGTAATGCATATGTTCTGTATAACAAAATTCCCATACTATAGCAGAATTAATTACAAACTCCAGCTGTACCTCCTTATAATTTCAACTAACTCACTCACAGCAAATTTAAATTGCTAAAGACAAAATATATATCTATATATATATATTCGCAAATGTATCGCATGTAATTTGAATTAAAACGAAATTGGACAAGCAACGGAAGGTTCCTAATTTGCAAGCGAGTTTTAAGTGAAGAGTTATAACTACTTCACGGGTACAGCGATGAGGGAAATAACTACGTTTTACAAAGAGAATTTATAATATCGTACTAAAGTTTACCGACTCTTTATACGGCCGGGAATGTGTGCATAAACACATAAAAATAAAAATGGGTCCCGCAGGAAAATTTAGAGATTAAAATAACTGTAATAGCAGCCGAGCATTCGCACAAATTAAACTAATGGCCGATTACTTAAATTAATTCCATTAAAGTATTTCAAAACGCCCCGCGTTGAAACTTTCATGCGCTGCTGGCGCTGGCGGAACTAGTTTTTTTTTTTGCGGTAAAAATATTAACCCAGATTAAGATTATTAAGGGTGGAACAAGTTTCAAAATGTACTTGCTTTTTTTAGGGTTCCACCTATCGCTTGGGTGATAAGGAAAATGGAGGTACGCCATTATTGCTCATGATAAAAGTTTTAAAAGTAGAGTTAATTTTTAATTTACTCCGATAAAAAGTCTCGTTGAGTGGCTTAGGACAGTAATTATAAAATACGGCTAGTAAAGATTTTAATTAGCTAAAACATTTTACATTATGACAATATTATATTTAGATCAAATGTTCAAAAGACCTTGTACGCAACCTTTAATTACATAAGTTTGCATAGTAAATTGCTTGACTATATTATAAGCTGTGTAAAGTTTTCTAATTATATAAAAACTTGAAGCATATGTACCGAGAAGTGCAAACACACGCCCCGTTCAATTTAATCCTTCATACAAGTTTTCATGACTGCACATCAGAGAGTAAGTTCAAGTTGAGATAATCCATCATATTTAATTAGAGCTTGAGTACGTGTCGTAAAGTTAACTACACTCAACAAATAACTTGTGCAGGTACAATTAAAACATCACCGGCGGTCGTATAAAATGTTATTTAGACTAGTTCCGATGTAAAATCACTTTATACTGTCAAAGACATAAAATATTCAAGGAAACTACTCACGCCACTACTATGAGAATGTTACTTTAGAGCGTTCTTGTATATAATCGATATCAAATCATAGTAATTGCAGTTTACATATTCAATATTTCATATTCGATGGAGCATATATAACGTTTTCGTTTAAATTAAAAACGCTCGAACAATATTGTCTTCAAAATGTGTATTTATTACAGCCAACTGAAAACAAACGTTATTGTGAGTTCTTTGCGAGAAATTAATGAGATTTTTTTTTATTGACGTATCTTTTTCAATCTGTAACAGGCACAGATTTAGAATCAAATATAAAACGATGTAGCCTTTATCAAGAAGGGGACGAAGCATGTTCCACATTGTTTGTGTAATATCGCCTTCATCGATTTCAAGCATATTATGTTTTTCCACACTTCTGCTACGAAACGTGAATAACCCCAATTGGGAGCTTGAATTCCAGTGCTGCCCATTTGGCACGGAAAATGTTTTATTAATATTTAGTTGGGGGGCGATGTAACTGCGGACGTGCGGCTATTAATAGATGGGTGAACGACATTATTAGATTTAGATTATTTTAATTATTAATGGTATGAGATTAATATTACATGATGATTCAATTATGATTTTTAATAAAAATTCTTTTGTAACCATTAATCGGTAAGGTTAAAACAAAACCTACACCAGAAGCTCGTATTATCTCGGTGACATTCTTCTGAAATTCGCTCAAACGAATGCAAAAGTGTATTGATTTTCATGGAAAATATTTTGTAAAACAAAGACAATTTGCGATGATAAATATTTATTTTTGTTGTCTAATCCCGAAATATATAAGGCAGCCCTCGTATTAATTCAGTAAATAATAGCTATATCAAATTAAGAGAGAGAAAAAAAAATGAGTGAGTACCTTAAATAAAGCAAATGAATATAATTTTGTGCCGGTGAGTATGTATTATATATATATATATATATATATATATATATATATAATAAATCAGTGGTTAGCACGTTAAAGAATAGGTTGGCAGGGTTCGAAATAAGGCCCGGGTAGTCGGTACCATGTTGAGATGCAATCAACAATAAAAATAAATGACAGAGAAATAGAAAAGGTAAATGAATTTTGATGCCTGGGAAGCGAAATACGTGAACATGGAGGGAGCAAGGAAGACATAAAGAACATAATTGAAAAATCGCAGGGAATATTCAATATGCTTTAAAAAATATGGAGGACCATAATGAGATAACGAAGAAAAACAAAATTATAATATTTTATAGTAATGTAAAAGGCATACTACTGTATACATCGAAATCCTAGACGATAACCTCAAAAACAGTTAAAAAGATACAAACTTACTGTATGAAGGTTTGTCTCTTTTTATCTTTTCAACAAGTGTTTAAGAAGAATTCTTACAATATACTATCCTGAAACAAGCTCCAACGAAGACCTTTGGAAGATATATAACATAGAGCCAATACAAACCACAATTAAAATGAGGAAATGGATTGGACACACGATAAGAAAAAAAAATACAGATATAGCAAGTACAGCCCTAGAATACAGGAACAAACGAAGGCAAAAGAGAGGAAGATCCCAAACTACATGGCAAAAACAAGTACAACAGAGCATACAAAATAAGACAAGAATATATTGTCATAATTTTCGTTCTATCGGATTCATATTGAATATTAATATTCGAGAATAATTTAAATTTCAATAATAATAATTAATTACACACTGACGAGATCTAATAAGATCGAAATCTAGATATGTAGATTGCTAAGAGGTGGGTTCACACTTATATATGTTTATTAATTAATTAACTAGGTTTACCTCATTTTCCATGGAATAGAGTAACGTGTTTTTATTACCTGCAACAGAAAGAAAAAAATTACATTAGTTAACAAATTCTAAATATTCTAGTGATATGTTATGCATTTTGTTGCTAATATGATCGAAATAATTCCAGCGCAAGTCACAACGTTAAGGTCGTTTTAGACAAGACAATTTCTTAGCTTTAAAGTTGTTCAAGAAATTAATTCATATATCCTCCTCTCATACAATTTGTCCTTGACAAATAGAACGCGTTATATTTTTTCCATTCGATCTACCATCCAATTCAATATTTCAAATAATTTGCTGTATGATACGAGACAATTTAGATTGTTTCGCATCTTGACTTTTGAGTCATGAAATTGTCTTGTCTAAAACGACCTTAACTATTAAGTCAATAAATTGTCTTGTTTAAAACGACCTTTAGACTAACATTACATTTAATGAGATACTGCTCTTATTGTAAATCTCCTGAACCAAAGAGGTTTGGAAATATATTTGATAATTTATTTATTTAATCATATGCCCTCTATCGTGAGCTGTAGACGTACATTTGATAATATTAAATAGTATTATTTGAATATTTTGAGGATAGAAATACATCAAACCAACAAGTGACAACTACGTGCACAGTAGATCTATTCTGTATCTTTTAAGAGTACTTTCACACGAAGACGCTAGCATGACATCCCGGTATGCAGAATACTGATATTATTAGATTGGACGCAAAAGTATCTGTGTGTGAATGTTTTCATTGCTCAGAATGTAAAACTAGTATCCAGCATACCGGTATCCCATAGTCATTTCAGTAGTCAATCGCCCTGAAAATTAGAATTAACACCGAGTAGAAAACAAGAATCATAAGAAAATACACAGATTCACATAGTGTCTTCGGGGGATGATATAAAGTTATAAAAGGCACCACCCTCGACGGGAATTGGAACCTACGACTCTTGTAATAAAAGTATAATAAACATAAATGACAGTTCGATTGGCTTCAGATTGATTTCGCTTTTATATGTAACGATGATAGAAATATTCGCAGCAAAATAACATCTCTGTTACTTAGAACATATCATGAGGAACTCAAAATATCAGCTACTACAATTTCTGCTGCAAGGTAAAATAACTATATATATATATATATATATATATATATATATATATATATATATATATATATTCTTATTGTGCCATATTATTCCTTCCGAATGTTGTCACATGAGGTTTTCGATAAACCATTTTTTCTTGAGTTTTTGAATTCTGGCAATTATATAGAAACTTCTTAAAGTATAGCTATTGCGTGAGGCATAATCTTATATGCTGATTGTGTGTAGGTACCAATCAGCATATAAGAATATTCAGAAAAATCCTCAAAGAAAACAAGCATTCTGCAGGTAGTGCACAATCAAGAATTATTATGGAAAAATAATTTCCGAGATGAAGCCCCATCATCCATCATTGATTAATTTCCGTTATAAATTATTGGTGATTTTTATCTTTTATATATAAGTTAAAAGTATTTTTTGGGTATTAAAATGAATTTTGATATGGAGGCTCAGCTAGAAGGAGAAGGAGTCCTTCACTACGGCAAGTTTCTGTCCGGACTGTTGCATGAAATGATATTAATATTTATATTGGTATTTATAAATATTTCGGCACATTTTGAATTTATTTTGCCGCCTCTTTAAACACGTTGTATGTAATTATAATAATTGTATAAACAAATAATTTTTTTTTCAAAACTGTCTATCGTCGAGTAGCACGTTATGGCTCTCCCGGTGTCAATATATACTTTTCTATTGTACTATCGATAGTCGATAGTTATCGAATAAAACCGACAGCTTGTAACTTATCTTAGAGCAATTACGGGATGTGCGAATTTGGGGATGAAAAGAGCAAGACAAAATCGAAAACATACACAGAAAGTATATCCGATGGACACTAAGGCTAGACAGAACACCACCAACCTATATTATAGTCGATGAAAGAAAGAGAATCAAAATAAGAGTAAAAGCATCAAGGCAGGTAATGCTATTAGAGCAAATAATAATAAAGTGTCTTTATTTCCTTTTCAATTACATTTTCAAAACAGTTTGACCTTAGAACCATACAGCATTGAAAAAGAAAACGGCGGTTCTCAGGTGATTGTACATCTTATACAAGATGAACAATCTCTGCTTTTCAAAACGCTATCACAAAATATAATACCATAGGAATGTCAACCAGAAATTTTAAAGGCAGCACGAATACTGACACGATTGGAAGAAAAAAGTAATGCATATATAATAGAAAGGACACAGAAGAAGTGACAAAAGAAAAAGATATGTGAAGTATTATAGCAAGCAGAGACAGTGACCGACAAAGAAAATCACAAGATAACAACATCCAGGAATCAATATACAACTCATTATATAAAATAATCGGGACACAACGCTTGTCTAGATACTAAACCCAGCCGATAAGGACCAAATAGCAAAATATTAATAGCAAGATTCACATGCGGAAAGAAGTGCAGACCTATCATGAACTTAAAGAAAAGATAAAAGAAATGAGAAAATAATCCAAAAAGGAAAAGTGGGAAAATTAATGAGGGCAATTAATTGAAAGATTACATGATTCAGAGAACATAATAGAAAGCACAGAGAATTGGAATATAAGCTGCATATAGAAGGCAATAATATTACAGGTGGATTTGAAGAATTCATATCCAACGATTTGAAGAATTCATAGCCAAAGATTTGAAGAATTCATAGCCAACGATTTGAAATTTGCCAAATATATAGAGTTCAAAATAAGTAGGGCTAGAAAGAGTAAATGATAATAGCAGCAACCGAAACATGGAATAAAAATCAGGATATCATAAAAAATTTTAAAAATACTCAGAAATTGTTTGTTAAAACGTTATTATTGATAACGTTTTAACAAAGAATGAAAGAGACACAGAAAAAATCCCAAGTAGCAAGAGACAAAATATCTGGTGTGCAACACCACACGACTTTCATAATTACATTGAAATGTTTGACATTTTTTACGTTTTTGATAATGTTTTACGATATTTGATAATATTTCAAAATATAGAATATTTGATAAAATTTTAAACTATATATTTATTTATTTATTTTATACATTATTCATACCTCAGGGGGTCGGCGGTACCGTATAAAAAAGGATAACACCAAGAGAAGAGAAACGAAATATGAGAAAATATATGAAAAGTCATAACCTAAGAGCGATAAGTAAGCAAAATAATCGGATTCTGGATTATAGCGGGACTAAAAAGGAAACTAGAAAATGGCAACAGAGACTTCCTTTGTTGTCATTTTCTAGTTTCCTTTTTAGTCCCGCTATAATTCAGATCTGCACTTCGCAGCAGATATGTCTTCGTGGGTGGCAGAAGGAGCATGATAGTGTCTGCAGGAGCTAATGCCGGCTAACTTCATATGGGTGTACCAGGGAGCATATAGGAAAAGTAAACATAGAATAGTCAGTGGGGGTTTTATCACGGGGATAAGAAATAGAACCTAGTGAAAGGGAGGTTGCCATGACGGATAGGCTGCCAGAACAGTAGATTGTAAGTTGAGTAAACATGGAGAATCTTCACAGTATATAATAATAAGATTTAGGAGAGAGCATCAGTAGGAGAAATGTAAAGGTGACAATAATTCCAGGCATCTGAAATCAGGAGAAAGCAAATTGGTTAAATGAAGAAGGAGAGTGTATGGAACGCAGATACAAGGATAACATGGTGAACGCCGAAGCAACAAGATGGATGGAATGGGATGGACTAAGAGATCCTTCCAATCTTAAAAGGAATGACATAGAGTGATTGTGTAGGCAAATACACATATAACGGAGGCAGAGATTATCAATAATCAGTAAAGGATTATATAGTAGTGGAAGAGCAATGGGGATTAATGAAATGTTTAAAAGTCGATGACGAGTGTGTGTAGGACTTGGGAATTAATCCTGCACACATTCGTCATCGACTTCTAAACATACCATTTATTTATCTCAGCGTCCCCAAATAGAGGAGCTGAAGGAAATGTTGAGGCAGTTAAAAAAGTAATAAAGATTTCATAAGCAAAAGGTGCACCAAATGGATTTTGGCTCGGTGAATTCTTTTGGAGAAATGACAGTAAAATTAAAGAGCGTGATGACAGACGAGAAAGGAAGCATAGCAAGAAATTGGAATAGATAGACCACAATTATAAAAAGCAGTGGAGGTGAACCGAAAGTGGAGAATGCTTCTCAAGAGCCGTTTTCGTGTATCACTCTGGGCTGGTACGGGCTCTTGACTTGGCTCTTGTTCTATTTGCCGCTTCCGATGCGCACAATTCTACCTCGGACCTTACAAACGGCGGAGCACGACCGCAACACCTGAGCGATACAGCACGCCACGGGGGCGACTAGCAATGCTAAACCATGCTAAATGAAAGCGCCTAAGGTCTCCAAGAGTGATATTGAAAGAAGTAGAAATCAGCTTGTGAATGCTGCTGCAGAAAGTTTGAAGAGTTTAAGAAGTTGCAAAAGGAGGTGAGGATGGCGGGTAGGAACGTAAGGGCATACATGGACGAAAATGGATAAGGTCTGAAAGCAATGATGTAGATAAATTATATTTAGCATGAGGATTACAGTCAGCTGAGCTTTAGAAGATGCATTTGTTATTATGTAATTTTTAAAGTAATTATAGGGAAATTTAGTTTTTAAATTTTAGCTTCGACTTCGAATTGAAAGAACTAAGAATACAGGAAACTGATTATTATATATTAGGCACAACAATATTAAGCCGCTTTCGTTTATCGTTCAGAAGCTGTTCCGAGTTGCTCTAAACCAGCTAAGACCAGCCCAGAACAGTTCCTTAATGATAAACGAAAGCGGCTTTATATTCGTTTTTTTTTGTAAAAATATTAATAAAATATGTATAGTATTACCATATAGAATATGAGAAATGTTATTTTCCAGGTATACGATTTTCATTTTCATTTAAAGATAACATTACATAAAGAATCATAACATTAATCCGTAAATGATACCCCCACAGCGCCGTATCAATGCCGTATAATAAACACTGTGCATTAAAGTTTTTACGGCGTCCGTAACACGCTTCGTGCGATTTTAAATCCGGCATATAAAATGCAGAGTATATAAAAGCCGGCATTTTTCCAAATAAACAACACAAACACTAATATATCGTGAAAAGCAGTGGTGCTTAAATTAGATTTCTATGAAGAGATCTCGCCCGTACATTCGGACCGCGTCGCAGTAAAAATGTCCGGCAGCCATTTTTCCACATGCGGAATATGTTACTACGTTATATGAAAGATAAAAGCTTTACGGGTTTCATTCGCGTCGTAATTTATTTTTCTTAAATATGGTCAATGGATGCCCTCCTCGGGCCGAAGAGATTTTACGACTGGCTACATATATTATTGCATACAAGTACCGGCCGAATTTGCAATATCTAGAATTATTAAATTGACGACGAATCGTAAATTTGGTTATGTGGATAATCAAAGATATAAATCGCAGCTAAAAGTTACTGAATCGTAACTTGGTTTCTTTGTGTACTTATCTATCTAGGTTGCTCTGTATTGGTGCTAGATATTAATGTTTTATAAATGAAATGCAAATTTTCACATAAAACCACGGAAAACAAACAATACAAGATTGTGTGTTTGGCTTTGAGTTGTTGTATAAATTAATATCTAGCGGATTGATATAGCTCCGAACGATGAAAAATTAAAAAATATGAATTTATTGCCATCTTTCTTAACCGAGTATATTATTCAGAAAACTCAACTTCATTGAGTCTAGGTTTTATTATCACCAAATTCAAAATAAAATATTTCTATCGCAATGAAACTCCCCAAAGAAATCCTTCGACATATTGTAGCATATTACTTCAGAACACTGTTGAATATCAGTCATTCATATGCAAAGCCGAATAACTTTGATGCAAATATTTTCCGGAAGATTTAGTATGTTCATTTTATATTCGCATCCCCATAGCCTTTGTCGAGAATTTTATGCAACGCATTTATTTGTGCGGAGCAAGGAAATAAATATTATGAAAAACAAACCAGGACGACCACTATTATGCTCTGATATCAAATCTATGTATATACAAAGATTAGTAATATAAACAGATATTATTTTTTAACATTAAGTGGATATTCGGTTCAATATTATTTTTACCTACCGGTAATATATGTTGCGGACATTCAGTGATAATCAATTTATAAATAATTTATATTGAATAAAAGATACAATTATAGCTGAAACCGATCGAGAATTAGTGAAATAATCTCTATGAATCATAATTAGGGGGTCATCAATAATTCAAGATATATGTATACTTCATATAGTTACATTTAATTATAGAATTTTTTTATAAAATGTTTTTAGAAAAATAGTCAGGCTTTAAACTGATTCCTTTTTTTGTATTGTAATATAATTATCATTCTCCCATACCAAAAATCATTTTGTCAACCATATTTAGGGTTTAAACTGAATCTAATTTTAGTAATTGCAATGTATTTATCACCTTCTCATAGCGTACATTTTGTACATGTTTCTGAATCTGAATTATTTATAGATTCTATTGAATATCAGCGGATATTTAGATATTAGATCCGCTGATATTCAATAGAATCTATAAATAATTCAGATATGTAATAAAATGTATAATTACGGCTGAAACCGATAGACAATTAGAGATATAATCTCTATAAATCAAAATAAGGGGACATAAATAATTCATGATATATGTATAATTCATTCAGTTATATTCAATTACAGTGGAAGTAATTTTATGAAATCATTTGTCAAATATATTAAGGCTTTAAATTGAATCTTATTTTTTGTATTGTAATATAATTATCATTTTCTCATACCGTACATATTGGATGTTTTTAAATATCGGATGAGAATTTCTGATCAATTGCTACAAATTTTAATATACAATCTCAATAAACACAGTTAGTTAAAAGGCTGTCTTGTAAGAGCATTAGAAATACTTGGGACTAATGTCATTATGCCGGCAACTGATTAATATTTATAATAGGTTTATCAACTATGGGAGATTCAAGCCAGGTGGTACTCTATCTGGTGGCAGAAAACTAAAAACTAGTGGGTAATCTCTACGCATGGAATGTATTTTCTAATCATATATGTGACAATATGTGCAAGTTTTGTCTAGTTAAATATTAAAAGTTTATTAACAGCCACGCATTATTGTCCAAGTGATCAGAATCGTTTAAATTATTCTAATCAGCTGATCAAACAATAACAAAGACGGTTTTCGTCGAACTAGTGGGTAAACAGCTACCCACTAGTTCGACGAAAACCGTTGACATTTGAATCGCAAATAAATTTCTATATAGCATTGTTAGGAATATTGATACATCTCCTAACAACGTTTCAATTAAGGTAGATTTAATAATCTTGCGTATAATACGGTTTACACTTTGATGCAAATTACAGCAACATCAGGGAATATTAATACCAAATTTGTATCCCGTAAAACCATAACACATATTGCTCGCTTCATTTGGCAGATGTCCTAACAGCGTCGATAAACTTCGGCATTTCCACCAAACATGCGACCACACACAAAAAAAACTACTGGACACATACCATACCAATGTAATATACTACAAACACTTTCCGTACAACAACAAAAAACTGAATAATTAAACTTTGAACACTTGAAGGCAACAGACAAAAGAGGTTTGCGTTTTAAGCATGATATATTGCTCCTTTTATCTTTTTCCGCCTCCTCCAGATTTCCTTCAGCGTTTACCAACAATTAATTTTCGGCTAGGATTTTTTTTTTCAGCGAGCATAATTTACAGAAGGGGCCCCTTTTTGTAATACCCTCGCTGAATCGTAATATAATGGCCGTCAACACTCGACAATTTCCAAAGGAAGAACGATGGCTGCTTAGCGGAAAGAAAGCGTTCAAGTGGGTTCAATTAGGTTGACAATTGGAATGTTTGTGTTGCGCTGGCGGATGTTTTTATCGCTAATATTTCAGAAGCGTGAATATTAATGGAGCAGGTTAAGTAGGGCAACGCTAGCAGAACAAAAGCCATAATTCTGTAAATACACCACACAATCTAAATGGGTGGAATTACTGCGTTACGGGCTATATACATTGCAGGATTCTATTGAGGGCGATATTATTATTTCTTGATTATATTATTTTATAATAAATTGTAAATAATCTTGGTAATATATTTCGATTGTAAGTAACTAGTGTAATTTCTTGGAGAAAGGAATGCACAATAAAATCGGATGACAATTGAGGCTCGCAGTAAAAGCTCGGCTTTAATGGCAATAAGATTTACCTGTGCAATCTGGTTTTCCGCCATTAAGAGTGAACTATCAACTATCAGTGTCAGGTGTAGAGAACTGGTTATTAGACTGTGACTCCACAAACAGCATTAGCAAAACGGGGTGAATCGCACAAAATCACATCGGGTTATTAATTAAGCAGGACGTTTCGGTTTAATCCATATATGCTTAAGCGACACACATGTGTTTATATTACACTTTATGTACGTGTTTATGGAGGGCAGCTGTAAAGGGATAGCGCCGCGACGCCTGTTTCAATACTGGGGGTGATAGGACGTCTCTCTAGACTGCCTACCCCTACCCAGACTGAATCGATCATAGAGTCCCTCCTGCGCCGCCGCTAAAATATATTATGGCTTATTCTTTCCGAGAAACTGAAAAAGGGACGCTGTTATAATATTTTTTCGATGGCACGGAAAGTCTTTATTCCTGGGACATAAGAGACGATATGGCATAGCAGTGCGCACAGAAGAATACGGTTTAGAACGAAAAGGCGAATACGTATGTGAAAAATTTGAGGCACCATGGCGTGTGTGTGTGTGTGGATTTGTTAAAACCCGGACACAAAAAGCCATTCCGAGGGGTATCATTTTTCAAGTTAATGCTTTCTAGTTATTTTCTTTTATTCGTCATACAAATCGCGACAGCTTATACTTGATAGCAAGAATCAATAGTGTTATTTATAGTACTGTGCATACATACCCTACTAATATTACAATCATTTGTAAAGCACTTTAAGTAATCGAATAATTTAATAACTATTATGCGTTTCTTTACTAGTGTAGTAATTATATGTTAGGTTTTATTACATTATAATATGTATTTAGATTGGACTCCTAATTTATGGGCTATTGGGTATAATAGTTAGATAATCGTTTGACGGGAGATGTTTTTTAATTACAAATTTAATTGTTTTTTAAAAACAAATTCGTACGTTCAAGAAATACCATTAATTCAAAATATTTAATACTCATTGAGTCATAACGGGATATGGAATCCATGACCAAAACTTTTGCAATGGCAGTAGAAAACTATAAATGACCAGTCGGTCGGTTACAAAACATTGACTATATAAAACGTCCTGCATTGAACCAGGACTTGCATGCTGAATGGGGCATCTCTTGTTCTTTATTAGGCCCCTTTCGAAATCTAAACTATGTTACTCCTATATGTTCTTCTTCTTTTCCATAGATTCTCTGCTGTAGTGTTTGTAGAAATGTCTTCCGACTCATCAAGCATATTGTGCGGTGGTCGATACAATCCTTTGCTTTTTTGGCATTGCTGCTAGTCTATTGTAACCAGTCTGATGACATAGTCCCAGTATCATAGATTAAATTAACCACAACCATTATTGTGATGGGTGGTCAGATTGCGGTATTATGTACGTCGGTTATTGGCATACGATTGTCCGCGTACAGTGTGAAGGAACTGTTCGCGGACATGCGTATGCCAATATCCGAGATACATACTCTTTCCATCGTTCCATTCTTTGTTTATATGCTGAATTAGCTTCCCATTTTTATCATTCAAGACCTGTACATTACTGGCACAACCAACTTCTTGTATTTTTTTATGTAGTTGGAACATGTTATGTTTTTTGTCACATGTTTTATTCTCTTGGTTAAACTGTTCAGCTTTTGTGTTTCTGATTTATCTTCGGACGTCTGATGTGATAAGTTTTTTGTAAGTGTCCTGTCTCTGTTTTTGTAATTTCTTCTTTTTCCATGAGTTTTATCAGGGCTTCAGTCGCCCATTTTTTATTCCCAGTTGGTAGGTTCCGCTTTATGTTTTTATATGTGACAGATTTAAAATGGGTCCATGTGTTCTCAGATAGATTTTGTTAGTTTGGGATTATCTTTTCTAATTCAGTCTGTAATATATCGCCTACAACGATCGCTTTTTGGAGGTTTTTTAGTTTGTCTATGTCTGTGACGGTTTAGGTGTTTTCTTTAGTCGTATGCAGAGTTTTGCTAACAGAAGATAATAGTCTGATGGTACGTCTGCGTTCATCACTGAGTTTATATCTTTGTTTTATTGGGATGTAGTCGATTTGATTTCGTACTATCATGAGAGATAAAAATGCATGTGATGTCCATGTGTATAGGTGTCGTTTCTACAATTGAAAGAAGGTGTTCATAATTGCTAAGTCGCTTTCTGCACAGAATTGTACAAATAGATAGATTTGTACAATTCTATATCATTTCAACGCCCTAGACCGAAATCTCAAACAGTATTTCCTTCTCTACCTGTGCCAACTTTTGCATTTAGGTCTCCCATTATAGCTGTAATATTGGTTCGTTTGATCTAGGAGTTGGTCGAAGTCACAGTAGATATCTTCTAACACATCTTCGCAGGTTGTTGTTGTATTGTGTATATACTTGCACAAAGTGAATATTCACTGGAGAGGCTTGTACCTCCACAATGTTAATTGCATCAGGGTCAGAAATGACATTTAGTATGACATGTTCCACCTCTACTTTTTTTTGCGCTGTGAGGTGGACTCTTCAAAAGACACCCGTGCTTCACTAGGTGCTAGAGGCACGGGTGTTGCCCTAGCACCGTCTCATCGTAACTTCGTCATTGTTGTCTCTTGTCTTGCCATGTTAGCCTTGTTTGTGTCTCTCTCGTAGTCTATTCTAGACTTCTGCATCTCGATAGCGGTATATAATATGGGCCACCTGGGTGTGGGTGACCGTCGGGATCTGACCGCCGCTCGTGTATCCGTCCTGTACATCATGTGGCGTTTCGTCTTGTTTTCTTCCCCTCCCGTCTTTTTTTGTCATGCTTAGTGGCTAGATATCTGCCTCGGTGTCTAGGTCGTTCTTGTACATTCCCTTCATGACTGTCTGGACGAAGGTTCTGAAGGTGTTCCATCTCGTGATTTCTTCCGGTGGTGATTCTCCCCTCATCTCATCCACATTTTTGTGCGCTCCCCCGTCCAGTGCCGGCAGTGGTATATGATGAGGGCTGGATCATCTGCCCCACAACAGTAGCGACATTTTGGGCTTGACGCCTTCCCTATCCGGTGTCATACCTGGAATACACTATTGCCAGATAAGGTCTGTGTGGTCCAGTGGTATGGCTCACTGTGCCTTTGAGTAATCCATGTGGCCAGGTTGGGATCACACTCCTTGTTCATGCTAAATATCTGCATTCCTCCCATCTGTTTTACCATTTGGCTAGGGTGTCTCCACGCCACCTCTTTTACCCTTTTCTGGGTTGTTCCTCTCCTGGTCTCGTGGTACATTCTAGCTCACTCTTGAACCATGAGATCGTCAGGTATCACTCTTGAAGTCCTGGCAAGAGTGATACCTGACGATCTGCATCCGTAGATCTGAACGTGATGCATAGCTGAGGAGGGCGCTGCGAACCAGCGCCCTCCTCAGCCTCTACGCGTTCCTTTGGATTAGCGTTGCGTTGGACCAGGCCGGGGCTGCGTCAAGCAGCTGGGTTCCCGACTTTTTTCTCCTAAAAAAACCCTCCAAACATTCCCCACATATCGGCCTGTTCGGGACGCAACACTAACGTGCGGCTATAGGGAGTTTGCTGATCCTGGTGGTGCGGGGAGCGGAGGAAGAAAAAAAAACAAATGTGCGCGTGGACCCCGTGACCACCGTGATAAACGTTTGGAAGTAACTGTGATCTGGCCAAGACGGTGCCCTCACATAACACCGGCCGAAGTGTAGGATAGTCGAGCGGAGGTGGAAGGATGCCGATCTGTACAGGTGCCGAAGACAGAACCACAACCAAAATATTACAAACTAACTCTAAGTAAGGTGTGCGGGATCTCGGCACTGGCTGAACTGTGCGTGTACTCCCAGAACGTGCACTTTGTGATACAACAGAAGCAGTAACACGAATCGACTCTTATTGTGCGATCAGAAGGAAAACTTTATAAAACCAAACAAACTATGACATGAATAACGAAGAAGAAACAGTGCAGTCCAGTTTCGATGGCGATGCATACCGTGGAGGGGTACACGCTATCGTTATCCAGAGACCGCAATGACCTTCCACACACAAGAAGCGACCGGCAGCATTGATATTAAAAATGAAAAGATCTTCATGACGCCGTCAGCACCAAGTAGGAGGCAGGCCATAGAGATGCCTGAGACGGGCAAGAAAACGGAATCGAGACCGAGAAGAAACAGCAAAGAATCTGGTTAAGGACAACTGGTTAAGGACAAGGGCTGAAAATCCGCAAAGTTTAAACTCGGAGGAAGAAAATAAAACCCAGGCAACCAAGAGAAACGCCACCTTGCCCCCCAGAAAGGGGAGACGGGAAGGCGGAACCGGCATGGACAAGGAAAAGACTGACAAAGCACCAATAAACGAGCAGCGATAACGAAGATAGTCTAGATGCATTCAAATAGCTGACGGAACTCAGCGACGTCGCACTAAGATTCCCCGACACAGCACTAACCACGAGAAACATCCGCAAAGATGCGAAAGTGGACGCGGCGATACTCCGCGAAAAGTATGAGCGGGTCTTCGGGAAATCCGGAACCCCGTCAGAAGTCCCTCAAAGCGCTAAGGCGAAACTAAAGCACCAGCTTGAAGAACTGAAGGATAAAAAAGCGAAATGGGGCATGGAAATGAAAAAAAAATACAGTGGAGATGAGGAAGATGTAGGCATGACTGGATCAAATGACCAGCCACGCAGGCCAACTAAACCCCACACCGAAAAAAATAGAACCACAGGAAGGGAAAATATCCAGAATAAGGGGCGCCTTTAACAGATACAACACCTACAACGAGGCAGTTGCGATACTAGTTCGAAGGTCCTTTCTGAGCGTGAAATTCCAAAATGGCTCCGAGCGTCGAGGTGGTTAAACAGATCGACGAACAATATAGAGCAGTGCCAGGTGGCCGGAAAAAGAAAACCGGACGACTGATAGATGAACTCGCGAACCTAAACTTGAAGGTGGGTGATGTGGCTACAATAGCCCACACCAAAGAGTTGCATCTCCCTAAAGGCCCAAACGGGAGAACTGAGTGGTCAACGCATTATCTTGTCTGTGACACCACCAGTGAGCAAAATCGGAAAGAAAGCACCTACCAGGGCATCCAACACGTAAGAAGAATCACGGAGGCGAACGAAACCAAGGCGCCAGCAGTAGAGATCCCGAGGCTGGAAGCACACGATATAAGGAAGATGACTTACTCGGAGGTTCAAGGGTAGATGCTACACTTCGGGACCTACAAGGAAACCATACACCAGGTAATCCCCAGGGAACTACCACTGAGGCAAACCCGAAGGCAAGGAAGTAGGAGACAATCCTGATCAAGCCGGCTGAGGAAAATACCTATGCAGATCTAGTCCGAAGAACCGCTACATCAACAGCAGGGACAGTAACTAGAAAATACAGACAATGGCCACCTCCGGATCAGGTTGAGGGGCCAAAGTGGACGAACAATGAGACTCAATCAACGCCAGAAAACCGGGCACCGAGGCCAGAGGCCAGAGCTAGGAGGCCCGGTGTAATCTTGCACATAAGGAGCCTGGACCTCTTGACAACGCGAGACGAGGTCACGACGGCCATCAGGGCAGCAACAAAGTGCGGCGAAAAGCGGTCCGAAACGGAACAAAGAACATAACGGTACCAACAACCGAGAGAGGTGCGAACGAACATGTAGCAACAAGGTTATAAGTATGCATGATGCAATGTAGAACCACCAGGCAGGAAGAGCTACCGCACGGCTGCAGCCGAATCTGGCTGGATGGCCACGGGGCCCACGAATGTAGTGGAAAAGATAGACGAAACCTGTGCCTTGGTTGTGGCGAACCATCAGGCCAGGCAATGCAGAAAGCCAACCGCATACTGCGCAATTTGCAAAGCAGAAGGCAGGGGGTCCGCGATGGCCGATTAAAAGGAGGGCAAGGGAAGCGACAAAGCACAGAACCAGAGGCGACGGCAGAGGGGGCCAATCCGCCGCAACATAGAGACCAGAACAAGAGAACTAGGGCGGGAAAGAGCAACCCGGTAGACCCGGAATCTGCGTAGAATGTTTAGTAGTGTCGCGAAGGCGGTCAAGTTTTCACCGTGGGATGTGAGGAGGTTTATTCGGTAAGCACCCCATCAAAAAGACGGGGTGAATCCGATACTGCCCATGCTTACTGGTTAAGAGCATAAGCATCTTTAGACGATTCCTCCGCACGGAAGTAAAATAAAAGAAGGGGTGGCTAGGGTTGACTTCTAGTACCGTGCCCCTATATTAGATCGTTCTAGGCACTACTACTATCAGTTCCTAACCCATAAGCTGGTGGCTGCCTGGATGCCTGTCCAGTCGAGAGTAGGGCTGCCTCCGTTTTTCCACCGCGACGCTATTCCGGTTGCGTCCATCCAGTCCACCATTACTTTAACGGTTTCTCTGGTTTTCTTGAGGGTCTCGTCTATGTCCTTTGCTGGTGCGGCTATTGCCATATCGTCGGCAAGTGCGATTGCGGTGACGTCCTCGGACAGCTGAAGCCTTAGGTCATCATCGTAGGCCACCTCGGCAGTAACGGTAATTGCTACTCCATCTCGATTCTTAGTAGTATTCTCACCAGAGTAAAATACTATTGTTTTCCACTCCGCATCTTTCGCTTTTCAGCCATCGCATTCACTTATACCTAGTATGGCTACGTTTAATCTTTCTATTTCTTTTATGGTGTCTTCTTTTATGGCCGTATTCTTGCACCCAACTGACATTCCAAGTTCCAATTCGCGTTCTGGATATCTTTTCCATCTTGACTTTGACTAACTAGGACATTCTTTGCACCCCTGTCTCATTGAGGTACGCCCGTACCCGGGGCCATTGCTTGTGTTTGTTGCCATTATCTCGATTTTTTTCTGGGGATATCTAGTATAATGGTTTCCTCTTCGTCTTCTGTACTGATGTTTTTATGGTTACTATTGCGGTGTTTGGTAACTGATTTACAGCCGTTCCAATCCTTTGATTTCCTGGTTGACCTCTGGTCAGTTTTGACAAGCCAGCTACAACTTATCAACCTTTGATTTCAGGACCGGTCCCCTGGACGAGTATATTTCTCTGCAGTTTTGAGGCTCATCTCCACATACTTCTTCTTGCAGCCGCTCACTATAAGACAGACGCTACGCTGCAGTGCTGCAGTTTTGGTTCGCCTCGGGTATTTGATTTCCCCGGTACAACCTATATCTAGGAGGCTTTCTCTGATGCATCACCTAGGGAGGCGCGCGTAGCGGACTAGTAATCTCACACAGGTGTACCTTTCAGCCAGTAAAATTATATGTATTTAATATACTCCACCTATTTATTTATGTTACAAAATGGAAACTAAACACTCAATTTCAATTTAAATAATCAAACACAAAATATAGCAAACGTTTCTCTATTCCGTTAAAATAAGTAGACGGAGAAATCTATTTTGAACATTGTAGCCAGCCAAATTATATATATATATATATATATATATATATATATATATATATATATATATTTAGTATATTTCAATTATTTATTTGTAGTATTAAGTGCAAGCCAAATATCACGATCCGCCATAAAATTCAGAATATAAACGACAAACAATCAACAATGACTGACCTTTCCATATCAAGCCTCATACTTTTAATTAGGTTCTCCATCAACTCCCCCCGACATTAATAACTCGGCTATTTTAATCTCAAAAAAGTTTTTTAATTGTGCGGAAAAGCGTACTGAATAAATACTCTTTGGAATAAATTTAATATTTAAATTGTGTGAACAGAGGCTTTTTATTTCCGCCTAGATTGTAGATAGCTGATGCTAATGGGATTTCCGATTCGGCGTGCAGGTAAATCAAAATCAAACTGACTTGCAATTCGATAAATGGCACATCGTATGTAATAATTGCAAACGTTTCTGCAACCAGTTCGCACCGTTCGCGGTCGATGCAATTGCATGGGGGAATTGCAGTCAGTAGTGCGCCCGGCGAGATTTTCTAAACATGTGTAATGCTTGAGCAGATGAATTTTGTGGGATCAGCAATATTCGGGCGTAGCAAAGATAAGGACGGCGGTTTTGGCGCAAACAGAATATTCGGGACCCTATTAATGAAATTCATTAAAGCGATTAGATATTAATGTGGGAATGAATGGGTTTACCCCAAGCTAACAAGCAATTTTAGTTGTAAAATATCATTTTCATTTAGGCAAATACACAGGGACAAACAATGTAAAACAAACCCGGGATAACTTAATTAGTTTGATGGAGTTTGGTAATTTATGTGTTTTAACTCAAGCTTTCTGGTGGTGGAAATAAATTGGTAAGCGATATCGTTTAGTGCGGTGATGGAATGTGTTGATGAGATTGCGGGGCATCCGTTTAAACCGTGTAATAACATTAAATTAAGCTATCGTCCTACTTTTATCTGGTAATACGTGGCCGACGTAACTCACAGGAGAACCCATGCGATAAGGCCATCTTGACAACAAAGCACGAGCACTGAAATCCTAGACGCTCATGCATATTCGTGCAAGCTGATGGTTTGCACACACAACATGGCATGATTAATATTTTCCAATTTATCGATTGACATTTTCGCGCATTATTAAAACGCTTGACGCGGATAATGTGAATTTATTATGCGCCCATAAATAAATCGAACTAAAATGAATTGCCGTGAACCCGATAAATAATGAGTTTCCATTGTACTTATTCCAGAAAGTTTCGGGGTTTAATCACTGTCTACCGCCTGAATTCAATAAAACGAGCTTTACTTATAAAACAACACTAATTAAAATGATAAATTATATGTGAGGGTGGATTATTGAAAGGACAAATCTCGTTGTACAGAAATGAAAGATCTTTAAACTATGCTGATTTAATTGGACTGATTAAAACGACCAAGTAATTAATTTTCGTATATAATTAAATTTCTGTTCACGTTAGAGACTCGTGAATTGATTCCCTTCAATTAAAATTAATGCAGCAAAGCAATCTAGCTTCCATGATGAGAATTGTTCAAATAATATTATTACACGTTTATCATAAAATTTATAACGTTATGTTGATACAGGAAGGACAGTTTCAATTTATTACGGTGCATACTGGAAGCACATCCTTATTTCCAACTTTAATGTAATCAAAATAAGCTAGCTCTAATGCAAGCCCTTATCCAGATTAACATATTACAATGGAAAACTTTTAGTGGAAGTTACTATCTCAATATAAATTTAATCCTGTTATGGAATATGCGCGAGAGCTGGTACTTGCGGTTTGCATTAATTGTGTAACACAAAAAGAATCAGATTATATGTAACTGTGTATGTTTCATATCATTGAAGAGTATATATGAAATAATTAATATTTACGATGTACGTTGTTTTAAAAACAACGAATTTAGTTATTTAATACATCTGATTTAGCTTCAGGCCAGGATCTTTTATTTTATATCTGCGAATGCAGAAACTATTAAATGGCGTTTAATAAAAGAAAATAATTTATTTTCAGTAATAAAATGGATAGATTCAGATTCAGCAAAAAAAAATTGTAATTATAATTAGTAAGAATCTGAAATTATGTTACAGTAAAACATATCTCAGAACCAGGGATAGAACATGGCATATGATTTGTTGATATCATATCATGGGTAAAATCTGAAAATTAATGTTAAATGATTGGATTAGAGATTAAAAACTGCTATTTTTTAGATTGGCGCCACAAATAATCCGAATTTAGCTTAAATTGTATTCAGGTTCTGTCTCCTCTATATACAGCTTTTCCGTAATAAGTATAGAGGTCTCGCTTATCTTATGAGATATGATGTCAGTTTAATTAGGGCAAAGTGCATTTTTGTACACAGAAATTTGTCCTGTCATTGTTAATTTTTGTATGATAGAAAATACAATAATTTTTCATTTTTGTTTATTTTCTTCAAGTTCAAAAGAAAGACATCTTGGTATTTCCGTCAAAAACATTACAACTAGTATAGCACTTTTTTATGAGGAATCAAAATCTGCTACAATTGGACGTCTATCCTATATATACATTTTTAAGTTCAGCTTCTTTTCGGCTTACAATATTATATATTACACGTGGTGATTTAATTTTAAATGTTAACCAAAATTTAAAAATTTCATTTATGGACAGCGTCCGATTTTTTTAATACTGTACAAACTAACACTGAGAGTACAACCATCTTTTCAGATTATTCAGAAGTATACAAATGCACAAAACTTTGCCCTAATTTAACCGACCTCGTATATCTCAAAAAAAGCAAGGTCTCTATGCTTGTGGTCAAAAAAACAGGTAGCTTGTGTATATTAATTAAAAATGCATAATTACTTCTATGAACATATAAATATATTTTCAAAATCTACTTGCTGCCCATCCGGAGAAAAAACATTTAAAATAACTTTTAGAAAATATGTTCGTCACGACCCAGCTCAGTGGCCGAGGCGTCGTCCTTGTCTCACAATATTTCAGAGGTTTTCTGGTTAAGGTAAATATCGGGTGATAAAACTCTTCCGAGTTTCCCTTGACCGGCTGATTATTTATTTTCTTCAAAAATCTATATAAACGTAATTAAATTATATACTCTTAGTCTGATACTGATAATTCGGAGAAGATATTAACAGTAAAGTTAACTTTTTTAATAGTTAAGTTTTATGAAGTTATTTTTTATGAACTCTTATTTAAAATACTAAATTTACTGTTAATAAATGGCCATTTTTCAGAATTATCAGTACAAACGTATGTGTGAATCCTACGAATATTCGTCAGTAGAATACAAATATATTTTATATTCAACGTTCGTATGTAGAATATACACAACAAGGAGCGTACGTGCAATAGACTAATACAAGTGTACGAAGCAATTGAGAATGAAACATTCTGCAATAGACCAATCTAATGTTCGTTGTAATGTCGCTGTTCTTACAGTAAAGGCCTTGTATTGCTATAATATAAAACCCTAAATTCGTGATGTTTTGCATATACCCGATATGCTTTGTTCCAAATGTCCTCATTTTTGATCAGCGCCGTTTGATACGATATCAGATTCGGGTGATTTGGCAACTTTTAGTTTTCACATTATGTCGTAAACTTCCTTCTGGTAGTTTCAGCTCGTTTTCTCTGACATTTATATGTCCCGCGTTTTTCGCATCCCACTGGTTTCCTAGCAGTCCTTGAACATATTCTCTCGGCTTTTACTGTATACGTGCCGCGGTTTCATGTTTAACCCTATATCCACAAAAGTATTGTCGGATTATTTATTTCTTTTATCTTTCTTTTAAAGCTTTGTTGGAATAAATAAAAGTAAAATTTAAGAAATAAAAAAAGAAAACAGCAACTTACATTTACCCATTAATATATTATTATATTATAATAATGAAAACAAAATGTTCCTCTAGATGAGCTCAATGTCTGTTTTTTTTGGTATAACAATTAGATAGCATAGCAGATTGATTATAGAAATAGGATTTAATTTTTTTAACCAATTTTTGAGTTAAAAGGATATATTTTTTTGAAAACTTAGTACTTGGAGGTTTGTTGGAAGAACGTTCACATCTTTTCTTACTACTATTTCTTTCGTTCATGTACCATATTTGTTATTATGTTGCGCCATTTTATATTTTCCACTTTCCACTTTTCGTGTTTGCTCTAGTCCCCTGATCATGGCTTAACTATTTACGTGTTTTCCCTTGACAGAGGAGTCTTGACTAAATATACAATTACAAAGTAAGTGTGATAAAAAACAAAGTAAAAATCGTATTAATTATTATTTTTAAATTTTATATTGTATTGTCCCTATAAATAAATTTTATATGACTAGCGCCCACTTTAGTCTTCTGCTTTGATAAATAAACTAATTAATTTAATATAATGACCGTATGGAATCTTTTGAAGGTAAAACTCAACTATTTTTAAATTAAGTCAATTGAAATTTATTTATGTATTTATTTATTTATGTATATATTTATTTATTTAAATAGCGAGATATTAAAAAATCTTAGCCCGAGTTCAATTTCAATATCCCCAATTTCTACACGGTTTTACTTTATATACAAAACTGTAATTATGACCACACTATATTAGAATTAAAAAGACATTTAATAGACACTTAAAGAAAATTATGCTGCGTATAATTTCTTCACGCGAAATTTATCTCTGCAGAACCATTGCGTCCCTTTATTTGCATTAGACGGAGCCCCCCATTAAAATGAGTGATTTGCATTTTTATTTGCGCTAATGTATACCTTGTGAATTGCAGATTCGATTTTATTACGCTGATATGGAACTTTTCTAGACGGCCATTATATTTTTCATACTCCGAAATACCCTGCATATTTTATGATTCAGACTCGTCATTTGCTCCGGGTTATTTGAACGTTTTGCCCATTCTAGTAATATGAGATCCTGACTGACAGCTGCCAAATTAGTATGTATTATCCCTAACCACGGTGCGAAGCGTATTTGGTGGTAATCTAAATTATTTAGTTGGATAATGCGATTATTGTAGTAGTGCTAATAATTAACAGAGAGTAGCGCTGCAATTTGCATAGTATATAGGTTTGTTTGTTTCTATATATTTTTTAGGATATGAAATATTATTAGTCCTGCTGGCACCATTATTGTTCAGTCGCGAGAGTAATTTTTACTTAACACAACGAACAAGTAAACGTACAGCCATGAGCGCGATCCAAAACTTGAAAGTAACAACTATGTTTATATATGTTTAAAACAAACTACAAAACTACTATAAACGATTGTATAATATACATAATTTCATGAAATTATCCTTAATGCATTGATAAATAGTTATACTTATTGATAATATGTTATTGATATACTTTTTGGACTTTTTAATGAGTTAAAGTCAAAAATTACAAATATATTATAGATTGGATGACATAAACTACGATAATTAATTTTATGATATAAATAATTTAATGAAAGTAGGCGGAGTTAGGGAACTCCATTGTCCTGAGGGTAGAAATCGCTCTCAAAGGCGGAAGGGTAACAGGATACCACTTCATTAAAAGCACACATAGGCATGCCAAATTACAATCATGATGGCAACTTCAACTGGAGATGTACAAAAGCTTACTGATCATAGAATGCGGAACCCAAGATCCAGCACGAAAGGACACTCACAGTCAAATTGCAGCTCACCCGTTAACCAGCGAAACCCCAGCAACTCTAAACACAAACCGATCACAGTGTACAGACGGCTCACTCGATGACAGCTGACAATGATGGAAACCATATCGACAAACAGAAAGGAAACAGCAAACCAAAGAGCTACAAGGTTGACACAAGAAATCTACTGAAACCCGGAAAAGCCCACAACGTGGCACATGAAATGTGTACAATGGGAATCGATATCCTAGGAATGGGCAAAGTAAGGTGCCCGGCAACAGGAAGATACGATATAGACGTGTACTATACTCCTCGGGCAATACACAGCCACAAAACGTCAACGAGGTCGGTATCCTTGTCAACAAGACCTTAACTAATTTCACAGCGAAATCTGAGGAACAAACCGACGAACATCAATATAATCGAAATATACAGGCCAACTGCTGACAAGCCAGATAAAGAAGTAGAACACATGTACAATCAATCGAGGATCTACTGACAGACATAAGACCCCAGGAAACAAAGCTAATATTGTGGGCGAAGATGGATGAGAGATCAGAAACGAACGATGAAACATATTGATTTAATTCTGCTAAGAGCATCAATAATAAGGTAAGGTCCAGGAAGTCTCGGCGGTAGTGACGAGAACAGAAGCAGTGATACACCTCAAGGGGATGGACCTCCTCACCACAAGAGAGGAGGTCAAGACGACCCTAGCCCAAGCTAGTCAAAGAGATGAAAGACTTGCAACGTGGGTTTTCTGAGGCCAGCATATGGAGGGACACGTGCGGTTAATCGACACCCCAAGGGAAACTGCACGAATCATATGCGCTAGAGAATCGGTGAAAATTTGTCTCGTCTACTGCCGGGCTACCATACGGACGGAGGGGCAGTGATGCTGGGGAATGTGGCACGAGGCCTGATATCTGAGGTATCAGGCACTCTACCAGGCCAGGAAGATGCGCAAATGATAGACAGGAAGGGGTCGGCAGAGTGCAACTGACACAGACGCCCCCAGAAGGCCAAAGCCTAAATGCAAATACGGGCCCTGCAAATTAAACTGAACAGGTGCAGGACGGCCCACGATTTACTGTGGGCCATGACGGAGGAGGGGTGCTACAACATCGTATATTTAGCGAGCTAAATGAGAAGCGGGCTACGGGACCTGGATTGATGCTGGCAAACGATAGCTGTGCAGCCCTGTGGCAAGCCTGGTGAAAAAAAAGCCTTCAGTGTGTATGTTGTTGTCCCCGAACACGGCATCAATATAATGAACCATTGTCTAGGGGAGATCCGGAGGATTACGGCAGGGAGGAAAGAGGGCATGCTGATCGCAGAAGCTATTAACGCTAAGTTCCCGGAGTGGGGATGTGAAGTGACGAACGAGCGGGGCAGGGCACTGGCGAACTATGTGGCGGGAGCAAGGCTTAAGTCCCCGACGTTCGTCGGGAGAGGAAATCAAGGGATCTTGGATCTAACCCTATGCTCCTCAAGCCTGGGTAGCAGAGTTCGGGAATGGCAGGTGCTTGAGGTGGAGACCCACAGTGACTATCTGTATGCGAGTCTCTACGCCAGGGGGGCCCACACTCCGAGCCTTCGGAGGGAAAGTGAGGAAAAGGCCCGCACATTAGATAAGAACAAATTTATAAAGGATTTCGAGGCAGACGGAGGGACGACACGTAACGCCACAGAGCACCTGATGACTAGAATGACGACCGCATGCACTGCCTCCATGCGTAGCAGCAAGGGGGCTAACAGAAACTGAAGGGCGATGTACTGGTGGAACGACACCTTTGCTGAACACCATTGGGAGTGCCTCAAAGTTTGCCGTGCATATACACGGAAGGGGCGACGGGGCGGCACAGAGAGAAGGAGGCAGATAGCGAGACATATAGAGTAATCAAAATACGGAGAGCGGGGCCATAGCGGATGCCAAGAAGAAGTACTGGGAGGACCTTCCGGAAGCCCTTGAGTGTGATGTGTGATAAAATCGCCCTGAGACGTCTGAAAGCGAGACCACCCCGCCCAGACTAACGGAGGAGGAACTCTGCATAGTCCGGAGGCGAATCCTCGATGCGGAGGAGACAACAACGAGGCAACAGGGGACACTAGCTCTAACTCTCTGATCGCTCAGGATTTGGTACCGTTCACGGTAGATGAACTAACTTCAGCTCCAAGGAGGAAAACCAACAACAGAGCCCCGGGACCCGACGGCATCGCGCCGGATGTTGTGAAACTGGCGACTGAGAAGTGGGGGCTTGCCCTAAGGTATGGAAGAGGGCGAAACTCGTGCTAATCCTCAAGTAGAACGCAAAACAGCCCAGCAGCATACAGACCTTAATTTCTAAAAGCAATGGGCAAATAATTAGAATACCTAGCTTTAAGGAGGATCACCCCAATTACGGAAGATCCTCAATCTACTCCAACTAACGCTGGTAAGGAAGACAATATTAACAAGAAGGAAGGCGCATCAGGAACGGACGGGATTACTGAAAGTCCATTCGCCACCGCCCGAAGGCGTACAGAGGCCCATGGGCTAGGGTTAACTGTGTATTCTGTGTACAGAAAAATAAGAAGAGATCCTCGCTGACCGGCTAGAAGAGCCGGGTGTGCGTAAATACATTACTATAACAATCAACAAATTGGAGGTTTTTCAAATGTCGGCATTCCAATGAATGTTGCGCATATCACAAACTGAGCACATAACAAACGATGAAATGCTCAGCATAGGAACTGCAAGAGAAATTCTAAAAATAATAAAGGCCAGGAAAATATATCTAGGACACGTTGCGAGAAGCAAAAATATGCATTAATGGAACTAATAATACACGGAAGAATAGAAGGGAAAAGAGAAGTAGGAAGGAGACAACTTTCCTTGCAACGGAACTTGAGAAACTGACAGGACCAACAGAATTCCAATTATGCCATAATAAGATTGTGACTATCCTCTAGTAATGATAAAAAAATGGTCTGTAATAAAATTTGAATTGATATTCTCCTACAAAAGCAAATTTTATCAATCCGCGGATTATCATGCGTAGCCTTGATTTTAATTGTGTTATTTAATAACTACTTTTTATCTTATATCTATTTCATGAATCAGAAAACATATATGATTATTTGTATTATAATTCCATACGCCTAACAAATATTGTCACGAGTTGTACAAACCCTGGCAATTATTATTGAAAACACCGTGTGTAGTGTAGTGACAATTCAACCAATCGAACATTTTCGGCGAAATAGATATTATTTTTTGTTATACTTTTCTATAAGAAAGTTTACTCGCCCAAACTTTATTATGAACTGTCCAAACATGAGTAGGAGCGACGGTCTTAAAAGTTTACACAGGGCTGTCAGGTCCCTCTTGTAAAACTTTAGACATGCCTAACCTTACCCAATTTACAGCAGCCCTTCAGAACAAACGAATTCAAGTAGTTTTCAAATATGCGCAGTCACATATATTCGCTTGTGTTTCATATCAAATTCATGCGACAATTATAGCATTCCACATAATTAAACGCACGTTATAAACTGTTTCAAGTATAATCGCACCCTCATTTTCTTTGAAATGTGCAGCACCTGTCGTTTTACAAGCCCATAATCACGTTTATAAGGCCCCCTGTGGTATTCATGGATAACTTCACAGGGCTGTAGAAAGAAAAGCGTTTTGCGCGCTTTGTGCTCGGAAATTCTTGTCCCAGTGACAAGTGAGATTGATAAAGATAAATACAGCGAGTCCTAGCAAAAAGCATAGGCGGGAAATGAAAAGAAATCACGGGGACATTACGAACACTTCGCGCGCGCCCACATAATCTATTATATATTTCCCTTCCCTTCGTAATCTTATCTAACTCCGGGCGCGGACACTTGAAATAGCAAAGTAATTCCGCATGAACAAACTTAAGCTGCGCCATTTTATATGCTTGTATGCATTCGATTTGTTAGCACCCCGTCCCGAAGGCGAATATTTTTGTGTTATTATAGAATGGCGTGGCTATAAACTGCGATCGTACAATATCTGAGCGGATTTAGAAGAAGGTGTGGTTATATTTATTTGCGAGTTTCGAGAACGATTTCTGGAAACTGTTCACGCGTAGTGTTATTTGGGATTCCTTTTAAAACTTTTTAAAAGACAAGGAAATGGTCTTAGAAATGTTCTAAGTGGAACAATCATTACACAATAAAATTCAGATTCAAGTGACCTAAACATTCCTGCTTCTCCGGTAAATTATTATTTGTATTGATAAATTAATAACATCGGATAAGTGACAGGATAGGCTCGCTTAATTGGGTGTTGTTTTTCATTAAACTGGAATCTATTGTATATTATATAAAAATATTAGATTAATCTTTATCTTAAAAAAAAAACAGATAGGAGATTATTTTGGACATGATAAAAAAATATGACCGCACACTTATATTTTAATTCTTTTTACTTTTATCATAATAAACAATATAAACTCTTTAATAAATAAAATCGCCACCAAACTACTACTAACAAATTACTTAATTTCATACGACAACGCATATGTTATTTGCCAATAAAATTTTTTTTTTTAATGTAGAGAAACTCAAGAATTATATATATATATATATATATATATATATATAAATGTACCTTTATTTGTTGATGCCAAATAAATATACTGCTAAGGATTAAATACTAATAATTACGGAGGTGAACCACAATTATTGTACTAAAAGGCACCTTACACAGTCAATAATACTGTCAATATTTTAGAATAATGACAGTATTACTATATGATAACATGTTTACATTTTTCATTATTCAAAAATATTGATAGAATTACTAATCGTGTAAGGTATATGAATGATGGAATGAAGAGAATACTGATGTTTATCCGAATAATTGATTACTTCATAAATATTGGAGGAGGATTCAAGCAAATGTTGACACTACTAGGAATGACAGTATTATTGACCGCGTAAGGTGCCTTTATGTTATTAAGGAAAGTTTCGTAATTATTACTATTAGAATAATTATGGTTCACATAATTATTCTACTAAGTTATAAAGGAAATTTTTGTAATTATTACTATTTAAATTATTATGTAAAATAGTATTATGGGTCATTATAATTCTTGAGTTTCTCTGCATTAAAATTTCTCTACATTACAAAAACAAAATTTTATTGAAAAATAACACATGCGTTATCGTATGAAATTGAGTAAATTGGTTAAATATTAATAATGACTTGTGAAAGCATAAATCGTATTCTAATTACTGAAAGAAATAGCAATTTGTTATCAGTAACTGTTTATTTATAAAATTATTTATTTAAAAAAGTCACAATAAATTCAAGAAATATATCTGTGCAGCAATTTATCTACGATTTTGTAAAATATGTAAAAACTTTTGTTTGGCGGCCACCGTAGTATTATAATTATTTATTTATAAAATTGGCAAAAACAAATGTCACAATAAATTGAATTAAATACATCCATACAGCCTCTTCATTTACGACAAAACATGTAAAATGGTAGTAGAATATTTTTAGATTCCCTTAGTAATTATTTGTGTTATGTTATGTTAAGTATGTTTATTATTATCAAAAAACAAATAAAATTCAAATAATTGAAATAAAGCAGGACTTGTTATAGGTAATAATTTATTTCTAAAATTGTGCTTTTATTTCAAATCAAAAGTCACAATAAATTCACCCAAATACATCTGTACAGCAATTAATCTACGATGTTGTAAAACATGCGAAAACTTTTGTTCGCGGCCACCGTATATATCATAATTTCGGCGTGTCGTATTATTATTAGTGCATAAATCAGTTGCGCTGCGAAATTTTATTCGGGGATAATAAATCTTTCTCATCGCACATTCTTTAAATAGATTAAGAGCTGCATGTCCCGAGTAATTTGAATAAACGTCAGGGTACAACAAAAATATACGCCCGAGCGCAGCGAGCAATGCTCCAATTTTATGAAATATGAAAAACGGGGTATGATTTCGAATGGAATTTCCGGATTAATACAATGGCGTCATTGCAATTGCTGCCGCTGTGTAGTTTTTATTATATGGTGTATTGACAAATTTCAGAACTTATATTCACTATGAATTCATATAATAAAGCCATTATTGTTCGTATTGAATTTAAGTTCTTTTTTATGACACTATACTATATAATATAAATAAACTGGCATGATATTTAACATATAGTGATATAATTGTGACGTATTTTGTCAATGAATACTAGTTATCGATAGGCTCTCGATAACTAGTATTCAGTTAAGCTGATAGTTTGGTATACCGTAGACCGTAGGGATTTGTCGTAAGTGTGGTCAACTGGAACACGACGTCAGGGCATGCATGGCAAGGGAACCCGTTTGCGCCCCCTGCAACGCATGCAGGCGGAAGCTTCAGGTGCAACAACGCTAAGACAGATGAACAGATCGCCAGAGGACAGGCCGGCCAACCAAGGGCACAATGCCCTAGTCAACATAGGCAGGGCCAGGCAGCGCACGACCTGCTGTTCGCAACTGCCAACGAATGGGAAGCAGACATTATCCTGCTGAGCGAGCCTGTAAACTGTAGGCTCGATGAAGTGGACTGCCCCGACGGCGTTGTCGCCATCAAAATAGGAAGAAAGGCACTAGAGCAAACCATGGTGCTGGGAACTCCGGCCAAGGGAATCGTCTGGGCTAAGGTGGCCGATACCACCATAGTCAGTTGCTATGTATCACCCAATAGCGGAAACAGAAGATACACTGAATAGCTTAAGACATTGGAAAACTATGTTAAAGCGACAGGAATGCACGTGATAATGGCCTGCGACTTTAACGCGACAGCAGTGGAGAGAGGCTCCCAGCGAAGAGGGAACCAACTGCTGGAACTGGCGGCGGAAAAGAACCTAGCAGCACACAACGACCGTGATAGCCGAACGTTGGTCACGGGGAACTTCACATCATTCATAGATGTCACAATGGCAACCACGTGTCTGAGGGGAAGAGTAACCGAATGGAAAGTAATTGAATAAGAAACACTCACCGATAACCGCCCAATCAGTTACACTGTCGAGGCCCAAAAAGCAGGCAACGTACAACACCGCTCGCAAAGAACACAACAGGTGGGCCATGAGACGCCTGGGTGCAGAAGAACTAGCAACCTATATGGAGACAATAACCGAAACAGGGGCACCACCAGCAACTGGACGCACTGCCAGAGGCACTTAACAGAAGACTACAAAACGCCTGCGAAGCGTGCGTGTCGAAGATACGAGCGGACCGCGGCATACGAGAACATACTGGTGCGACGAGGTTGCTAGGCTAAGGACAGCGAGCAACCAACGGCCGGACGAGAAAGAAGCAGAGACACAGGGAAAGTTGCAACGCTATCGAAAGGGACGAGCTATGTGAAGTCGTGGAAGACCCGAGGGGCCTCCCCTACAGGATCTTCATTGGCAATATCAGCAGGCGGATACCACGGCCTGAGGCTGCGTTGACAGGGTAAGGGTGGTAGTAATCAAAGCCCTTTCCTCCACTATCGCACCGCAGACTGACGAGAACAAGACCATCACGAAGGGCGTCCAGGGAGCAGAGGTTCTGCCCTGGGAGGAGGACGAGGCCAAGGAGGCGATTCTCCCGTGCAGGAAGTACGAGTTGATAAAGGCAGCAGCAACGCTCGTCCCACCTGACCGGAAGAAAATAGCCATCAAATGCCTGGATGAAGGCAAGTTTCCCCAGGGTGGAAAAGGGGCTTATCCTCATCCCCAAGAACGGAAAACAAAACTCGAACGCGACGGCCCGGTAAAAGCATTGGAGCGACTAATTGTCAATAAACTGAACACAAAGGTGGAAGATGCAGGAGGTGTTTCGCCCACACAATACGGTTTCCGGAAGGGACGATCTACCACATATGCAATACTGGCAGAAATGAGCACCATAAATATGTGCAACAGTGGCCCACTAAGGGGTAGAAAGCATTGCCACTCTCGAGATCAGCAATACCTTCAACTCCATCCCTTGGAGTTGCGTCAAGGCAGTACTAAGGGCAATAGGCATCCCGCACCAGATGATGAGATTTATCGAGCGAAAGACAAATCACGTGCGAGGGAATCTTGGGCGGCCTAGAGTTTAAGATGACAGGAGCGGTGACACCGGGATCATTCCTAGGGCCCCTGTTGTGGAACTGGGGACCGGCAAGGACAAGGTGGAGCTGCCGAGAGAAAAGCTGGAGTAAGCGGTGCGAAAAATGAACGAGTGAATGACGGGGCATAGCCTCCAACTCGCAGCCGGGAAAACCGGGGCAGCCCTCCTAACAACCAAGAGGACCGTGAGGCAGCGACCGACTTCCAGCTGCTGGGAAAGCCGGTCCCAGTCCAGAATCGCATAATACCCGGGTATTACACTGGAGTCTAACGTCAACTATTCAGCACGGGTGTTGGAAGCAAGGGGAGCAGGCAAAACCAAGATGGCCATCCCGCGACTGCTCCCCAACACTGGAGGACCAAACGAAGGTAGGAGGAGGCTACTGGCGATAGTCTCTAAAAGCAAGCGGCCCCAGCATGGCATGGGGTGACCGAGCAGAACCGGGAGAGACGTAAAGCGATGGGTGGAGAGGAAACATGGACCACTGGACAACTTAACTCCTCACCGGGTATGGAACCTTCTAGGTGTACCTGGTGAAGATTGGGAAGGAAAAGACGACATCTGCTGCTACTGCCGCCGGTGGCCCGAAGACATGGCGCACAGTGAGCGGACGAAAGGCGCACATTGGAGGCCGAGATACATGGCCGTACAACTGCACAGTGCATCCTAAAGAGATCCTCAAAACAGAAAAGAAATGGCGGGTAGTAACTCGATTTACAGAAATAGTCATGCGGGGACAAACACATACGAAGCAATGGTGGGAAAACTTCAAGGATCATTGATAATGATTGCAAAAAACTAGGAAGTGTGCGGATTAACAAGACATAAAAGTGGCAAAAAAGAAACGTATTGGTTGGAATCAAGAAATACAAGTAATATAATTTAAAAAACCAGAGATGGTAAGAATACGTATGCAACAAAGCAGATGATAAATATGATAGATTTAAAGAACAACGATATAAAGACAAACTGTTAGTGAAACAAGCAAAATAAAAATCGTGGCTGCAATTTGGGGACAAGATGAAGAAAAACAGATTCGGCACCAACAGCTATTTTCTCCAAGTCTTAAAATAACAACGGAAATTAAATTTATACAAAACCGGACTAACAAATATAGAAGAAATAGTAAAAATGTACGTAGAATATATAACAAAGAGGTGGAAGCAATATTTTGATCAAGCACTCAAAGTGGAAGAAGCCAAAGATAATGCATTATGAATGATACAGACTAAACAATTATTAAACATGTTTTATTTACAATTGTTTTTGGTTTAGGTGTTATATAATAGAGATTCATGATGGCTAGGCTTTGAAGTAACAAGTGGTATCATAACCTCTATTATAAATTTGTTGGTAAACTTATATTTTAGATGATACCAAGCTTATAGAGCGGATGCCAAAGGAAGAAGATGTATGTTATATAGTGATAACATTTCTGTATGGTAATAAAGCATTAATATTTTAATAAAAGTTATAAATAGGATTGCTTTAAGATATGATGCCATTCTAGACTGGCAATGGTTTGCATGCAGCACTGTATTATAAAGTAATTATAAGAATTTGTAAATAGAGAGATAGTTGGATTAATTTGTAAAATATTGGCGAGCTCATAAGAGATTACTTCTCTAAACTGACTTATCTACCAAAGTGTTGATCGCGGTCGACTAGTCGTCCGTGTAACTATTCCTAATCGCCCACCTGTCTGATATGTACAGATATTGTTTTATTAATTAACTAAATTCGTTTGTGAGAAGAAATCATTTTCTCTTATTAAAAGAACTTAATATTGAATATGTATTAGTATTATCTATGTTTATTTTAAATATAAACTTATTCTTTCTAATTTATATTTTATTTTATTATATTATTTGATTTAATTATGCCTTTTAATTACTACTTGACTTATTCTCTTATTAAATTAACTTAATATTAAATATGTATTAGTATTATCTATGTTTATTTTAAATATAAATTTATTATTTATTATATTATATTTTTTAATTTAATTATGCCGTTTAATTACTACTTGACTTATGATCACTTAATACATATATTGGTAGACCGCTGCCTATAACTTAAAAAACCGGTTGCCCAAAGTGATCAAACGGTTGGGCAACCCTGACTTATAATGCAGCCGTATTTATAAGTTTATAAAATGTGTCTCATCAATAAATATTCCATCTGAATGATGAACGATGCACGAATATATAATATTTTGTAAATAAAAAAGTTATAAACCACAAATTCACGTCAAGACAATTGTAATGATACATTTTTGCAGGATTGAAGAGCGTTGTTGCTTTAGGACGTTAGCACGGTACAAGTTACATAATGTCCTACCTTATTTACGAGGTGTTGATTACGATCGTCTGTTAAATCCACACTAATTGTAACAAGTTCACTATCACTGCACTAAACACTAAACCGCAAACTTTACTGCACCGCGACCGATCAGAGAGCCGGCGTGACTCGTACTGACCCGCGATGACTCCTACTATTACAATGCGTACGTATGAGTAATATTGCAACAATAAAAACATTAAACAGGTTTGAAGACCAGAGCAGTTTAAAATATATAGTGAAATTTTATGCTTTTATAAAATATATTTGTTAGTAATTCTGACTACATTTTAAACATTAACATTCAGATTTTGTCCATGATATACTACTCAGTTTTAATAAATATAATGATTATTTATTATGTTAGAAAATAAAAAAATAATCTGTTATCATTTATATGCTAACATAATAAATAATCACTATATTTATTAAAACTGAGTTGTATTTCGAAACAATTTTAATTATCTTATACAATTGTATACAATTATATCTGTTGGTATAAAAAATACAATACCTAGTTAATATTAATTATAACAGTATTAAAGGGCTATTGACCCGCGGCTTTCTGCCCAATATTCTAGCATATTTTTTATTGAAAAATAGTATCAGTTAATTACATTATCAATTGCTTTTTACCTTATATAATTTCAATTAATTACTTATTATTAATAATTAATAAAATGAAAATGCTTCTTTTGTTGAAATAAGGTTATATCCAGGCACAGTATATTACTGAATACAAACCTTTATATTGTATTAATTATTTATTAAAACTATTCAATAAATACTTAATACACAATATATTACTGAATACAAACCTTTATATTGTATTAATTATTTATTGAAACTATTCAATAAAAACTTAATACAATATAAAGGTTTGTATTCAGTAATATATTGTGTCTGGATATAGTCTTACTTCAACAATAGAAACATTTTAATTTTATTAATTATTAATAAATTGAATTCGGGTTTGTTGCAGCTAAATAATGGACCTTAGGAGACATTGGGCTGTGGAATTATGAAAATTTAAAAAGATTGGTATGTTTTTTAGTTGATCATTTCTGGTATTAGTTGCTCTAATTTGCACAATAAAAATAAATACTATGACATTTCTACAATTAACATTTTAATAAACTCAGATTTAAATTATAGAATTGTTGTTTTAAAATATGAAGTATAATAACTAGGATTTGTTGAAGCGTTAATTACAGTATACTAGATTCGATAACTTTGCCTGCAGCAAAATTATTGGTGGGTAGAGTAGCCAGTTATGGTAGCAGAACTGCTGCCTCGACAACAGATAAGCTACGTCTATATAAGAGATCATCAACACTGGGCGGGCAGTTTTAATTACTGACTCAGAAGCTCCAAATCCTTTTTATTGTATTGTATGCTATATTGTTAAAATATATCATAAGTGTACTTAGTCCTGTAACCTACATCAAATAAATTTGTTTCGTTTTTTTAAAGCCACTCGACCACGGCAAAAACTAAAGTAGCCCGATGGTCACGAGGACCGGCTCCATGGGGCTTCTTTTTTACAATACTGGATAAAAGTGGAAGGCCATCGACCTGATTGGGGTAAAAATCATACACTGATCAAAGAACCAATATTTGCTCAGCCTCGAATAG
Source organism: Lordithon lunulatus (assembly GCA_963942505.1). Lineage (NCBI taxonomy): Eukaryota > Metazoa > Arthropoda > Insecta > Coleoptera > Staphylinidae > Lordithon > Lordithon lunulatus. The sequence goes on from OZ012671.1 coordinate 46,365,384, forward strand.
GACTGGAATAATAGACGACTCGGCGAGAAAAGAGACTAAACGAATTAGGAAACCTAAAGTAATAAAAATCGGATGCTAGAACGTGACTTCTATTAGAAACAAAGTTGAAAGACACTAGACACTCTCAAAAACCATAACCTAAAACCATATTAAAAAGAAATTATTCCCTCAGACAACACAAAATGCCCTACGAAGGCGAAACGTGTGGTGCAACTCAAAAATTCTAGGAGTTATAGACAACTGAACGGGAAAATATTGAAGGTAATCATAAGGAACCGAACCGAAGAAATAGCTAGGTTGATGAAATAAAAAAGAAAATTGTATACAAAATTCTTAAATATGATTTCGAATGAAAGAAAGAAAAGACGACTTTTTGAAAAATATATATTCGATTCAGGCAAAGTGTGTTCTTTTGTTGAAAATATCGAGAATAGATATAGCAATAAATGATAATGATTAAATTTGGAATGCATAAGATTTTTATAACAATCGCAGACAAAATTATAAAAATAATTGAAAATTAAAAATATTAAATCATATGATTTTGCAATGATATTTGATGCTTATAATCCATTTCTAGTGCCCTCTGGTGAAATAATGAAACCCGCTATGAATAGGCTTCTGTATATAATATAATTTACAATTTAATTTAATTTAATAAATTATTAAATTTTCATCCAATTGTATCAAAACAATACATGTTTTATACTTTGAGTGGCATGTAATTATAAAACACATAGCGATATTATAATTAAAAGCGACTCGGGTGGATAGTAATTCTATTTTAGTTGAAATCAAATTCACATTAATATAAAACATTTTTATTAAACATAAAACAGCCATCTGCAGGTGGCATTGCATCCGAATGGCTTGATGCTGCTGCACCTTGATACTGAATTATTTCCGGAGGGAAAAAGTAATTTATATAATACGTACATTTGTATGCAAGAACCGGTAAAATGGGCACATTGCAAAGACATATTCTTCAGCTGCGCACGGAAGCTGCCACGTGTTACACGTGATGTCGATATAGTCAATATTGGTTTTTACAGTATTTGTATGCTGTCTTGCACATTGTATTATATCAATTACAACTATTGATTTAAAAGTACCGAATATATGATATTATTATTAATCATAAGAGTATTCTTAGAGATAATACAAGAAAATATAATACATAATTAAGTGCAACAATTATATTTATAAAAAAAATTCTAATATAATTATACGGAGGTGAGCCATACTTATATTGAATCAGGGACTGAAATGCAAGATCTATGTTGCAGAAATGAGGTTCCTGAGAAAGGCTGAGGGAGTAACAAACAAGGCTGGATAGAATAAGAAACGCCTCCAAACAAGCAGCATTATTAATGCCATAGAGAAGAAACAGCTAGAATAGTACGAACATCTGATAAGAATGCCAGAAGATATACAAACAAAAATAATATTGCATACAAACACGCCTATTTTCTTCTTTCTGGTTAGACCATAGAAGAAAAAAGGCAAGACCGTATAAAATATGGGATAGCGTCGTAGAGGTAATATTAAGCAACAACTACACAGGACAAAAAGAAGCAAACGAAATGGTTAAAAATAGATTATGGAATGCTTTTGTTAGAAGTATAGAATAAGAGCCAACCAAATCTCGACACTCGAAAGGGTATTTTGAGATGAAAATAGATTATATACAGTGTGATCCAAATAAGAGGAAAACCTCTCACTTCTTTATTTCACGATTAATAAAAAACGCCTATATATTTTTTAATTCAGTATGACGTAAACTAGTATATGGTATATTTAAAAAATAACATTAATTCCGGTTTGGCCGGAATTGTATTCAAATAGTATATCTCAAATGACACTATATACTAGTTTTTATAATAAGTCGGTTAACTCTCTATACGATCGTAAAAAAAACTATATGGTTATATAAACAAATTTTCAAGGAAAATAGCGTTTAAAGATTTGGAGAGAAAAAAAATAACATTTATATGTTCTGACTGTGTAAACATATCAGATAATAATCAGAGATACTATTGTTGTATTTGTAATAAAATACTATAAACTATTAAATATAAATTTTATACAAAATCTCCTATACGCCGTGGAAATTAAAACAAAATATTTAAGCATAATAAAAACAATCGAGACATCTCGATTTACAGAGACGTTCACAAACATTAATTCGTTTACACCTGTCCCACTAAATTGTCTGGTCCTATTAGTTTCAATGAAAATTAAAATGTAGAAATGTGCAATATTCGCGGCGCAGTCATGAAATCGTGGCTCCCTATGGCGCCGAATTTGGGAACATTATTCTATAGATAGTTGTAAACAAGTCGTATTAACTTTAAATTATATTAAGCTTATATATTTTTTTCATAATTAATTTTATTACACAATGTAAGATGGGAAATTATATGCCACATGTTATAGGGTTTATGTATATCTATTCTTACTTGTTTTGTACCGGATATTGAATCATCAATTTATATTACTATAAACATATCAAGATTTTACGAGAGATGGTCTGTTAGCGGATGTAAGTTTGTTATGAAAACAAAAACCGGTTTGATTCCAAAAGTGAACCTTTCTCGATAAAGCATATTAAATTGTCAGAAAGTAGTAAATTGAAATATATAATACATTTGCCATTAGTTTCGAATTATATAGATTTTCCATTTTAATTTGTATAGTAAATCGAAAACTGATTTTCTGATCTGCTTTCCTTTTCTTCATTTAATTATTTTTGACAGAAAAAAATATTATAATAATATTAATAACTACACCTATAATATTATTTTTTGTTGTAATTTTGGATAGTTAAACATCGAACAAAAGGTGCCCGGTCAAAAGTTATAAGTGTGTGTAGATTTCGAATAATTAAATTCTTAATATTACTATTACGAATATATATTTAAATTAGAATAAATATTATATCATTTACTGTTTAAAAATTTATTTTATGCAAATAAAATTATTAAAATAAATTTTATCGTGACTGTGAATATAATCCTTTGTCCATTAACGCAAACAGCCACATTCTATTTATTAAACTACTAGGAGTAACGTCCTTCATACAACGATAAGGGACGTTACTCCTAGTAATTTAATAAATAGAATGAGGTTGTTGCCGTTAATGGACAAAGGATTATATGTCATAATTTTCTGTGTCAAACTACACACATTTTGCAATGTGTTCACGGGCGTAATAGGTTTACGATTGAAACACATGTTGGATGAAAATAAATACCGCTCGAAGAAATTAAAAGTTAAATTTGAAAACTTGGGAAGCTTTCACTGTTCACATAAAAAGCAATAAACCCCATAAAAAACGCCCGGAAAAGCGAAAAATATATAGCAACATAAAAAAGCCCCTATAACTAAATGTCCCAATAACCCGTAACTAAAACTAGATATCGAGTATAAAATTCATAAACGGCATTAAATTTTATTCGGTATACTAAAAAAACGTTCGTTCCCATACATCAGTCGGCTTAAAACCCGGAGCGAAAAAGTTGCACAAAAAAATGCAAACACAGCCAGCGGTCATGTTATAAAGTAGCGATTTTATGGTGGCGGCGTCGGGATCAATAAATTCGGAAGAATACAATAATCAAACGCTCAAGAGAATGATGCATTTGTAATTTGATACGCGTTTGTTGCGACTGATGTAATATAAACTGCTGTACACGAAATGCCCCTAATAAACAAAGCCTGGCCGCACAAACAAACATAAATAGAGCAAACCGGAGGACAGTGCACATCAAAGACATATATTAAACATAGAATTTAATTCATATATAACTACTTTATGTGCAGACCGAATTTGCAGCAGACTAAATTAATGAATGCGAAATACGTGAATTCGTTCCACCGCTGGGAAACTAATTGAATTTGGAGTTATTATATTACAGCTGTTTGAAATAAAATATATTTAAGGTATAAATATATACTTGATTTTAATTAGATAATACCTCTTCATATAGGTAGTGTGGTTTATTGTTTCTGGTGGTCGATATGTGGTTTTATGTTTCTAGTGGTCAATAATTATAACGGACAGGTATGGTATCCAAACATTGCTTATCAAACTTATAACCCCGTTTATATATGTTATATAATAAGATATTGTTCATTTAGTATTTTCAATTAGGTATTATAGTCCAGTCGAATTAGAGTTTGGAGATAAAAAAAACCTACTTGATTGCACACTACTGTGGGAAAGGATCATTAGAATGATAATATCGATTAACTCGAGAGATGTGCTAAAGTGCTAAAACTATGTGTCTTTTGTTTACTTTTTCCACTAAATATCAAAATATAGACCTGATAGGAGCAACAGTTAATGCATATTATAGGCAATTAAATTACCTACAATTGAAGCTTAGTAACGTTAAATTTCCATCAATTGTTAATGAGAAAATAAATGAGTTAACACGAAAAAGTACATTTTCGAAAATGATGCATTATTATTGATAGAATAGCTCAATTCTATAATCCAACATTTACGAAAATGTACTTTTTGTGTTCCTCATCGTAATATAAATACATAGAAAAGGAAGGCCAGTCCAATGTCTAATATGTGTGTAAAATTTCATATTCATATTGATGGAATACTTTTTGCATGGTGTATTTGTTAAATAATTTCCTTAATTTTTTTTGCCAAGCATGGTTTAATAACTAAAAGTTTATTAAAAAAGTTAAATTCGCGGATGTAGGCTCTAATTAGCCTAAAGAAACATACGAAAAAAGAAAATCTGGAAATTGTTGAAACGAAGTGGGTTATTATTACAATGACGGGGAACCACAAAAGCGGATCTTAAAACAAAGAAATATATTTGTAATTAAAGTCTTTTGCAATTATTGTTCTGCTTAGAGACTCCATGTTGACCCAAAAAACATGGTAAAATCTTTTTATATTCATATTTTAGACTTTGATGACCAACATCGCTACCAGATGTTCTTTATACACGCCACGTATTATTGGTTTTCAGGCATAGTAACACAAATTTATTAAGAAAATCGTGGCATTTTGTTTTTATCCAAACAATAAGATCCAGTTACCAAGTATAAATACACAGTGGTAGCAAAATATTCGTTAAAAATCTTGTTAAACCCGATAAAATATGTGTTCTATTTCAATTTCTATCATCAAGCTATTAAAACACCCAAAAATAAACTCAATTCTATTGAATAATTCTAACTTTGTTTTGATTTGTTGATATTTTATTGCAAAATAAATATATAATCAGAATGAATCAATGGATGAATATTAGTACTATAATTTTTTGTTAAAGCAAAATACATGATACTTTTGTGGACAGTAGAACTGTCTTCTAAATAATTATTTTGAAATTTCTAACGAGTTGACCGCAACTAATCATATTCTGTCTCATTTGCAGTTGACAAATTCCACACGCTACGTTTATCCCTTGAGCTAGAATTTGTGAGAAATACCGCCGCTGCTTGTATGTAAAATATTTGTGCTGGGGGGTTAATGGGTCATAGTGTATTATTGATTTATTTCACTTGATTCGTTCAAAGCTGCCCTGTCACTTACTTCCTTCAATTAATTTACTGACAGGCGTATTTCGGAATTTATGAACCAATTAATAACTTTTAGATGAATTTAATGACATGGTATTATTTAATATTGTACAGAGAATTATCATATAGGTTTCATAAATTTTGCTTTTAAATCATTAACAATATGTACATTAAATTATTAGTAAATACTACTACGTATTTTCTTAAAATTTATCTTCATGGCATATTAGAATTAGTTCAGTAATACTACAACAATTAGTGATTTATATGTAAATTGTATTTTTATATTTGAGCCTATCCTATATCCCGTGGTATATCCTTCCTTTTATAAATTCCTATAGTCATCGTAATTTCCGAAATGACTGTTTAATACTACTAATAATACTAGGTGTAATTTCCGCCATCCGACGGATATGATGAATCAACTAACTCGCCAACTCCTCTTTTCACTTTTCGCTTCTTTTCACAACTATGGAGTTGCAACTTCTAAGATAACAATAGAAGCGTCTATTCTACGAGCGTTATTTTTGTCCAGATATGACGAACAAAACAGTCTGTAATAAAAATAGTTTTCACGATATGCAATCACAGCACAAAAGTCAGAAATGACAGGTCGGTCGGCTTCAAAACATCGTCTTCGTTATTATATTACAGATATTCTTTGCATGTCAACATAAAACAGCCACGGATGTCAAACAAAAGGTTTGAATATACATCCAAACATACTAAAATATAATAAGACTATTATTTCATTAATTACTTCATGTCCTTCATTATTCTTATTTGATTATTTCTCTCCCTGATTCATTCCTTCATTGATTGTTTGATTGTTACCTCCTCCATATATTTCTCCTGTCCTATATTATTTGATTCTATTATTTCTCTCCCTGATTCATTCCTTCACTGATTATTTTATTATTACCTCCTCCACATATTTCTCCTGTCTATTTTTTAGTTCATTTCTTCTTTCATATGCGAATTTTGATATGAATCCTTTTCCTACTATAATTATTTCTTATTGAAATGAATACATCTGGGATATCTTGTTTTTTTTATTAAATACTTAACTTGAACCTGAATATCATGATTTCGGATGCAATACAAAACTCAAATGCAAAATTGGGGTTACACATGAAATTTTAGGTTCAGGGAAAACATAAAATCATGATATTGTTCCTTGCTCATTCGTTAATTCTTTCATGCCAACATTTATTAGTTTCCTCTTTGAATAATTCCCCGCATTAGCCTGTATAAAAGATTACAAAGGTTTACATAGTTATAAAAAAATCTATCTATAGCTGTCAATTCAAGGACTTTTCCGCTAGGAGGGGGTTATTACAATATTATATCTGACACGATGGCATTTTAAATTTAAATTATATACCATCAATAATGAATTTAGTACTTTTCTAAACTATCACATAATGAGTTTAGTAGTATAATCACTCGGTATTTACCTTAACTTACAGAAATCCTCTGAAAAGCTGCGAAATTTCACCAATAACGGGGTTTGAACTATCGTTCCCTAATGCTCTGTACGAGACGGACGACACGTCTAACCACTAACTTAGGGTTATAATTATAAATTGGTAGGATATTTAAATATAGACATTGTAGCACTCTTTAAATTACTTACATAAGTGATGAGATGATTGCATTCAACATACCTGTAACAAAAAAAGGTATCGTTAATTTCAGTATCTACATCAATAATAATTGCATTAGAAAGTAACAATTTATTTAAGCAATTAAAAAATACATTAATACGTTAGCATTTGGATATTTGAGTCCATCCATCCATATGAATGCAGGTACTTATTCATATTAATTGTCAGCTTATCAATCATATGCGGATGGGTTATTGAAATGCTTTATCAAATATATGATTGATTTTTTTATTCAGTGTACTGCACGGAGGCGAAATATATTTTTATTTGGTAATTGGAATGTATTAATTTGTATTTTGAACATAACTGCTGTTTTATAAATTCAATATGAAACTGCAATCACAATTAAGGTTTTAATATAATTAAGGCAAATTAACATATTCAGATCATTCACAATACAAACATATGCTGTTCTGGATAGTTGGCTGGAGGATACCACAGCTACAGACACTTAGGTTGTTGTTACATGAAGTATCTAGGATTCAGTTTCTCTATTAGATATATTACTACTGCAGTGATGCTCTCGATATGGACAATGCTCTTTGTATGTTTTGAAAGATCATGAAACTCCGTGCATTGATCTATCCGATCCTGTTTCCACCTTTATGGTAGAACACGTGCCCTCAGTTGAGGGTCAGTCAGAAAGATCGAAAAAATTCGAATTGTATTAAAAAAACACTGTATACCTTTTAACAACTTTTTGGGAACCTTTCCGAAAATAGTATACTGAATAATGCAACTTCCCTAGATATATTACAGTCCATTTATGACTTGAATTAGTTGAGTCATATCAAAATATCGTAGTTGAATTTTTCTGACTCTTCCCACTTCGACTGCTTCACGCGACAAGAGTTTCGGCAAATTAATGTTAATTAAAAATCACCCCTAGCTAAAGATAAACTATTTTTCAATAATATCAATTGGGTATAATATTGCTCAAAGTATTAACTTTTCTGAATTCATTGATGAATTCGCCAAAATGAAGGCAATAAGTAGTACAATTAGATACATTTAAAGTTTAAGAACAATTAAATATTATACATTATTAGAACAACTAACAACAATTGTAATAATAAATATAAGGACTATTTTTGTACTTGTGATATATTAATCATATATTTTTATTCCTATTTAAATAAAGAGTTTATCTGAAGGAATTAAAACCAGTGGCCCATATCAATAAGGCACGGGTAAGTTCACGCAGGCCCTCCTCCGTTTCCAAAAAAAAACAAGAAAATACACTCAAATTTAAAAATTGTTCGTAGAAATCAGTGGAAACTTATCTAGCTAAAAAATGTATAGTTCCTTCCAAAATTTGCTTTTCTGGCTGTACTACTGCTTAAAACAACTATAAAAATAAGTAGCTTTATTTACTCCATAAAATTTAGTGTAGGGGGTCTTGAGGTCTTGCCCAGGGCCCCAAAAAAGCTACTTACGACCCTGATGGCATGTGTATATTGATGCAAAAATACTAAAATATATTAATTATTATGAAGAAGTTTACTCAAATGATATAACCGTAAGTAGCCATTCAAGAATTATTAATTAAAATTAGGAGTTGGTCTGGAAACTACTGGAGTTGTATGCCGTATAAATGTAATAGGTGTCAGTAGTTCAGATACAATTCGTCTTTATTGTCAAAATTGCAGAATATACTGCTTGAACTTGCATGTAATTTCAACAATTACAAAGCTATATTTGTGACGCGTCCGTTAATTTATTATCACGAGTATTGTGTCTAGTTACAGTTCCACATAAGTATAGAGTTGTATTCACAATTACACTCATACATGGTTGACATAACATTTAACACTTTGATGTATTGTTTTGCGTTCGCAGTACTTGTTTTATTGCTCGCATTCAGAGGCCATCGGTTTGCCGAAGAATTTATTTTATAAATGAGGGTAATTTATATGCTACATAATTGTTTCTAGTCACAGTAATATTTTAAATTAAAATATATATTTTTTTTACGTAGCCATCTTACAAGCTACGGGAAGAGAACATTTCTTTATTGATTTAATTGAAAATTAATGTTCTTCATACACTATCTTGCATTTATCAATTGAAGGTTGTGGTGTATGTATTAAGAGTTATCGAGCGCTGATTTATAAATATGTAATTAAAAAAAACTTATAAAAAGCAGTAGTAATGTTTATTTTAATATAGTATGTTCTTCATACACTATCTTGCATTTTACAATTGAAGGTTGTAGTGTATGTATTAAGAGTAATCGAGCGCTGATTTATATACATGTAATTAAAAAAAACTTATAAAAAGCACTAGTAATGTTTATTTTAATGTAGTACAGACATTAAAATAAATCGTTATAAATTCAAATTCAGCATAGAAAATAGTGCTTATACTAGGGGTGGCCAAAGCGGCGACCGCGTAACTATTCCTATTCCGCCCACCTATCTCATACAAATACTGTTTTATTAATTAACTAATTCGTTATTTTTTTATATTTTATTGTTTATACTTAAATCATACCTCAGATACTAATATGCAAAAATATTTAATATGTAGAAAGAGGCATAAATTAATTCAATCCCAATTGTTTCGCTGCAATCGTTTCATTCAATAGTCGTCAATTCAATATTTCCAATTGCTTCATTCCACTTCTCATCAGTTTTTATTTTTCTCTTCCCACAAAACTCTACAAAAACAAATTTACTATAAATTTGATGAATATCTACTTGACACCATAGCCGACTATGAAAGAAAAAAAATCATTTCTCTCATTAAAATAACTTGATGTTGAATATGTATTAATATTATTTATGTTCATTTAAATTTAACTTATTTTTGGATTAAATTACTAATTTTATCATCACTTAAAACATACCATGTTTGGTAGACCGCCGCCTACATTTAAGAAAACAGGTCGCCCAAATTGATTGTGGCCACCCTTGGCTTATACAGTGATAGTTAATTAAGAGAAAATTTAAAGCACTAAATTCATTATTAATGGTATATAATTTAAATTCAAAATGCTATAGCTTCACTTATAATATTGTAATATATAAACTGCCTGTCAAAAATGTGATAAAAATTCTTATTTGGCTAGGGACATTTTAAGGATTAGTCTAATGTGTAAAGGTTGATTATAATCATTGTTTTACATTGTGCGTGGCACTAAAATAAAAATAAACTCGCATTCTAGCATTTATTATTTAAAAATGTAATGAAGTTTTTACAGTGCCGTAATTACTATTAGCAGTAAATGTAATTGAATTGTCGCTACCATTACTCATACTTCAAAGTTATACGTTATCCATTAGCATTAACCATCAATAGTAATGTACTACGGTTATGTGCTATATTAGTGTATCATTAGTGCTTACTACGTGCAGAAAATAGGCTTTATATTTTCAATTAATTTTTCACCGGTATGAAGATAGCCTCTAGGATCCCAGCCTCTATACCGAGCAGGGCCGCGGACTGCGCGCACGGCGGATTGTTTGCGGGTCTATACTAACCAATTGGGGTGACCAATAAAATTCAAATTTTGAGGAATTCTTTATTTACGTCTTGCGCTGACCATTATATATATATATATATATATATATATATATATATATAATTTTTAAAAATTAAATAATTTTTATAGGCGTTTCTGTACAATATATTTTGTAATGTAATTTATTATTTTTGACCAAGACGCGCAATCCTCATGGATTTGCAAAAAATTGCTTAATGTTTATAACAATGTGATAAAGTAAAATGGAAAGTCTGTATACCAACGTATTTGTTTTTTTTTAATTTTAAACTTTTACGCTCATATCTGGATAATCCGATTTTAGAGGCTGGGTCGATAACAAAATAATGCAACATATTTTGTTTAATTTTTTTACTGATCTTAGCACAAAACATATCAGTGTACCAGATGGCCGAAGGAAAATAGAAAATTTTGATTCTAACTATTTTTTTTTCGGCGACTAACTTGTATATCATTATTATTATTTTTGACCATCACGCGAAATCTTCATGGATTTGAAAAAAATTGCTTAATGTTTATAACAATATGATAACGTAAAATGGAAAGTCTTTATATCAACATATTTGTATTTCTATTTTTTTTTAATTTTTAACTTTTACGCTCATATCTGGATAATCCGATTTTAGAGGCTGAGTCGATAAAAAAATAATGCAACATATTTTGTTAAATTTTTTTACTGATCTTAGCACAAAACATATCAGTGTACCAGATGGCCGAAGGAAAATAGAAATTTTTGATTCTAAGTATTATTTTTTTCCGCGACTAACTTGTATATAATTATTATTATTTATACCATGACGCGCAATCTTCATGGATTTGAAAAAAATTGCTTAATGTTTATAACAAGATGATAAAGTAAAATGGAAAGTCTGTATAACAACGTATTTTTTTTCTATTTTTTTTTAATTTTAAACTTTTACGCTCATATCTGGATAATCCGATTTTAGAGGCTGAGTCGATAACAAAATAATGCAACATATTTTGTTTAATTTTTTTACTGATCTTAACACAAAACATATCAGTGTACCAGATGGCCGAAGGAAAATGGGAAATTCTGATTCTAAGTTGTTTTTTTCGGCGACTAACTTGTATATCATTATTATTATTTTTGACCATCACGCGCAATCTTCAAAGATTTGAAAAAAATTGCTTAATGTTTATAACAATATGACAATGTAAACTGGAAAGTCTGTATCCCAACGTATTTGTTTTTCTATTTTTTTTAAATTTTAATCTTTTACGCTCATATCTCGATAATCCGTTTTTAGGCCGAGTCAATAAAAAAATAATACAACATATTTTGTTTAATTTGTTTACTGATCTAAGAACAAAACAAATCAATGTATCAGATGGCATAAGGAAATTGAAAAATTTTGATTCTAAGTATTTTTATTTCGGCGACTAAGTCGAACATACATTATTATTATTATTTTTGACCAAGTCGCGCAATCGATATGGATTTGAAAAAAAAATAGCTTAATGTTTATAACAATATGACAATGTAAACTGGAAAGTCTGTATCCCAACGTATTTTTTTTTAACTATTAGAGGCCGAGTCTATAAAAAATAATACAACATATTTTGTTTTATTTTTTTACTGATCTTAGCACAAAACAAATCAATGTAGCAGATGACCAAAGGAAATTGAAAAATTTTGATTCTAAGTATTTCTTCTTTGGCGACCAAGTTGAAAATATTTCATTATTATCGACTCTAACGTCGGATTATCGAGATATGAGAGTAAAAGTAAAAAAAAAATAGAAAAAATAATACGTAGGGACAGAGACTTTAAATTTTACATTTAACTATGAATAATATAATAATAATAAACAACAAAAATTGTGTTAGCATTTGCTGGAATTGCTATACTTTTTTATGAAGTACCTTATTATTATAAATCACATAGTCACTATTAAAACGATTTTTTTTTGGCATTTACTGGGAATGTCACAATGTGTATTAGTTGGCATACTTTTATAAACAATTTATAATTTTCTGAAAACAATATTAATATTGAAATAAGTTAACAAATAGTTTCGACTTTGTCGCCCAAAACAACAAGAGTTACAATCAAAATTTTCAAATTTTTTTCGGCCATCTGGTGCACTGATATGTTTTGAACCAGGATCAGCAAAAAAGTTAAACAAAATATGTTGCATAATTTTTTTATCGACTCAGCCTCTAAAATCGGATTGTCGAGAGCGTAAAGGAGCGTAAAATTAAAAAAAAAAAAATAATAGAAAAACAAATACGTTGGTATACAGACTTTCCATTTTACTTTATCATATTGTTATAAATATTAAGCAATTTTTTTCAAATCCATGAAGATTTCGCGTCTTGGTCAAAAATAATAATAATTTACGTTACAACATATATTACACAAAAACGCCTACAAAAATTATTTAAAAAAAAATAGAGAAATGGATGATTTTAATAACAACATATGACTTAAATGAATATCTAGAATAATACAAAATAACCGAAAAATGGTTTGAAAATATTTATATAATTATAACGCAAATTATAAGAATATTTTAGTTTCAAACTAATTTTTGGTTATTTTCTATTGTATTAGATATTCATTTAAGTTTGGTTTACTATGTTGTTATTAAAATTACATACATTTCTCTATTCCCTTAAAGTATAATGAATTAATGATGCAATTAATCTGAAGAAATAAATTAAGATTATAAAATGCAGTGACTGCATGAGTAAATAAATGAAAGAATGAATCAACTAATTAATAATAAAAGTCAAAGTCAAGTAAAGTAAAGTAAAGAAGGAATTAAAAAAGGACGTAATCGAACGAATTAAAAAAGGACGTAATCGAACGAATTAATAAATGAACGAAGAATGTATGTATGAGTAAAGGAATTAAACGATGAATGTTTCATCTAACGAATAAAAGAATAAATTAACAAATAAATATGAAGTTTCATGTCATGTTTCCTTTATATTTTAATGAATTAATGAAGGACGACTGACTAAAAAAAGAACTGCAATGCCCAATGTACGAGAATGAATCAACTAATTACTAATAAAAGTCAAAGTCAAAGTTAAGGAATTAGAAAAGGACGATGTTCGTTCGTTTTCGTCCTTTTTTAATTACTTTAAATGTTAACGCCAAATAATGAAATAGGAATGACGAATGAATTAACAAATAAAAGAGGTGATTGAATAAAGTATTGACTGATTGACTGAATGAATAAAAAAATGAATTAACAAATAAATGTCAAATGTCATAAAAATTAAATTCACTGAACAAATGAACGAAGGAATGAATTATGAATAAATTAATTAATTAAATTAACGAATTAAATAGTTAGAAAATTAAGATTAAAGATTGATATGATGACTGAATGAATAAACGAATTAACAAATAAATGTCAGGTAAAGTTAAAGTAATGCAGGAATGAATGGATGAATAAAGGAATGAATCAACGAACGAACAAATTAATGAATAAATAGCAAGTTCTTGTTTACCTTAATTATAATTAATTAATGCACGATGACTGAACAAAAAAAGAAATGCAATGACGAATGTACGAGTTTACAAATAATGTCAAGTCAAAGAATCAAATGAAGGAATGACGAAATGAATAAAATAATGAAGGAACGTTCGAATGAATAAATTAATTAAGAAATAAATACCAATCGCACCAATGAATTTTTCCTGTCCTGAAAATGTAATCAGTAAATTAAAGAATAAAGAAATGAAACGTGAATGAGCGAATTAACAAATAAAAGTCAAATTTAGAAATGACTAATGACGGAATGAATGAATGAACGAACGAAAAGACGAAGACATTAATTAATTAAGAAATTAGTTAAACTAAAGCGCAGATATTCATTTGATTCATCTTTAATATTTGACAAATAATTGTCCATATAGAATGTATGAAATATAATCAGAGTTTTGATCCGCACAGATCAAAGAAATAATCGTATGTACTTTCCAGTTGCCGGTCCGTCTTACCTAGAAATATAACGAGACCTCGAGTCGAGTGGTATTTCTTTTAGCAAAACGTATGAGGCGTACGAAGGTAAAGTATATGCAATTATTTTCGAGTGGTCGAGTACTATACAATTAAACCATATCGATATAATAAACATTTTAAATAAATGAACGGTCAACATGTAATGGTTAGATCACAGTTCTTAGTTTGTTCGCGATAACAATACTTTCCATACACTGCTGTATGCGGGAAATAAAAAGTTATATACAAATATATTCTATAGAATGTATGTTTAGTTATAACCTTATGTCAGTAATAAATCATATTATATGTGGATTATTGTTTACCTAACTAGTTTTTCGGCTACCCTACTCTTTCATGTAAATATTTGTTTCAGCATTATTTATCAAATTGAATTTTTATCTTTTTAAATAATCGTAAACATTGTGCCAGAAAGGCCTTTGGGCAATAGACTAAATATAGATTATTTCTCACTCTTACTATGTGAACATTATTTGATTATTGACCTTTTTTATTGGCACTATGTCTGGTTTATATATAATAATAACAAGAATAATAATAAAGTGTCATTTTCAATAACAATTTAACAGTTTGACATTCGAAAAATACAACATTGAAAAAGAAAACGGCGGTTTTCGGGTGTTTATACATCTTATACAAGATAGACACTCTTTGCGTTTCAAAACATATTTACTTAGTAATCTTTTTATATTATATGTTTTGCAATAGTCTGCAAGTATATTACATATTACAAATTTATTACCAAATTTAGAGTGGTTAATACATCAGAACTAAAACTTATTTGCACGGTCCGCGCTCTTGGAAAGGATGTTTAATTTTGTTGTCTTCTCTCAACAGATTCCTAGCCAAACAAAGTTTCTTAGAACTGAACTTGTGCCTTGTGATTTATACTAATTGAATTGCTATTTCAAGTAATTTACTGGGCCCGCTTTTATTTAGTTCGTTTGAATTCGTGAAATCTAGCATGTTTTAATGTATATTTTACTACAACTCCTAACTTTGCAAACTTACAACTACAAGACAATTCAATTACAACATTATAATTTTAGTTTATCAAACAGTGTACGCAAAATATTTATATTATATTCATGCGCAAAAAATTAGCGAAAATGCGAGTTGCTAATAGTAGCCTGACTTTCCGCCAATAAAGTCTACTAGAAAACTGTTCATCTGTCTACAGAGTTGACAAATCTATAATATCGCAGTATAAATATTTATAAAAGGTTTACATGTAATCACGGTCCCAGATACCCATAATCTCTGATGAAAAATTGTAACACGCCCCAATAATTGTTGATATTAAATAATTTTTCACACTTATCCGCCTTGTATTGGTGTAATGATGGGTTATCTCCCTAACACCAATTACACAAAACTGTTAATAATTAACACATTAAAAATGCACAATCAATATTAGGTTACCCTACCGGAGCTAAATACGCCATATTCTCATTAGTAGCATGACCACATTCTGTAATTTAATAATAATTTAACAAATAGGTACAATATCTGGCAATTGGCATGCTTTTTGTGGTGTAGTTATCAAATATCATTAATTGCATTGAAAGCATTTTTGCTAAAACAAAAGTCTTTCGTCACAAGGCTATAAGGATGAGGACCGTTTTCGTCATAATGTGAGAGAAGCTCAGTCGAGTTTAAACAGCTTATTTAAAAAATAAAACTCTTTCATATCAGAGATAGTATCAGTCTGCAGATACAATCATTGCCTAAAAACAGGTTGTTAATCAATGGTATAGTGTACAGGTACAGTGTATTTAACCCACCGTGATGGAAGCTATGAAGTCAAAACATTTATTCAAACAAACATAAAAGTTTAATAATTAGCGCATCGCATGACAACTTGTTCCACCAACCGGGCAAAAAATTTATAATACACCATAAATGCATAATATAACAACCGAAATTAAATCAATGCTTATTTTTTACTGGGGCAATAATCTAACACGCAATCGCCAAGCGCACGAAATAATTGCGAGCATTTAATTTTCGTACAATTTGAACCATAAACGTTAAATATGAGGTACTGCTATTAGGAACATAGTTGTTATCCTCTATATCTGTACCTCCCTAAATTGTTTTTCTGTAAAAATCTACTCTAGTTAAGTATATAATTCACTAAACGCCATGTATATAGTATTATTTTCATGCCCAGGATTTCTTTGTTAAAATTTAAAAGAGTAACCCGTAGAACTGTTATGGTTTTATAAATATCAAAATGTGTTAAAGTGGGTTTAAGCTGACATCAGTAATCACAGTACAATGGACAATAATTGGCTTACTCTTAGAACCTGAATGTTAAGTCGGGTTATTTCTAATTGTAGATTTAGTAGTTTGCCTGCTGGTGCATGGTGTACATTCCATGTCGCAAGTCGTTCTATTGCAGGTGTTATTACTGATTTTCTTATTTATCTTGTAGTGATTCTTGACTCATTTTAAGGTCGTCGGAAACTCGTGGTCGTGGTTTGTCTTCATCATGGTGTTTTTCTTGTGAATTAATTGTATGGTAGTATCTCATTTGCTTTCTGCACCGCAGTACCGCGGCCTTTCGAGGCTACTCTAGTCTTGCCTGTGGTAGTCCAGATGATATTCCGGAATGTATATATGTATTTAAATTATTTGTAGAGCTATATATAATAATTTTACCAAAATCCTATATCAGATTTTTAATTTACCATGTTTATAGATATAGTAACCACAATATTTTTCTATACACAATCAAAAGTATATTACCAATTTGCATGTCAGCAATCGATTCTAGAAGGATTTTTACGTTTCTTTCTTGTGACCTCCATATAATTATATAGCTCGGAAAAAAACCTTTCATAGTTCACTTGCCCCACATGTTCCACTCTTTAAGGAGGGAAAACTTTTTAAGGATCAACTATAACGGAAGCACACGCAGTAGCATATTTGTTTGTCCCATTTTCATACAAGTATCCTAAATCCGGCTCGTGTAACGGTACGGAATGAAAGGATACATAGGATAAACTTTTGTGTGCAGCAATAAAAAACGAAGCCCCCGTTGTTGTATATACTTATATATGGGCCCGAGAAAGTGGTGGGAAAAGGGGGCGGTGGAACCTTTGGAAAACGCGGGGGGGGGGTGCGCCACCAGATTTATGAGCGCACTTTCCATTCTGGTGACGGGCCACCGCGCACAAAAAGCGATTATGTTTCGCGATTGCATAATGCGCTCAGGAAAATACAGATTTGTCTGTTTGCTTTGGCCGCCATGTAATTTCTTCGCCGCTTAAGTTGTTAACAAATTGAGACCGTTTGAGAATTAATTTAAACTGATAATAAACTAATTAGAGCAGAATGCAAACACGAATCCGTACAGCAGGCAGTTTGCGAAACCGAGCATTAAACTAGGGTCAAGGATCGATAAGATTATTAATGTATTTTCTCAGTATCCTCGCAGTGGTTAAGCTATATTGGGTCAGATAGTTACTTAAATCAAAGTTTCCTAACATGCTAATGGTACGGATATAAGTACATCAATATTAGATTACAGGGGATTTTAGTTATGACGGGATATGTAAACTAAGAGAATTTAATTAGTGAGGCATGACCTGTATTTTGCGGGATAATCAATAAATGACAATTATTTATTTAATATATGCGCAAACATTTGGTTTATTACATTTTCGTCTATTTCAAGTAACCTTGTTAAGTATAAATAATCTCTGCTCATTAATATTATCCTGACGCATATTTGTTTTACTAAATTAATTTACCATTTACAATGTGAGCCCTTTGCGATTTATTTTTGTAACTAGTGTAAACTGTACAAAGGTGGAAGGAAAATCGCTCGAAACTAATCTATATAAAGGATATATAAATTTAATTTAATTATAGGAAGGTATTTATTAGTATCATACAAATATGTAGTATTCAATATAATTCTTATATCTTCTCTCAGTTTTGCAAATATTGTTATGAAACATACAATGCAGGAAGAAACCAACCCATAAAATATGTGTGTTTCTCTTACCTTTATACTCAAGGTAAACAATTTAACTTAACGAAATAAAAAATATAGCTCTAAAGCTCTGGTCCAAAATTAACTTGAGATGAATAGATAATTTTTAAGTTATATAAATATGTTACAAATATTTTCTCAATTTTAACATTAGGTGCAAATATATATATATATATATATATATATATATATAAACTGGATAATCTTATTTTCAATATATTTAGCAATGTTAACAAAAAAATTATTAAAACTCGAGTTGTGCGAAAAATGCAAGTAAATTAAAAAAATAATTATAAAACAATAATATTATAAAATAATCATAATATTATAAAAATAATATTATAAATAATAATTTGTAAATAACGTTACAAGCTGTAAACATATGGTAAAAAGGCCTCTCGCCGATAGCCTTAACAAAGATTGATTCTCTATTTGTGTCACATCTACTAAATAATATAATTTTTAGTATATCTAGCAATTTTAATAAAAAATGGTATACTCTAACTTAGCGCTATTATATCATTAAGACTTTTTTTTTCTTGATTTTCACGGTTTACTTTGTGAATTCTTCCCATGCAAAGGCTCATGTAAACCAATTAATAAATCGTGCTTTTCAAAAGGTTTAAAAAAACATTCGAAGCAAGAGAAATAAAGTGTTTGGAGGGTTAACTGCGAGGCGAAGTATAATTTTGTTATCTTAAGTACCCTACGGGAAGGAAAGTATTTTCACCGTCGCTTTCAATTCATTGAGTTGGAAATATATTTTTTATCAGATCAATCGTCCCACGTTTTATGGGAACGAATAAAGTAGGACAACGCATTTTAACTGCGGACCGCAGTTATAGCGCTCTGCTGATAGTAAAATTTAGTAGCGAAACGTTTGGATTTGTCTATCTCTAAATTGATAACAATTCTATTTTGAAATAGCTACAAAAAAACCTGTCTAACAAATACAGTAGATTTCACTTTATTACGGCAAAGAGAGTTTAATTGGGACACAATATCTTCGTCCCAACCAAGATAGTTTATCCCAATTAAACTCGCTGTCCTGCATATGCGAAGTTAATAACGTTTATTGATTGGGATCAAGACTTTAAGGTTTGTCACAAATAGGCGACTTTCTCAAGTACTTGAATCTACTGTCGTACTATTACTATAATTACAATATAATAAAATAAATATAATAATAATAAAAACATTCATTAGCAGCTAAAAAAACAGACAGGACAATCTAATAAAAAAATAATAATTATAACCTTCATTATCACAGCTAAAATCAGACAAAACAATAAATATAAAATTAAAATATAACACATGTGTACCTTCTAGACATGGTATCTAACAATTTATATCCTAAATATACTACACATTTTCTTCACATACCGTTAACATACATAACGCTTAAATAACCCAATACCAAAAATCGTTATTATCTTGGTTGGTATGTTGTTGTACTCTTTTAAACTATTTATGAACAATTGTTTATCACACCGACGACTTGTTCTCTGTATAAATAAATATATAAACATTCTATATTCCGCTATCGACCGCCGTGGTTTTTTTTTGCCTGTTTGTTTGCCATTGACATTAATAAAAAATATAAAAATTACAATAATGCATTCAATTGAAAATAACTTTAAGAATATAAATTATATGTATATATATATATATATATATATATATATATATATATATATATAATATATAATAAAATAAAACCTAATAAGGTCGATAGGCAGTTACAAATTACAACAAATATACCAACTACTACGAAGAACTAAAAGCAAAGTAAAAGTTGTCCCTGAAAATGAACTTACAAGAACTAAATTAAATTCTTAAAGTATATAACATAAACCTTTATTTTTGTTACAAATAAGGTTGCAGGATGATGGAATATGATTCGTGGAGAGTTTCAGTTGGGTATTTTTTTTTGGTACGTCCTTGGTGTTTTTTTATACATAGCTCATCCAATATCCAATATCCTATTAGGCTACTTTTACATGAAGACGCTAGTAGTAGTAGGTACTGAGTTTACATTTTAGCTAACAGCAGCATTCATATGCAGATACTTGTGTTCAATGTAAAATGAGTATAACGCATACAGGTATCGCAAACTAGTCGTCTTCGTGTGAAAGTAGTCTTAGTCTCTTTCTGCAATACTTACAATTAACCGAAATTCACTATAATACTAAACAGATAGGTAATTTTCAGAAGTTGTAATTTAATTTAATTTGTATTATCCATTTTCAGACTAACAAGCTTCGTTCTCGCTAATTTCGCCCCAACCCCCAAGTTGAGTAATGAGTTTTTATTAACTTTTTCAGTAATGACGAGATTCATAAAACATAATTTCTGAAGAGGGGTTCGTCCCTGTCCGTTATTAGCAGTTATATATAACTGTAATTTCAGCGACCGAGGTCGCACTTCCCAGTTGTGATTTTATGAAACATCATAAATTAATTATTAGTGTGGTTATGGTTACTTGTCATTATTAGGACCAGACAAGTTGCACTTGTGTGACAAATTCATTCAATTAACAAGTAGATATTAACATAATCAAATTAGGTGAAAATTGCAAGATTAATTTTAAAAAAATGCAGGTGGTGTACAAGAAGTTCTTACCTACATGATTGTAACCATATCAAAATTAAGCTTAATTATAAAAATTCATATGGAAACACGTGCTCAGAAGAAGGTTAAAATAGATTGTTTTAATTAATAAAAGTACAGTTCTACAGCGTCTATATGCAAAAACTAACAATTTAATATCTAAATTGTTTGTTTTTGCATATAGATGCTGTAGAACTATACTTTTATTAGTTAAAACAATCTATATTAACCATATCTACCATGGGGATGCATGTCATGTTGACTACGGCACAGCGATGAAGAATGCAAGGGGAGACCACCTCATAATAACTCCCTAATATAACTATTTCAGCATGACAGACAAACTAAACCTTGGTCCTGAGTACCGGAATCTCCTAAATGAGAAAAGGGTGCGTACAATCGACGGGTTTAAAAATGTAAACCTAAACCTACATGGTACCCAGTTCACGTGTACATCGGGACCTAGAATGTTGAACACTATTGGAAGCAGGGAAGATAGAAAACGCAATAAATGATATGACACATATTGGAAATCTGCGAAACAAGATAGACAGCTAAAAGGACATACGAACTTGAGAATGGATGTTTATATTATTCTGGCCACAATAGAGTGAAACACTAATATGGAGGGGTATAGTAATATTGAAAGGACTAAGAAACATTGTTACGAACTTTATATCACTAACAAAAAGAGTAATACTACTTCAATTATGAGACCGTCCAACAAATGTCAATATTATACAAGTATATAAGCATACAAGCATACAAGCATACAAGCATACAAGTATACAAGTATACCGGCATACAAGCATACAAGCATACAAGCATACAAGAATACAAGCATACAAGCATACAAGCATACAAGCATACAAGCATGCAAGAATGATGAAGTAGTAGAGTTTTTCCGTCCAATAAATGTCAATATTATACAAGTATATAAGCATACAAGCATACAAGCATACAAGCATACAAGCATACAAGCATACAAGCATACAAGCATACAAGAATGATAAAGTGGCGGAGTTTTTCAATGAAAGAGTTAAGGCATGTTTGAAGTTAACCAACATAATAATTTAAACATCACAATGGGCGACTTCAATGTAAAAATTGGAAAGAGTACATTTCAGGACAGTATGGGCGACGTAGGAGTGGGTCGGTGAAATGAGCCTGGAGACCAACTGATACAATTTTGCATCGAGAAGGACTTGGCAGTCACGAATACCTGGTATAAACTTCCGCTAAGGAAACTCTAGACTTGGAGGTCCCTTCAGGACAATACAGGAAATATAGGGAATCAAATCGACTTCATTTTAGTCAGAAAAAGATTTGTAATCAGTGTACTGTGCGTTCGCACATATTCGACGTCATAACGACAACACTATAGTGGAAAACATCCAAAATTAAGACTACAAAGGAAGATAAAACGTCGCAACACACACACGCGGGTATAAAGCAAGGCAGCAATGCAACAAGTGTCAGTATGTATTCGACGAACTAGTAACATCCTCCTACAAGATTTAGATTTACTATAACCACTCCACCACCTGCCAAGAAGACCAAAGTAACATTCATCCCGCAGACACAGGACATCCGAATGGACAATCAACTACTCTCAGGCAGCGACTCGGAAGTGGAACTGCTACAGACCGTGAAAGAGAATTCGTTATTATTTCATCTCTGGAACATATGGCTGGATAATCAAACGCTGAAAATCTTGCTGCCGATCCTATCGAAAATAATTGCTAGTATTAACACTCGAGAATTCATTCGAAGCGAAGAGGGAAGTTCAAGCAGTGCATAGCTCTTTGTGGAGAGCAATGAAAGAGTTATGCCAACAATACAAGAACAAAGAACGATTGCAGCCAATAATACACCAACAAAGAACAAATGCACAACAAGTCGCTAGAATATTGCTCGAATTCCTCTTAAAAGACGAATTCTACACGACATTATTCGAGGACTCAATACGGGAGGAGTTCGACAAATTATTATATCAGAACCATACGTCCGAACTCCAAAATTCAACTTCTGTCTCGTGTTTCGGCACGGTCATGACCATTACAACATCATCCACGACTGTCCCTACAGCACTGACCGCTGCAGATGTGCCAGAATCAAAGAAGTCCATGCCATGCGATTCGTCGGACGATGAAGAATTGTTTGGGGATGGAACTTCGGCGAGAAGCACATACAAAATCGCGTTTCCTGTGCAGAAAAGAACGACCGACAAATTGATTACCTGGAGTGCGAAGGACACATCTAGATTCGAGGTGGTGAATACCATTAAAAAAAATGCGCAGTACAGGACAAGGGGGATTGATGGAGGAGCGCGACTCAGTTTGTGACCATCGAACGATCCTGTACAACATTACATCAAAACAATTGGCAAAATTCTGACTGAACGCATGCTCGAGCAGACGGACCAACACAAGGAGGAAAAGGATGCCAATTCGAAGTTGGTTCGCAGTGGTTATGAAATCATGTGAGCAGTGGGCTGCGAATTCTATCTGAAAACTTCTAACTGAAGCTTGGACCAAAGAAAAGACCTATACTTATGCTTTATGCATGTTATTAAAGCCAGTGTTTCAGGGGATCGATATGTAATGGCAGAAACTCATATGTTGCTTATTTATTAAGTTTCTTTACTAATTAAGAACAAAAGGATTTACTAAATAATTATGAAGAAAATTGTGTGTTTCAGTAGATGTAGTGACAGTAAAATAACTACTAATACCAGAAAAATGGTTCTGCTTATAAAATAATAATAATGAAAATGCCTAGAATGTGGTAAGATTTGACCGAATCAGGAGAGTGGAGTTGGTTGTATTATACTACCTTTCAGGTATTATGGTTATTATAATTTTATAAGCAGACATTTTGTAGGCTGTTGGTAGTTATTTTACTGTCATGTCTGTTGAAACAGATTCTTTTTATTAATTTTAACCGCAATTAATTAATAAATCCTGTTGTACACATGTATCTTATATTATAAATAATATAACATCCAGCTATAAATTATCCAGCTATAATAATAATAATACGAACACAAATTTTACGTATACAAATTAGTGCATAATTATTGTACAATTATTTATTTAAATTACACCCGCACCGTCCTCAAATTAACAACAACACATGTTCAATATATTACTCACAATACATATTCAGCCAGCATGTTGATTGAATTAATTACACCAATCGAGCACACATAACAAATGATTAAAACAACAAATTGGTCAGGAACTAATTAAACAGGTGTATGGTAACAAATTGTTACAGACTTTTAAATAAAGCTACATACATTTGTGTTAAAACTACACTGCATCAATACACCCCAACAACGACCTATGTAAATTTATTTTATACGTAATAAAGAGTTTGCCTTCCACAGTTTCAATATAAACTAATCAGTGAGTGAAACAATAGTGTAACTAGTATTGCACTAGAAATTATTGTTATTAGTACCTTAGTAACACTGGACAACAAAGTTAAATATGTTGGTGCCATAAAAGGACGAACTAAGACTGAGATATTTGATGAAAATAAACAAACAATGCCTCATTTTGAAGCTAAATAAGTACCAAATATAATGCATATCATCATATACTTGTAATTAGAAAAAGTCAATTGATTACGTTTTGTTTTTAAGAAGAGAGTTTTGTATCTTGTATTTTCACACATAATACCTTCATTTTGTTGCCTAGAAAGCGGTGTCGACAAAAGCGGCCGTTTTTGACGTATCAAATAAAATTTTACGTGTATTTATATAAATATGGTAACCCAGAGTGCGAAATACTTAAATGTAATGGGAAAAAGGCATGAATTACAGTGGATTATGGTGCTATATGCATTTACATATACTTAAAACATTTCCTGTAATGTGTAAATGACGTCAAAAACGGCCGCTTTTATCGACACCGCTTCCTAGGAAACCAGGGCTTAACTAAGTGGCAAAAGTAATTATATCATCATTTAGTTTTTATTTTAATCATTCAATTTATTACCATTATTTAATCATACAGTTATTATGTGTCTTGAATATTTCGGCATGGAGACGCTATTAATTGACCAATATAAACAAAGAATACTTATATATATATAAGTGTGAACCCACCTCTTAGCAATCTACATATCTAGATTTCGATCTTATTAGATCTCGTAAGTGTAGCTCAGCTAGTGAGGATGAATTCACACAAAATCTCGAGTGGTTATATACAAAAACAGTACAACTTACCCTCGTAGAGGGAAGTTAAACGCCATCTGGCGGCACCACATCAATTAGTTATCACCAATCAGTTATTACCATATGGATGTGCATTGCTAATTGATGTGGTGCCGCCAGATGGCGTTTAACTTCCCTCTACGAGGGTAAGTTGTACTGTTTTTGTATATAACCACTCGAGATTTTGTGTGAATTCATCCTCACTAGCTGAGCTACACTGACGAGATCTAATAAGATCGAAATCTAGATATGTAGATTGCTAAGAGGTGGGTTCACACTTATATATGTTTTATACGATTGGCTTTGTGCTGATATCTCAAGCACTCTATTGGAATATTATTCATATTCTCTAGAGGGCACTACCCGGTGATCCTGATAACATGAGCATGTTGACGGTTATTACCATATGGGTGTGCATTGCTAATTGATGTGGTGCCGCCAGATGGCGTTTAACTTCCCTCTACGAGGGTAAGTTGTACTGTTTTTAAAGAATACTTAATTTTTAAGCAAAATAAGTGCCAAACATTATCGAATTATCCATTATTTGTAAAAAAATATCTATATTTAAGGGCTATCCGCCGTGAGGCTTTTCCGCCGGTCAAGGGAGAAGCTCACAGGAGTTTAATCAGCCGGTATTTACCTTAACTACACCGAAAATTTCTGATAAACAGTGAAAGGTGATACGCGAAAATTCGAATAGTTCGAATAGTTATGTGGGTTATAGATTGGTCAATATAGCATTTCTCAAAAACTAGTTTTGAGGAAAAACTCAATTTTTATAACTAATAGAAAACCACACATCTTTTTAATTTACTTTTGTTACTATTTGTTAACTCACTGATTTATTATTAGTTTATTTTTAATTGTGTAATAATTAAAGAGTCCTATTGATTACACACATCAGATTTAAACATGCATGATTAATATGGATTGACAATCAATGAATAACATGAATAATAGCCCATCAGTAAACATATTTCAGGTAAGGTTTAATCTTGCCCTTTTACAGATATTTTATTAATCTACCTTCAGGAGTTCATTTTTGCCATATGGACAGTGTACTGTCGCCTAAAATGTGAATGATCATGTTTCGAGTCGAGGATAATTAAATAACTAATAATTCACTTGTAATTCTAAATATTCACAAAACTAAATCCGGCTTTATGGATTTACATTAGCGATACGATATTAATATATAATATATATATATATATATATATATATATATATATAATATAACTATATATATATTCTCCTCTAGCACACGCGTTAAATGTATTTGGCTTCATTGTAATTAATAAAGCTAAGTTCAATTAAACTCACTTCAAATTGCTTTATTTTTTCAAGAAAATAATGAAGACCTTCTCGGTAGCCTCCGTATAAATTTAATATTAAATATTTGGCAGTAAATGAAAAATTTTAATGCGCGTAATCAAAAGTATATATACCATAAAGAGTCATATAAAACACCCTTATGGGTAAATTCGTTTAGTTCTTTTAATTAGAACTGCGTCCCTCATATTTCGCTGAACCGCAATTCCCCCTGTCCCTGACTCATCACACCAATTTTGATACGACGCAGGAATAAGGCAGCATTGTCCCTCCGAGAGATCGACACCCACACGAACGCACATATTCGGCAGGAGAGCTATTACAAATAATACACCCCAAGCCCCCCTGATTAATACATAAAAAGACCTCATTGTGCCGCATACAAAGAAACCCGGGCATAACCTACCCTAATAAATTATCATCGCTGGCCACCAGACTCTTTTTCCCTTTTCCGCCCATTTTATTGGAAGTAATTTAACCGGCGGCCCGCTATTCTTCATCGAGATTAAAACCGGGAGCAATAAAAAAATCTTTTATAAATTGCGAGAGCGGTTTTCTGCATGGATCGGAACTAAATGCGATCGCTAATTGCTGCGGCCCGCTGTGTTCGGAAATTAAGTTGAATGTTAATAACTGAATTGTTGCGCTGGAGTTTTCGGTGTGCAAACTATTGCCACCTCTGGTTAATTCTATTAGGGGCGACTACTGGCTCGATTTAATAACAATTTCAGGGTTTGCGAATAAATCGAGTAGAAGCTCTGAATTATCTATTAGGCGGCGAGTTCAAACTTGTATACAGGAATGGTTAAACATGTTTTATTCAAAGTAAGTTTTCAAGCTCATTATTTATTTATTAGTAGTACATTGCTATGTATTATAATACTTAACCAACCTATTACTTCACGATACATAATATAGACACAGACACAGTTTTTTGTACTCATGTCCTAAGACAAGTCAATTCTCGCAATCATTTGGGTGAGGAAAATACTACTTCCCGCACAAGTGCGGGAAATTGCCAGTCTTGCCAATTTAAAATTAGGTACCAATATAAATGTTATTTATAGATATGAGAAGGCATGCAAGCACAGCGTACACTTCTTATACTTCAAATAGTATTAAAAAATAACGATATGCTACTGAATAAATACAATTTTGAAGAAAATATAGACTTTAAATTAATAGTAATTTACATTATTAGTGCAGGAAGGCAAGTTTCCCGAATGAGCGAATGAGGTTACTGTATTAAGACCGAATTCGGGGAACGGCATGAATAATGTATCTTATTTTTTGTACGAATAAATACAAAATATTTATTTAAAGTTGTTGTGACAAATAGGTTATGTCACAGTACCAATTACATATAATTCAAAGCCTATATTTTTTTCAAAATTGTATTTATTCAGTACAATATCGTTAATTTTTAATGCTATTTGAAGTAGAAGAGGTGTACGCTGTGCTTGTATGCATTCTCATATTTATAAATGCACATTTACATTGGTACCGAATTTTAAGTTGGCAATAGTGGCTACTTCCCGCACTAGTGCGGGAAGTAGTATTTCCCGCACCCAAATCTAAGCGGGAAATGACTTGACTTATGACAAAAGTACAAAAGTGTAATTGTTAGTGTGACATATCCTATATGTCACAATAACTTTAAATAACTTAAAATAAATATTTATTCGTACAAAAAATAAGATGCACAGAGATATTGAAATCTAGCATGACGAAAAACTAGTGCCTACAGAATTAAATTGTTTTTCAGAACTCCAAAATAAGCGAAATTATGAAAGATTTGGATAGTCACCATTTGGAAATCGTCCAGTGTCTCTATGCTGTATACTGCCACATTAACTACGTTTGGAAAATAGTGTGATAGAATAAAATTGCATCATTTAATGTTTTCAGAATAGAAAGAGAATCAATGAACCGACCGTTGGCGTTTAGCTGTGCCCCTAATCAATCTGAATCTGTTTAACTACCGACGTTTGTAAAATAAATGTTGACGGTTTACGCTCACGTACATTGTGAACAAGGGGTTATGCTAACATAAAATAAGAAATAAGTTCAAATAGGGATATGATTACCGTTTATACTCACACAATAAGATTACGCACTTACCATTTAGTTATAGTTTATTTTTTCAACATTGTTATAATCATATATTTATATAGGTAATAAAATGGTAGATAGGTTTTACTTATATCGATGGTGTAGCGTAAGAAGGGCCCCTCTGAATTCATCATTTCACATTAGTTAAAAAGTTAACTAGTCCTTTAAATCAGCTTGCTGCTTTTGTTAAAAAAAGGCCCCCTACACCGTCGATATATGATATATTATTGAATTATACGATCAATCGTGTTTCGTATTTATATTGAAACTATAAAACATTTCTAATTTATACGTTTAATTTCCATACTGTTAAAAAAGTTTCAGACGGAAAGTATTGCCACGTATTTATTTATATCCTTCCACAGACAGATTTATGGTTTATTTAAAAGTTAAAGGATATTTAAATTAAGGCTCGCGGATTTTCAATTTATTCCCTCTCTATACAATTCCAATGAATGCGTTTTCTTTCTCGGGGCTGTATCGCTTCTTTCCGGATGAAATTAAATTCGTGTGGATTTGGGGAGGGGGTTTCGTTACAATTCGACCGCGCCGATTCCGCTATGTGCTTTATATGTATAGTCCACAATACAATGTAAATAACATATCTCTATATTTCCTTTATTCACATTTTTGTGACATAATTGAAACAGTAGCGAGATTTTAGATAATTACTCCGTTTATACGAACGACACAGAGAAATTTATGGTAATAATGCAGGAAGGAACAAAGAATTTTGTTTTCATACCGGCTGAATTTGAGTTAATTAATCCTATGCATGACGAACAAAGGAATATATTTGTTTTATCGGGATTATTTCCGGTGTACAGATTTTACACAGAGGGCCGATAAGATGCGATTTAATTAGATAATAAGATTTAGCGAGTAAGAACATTTCATTGTACATTTGGTGAAGGTGCCGGGTATTAAAAATGTTAATGATTTTTACTTTATTATGCAAAGTATAAATAAAGTATTGTAATCGTGTAGAAATAAATCTTTTTTTCCCCTAAATCTTCTTTATTATTTTCCATGATCAGTTTCAATTCTCATTTTTTTAAATGATTGTGGTATGGAAGTTAACATTCAGTCTGTTTCTAGATATTATTTCAAGATATTTAACATCTCCTTGAGGTTTTATAGAATTGTACACTGTGCTTATGGAAAATTAAAGGGAGTATTGTGGTTAAAGACAATTAATTGAGATTTTGTGAACTTGGGGACCCGTTTTCCATCCACTTACTGATAGTTGTAATTGCATTTTGTAGTGGAGACAATAAAAATCTAATCGGCGCGTGGCTGCACCAAAAGCAAGACGAATAGACAACATCCAACACCAACAAACTAAATACAACGAGCCCAAAACATATAAATTGTTTGATTGCAAACAAAAAGAATTAGCAAGGCAATATTATTTTGACAAAAAAAAATAGTTGGACACAATATAAAACTTGAATGTATATACTTAATATAATTTTTGTACTCGATGTCCTAAGACAAGTCATTTCCCGCATTGATTTGGGTGTGGAAAATACTACTTTCCGCACTAGTGCGGGAAATACTTCTTCCCGCACTAGTGCGGGAAATACTTACTTACTTACTTACGTACTAGTTACTTACTTACTTACTTACGTACTAGTGCGAAAAGTAGCCAGTGTTGCCAACTTAATTCGGTACCAATGTAAATGTGTATTTATAAATATGAGAATGCATGCAAGTACAGCGTACACCTTTTATACTTCAAATAGCATTAAAAATTAATGCTATGGTACTGAATAAATACAATTTTGAAGAAAATGTAGACATTAAATTATATGAAATTGGTAGTGTGACATAACCTATTTGCCACAATAACTTTAAATAAATATTTAGTATTTATTGGTACAAAAAAACAAGATACATTATTCGTGCGATAAGGCTATTTACCGAATTCGCTTTTAATACAGCACGAGCCGAAGGCTCATTCATTCATTCGGGAAACTTGCCTTCCTGTACTAATAATGTAAATTACTATTACACATTTATTTTTATAGTAATTAAAATATTGTTTAAAAAACAAAAAACAGGTTGACTAGTTTTACAGAAAATTTAGTTGGGTACAAACTGACAAACCTACTTTTTTGTTGCAGTAACAACGTGAGTTCCGTGAATTACGTTACGTTTACGTTTAACTCTGTCGAAAACCCAAACAAGAAATATCACCCGTTTGCACACATAATTATTACTGATGTAGAGCTATTGATGACAAATGAGTATTTACAATTGCCGCAGCAATGAACGCAATTTGTGGGCTGTCAACCTCTAGAGCTTAGTATTAGAACTAATACGGCTATTAATACCTCAGTGAACACAGACCAGAAACCTATCAACTATTATTAATCAGTTACAATTTGTACTTAAGATTTACTAATTTGTATACGGTAGTTTATAGAGTATTACAATCCACAAAGTAATAAAGGAAGTGAGCAATATTAATTGGAAACCATATAGCAACTATATCATATTATTATTTATTAGTGGATTTTTGTGTTTCATTACAAGCATCAATAATTTGTATGAATATAATATGGTGAGCACTCAATTATATAATATAATATAAAAGCTTCAAAATAATTTTTACTAACAGATTTACATTACATTATATACTAATAGTAATAGTAATAATAATAAATTTAAAAAAAAATATGATAATAATATAATAATAATATAATAATAATATAATAATAATATAATAATAATATAATAATAATATAATAATAATATAATAATAATATAATAATAATATAATAATAATATAATAATAATATAATAATAATATAATAATAAAATAATAATAATAATTATAAACTGGTCAGTGCATATTCCTCAATCAAAAATTAGAGTCGTGCAAAATATGCTAAAATATATAAGTAATATGAAATTTACGAATCTAAAATCGAATAACATGAAAAGGCACATTAAATTTGATATAAAAATATGCCAAAATTAAATTAATCAAGAGTGCTGTTGATTAGGTTATAAATAATGAGCTTCAGGTATCGCCCACTGGAGTTAACACTGTTAAAAATAAGTTGGGACATCAACAAAAAAAAGTTCCTTTGTATAGTAAGAAAGTATGCAAAGGGCACATTGGCCTAGGAACTAAATCGTGACCGTGAGAAAATTCTTATCACTGCATCACTGTGATGTGTCACCGTCATTTTCTTGTCATCTTATCGGGCAGCTGTCATCATCTTATCTTTGCATAATACACGATTTATGAAATGGTTATATAGTTAATAAAACAAAAATTTAGTTCATAACCGTCACTATAGAGAATAATTCTTCATTTTTCATGAATGAAACGTGGACGTTCCGTTGAATAACCATCAGTTTATTTTTGTAGCCGGAACCGCATAGATCGGACCAATAATAACAATTTCAATTAAAATTTGCATACCAATTATAATTATGCGGCATTGCGGCTTTACACTTGAATGCATCTACATATTTAGATAGGCCCATATTCACTAAATATAAGTTCAATTAATTCTCTATTCA
The DNA here is from genome assembly GCA_963942505.1 of Lordithon lunulatus. NCBI lineage: Eukaryota > Metazoa > Arthropoda > Insecta > Coleoptera > Staphylinidae > Lordithon > Lordithon lunulatus. Next base: position 46,397,914 of record OZ012671.1, read on the forward strand.
TAGTTGCAACAAATCAACTAAATTAACGCAAAATGCAACTCTACAGGGCACGAACAACACTGCCCCCCCCCCCAATGAATTGCTACGGCGTCGCACAAAAAAATAGTATAATAACAAACTACATGCAGCCGCTATCATGAATATGCAAATATGAGCGGAATACAAAAGAGGGAACCACAATATAATTCTAGTAGTCTTTACATTTGCATTAAATTAATGCATAAACAAAAGTTAAGAAGTAGTTTGTGTGGAACTCGTTAGTTTCTAATTATGCATTTATTACACGAATCGATTTTATGCATTAAATTTAAAATTTATTTATTATTATCTTTAGATTTAAGTATTTAAATCTACCCTGCTACAATATCATTTAGGGTAATTGTGGTGGGCTTACGTAAATAAATAAACTATGCTATGTTGTGTTTCTATATTTGATATGTTTTGGATTTAGGAATTGCGATACTCTATTACTCTAATCACAAACATTATGTCACACATATATTTCACTGTGAGATGAAAAATGTCAACAGGTTTTGAGATTGTATTTCAAGATTGCAATCCAGTAGTTTTAATATTGAGTCGAATGTTATCTATTTAAAAAATAATAATAATTTGCTTTATTCTAAACGCAAAAAAATATTTAAGGAGCGTTAAATACACATAACAATCATAAAAAAATCAAAACCTGAATATTTAGTTATATCTCACAGTCGTCACAATCATTAAGAAATTGTTTATATTCGTTTCAGTTAGGTGCTTTTTTATATAATTCTTAATATGTGTAATTTTAAAATATTGGAATAAAGTATCTATCGAACTATGCAAGAGTTTGTATGTCAAATAAAGGTAATATATAATCTATTCATTAATTTCATAAATATATGCAAGTTTTAAATTCTCAAGCGTATAATTATAAAAAGCTGTACTAGATTGATTTTGGCATAAATTCTGCTTTATACAGAGTTAGCATACTGAAATTTATCGGTTCACTTGAGGAGCAAAATCATCACATGCCCCTGGTGCATGCTTGTGGAAATTCCAGGTATCACACCTAGTTTACCACGAATGAGATATTACGCGGTCTAGTTTTCTGGTAAAATGCACATATTATAATAATATATTTTGCCCGCATTAATGAAAACATAATGAATTAATACGCTTCGCTGTGAAAGGATCGCCGTAATGTAAATTGTACGGTAATGGATTCCAAAGAGCAGATAGAAAATATTTATAGCTTGCAGTGAATTTGTGATTCTATTTTCAGCAATGTTTGATGAAAATCATATAATACCAGATAGGGAGTTTGAAAAAGGCCCGAGATATTATTTAAAGATAGTAAAATGCAACACAAATGTAGACAAGTAAAGAGGAACAAATTCAACCCACGATTGTAAAATTTACCAACACGAAATACAAACACAGAATGGACATCTAATGGACATTGCATTGGAAAATAATATGATCATAAAGATAAGTGCACTTATTTCGAACGGATAGAAATGTATTAAGCTACATGGAGAAGCTCGAATGGAAGCTGCACTAATCAAATAGATCACATCCTTATAAAAGGATAAAAAATGCCGATTAAACTTTAGCTGCTACGATCCGTGTCTGCGTTGTATTAAGATTTTCTACTCCGAATTTGATGACCAACATCGCTACATGCACATTCTTTCGACAATTTATACACACCCTATGTGTTTTGTACCAGACAAATATAACACCGCAACACATTCACGAGTGGGTTTTCCTAACGCCACAGCGACAGGGTTAAGAAAGAAAGAAGATATCCAAGATACAGAATAAACATACGACCAATAATAACAAAAAAACAGAAAAATGAATTGTTTAAAAAGAAGAGTAAGTGGCCCAGCTAGAAAACAAAATGTAGAAGAGAAACATATGAATGATCATATCCTGAGCTTGGATGATGTTCCGTCGGATTGTTGAATTGTAATCGTTTGTCAACGAGTGGCATGTTCACTTTACACAAAATCCTTATATATTCCAATTATAACTACCTCCAGATACAACGGTGTACAACGTAATAAATTGCAACACAACAATCATAATATATCGCTGTTAATAAGCTGAGCTCCAGGTAGCTCACTAGATACTAAACCTCTTACAGAACTTGATTTGCTATGCTGCAATCATTAATAATAAAACAATTATAATATTTTGCAATTGTAAGAGATGGAACTCCGGTAGCGTACTTGCTTACACCTTAAATGGAAGTAACTCATAATTACATGGATACAAAACTTATTATTTGCATTAAATCGGGGTGGTGAAACATCTTCAGAGCGCTAAACTCAGTCATTAATGGAATATCTATTAATTGGCTGGGGCAGGATAATTTATAAGTAATAAAGAACCCATAAGCGGCGTCGGGCGCAGGCGAGGCGCAGGCGCAACGTTGCACATGTGATTGTGATGTTCATATGAAGTGAAGGGGTGGATATTGCACCTTATGTTTACGTAGAGGCGGCGTGGAAGAGTTATGTCTTTGGCCTCTTCGCCTAAGACAAGGTAGGCAACGACGCGGTACCGGCGCTGCGAGAGGCACGACACTTCAAGCCCCCTCTATATAAATATGTGGTGCAATGGCCACTTAGGTGACGAGGCGCGGGCACTTGGCTCGTGTTTCTCGCCGCGCCGGCACCGCGTCTTCGCCTAAGACACGGTAGGCGAAGAGGCGAACGGCATAACTCTTCCACACCGCCTCTACGTAAACATAAGGTGCAATGTCCACCCCTTCACTGCATATGAACATCACAATCGCCTGTACAACGTCGCGCCTGCGCCTCGCCTGCGCCCGACGCCGCTTATGTGTGAATTGGGCCTTATTGGGCATATACAAATCATATACACAACATCCATCATTAACAAGAACATAAAAATATTCATACAAAAAAAATAAACGTTGCACATCCTTATCGATATAAAACACAATACCAAAACTAAAATAGCCTCTCTTTTCTTCCTCCTTACTTACAAATTATCTCATTACCCTGTCTTACTTGTTTTACCACGCTAGTCTTTTGCAGATTTCTACGACACTGGGAAAGGCGTTAACTCGCTTAACGATTCACACACCTTTATGCAATTGCCAACGTACTCTACTTTCACTCCCTCCCATTCGCTGCCCAAGTGCTAGAAGCTGTCACTTACTACATAGCACATACGCTTATTCCATCCCTCTTCCGGCCCGAATCTAGCTCGTGCCTTGCATACTTTAACTCCCTGCTTCACCCTAACATATATACAGGTTATTTAGCTTGTGAGTTTCCACCGTAGTTGAAACTCTACATAACCGTGTGTACGAGCTCTCATGTCTTTTTTTGCCACTCAACGTCCCGACTTCTTTCCATAACCGCAGTTTATATTTTCCAATACTCTCAACTTCTAAATTTCTTATGTTACAACTAACCCCCTAGGAGGAAAGTTGAACGCCATCTGGCGGCACCATATCAATTAGCAATGCACACCCATATAGTTGATGTCATCAGGGTCACCGAGTAGTGCCCTCTATGAAATAATATTTCAACAGAGAGTTTGAGATATCAGCACAAAGCCAATTTTGTAAAACATCTCAATCTGTTATCTAAGCATACCTCAGACATACCCTTCTGTCCTACAATCAACCGATATACTTCCGCTCTTTTACATACTCCTACATCTCGCCCATACCTGCCGTGCCATTCTCTCTTCCCCCAATTCCTGCAGTCGAACGCTCTAACAAGACTCGCACAACAGCTCTTACGAATAGTCTCATGTGGAAGACTCTTCAATGGCGTCGACCTTCCTAGTCCTAGCGCACTCTTCAGGTACCAGCCGTTTTATAACATCGTAGACCCTATACTTCCACTCCGTACAACAATAGTCCTTATATACTAGTCTTGGAAAAAATAGAAAAGGAAAATGGAATGTTAGATTCTTATACGAAGTAGGAAAATTACTGGAAGCCTGACGTAAGAAACAGACAATAATAACAGAAAGCTGCTGAAAATAACATAATAAAAACCCAATAATAAAATAACAACTAAGAATAAATCCGGAATTAATGTGATGCAGGCTAAAAATGGGAAGTGCTCAATACCACGATAAGTTTCGACAAGAAAGCTGCTAGAAACAGACAAGGCTACCAATAAAAAGAAACCATGGATAATGGAAGAAATACTGCAACTAATGGAAAACAGGAAATTAAAACCATGCAGAATAAAATAAGATGAGATGCTAAGGAAACTGGTATGAGAAAAATGTGTAAAAATAGAAAAACTACAAACAAGACATGATGACTTCAACTTACACAAATAGAGGGTATAAAAACAAACAAAAACAACATTCTACTAGACAATTACGGTAAGATAATCCCGGATAACAAGGGGAAACTAGAAAGATGGAATGAGTATAACCAGGAACCAATGGACGAAGACACAGAGACCCCAAAATTAACCAAAAAAGAAGTTATGCATGCAATGAAAGCAGCAAACAATAATAAAGCTGTAGGGCCGATGAAACCCCAACAGAAATTAAATAGATGGAGAGGAAATAGGTGTACCCTGAAAATTGCGCAACATAATTTTTAGGAAGATATAGAAAGATCTTAGCGAAATCTAATTTGGTTTAAGAAACGCAACCTTTTGTATGATAGTATGACTGTTTTTGGTATAATGTAGCTTAGATATTTGATTTCGTGCTACTGAGTCTAGGACCTCTATATTTTATGTTACTCTTCAGTATATCGGGAATTTCAAGTTGTTCACGAGAATGACGTTTGGTACTGCTCTCATACCATCATTATTTGCATGACACGATGTGTGGCAACTTCGCTGCGCACTCTTCGCATGGTTTCAAGTCTCACATTGGTTCTTATTTTCATATTTTTCGTAATGATATTATACAAAGTTTTCTCCATCATCTGGAGAAAACGGTTAATGAATGCTTGGTGGAGAGCATAGTACGTTTTGTTAGTCTTCAATTCTGTTAGTTCAAGGTTCGGGCGATATAGAAATTGTTACAACTCATCGGTTCATTTGCTTCGCACTTTCCCTCGAGGGCGAACCTCAACGACGACTGGCTCAAACAACATGCATTAAGGTTTTGCACGGCTGGTTGATCTCGTTTGCCAATTCGTTGCGTTGTTGGTGGTTATGCATGTATCACTGATGTTAAAAGCTTGTAGACGTTGGATAGGCACGTGATTGGTACATAATTAGGATTTTGTTTATCGCCTTTCTTAAATATTAGATAGGTTATTCCAACTGTGAGTGCATCGAGAATTTGTACAGGGTTCGAGAGAAGGCCCTCGCTAATATTTCGCGAACAGAGGAAAATCGCTTCAGCTAAAAGTTCTGTATGTGGTCTGGTCCTGGGACTCTACAGTTGCTTGCATTCCTGATACTATTTTTAATATCATAGATTTCTATGGTAGGTAATGCTCTGGAACTCCGTCTGCATCTCACTGGGTGAACAAAGTAGCTCAGTGACGATGTTGCCGGTCCCAAGCCCGGATAAAGGAGGAGTGTTTGCAGGTGAGGTCAGCAGCCTGCCTGCAGTAAAACAACCCACAAGCTAATAGAACCAGCAATAAGCCTCGGATACGGATTGATGTAACGATGACGACCTCAGCTATAGACACGGATATGAGAAGAAGACAAAAAAAAGAGCTGTGGAGGAAAAATATATTAAGATGCGCTTGTTGGAATATAAGATCTTGAAACGGGAGAGAACAGAAAATTCTACAGATGGAAACACAAAAGAGATACATGTGTATTATCAGAAACCAAACGCAGAAGAAAATGCGATCTTACATATAAAGGATACATACTCAAGTATTGTGGGACTGAAAAACACAAACGAGCCACAGCCAGAGTAGGTCTGCTAATCAGTGATAAATTCACACAGAATATAGAAGATACATTCGACGGCAATGAAAGAATTCTCAGAGTAGTCCTAGACACCGGCAGGGACAAAATATATTATCAGCGTTTATGCTCCCGACACAGAGACGACGAGAATGGAACCAACACATTAACAGAATGGAAGACATCAGAATTGCAAAAATCGCCAGAGACGGGAACCCACACTCTAAAAGGCCCCCAGGCAGACCACCAAAGAGATGGAGGGATAGCTCGGTGTCGACATCACAAGTAACTCCTTAAAGCTGGAAAAAACAGGCTGTAAGCCTATTTCAAGAAGAAGAAGAAGTAATGCTTTGGCAAGTTCTCCAAAGATCCAGCCATAACGCGTCGTCGTTATACGATTTGGCCAGTGCCCATAGTTTTGACCAGTAATCTAGAAATTGCTGTTGGTTATCTGTAGCCTCGTTCTTCGTCCCTTGTTTATTCATATTGTATTATTTTATTATTATTGTAACGGTAACGCTTGATAGTTTCTGCTTCTTCTACTGAGGTAAATGCTATACATTTTATGCTTTTCAAAACTAGTAATTTTACTTCCTAAACGAATATCACTTACCCAACATATGTTTAAGCGGTTATTTTTTCCATGGCTATTTTAATTATTTGATAAAGAGTGCCATAACTCGATAACTAAACGAAACTATGTTCATTTAACATATTTTTCTTAGAATCAGCTTTCACCTGTTAGAAATTAGCACCGAGCTAGTAGATCAGCCTGTATACTACAATATATACCAAGGTTGAAAAAACTATCATTAAATCCCTAGGTGGAAAGTGAGTAGGATACGTCTAAAATTATAACTCATATAAACGCAAATTCGTTGATTATATCGAATGAAAATGTATACCAACAGTATGTGGCTGCTCTCATATACGTTCACACATGTGCTAAAATTTATGTCACGGTTGTTATGCAGTGAACAAGTTCAAATCTGAACTAGCTCCCGTGAGATTGAAGCAATCTCAAATTGGATAGCTGTAGTCATCTCTCAAGGCGTCAACATAATGGGAAAACGAAAAAGGAATGCCGCGGAGCGAAAACACTTCAGACGAAATTATTACTTGCAGCTGCATGTTCGTGCAATTATAATATATACATACATATGCCATTTTACTGCGTTTTTATTGTCATATTATCTTAAATGTATTTTGTTTTAGTAGTAGTAGTTACTGTATTTGTTACAATTCTGTAACTGGCTATCGACATTCAGGTTTTCTACCGTGTGTTATATTTTATTTTATTTTATCTTAATCATTTTCCTCTGTAATTGCATGTTATTTTGTTTGTTGGGAAATAAAACTTTATTATTAACACCAAGAAAGGCAAATAAGGCTAGCCTAGACAAGCGGCCTATAGCAGCAGAGGCCGACCTCCTACGAGATGGAGCGACGATTTAAAATGTATCAAACCTGGACACAAGCAGTGCAACAACGGGAAGAATGGAAGAAACTAAGGGAGGCTTATGTCCAGCAGTGGACGCTACAGGCTGCTTGATAATGATGATGATGAATTATCCGGATAAACATCAGTATTGTCTTAATTCCATCATTAATATATCTTGCACGATAAGCTACTGTGAATATTTTTGAATAATGAACATTTTAAACATATTATCGAGCAGCAATAAATATTGACAGTATTATTGTTCGCGCAAGGTGCCTTTTAGGTGTCTTATTAAACAGCAGCTTTCAATATAGAAATTTAGTGGACTGTGTTTTATTTACCTAGTGTAAAAATATGTATTTAATTTATTTTTTGGTGTTACACCAATGCCCAGTTTTTATCATTTCTTATTCTCGCATAATATTGCCTAAAATATAGTATATCCAAATGTGCACAATATCATAAAATATAGTGTTTTTATAACATATAAAAATATATAATATATATATAGCTGGATATTTTAATTTGCTAAAGAATAATTGTATATAAGTCTCAATTGTAAGAACTTACCTTAAGTGGCCTGGTGATAGTAACCGTCTCAATTGTCGTAGTCGGGTGCGCCATTTCGTCTGAAAATAAAAGAAAAATCAATACAACTTAAATTCCCCAATAGGAGTTAAGATATCGCGAGACTAACGGCTGAATGCGCATCAAACCAGAGCATCTTGAATAAATAGAACGAGTTTGCCTATATTATCCCCGAAGTGGGATAGAGGAAGAAATTATTAAAGGTTTCACCATCAAAATTATATTATCAACGAGTGTCAAATAAATTATAAAAGCGCATACGTGCACGCTAACGGGTCTAACGAGGGCAATTTCAAGCAAGATATTGCAAAAAAAAAGCGTGTTCCACATGCATAATCTTGTTAATAGCCACGCAGGGGATACTTAATTATTTGGTGTAATGTGCAAATGAACCAGGATGGTAGCTTAGTGATTTAATGAGAATGCCGAGTTGCTAATTGTTTGAATAGCTATAAATATAATAATACATATGTAAAGCGTTTCGGATTGCATGCTAGTATGCAGTTTATAAAAATAGATTGCATTATGCATTATAAATTGTAGCAGTTGCAGAAACAATGAGGTGTATAAATATGCACGGTGTTTATACATTTTAAATTCGTATATAAAAATAGCGAATAAACATGTACAACAATTCCATATTGTTGTACATGTTTATTCGCTATAAGAAGTAAGAAAGAATATAAGAATTTCAATTCGCTATAATGAAGTGAGTATACTTAGTTGTATCGTTGATGAGTATGTATATACTTCAATCAACAGTTGTATAAGGCAGATAACTCTTGAGTTAATAATTTCTAATCCGTCATTCAATTGTCATTTTGATAACTTTGGAACACCAGGGTTTCGCTGCGATTATCCATAGGGATAATCGGACGTCAATTAAGTATGTACACTACAGGGCACATAATGCGACGTTGGCCACACCAGTTATTTTTTATTCAAAGCTCATTATTATTTAAAATTGTGTGTAATAACAGTATTGGCATAATCTTACAATTAAAAATAATAAATCATGAATAGATTATTGATCACTATTTTTGAGTCGATTATTTATATACGTTGATCCCTTTATAAAACACGATAAGAATGATTATATTGATTTAAATCAAACCATTACTCCTTTCCCCATAAATTCCACTTCCATAAATGTAACAAAATAGAGCATTACACATGAGAAGGGTTTGACAGATGGAATTGAATTTTAAGAAATAAAGCCGCACCCCCAATTCTACCGATGTTTAGCGTAGCCGCGCACAGCCGTCGTCTCAAAGCGATTCTTTGTCAGCATTCAAATTGTAGTGATTTTCCGAGGACTTCCTTCCTGTTTATAGTGGGACAAGCTTCATATCGGGCTTTATATCTGGCTTCCGGATAAAATCGAGAGACGGATATTGCACTGCGCCAATGGAGCAACAGAAAGCAGAAAGGGGACCGTTTAACCGTATAATCATAAAAATTCAATGGGTGGAGATGGCATTAAGGCACGATATGAGTTTTATTCATGTGGAATTATGCTTAGTCTTGAACGGGAAAGGAGATTAAATTGGAGTAGTTTCAGATTTCGTATAGAATTTAAATTTATATCCCATGTTACAGGAAGTTGTAAATATATATTAGTTTTATAGTACACTATTAATTCCATTATTTAAACAACAATCTGCTTTATAAGTTATTGTAAGAATACTGTATACATTTTCAATCAGAATGAATCAAGGATAGATAATGAATAGACACAGATGTTTCAAATAAATTCTTTAAATATCTTATTCGGTATATACTTTTATATTTATTTTTATTTTTATACTTTTATACTTATAAATTCATTCATTATTATTAGTTCCTTCTGTTTATATTTTCCTGTAAATGGGCAACTGTTGGGAAATAAAATGTTTTTATTATTATTATTAAAAAATAAAAATTCTAAAAAATATAAATTTCAGCGATTACAGATGAATAAAAATACTTTTCATAAAAATCTCATAAAATGACATGTAATAAAAGTAAAAGTCGGTCATGCTGAAATAAAAAGACCAAAAATCAGCGAAATAATTCATAAAACTTCAAGGATATTTATTGTCGGACATATTTGTCTTTTTTATATTAATAGGTTTTATCAGGTTTACTACCCGTGGCGTTGTCTAGAATGATCAAACCTCAGCATGCTTATCTTCACTTCCATATAAACTTATTTCCTATTTTTTGTGTGTTCATTGCCGATTGCTCTTTGTATGTACTTGTGTTCTTTTTTTTAATGACGAAATAGCGGGTATGTCTGAGGTGTGGATGTAGGAAACGCTAATAGTAATGGGAATATTAAGGACTCTTAAGGCCAGGGAGAGCATGATGGATGTTGAGTGGCAAGAAAAGCAGCTGAGAATAAGTGTTCATAGAACCCTGATTACGTAGAGTCTGAGGAACCCCCTAGCTACATAACCAGGGGAGGGCGGATCAGGGAGGACAGGAAGTATTTATTTATTTATTTTTTTATATTATTAACTCTCAACAGACAATGACAATCTAATTGCAGAGAGACGAGATAATGATACAAAAATAACATGAATTTATGAAAATGAAAATGAAAATGAAAATGAAAATGAAAATGAAAATGAAAATGAAAATGAAAATGAAAATGAAAATGAAAATGAAAATGAAAATGAAAATGAAAATGAAAATGAAAATGAAAATGAAAATGAAAATGAAAATGAAAATGAAAATGAAAATGAAAATGAAAATGAAAATGAAAATGAAAATGAAAATGAAAATGACAAGAGCGATATGCGGTTCAGTTCAGACGAGAGAGGAAGGAAAGTGTGGGTGGGGCAAGGGTACATCGTGTGTATGCTGTGTAGTAAGGGGAGCGACACGTTATGGCAACTAGGTAACAAATGTGAGGAAGTGAAAGCCGAGTGAGTGGGAGATTGCAGCAATATGAGTGAATGGTTACGAACGGATGGAAAAGCCCTGGAAATTTGCAGAAAGCTGGTATGGAAGAGGAATTGGCTTTGATCATTTAGGGCCGGTTCTACAATTGAATAAGGCTATTCGCGGAATAAGTTTGAGATATTAACGCCAATATGTCAAACTTATTCCACTATTAGCCTTATTCTCCAGTTAAATGTCAATTGTAAAACTGGCCCTTAGAGAGGAAATATTGTAATATATTAAGTGAGGGAATATATTTTTCATTTTTGTATATTATTATTGATGTGGTGTTTCTTGTGATGGGTATGTCTAACAAAGGTTTTTTTTTGTCACGCTAGTAACTGTTACCGTTTCGCCGAACGTGCCGCTTAGTAGGGTAGGAAAACCCAGGCTGCGAGCTCCGCTTCAGCGGATGCTAACAGTTGGGGGCCTGTGTGCCCCATATAAAACACCCACATACCCCTAAATGTCAGTCGGTTCTTCCTCACCAAGCCTTAGACAACTTTTTTACATTACCCGACTATCGCTTGAAACCGATACCTGAGTACTTTTTACCCTTGGTAAATCGATCCTCCCTCACTCAAGACTCAGAGGATCGAATTATTTCCTTGCAGCTATCGGCTTACGCTAATAATTGTATCCTTATTCCACTCCATCGCCAAGACTACGAGAACCGTTTCGAACAGGATGCGTTCTTCCCCGTAAGGCGGTCTGACGGTTTATAACCCTCACCGTGCCTGTCTTACGAAGACGGCGACGGACTGCAGCGTCCTTTACTAACCCCGTCGACGCCGAGCTTGTATAACATAACTTCTGCCCTCTGATAGTGTATATTTGATATCCATTAACACACACAAATTTAAGCTTTTACTATAAAAAACTAAAATGAAAGCTAATGTATAATAATAATATATGCTTAATAAAAACACATGGTTGTTGGCTCTGATTTTGTAAGGATTGAGTACCATAATTCGACTACGAATCAATAATCGCAACGAATTTGTAATTCACCAATAGTTAAAAATAATCTCAATTCGCCTATAACCAGTTGAATTTTAGTAACATTAATCAACAAACGCTATGAATAATATACGTCCAGCGGCCACAGGACATCATCATCCGCATTATCAATATGCAAAATTCAATTACATTTTTTTTTCTCGTCTTTTTTTTTGTTAAAATTAATGAAATCACATCGGCGCGTGGGCGCGATGAAAAATTGCAGGCTGGAAAATTGCCGCACCGGCGTTTATGTTTTTGTCATGCCATCGCCGCGTTTAATAAAATAGCGCATTTGCGTTCCGCTATTAAATATTTTTTATTACCACCACAGTCTGATGGTGCAATACGTTAATATTTGATTAAAAATATAAATGCATATAGGATACGACTAGAATGGCAATGGGAGAATACAAAAACGAATAACAGCAAAACGATTCAAAATAGATGTTATTGTGAATTTATGTATGTATGAGAATATTTATATGTTTGTTTGTTTTTATGTATGAATTAAAAATTAAAATTAATATATCAAATATGTATGTTTGCCTTCGGCGCAGCATGGGGAAATGATTTATTAAATAGAATCGTGTGCATATTATTCGCTTTTATTAATCAATTATGCTTTAGTTGTCGGAAAAACATTATTTTCGCATTTTTCGTTACATAAATTATATATAGACTAGGTGAAATTATCGTCGTCCGATGGCGTATGATGAATCAACTATTTCACCAAGTTCGTGCGACTATATAGCCGTTTTCGTTTATCACTCTGGGCTGGTACGGGCTTATTGTCTTTTGTTCTATTTGCCGCATCCGATGCGCAGAATTCTAGCTCGGTCCTTAAAACCGGCGGCGCACGACCGCAAGACCTGAGCGATACTGCTCGCCACTGGGGCGACTAGCAATGCTAAACCATGCTAGCGAAAGCACCTTTTGTATACTACTCCTCTCAAAATATTACCAAACAAAATATTGTGTGCCCGACTTCTACTTCTAACTATGCAGTTGCACAAATAAGATCACAATGGACGCAACTATCCTACTATCGCTTGTTATTGTCCCCATTTTGACTACAAAACTGTAAGTAATAAAAACTGACAACAGAAAAGTCATAAATGATAAGTCGGTCGTCTTCAAAACATTATCATCATTTTTATATTACATATAGGGATGAGTGTCTAGCAATTATTTCTTGTGCACTACACTATATAAAACATTTCCAGTTAGTCAGTTACTGTTGCCATAAATGAACATATTGACAAACATACATGCCCGTAGTTATGAACGCTTGTTAAAAGTAAAGCTCCGTGTAAAATGGACCTTTAAAATTTGACACAACTAATTTAAGGTTATATCGCCGATTAATCCTTAAATGGCTGAAATAGGCAGATACTATTTTTAATCACAGATTACTTCTTAAGTAATGATTAAAATAATAGTTCAACTAAATAACCGGCGATTAGTACTTTCAGCGAATCTGGTAAGAACAGGGGTAAGAATATTAAACGTTTTAGAACCTTAAAATTAGGTGTCAAAATTGAAAGGTCTATTTTGCAATTAACATAGCTTTATTTTGAAGAGATGCCTATAGATAGGAGCAACAATACCATACAGTGAATAGAAGACATAATCTCCGACATTAAGAAACAAAAACAATATCTATAGCGTTGTGGACAACAACCCACCTGTTTTCCACAACGCTATAGATATAGTTTTTGTTTCTTAATGTCGGAGATTATGTCTTCTATTCACTGTATGGTATTGTTGCCCCCTATCTATAGACTAATCAAATCATGCGCATTTACTATTTCAAGTGACTTGTAAACTGTGCAATATACAGTTTTTCACAATATTCGATTAATCAACTAATTTAAATTATGAGTAATGTCATTTATGTATGTATGCATCGAGGTTCCTACAGCTTATGTCGTATCTCCCATTTATTATTCCACCTATATTCTTCTTCCATTATAACGTCTTTTATTGTAATTAATAATCATCCCCATCGAATGACGTTATTTTTCACCTACATATTACATACATTACATATAAGTAGTAGCAACACTATTAAAGCAATAACATATATAATATATAAACATTCTTATGAGTTTTCCATAACAAGACTTATTACCGTCCATGCTATTACAAAAACAATACACCCGTAACATAAATAGTCACAGGTTTACATCATAAATCAAATGTTCATAAATATATATATATATCAAGTTCCATCGATAAAATTGAGATTTAAAAGCTACTTATTCCCATAAATATAATATATTACCATTATCTGCCATTGCTGCACGTCCCTCTTTTCAATTCATATTTATAGGCCCGTGTATCACGATCAAGAATGAATAAATCCCATAGAAACAGTATTTTCTTGCACGATGCAAATAAAAAGGCTGTTTTTAATTGCACAACCGCGCCTTACTTGACTATTGATCTATTCCGACCTAAATTCCAATTTGCCACGAAATTGAGCGATGGAAACGCATTTATAGTGGTGGCATACACACACATACACACGGTAGGAGCAAACTAAACACCTTTGGATGCACACGATGCTAAAGTGTCACGACCGAACGTTGGATGGGAATGGGAATAGATGTTTAATGTTTGCTCGTGCAACAATGATCCTGACCGAAGCTAAAATTGAGCGTGCGATAACAAATGTGCCATGTGAGAAGCGGGAGCGGATGAGTGAAATTCGGTTTGGCTTAAACACATAAATCGGAGAAACGGCGGCGTATTTGCATGACAATGAAATTGCGTGTGATAATTGCGGTTGACTTAATTTGCATTGTGCTTGGAAATATAGTCCCTGCTGGTTATTAGTTTAATAAAATAGAGGTGTTTATTTCGGGGGAATTAGTGTGATTTGCTGATATGGCTAGAATTAAAGCGTGCGATTTTCACTAATGACTGCGTATTGCAAATGTTATATTAATTATGATTAGGACGCAACTAATCGTGTTTTTATTGCTGCGTGGGCGAATTTTTTCCGCCATTCATTCGAATCACTGGTTGAATAGAACTGTGTCAGTTGGGTCACACAATATTTCATTGTTTAAATGAATACAAACAAAGTAAACCACTTTCTTATTTGAAAAAATAAAAGTGCTTTTTTGCGATTTAATTGGTAAATATCGGTTTATCTACAGAATTAGATGTTTGGTTAATACCTTAATTTTATTTTACTTTCAGAATACATCAATAAATAGAGGAATTGAGATAGTTTTGACAACTTGATATGAGATACCGCAGTATGATCAAGAAAAAATGGTACGTCGCCGCGCAGCTTTAAGCCCGTATGACATTATCTAGTTTCTTATATCGTTTTCGATGCAGACACAAACTACATAGTGTCATACACACATGTAGAAAATGATATAGCGGTGGAATAATAATAAATGTTATGTCATGTCATGTCATGCAATTATATGTCATGCTAAAATAATCATATTACTTTTATAGGCATTGTCGCTTAAATGATAATTAATAACAAAATCCACACGGTATAAGCGAAAAAAGAGCACAAGTGATCACCACAACAACTAAATGAAATCTAACAAACGGAACAGCGGACGGACTCACGCCCTTGCTCTACCTAAGGCCCAATTCACACATAAGCAACGTCGGACGCAGGCGCGACGTCGCACAGGCGATTGTGATGTCCATATGCAGTGCAGGAGTGGATATTGCAGCTTATGTTTACATAGTAGGTGAAGAGGCGAAACTCTTCCACGCCGCGTCTATGTAAACATAAGGTGCAATGTCCACCCCTTCACTGCATATGGACATCACAATCGTCTGTGCAACGTCGCGCCTGCGCCTCGCCTACACCGCGCCTCTGCCCGACGCCGCTTATGTGTGAATTGGGCCTAACATGAATAAATGAACCCCATGGACTATTCGGCGATTTATAAAACGACTAAAAATTTCAGTCAAAATAATATATTTCGCGACGATCAATATCGTTACACAATTCACCTAAGGTCTTAGAAGGTACTACAAAATGAATAGATTTTTTAAAACGAAAAATTGCATGCCTTGGTAAGGTATTTCCGGAGAAATTCTTAAATCATTGGTAGAGGCCAAAATAACTTTCACCGGTTATGTTAATTAATCTAGAAGACTGCCGCTGGTCTAAGGACTGGGAAACCTTTATGATTATAGTCTTCTAGTCCTGTTACAACAAATTACAGACTACTATCCATGATAACCCATGCATGCAACGTCAAGTTAGAATAAAAAGCTACCTTCACATCAAATTGTTCCAAAACAGGCCGGCCTTTATGAAGGGAAAATGAATGAAAGAATATATTTTAAATACCAGACAACTAACCGAAAAGGCCCTTATTCTTTAGGTGCCTTCTTCATTATTCATTAAGGTTGGCAACAATCATGGCAAATTCCGCACGGTCTTGTGACGCTCTGAACAATGAGTGGGAGTCCAGACCAGTCCAGTCCCTTATGTTCTTTAACTAGGAGCATTTCTTTCGTCCTGGACCACGGCGACCCTCTATCTTGCCCTCCATTATTAATTTTAGAAGACTATATTTTGTACTTCTGAAGATATGTTCTAGGTACGCTGTATTACGTTTCTTCACAGTAGCCAATAGGTCTCTGTCTCTGTCCATGCGTTTAAGAACCTCATTATTCGTAATATGGCCCACCCAAGATATTCTCTGCATTCTTCGAAAGAACCACATCTCAAACGCTTCTAATCTGTTCATAGTATTAATCTTCAACGTCCAAGCCTCAACAACATACAACAATACCGAGTGAATGTAGCACTTAACGAACCAGTATCTTAGTTTCAGGATTAGGCTTCTCTCGTAACATACTTTTTTCATCTTAAGGAACGTTGTTCTGGCTATTTCGATGCGTGTTCTTACTTCCAAGTCTGGATCCAGGTATTCGGTGATCCAGCTGCCCAAGTAATTAAATTTATCGACCTGCTCTATTTGTTTATTATATACTTGCAAATTGGCTTGGATATCTGGTGTTCTACTGATAACTATTGTTTTCGTTTTGGCCGTATTTAGTTTTAGCCCAAGCGCATCACCTTCTGCTATTATTTGAATCATCAAAGGTTGTAGGCCAGCTGCGCTGTCTGCAATTATAGCCGTATTGTCCGCGTACCTGATGTTGTTCAATAAGTCACCATTGATCTTGATTCCATCTGTAGAGCTTTCTAAGGCTTTCAAGAATATTTGCTCGGAGTAGATATTGAACAACAATGGTGATAGTACACAGCCCTGACGTACTCCACGTTTAATAGGAATATCGCTGATCGTATCGTCCTCGAGTCTTGATGCAGTAGTGTTCGTACACATTTTTTATGAAGAAGATATCTTTTTGGTCGAGGTCTTTGGTCATCAGAATGTTATTTAGGACGTCGTGTTTTAAATAGTCAAATGCCTTTACATAATCAATAAAACAGATGTACACGTTCTTTCTTTGGTCTCTATATTTTTGCATGAGAACTGACAGCCCAAACAACGCTTCTCTTGTTCTCAGTCCATCTCTAAAACCGAACTGTTCCTTGCTTAGAAATTATTGGCATTTCTTACGGCTTCTATTATGTAGGATTTTTAGGAATACTTTTAATACTTGGCTCATCAAGCTTATCAGTCGGAATTGATCGCACTTGTTTGCGTTTGATTTCTTTGGTAGGGCAATGAATACTGATTTTAGCCAGTCTTGCGGTATGTTTGCGGATTCATATATCTTGTTAAAGAAATTTACAAGAATGTCGATATTTTCCTCTTGTATGAGCTTTAGAATTTCTATGTACATGTCGTCCGGTCCTACAGCTTTATCTGATTTGGTGGATTTTATAGCTTTAGTAACTTCTGATTTCAAGATATTCGGGCCAGTTTGATTTGGATGTGGTAAATTAGTTTCGCCATCGAACAAATTTTTGATATACTTTGTCCACTCTTATTTAAGTTCTTCTTTATTTGTCAAAAGTTGATTGTCCTCATTTACTAGTCTGGATGGTAGATGGCTTCTGGCATTTCCAGCTATTTATTCCACCTTTTTGTGGAGGTTGAACAGATCGTGTTTGTCTTGTAGTTCTTCAAGTTCTTGACATCTTTCTTCCATCCATTTTTCTTTGTCTTGTCTAATGTTTCTTCTTATGTTTGAGTTCTGTTCATTATATTTCTGCTGATCCACATTTTTGTATTTTCTTCGTTCATCCATTAAATTCATGATTTCTGGCATCCACTGCTTACGTTTATTAACGTTGGTGCTTTCAATGTTTCTTGAATATTTTTAAATATTTGCGTAAGTTGATCCCATACTGCCTCAACCGTTTGCTCTTCTGACGAACGGGTCTTTTTTAATTCATGCAAGATGATACTTTCTTTATACAGCCTTTATATATATATGTATAGTGGAATTGCTGAAACAAGGTGTTCACGTCATAGATTACGGTGACGTCAGTTTTCGGCGTTGATGCCGGATGATACTTGTTGTGATAAACATAACCTACAACAATAAACTGTCAGTGGAGCCCAGCAATAAAATCGTGAATAATCTAGTAACGGCTATATTATAGGCGTCCTAAAATAAGACTGGTGATTTAAACATACCGCATCGCAAATTAAGCAAGTTAGACCCCATAAGAAATTAAGCATAGGATACATCAGCTGACATTTATGGTATGGTAAAAAGGGGCCTTTGTTATCACGTTCTTCTTGAAAATATGTTATAAGGGACTTGATTAACCCTTTGGATTGTTTACATAATGCAGTCGGCATTTTGTAAGCAAATTGTTGCAAACACACTGGTTCAGAATAACAATCACAAAGCGATACGAAAGCCAGCACAGAACAAGTATTGAGCAGTATTGGAGGTTAGGTATAAATCACAATACGAAATTACTACAAAAAATTGCAACGTTGCGATTCCAGAAAACTAAATAACACTAAATTTTAAAATGTTAAAGTTTTTATTGCCCATATTTAAATATTTATGCATAAATATAAACGTATATCGGTTTATTATAATAAAAAAAACATTCTTACTTTCAGACGGCAGTAATAAATATTGAACAACTCGTTCAAATTATATAATTAAAAGTGCATCTTTTAAGCTTTGTATATTGGCAATATGACGTCACGGATGACGTAAACACTCTGTTTCAGCAATTCGACTATAGTACATAATATTTTTTAATGTTACAGATCACCACCTGTACTATATCACTCAGTCAGCAAATTGTAAGTATAATGTGTTGTAACGGCTATTAAAATATAGACAACTAATACTAATAAAATGTCGAGCTTCGTCGTTAATTTCTCTTACAGGTTTGGATCTTTGAGTGCCTCCATGTTTGGTCTTCTAATGATTTTACGCTTTATCTTTTTAAGGCGGAATCTTACTTGAGCTATTACGGAGTTATGATCTGATAAATACTGCTTTGATATATAGTCCTTTCTGGTCACCATCATCATCAACCATTTGTATAGCGTTGTACACCATCTGGTCCCTTGTCTACAGTCGTCTCTGTTCTCCCAGTCTCCATGGTTCAGGTTTCTTGCTGACATGTACTTTATAATTATGTTTTTTTCTTTGGCCTTCCCTGATTCTGTTTTCTTTAGGCGACCAGATTTTTAATTAGTTTTGGTAGCAGTTCCTCACTCATACTTTTCACATGGCCGTACCACTCCAGCTGCTTCCTTTCTATTTCTATTATAGTGCAAAGGGTATAAAAAATGTATATGGTATTTTTGGATATTTTTTATAATTCGTTTACCACAGATACACTCTATCAGCCCACCACCCATCCTTTCTACATTTGAATAAAATAAGTAAATATACAAATCTGAAATTCTTTACGTATCTATTCCTCCCTCGTACCAGCTACCCTCATTTACACACCGAATTCGAGCGATCAGCCTATGTATAAGCAATACAATTCAGTTGGTTTTCGTTAGATAATTCCGCGTTACCCGTTCTTACTATATTAATATTTAAATAGCACGTTTCAGCTTGCAGCTCTAGGTTCGTGAGCACAAACCTCATAAATAATGAAAACGCGTGCGTCCCAATTGAATCATTTATTCCACGTCTAGTGGCTCCACACAATATTGTTGTCGAATCATAGCGACGATTCACGCATAAAGAAAATATATAATTAATGTAAGTTTATAATAATATAAAATAAGAAGCAATAAATACAATATATATATATATATATATATATATATATATATATAATATTGGGGGGAACTATTACAAATTTCATTAGTGCATAAATAAATGTAGTTTAAAACATTTATTTATGAACTAATGAAATTTGTAATGTTGGCCATTTTCATTGTATTAGCTTTCTTATTACCCGAATTATGGCGATAATACAAAAATAATATTTGAAAATAGTAAGCTGTAACTTTTGGACTATTTATGCAATCTTCGTCGTATTCTTTTTATTAAAACTCGAATTAAATCGGTATTTCACAAATATTTGAAAGTTGCAAACTAATATCAAAATATACACGAAAACTCAATTTTGAGGGAAACTGTTTCAAATTTGGTTAATGCATCAATTCAGGTATATTACATTTGTTACCTTAATCGCAATTGTTTTATTTTATATTACAATCTACATATCTAGATTTCGATCTTATTAGATCTCATCAGTGTAGCTCAGCTAGTGAGGATGAATTCACACAATATCTCGAGTGGTTATATACAAAAATGATACAACTATGAAATGAATTCATACTCACTAGCTGAGCCATACTGATGAGATCTAATAAGATCGAAATCTAGATAGATTGCTAAGAGCTATATATGTATTATAAGAATGGCCTTGTGCTGATATCTCAAGCACACGTTGGAATATTATTCTACTACTACCCGGTGATCCTGATGGCATGAGCATGTTGACGGTTATTACCATATGGGTGTGCATTGTTAATTGATGTGGTGCCGCCAGATGGCGTTTAACTTTCCTGCTAGGGGGATAGTTGTATCATTTTTTTAAAACACATTTTAAAATAGTAAGCTGCAATTTAAAAAAAATCACCAAAAAATTTCGGAGGCATGTATTTTAAATTTGGTTACTGCTTAAATATATGTGCTGTGAACAATTTTGGATGTTTTCTTCAAATTCACTTTATAATAACTCGAGTTAAAGCAGTATTATACAAATAATCTTTGAAAATTGAGGCTTTGAGAGCAAAACTGGACTAACCCTCAATTTTTTTAAATGTTGGTCCCACTATGGCTGGTAATGTGCAGACATCTTTCAAGTGGTGCAGCTTTCTGTATTCCTCGCCTAAAGATGTAGCAATCATCGTCCAAAGACGTTTACCGGCAAAACCTTGGACACAAAAAATCATAAGAATGTGGGTCAGTATTGACCCACCATACCATAAGCAGCTGAGGTAGTCACCATACCAACTGAGGGTTAAGATACAGATTGTAATTATATAAATAAGACAGAATATTCGGACCCATTTCATATTATGTCAGTATAAATGTATAACGTCGTTTTATTTTGTCAATTACATAAATTGGATTGAATAGACTTAACGCTACATTTCGTTTTATAATTTCAATATAAACATCTTATTTATCAAGGCAAATCTCCTAACGAAGCAATACGCTTAATGCAGAAAGAGAGAAACCTTCATCAACAAACATTTTATGTCATATCAGCAAGCCACTACGATAACAAACGAGAAACTTTATTCCTAGCACAATGCATATTCAGCTCTATTTTCATTCGGCCAAAATCGGTCGATAGGATGGCGAGAGTGGTTTAAATGAAAATCGATCGGCGGGATATAATTAATTGTAATATAATAATTCCCGCCATTGCTGGACATAATTTAATAAAGCCATTATCAAAATCTAACTTCGTATTGAATAATTTGGTAAACCCACATTCGAACCTAATTTGATTATTGTTTGTTGTATTGTGCTTTATACGATTGGGAATAAATTATAATTCCAATTCTACAGCGACAATAGTCATACAAATGAAGTTTAATGCGTACTGCTCAGTTTAGAATAATAATTAATAACGTTTCCAAATAAAACACTAAAAGCCGAAGATTGCTATAACAAGCTAATTATGATGTAATAAGGACGTATACAATTAACACTATATGTACAATAGAGAAAAAAAAAGTTTACATGTAGAGTAGAAAATGTATTTATTTTTGTTTTCAGAAGGCTTATTTGTTCCAATTTAGCTAAGTTGATACGTATCGGACATTAACGTAACAATATTTTCCAAAGTTTTATCGCATTCAAAAACATTTTTTTTTTATAATAAACATAATTTACGTTTAAGGGCTGTAGCAAATTTTATTTGATTTAAATCATGAGCTGTCATGTTAATTAGTTGTAGAGTTTTGTGACTTCAGTAAATTTTCTATATAATAATCTTAGGTTCATAAAACATATATCAATCAGTGTGGATCCACCTCTTAGCACTCTACATATCTAGATTTCGATCTTATTAGATCTCATCAGTGTTGCTCAGCTAGTGAGGATAAATTCACACAATATCTCGAGTGGTTATATAAATAAATGATACAGTTAACCCTCTAGGAGAAAAGTTAAACGCCATTTGGCGGCACCACATCAATTAGCAATGCACAACCATATGGTAATAACCGTCAACATGCTCATGCCATCAGGATCACCGGGTAGTGCCCTATATAGAATAATATTCCAACAGAGTACTTTTTTTTGTATATAACCACTCGAGATATTGTGTGTGCATGAGCATGTTGATGGTTATTACCATATTAGTGTGCATTGCTAATTGATGTGGTACCTCCAGGTGACGTTTCACTTTCCTCCTAGGGGATAGTTGTATCAATCTTAGGTTTATTTCCGCTGATACAAGAAGAAGTTTAGAAACGTCTAATCACGCGGCATTTACCTTTACTTTATAGAAAACCTCTGAAAAACGGTGAAAAGTGATTCGCGAAATATCGCCCACAACGGGGTTTGAACTATCGCTCCCCAATGCTCAGTACGAAACGAACGGCGCTTCTAACCACTTTTATTAATATTTCCAAAAGAATTAGAATACTTAATACACATATATTATAAAAAAGAAACTTGTATCCTTATATGACTATCAGCCCTGAGGTTTTTCCGTCGGTCAAGGGAGAAGCTCAGAGGAGTTTAATAACCCAGTATTTACATTAACACAGAAAACCTCTAAAAACTGTGAAAGGTGATTCACCGTTCGCGCCGTCACCGGTTCGAATCCGGTATTAATAGATCCCAATTTTCATTCGGAATTTGGGTCTATTAATACATGGATGTTGTGTCTGCCTTTAGTTTAGTGTGTGGTTTCGTCTAATAGTGATTATATATACAGAGTATAAATATATATAATATATAAACTTAATAATACATAGTTTACTGGCTAGTGTGATCAATAGATCAAGGCCAACAAACCAAAAAAAAGGTGATTCACTAAAAATTGTAAATATTATACTATATTCATTATAATTGTTTATAAGGTAAACTTAATCGTTAAATCTAATTAACAGGTTCATTGCAAATTACAAAATAATTAGTGATTGAACATTGTGTATTCATTGTTAATTTATTAGTGTCTTGTAAATAGTAAACCCCGTAATTAATTAAGCAAGCGTGCAATTTTTTGGATTCACTTAAGGAACTTCCCTTAGCTCTCTCACGCGCGCCATCATTAATCTTACGTTCTAAGTGATACGGGATAAAAAAATAAAAACAAAACAAAGCCGTATTAAACGCCCCTCTACTTTATAAATGATATATAATACAATGCTTTTATCTTTTTCATTACTTTTACGTATTACGCGAGATAATCCAGCCGTCCGTGAACGATGGCGGGGTGGTAGGATTCGTCGTCTAAATTGAAATGATTCGCGTTGCATTCATTTAAATTCAATTTCGTTTTCAATGGGATTATTAGTAGGTAGGTATTATTCAGATTTTCATTACTAAATGAAGCGGCAGGTGCGGCTATAAAAAATGCTCAACGATGCTCTACATTTAATTAATAAAAATGAGTTACCATGCACACTAGAGAGCTTAGATTTGTTAATTGAAATGAAAACGGTTTGGTCGACTGCGTTTACAACCCGGTGGAGAGTTTATATTAAAATAGCGAGGATCTAATAGTGTAAGGGATTTTTCAGGATTATATGGCGAACAGTTAGTTTAGCCTACACCGTAAGGTACAAGGCATATATATATATATATATATATATATATATATATATATAAATATATATATATATATATATATATATATATATATATATATAATTGTTGTGATAAGACATGTACATTCCATAAATTAAATATACTATATATGCAGCAATAGTGGAGGGAGAGAAACTTATATACATATATATATATATAGGAAGTGGATGGGTGGGATATGGGACGTTCTGCATATATGGGAACTATATTACCAAACGGAGTTGTAGACAAAAAAAATCTAGGTTCGGGGAACATCAAGATAAAGGAAAAATAATGACGGCAGAAATAAGGCTTGGGTTCTGAAAAATAGCAGGCCTAAAGAGAAAATTAATGAATGATGCGCAAAGGTATCAAGTAGTACAAGATGTTTGGAGTGTCCGTAACATGGTTGCAGAATGAATAGCAGGACAGCAAGAAGTGGATGCCATATGAATATAAGTGGAAACTGCAAGCCCTGCTAAAAGTGCATGGAAAGGGAATGGTAAGAGACGGTATTATCACAGGAGTAGCGAGACGAATTGAAGACAAAGAGTTAACTTTAACAGAGACAACGAATATAAGTTCGAATGAAACATAACAAAAGTGGTGGAACATAATAACGTGTATGTAAGATACATAAAAGAAATGGTAAAATGAACATGCAGCATTCCGCACAACACAATGTACGGGACGAGCATACAAAAAGTCCTGAATCTAGTTTCTAAATTGTATCAGGAAGAATATCAACATCAATATATAAATCCACTTAATAGCCAATTAAAAAAGAATGTTTAAAAACAGAATCTGATGAACTAAATAATAACACTGCGCGATATAAGGGAGTCCATAGAAAACAAAAACATCACATAAGTGCAAAATCCACTAGCAATTTAATAATTCAGAATTTATTGGCTTTGAAAATCTCTATATCATTGCAACATGAATCTCCACTCCAGTTAAAAAAAAATTATGTAATAAAAAAGTAATGCAACTGTTTCTCTAGAGAGAGAGAGAGAGAGAGATAAACGCTATCTGGCGACACCACATCAATTAAAAATGTACACCCATATGTTAATAGAAAGTACTACTCGGTGATGCTAATGACATGAGTATCCTTCGTGGACCCGGAGGCTAATCCCGGACGTCGAGGCCTGGACGAGCAGAAAGCACGGGGAGGTCAACTACCACCTCACCCAGGTCCTCACAGGACACGGCTGCTTCCGGGCATACCTCCACCGTATGAACCGGGCAGGGACGGACATGTGCAGTTATTGCGGAGACCGCAGGGATAGCGTGGAGCATACCATCTTTGCATGCCAGTGATGGGAGGGACAACGATCGGCTCTGAGCCGGCGGATAGGGACCGAGGTAACACCAGACACTATGGTGCCGCTGATGCTGGAGGATGATGGTAAATGGGAAGCCATCACCCACTGCATCAGGGAGATTATAAACCGTAAGGTAGAAGAGGCGAGATAGGACGGAGATCTACCCAGGCCTGAAGTAATGCGCGAGCGGTCCCGGGCCTGGCGGTGGAAAGAGGTGGGGGTTTAGCTGGTAGCTCGACTCAAGAGAGTCGGAATCCAGCACATCCCGGGGGAGAATGCCAACAAGGCCCCCGGGCGTCTATGAAGATTCCTCCCCTCATGCACAAAAAAAATATGACATGAGTATGTTGACGGACATTACTATATGGGTGTGAACTGTTAATTGATTTGAAGTCGCCAGATGGCGTTAATCTTTCTCTTTGGAGAGAGAGTGTCAGTACTTTGTACATCACTACTCGGGATATTGTGTGAATTCATCCTCATCAGCTGAGTTACACTAATGAATTCTAACAAGACAGATATGTAAGAGGTGAGTACACTAAAAAAGGTAAAAAAAAACATGAAAAGTCTACATAAATCCATTTTTCAGACAGTATTTGTATTTTTCCGGGAAAACCGTACGAAATTGTGGAAAACATCAAAAGAGCTTTAAATCCTATAATTTTACAATTTGAATCATTTAAAAACAAAAAAGTTACGGTTGAAAAACCATGAAAATTCTCAAAAAAAACATATTTTTCACACAATTTTTACTTTTTTTTTTTTTTCGAGAAAACAGTATAAGATAGCGAAAAGCAGCTAAATGGCTTAACACTATCCGCCCCTTTGCAATTTTAACCAACGTTCTAGCTTAAATAACAAAAACCTTCAAACCGAAAAAAGTGAAAAGGCTCCAAAAATAATGTCTATCTTAATAGGGCTATCAGCCATGAGACTTTTCGGTTAGTAAGAGAAAAGCTCTGAGGAGTTTAATCACTCGGTATTTACATTAACTTCAAATAAAACCGCTGAGAAACTATGATAGGTGATTCGCGAAAATTCACCCCGATGGTTCGAACTCAAGCCACTGAGCAGGATGAAAAGGCTCAAACTAACTGTAGACAGGAAAACCGTCAGAATCATAGTAGGCCACATAACAGGCTACTGCAGGCAAGCATAAGACACTGCAGAGTATATACAATGCCACTGCGAGGCGCTATGCACAGTGCTGTCCAATGAACTCCGGGTATCACTAAAGCTCTACAAAGGGAGCAGTGGTGTAGGCCACCCGTTCTTAATCCATATAATACTAATCTAACGTACACTTCAGGTGCTTTCGTTTAGCATGGTTTTGCATTGCTAGTCGCACCCGTAGCATGCAGTATCCCTTACGTCTTGCGGTCGTGCGCCGCCGGTTATAAGGGCCGAGGTAGAATTGTGCGCATCGGACAACATGAGACAATAAGCCCGTACCAGCCCAGAGTGATAAACGAAAACGGCTTTAGTCGAGAATCAAATGCAATTGAATCCCAAGCATCCTTCATAAATGGAGTAGTGCAGTAGATAACCAGAAACACACATTTTTGTGGCACCTAATTTTTTTTAGCTAGGTATGTTACCATCGATTTCTACGAAAATAATTTAAATATACGTGTATTTTTCTTTTAGGTGGGGGAGGGCGTACCCTATTGGTATGGGCCACTGGTTTTAACTCCTTCAGATTAACTCTTTATGTGAAAAGGAAATAAAATATATGATTAAGATAACACGCGTACAAAAAAAGCTCTTTATATGTATTATTGTAATTGATTTTAATTGTACTAATAATGTATAATATTTTATTGTTCTTGAACTATTTGTTTATATATAACGCCAATTTGGTCGTTGTTTCAATGGCCTTTTTGGGGACTCCCTCCGCCTGGGCTCTAAGAACGTGTCCCAGTTGCCACTGCCTAGTTTCGGCCTTGGGTGTGAGTGTAGCTTTAAGTGCTCTAAGCATCATTTGAAAAAAAAAACGTCGATATAAAGGAAATTTTGTATAAAATACAAAATTATTTCATATCATTATTTTTCAATATTTATTCGAATTCAATAAATCTACAAATTCCATAGCTTGATTGCACTCGCAGAGCGAGTATCATCCCATAAATAATATTCGAAGCAAAAGCACAATCAAACCGCAATAATGACAAAGCAAAAAAAAACAGCGAATCGCACTCCATCCATTCGCTCTAAATATCGAAATCACACCGCAATGCAATTACAGGGCCTATTGACGTTTTCATTTGCGGTTCAGCGAACTGGAAGTGTGAAAACTTGATATTGGAAATAGTTGCGCGGGTATGTAGTAATGAGGTTCGATTTAGGCGGACGGCAAAGTTTGTCGCCGCCAGTCATTTGGAAAACTATTGAGTAACAACATTTACAACCGAATCAGCATAAACAATAAATAATTTGTGATGGGTGTATAAATCACTTCTCGTATGCATGATTGATTTTGAATAGAAATTCGGTTCGAATTGAAATGGATGATTATCATGTACTTCAAGTATTATTAACAGAGATAATAATAATAATTATTATAAACATTTATTGTGATACATACCACAATGGGTTAACGACCGGACTCTTTCTGCCCATAACAGAGATATTTATATATAATATAAACGTATATAATGGTATCAAATTTTAAAACAATATTCATATCAACTATAATGTAATTACCACAAGTCGTAAAATTAAATTAGAATTAGAACTTTTACTTCAGATGGACCTATACACAATCAACGAGTTTTAGATCGTTTTAAATATGATTGCTATATTTGTCTATATTCGTGAAAAAAAAAACAGGTAGATATCGCTCCGTTGATATAAAAGTGACACAAGTCATTATATGTACATCAACCCTAGACTCATATACTTTTAATATATATATATATATATATATATATATATATATATATATATACATGCTTAAGAACCGTGTTATTTTAAAATAGATATGATATTCTTCATAAAACATATCAACAAAATCATAAAAATCGTTTTATTTTCTCCGATATGATTTTAAGCTTGCCGTACTCCCTACAAATGTCTTCATATAATTTCGACTGTAATTCTGTATATGTTTGACTCTATCTAAATAGTTTGTCTATGTCGGTTCTATACTTTAGTGCTATTTTCTCGTTTTGCAGGCCTTTCATGTTTCGTTTAATAAGATTTTTTAACATGAAAATAATATTAAAATTATTATTAATTCCATAGCATATACAACAACTAATAAATTAGTACAGACCTTTATCTGTAATTAAAAATCTTTTATAAAATAATTATAATTATTTTATAATTGAAAATACCCGTACAAACTTTTTGAACAATTCCCAGTACATTCACTGTTAAAATTCCAGTTGAAAAGTATAACTTTGTGTCGCATGTTGAAAATAATCAGGGCTCGAGAAAGTTTAGCGTTTCTGAAATTCTAAACAAATTTAATTCATAACACAGCCGCGCCCGCATATTACATACAATGCCGTTCATTTGATAAGTCGTTGCGTGCAGGGAAATAATTCAACTCTGCAAATTGAGGCACTGTCCCATATCGCTCGTATGTTAACCGTCATTAGGAGGCCTTTATGTATTAACTTATCACATTAAACAAATACTATAAATCATGGAACACCGCGTAAAAATCACATT
The DNA here is from genome assembly GCA_963942505.1 of Lordithon lunulatus. Taxonomy (NCBI): domain Eukaryota; kingdom Metazoa; phylum Arthropoda; class Insecta; order Coleoptera; family Staphylinidae; genus Lordithon; species Lordithon lunulatus. Next base: position 46,426,962 of record OZ012671.1, read on the forward strand.
TACTAATTACTTGCTGTTAGCTTGTGTAAACATAATTCATTATTAGCACGCCTAACGTACAGCGCACTTATTTTGATTACAATGGCGTATACCCGAATGGCACATTACAGTGAAACATGCATAATTCACGCTCATTAGCGTACGAGTCATGCGGATAGCGCTAATTTGATTATAATATGATAAAATTCGAATCACGCGCCGTGAAATTTATTAAACATGGTTACATTAATTAAAATTATTGAATGCTAATTCTATTGGAACAGCCGTGGAATTAATAAAAGGTTACACTCGATTTAATCCTATTTAATGTGAAAATGCTGGCGGTTTTATCAGTTTTATGGTGGAATTTGTTATTTCAAACAAATCAAGGCGGTGTTAGAACAAATGCTCGTAATACGCCACCGGCGTTAATTTAGTATCTGTTGAACTGCATTCAAACAACCACTTTGCGGATATGAACAATTTATAGTTAAATTAGTGGATTTAACATAAACACTAACTAGAAACTGTAAATTAAATTATGTATAATAATAGCTGATTTGATGATTGTTATCCCTGTACATATATTAATAGTGTATTACGCGTATTTTGCAAGTCATACTATTTGTCTAGCAACCAATCAGTTATATTAGGTATTGAGCTTGTCCTAATGGTTCTTTATATTTCGCGTTTACAATGGCTAATTTCTTTCGGCAAAATACTATGCTGTAACGACTATTTTTTAATTGAATCGGTGAGTGGAAAAACCATATATAACTCCAAAATGGTTTAGAAAATAATTTAGATAAAATCTGTTTTGTGGGAAAAGTATACATGTCACAACAATTAGATGTACCAGAAAGTTCAGGACTAAAAACTAAACTACGATTGATTTTGGAGTTATATGGTTTTTTTCACTCACCTGTTTAATTGTAACACGCTATTCTGGGGATTTTTAATGGAACAATGTTGATACTACACAATTAAAATGTGACAGTTTGGACTGACACACAAAATGTATCATTGATCGTATGGCAGTTCGCCGATGCCAAAGCAAAAAATTTAAAGAAAATAATAATAATTACTATTTTTACTATTTTAATAATAAATCAAAATCAAATGGAGCCGAAATAAACAAAAAAACCTGTGTTACAACAAGTGTCATAGTAACAGTAGTTTAACAATATACTATTGGTTATCTCAAAAAAGAAGGTTCTGTTGTGTGATATATACATACATCTACTGTGTAGCGCAAAACGGGGCTATCTGCTTTTTTAACAGAATGTTCCAACTGATTAATAAACAAACTAAAAGGACCAATCTATAATGGACATTCTGCGGATACCTCTCAAATCTCATTTCACAATGGTTAAAACTTAAAACTATTAGTAAGTGCTCTAAATCAGTTGTTTCTTTTTGTCAAAAATGCAGATTGACCCTTATTACGCTACACAGTCGACATAACAAATTTGTCTTTTAAAATGGCCTGGATTATTCCATATTACATTGTCTTATTATTTGATAAAAATAGCGAACACTCATAAAAATGAAAATCGTGTTGGCAGATCCGTTCTTAAAAGTTTTATCCCTTTACCCATCCCATTTCATCATTTATTACAAAACGTTAAACTTCAAAACAATTTAACACCCAAGATACTCTTTATATTATATCAATATAACCGTCTCCTTGCACAGTTCGGAGCGAGTGACGCTCTTTGTGCTTACAAAGCACCTAGAACTTATTTGATTAATCTACAACTGCTTGGGTTCGCGTGAACTTATAGTGAGGTCATTGCGTTTTCTCCGGGCCTGACTCACTCTTATTATTACGTTTAACACGTTCTTAAAAAGGAGGTTACGGCTTGTTACGGAAATAAATAACAACGACATTTTTCGCCTTTTTTGTTTCTTAAAGTAGCTTTTCTTGTACTTGCATTATCAGCCTAAGCATTGCTTACATTACTTTAAAACTGAAAAGAAGAATGCGTTTTATATGATAATTTCGGCTCACCTAAATCATCCCGAATGGCCTGTATAATTTCTGGCTCGCATTTTGTTTGCGCCTTTATGTAAAAGCAGGGAATGGTGTGTCCGTTCTAGTTTTATGATATATTCAATACAATCCTCCATGGGTTGTAATGAATGAGATTTATGCTTTTTCTTCGTCGCTTTAATCATTTGAAAATGTGCACATATATGGAAAAAATATACAATGAGGGCGGCCATTTATTGTAGGTAGTTCTACAAAAATGTACATTTCATTTTGTACGGGATTATGCGGTATAAATCTCCATTGTGTTAGACACAATTCATACTGAACCTGTAACCTGTAGCCAAGGATTTTTATCGTTTCGTTTAAAATTCTCAGTGAATTATATATCGTTACATGGTGATTTATGTTTTATAATAATACATTTTGCTTATATTATAAATATATAAATACTAGATGAAAAGTCAGTCGCTCCATGCCGGATGATTTAATTTATTGATCAAAACCAACCAAACTATGCCCATTCGCAATTTCAACTACCTCTGCTTTACACTGTTTTCTGCAATTTTCTATCATTCAATCAATTTAATGAGTTAATTAAATCTTGATTTTAGAACATTTCAATAACTACAATTCTAAAATATTTATATGTGTTAATTATTGATTAATTTCGCAGAAAGCTTACCGAATTTACTATAATTGTTACTTGTGGCCGAACAAAGTTGTAGTTTAAATTTCAAACAGTTTTAGCCATAATAAGCCACAACGGCCAAAAATGGCAAAAAAGATATATTTCGTATATATTTATTTATTAAGAATTTACTATTTGCATTATAGTTACCGAATATTATGATTTTTAAAGTTGCGCAATGCCGAAACATGGACACCGCTCTGCACAGATTTCTCCAAAAGTAATTAAAACTACAACACAGTGAAGCCAATTAAATTACCCAGAACAGATTTCTCCGATTTTTGAAATTCGCATTAAATTTTTTTATGTAACGACGTTAAGAGTTTAACAATTTTATAAATTTCTAAACACAAAGTACTATAATAATGACCCTATTCCTTGTGACCATATGCCTAATTATAATATATTCCTTTCCACACTTTTTGTATTCTTTATAAGCTGTGATGTTATAATTTTAAGACACATTTTTATTACTATTTTTTCCATATTCCATTTTAAAGTCACCTCATCTAACTGAATCGACTGTTTTAAAGGTAATAAACTATGCTGGTGATTATATTCAAGGAACGTAATCCAATTTTACTTAGTTCAATATAAATTGATTTCTATCTGTTACCACTATTTTATTTACAACCCTCGTATAATGTTTCTGAAACTGTCATTGAAAGAAATACGTTTAAAAAATATTTAATAAATGGAGATGTGGGAAGCGTTAGACCAGTTGGAGGATGAGAGGAGGACATCCAAGGAACTGAAATGTGAGGGTTGGGATGTTGGAAGTAGTAATTGCAGAGGGCGGAACGTGGAGTGAAAGACTACTTTCACACGATGACGCTAGTATGCAAATGGTGGATACTGATTGTACATGGGTCGCGTGATTTAGCTACAATGAAAAACTAGTATCCAACATACCCGGTTCTGCATATCAGCATCTTCAGGTGAAAGTAGTATAAGACGTTCACTAGACAAGTAGGTCAATCAAGAGAGTCGATATAGTAATTTCACAGGGCGGAGAGTGGAGTAAAGACTGCTTTCATACGATGACTCTAATATGCATTACCAGTATGCTGGATACTGATTTTACATAGGACGCGTGAAATAGCTACAATGTAAAACTAGTATCCAGCATACCCGGTACTGCATATCGGCATCTTCGGGTGAAAGTAGTATAAGGCGTTCGTTCGCAAGACAAGTGAGTCAATCAAGATAGTGGATGCAATGGATGAGAAAGGTGTGTTGTGGGATGTGGTAATTGGATGTACAGAAGACATCTGGGAAGGTAACAAAACTTTCTGTGGCCAAGAAGGCGGGTCAGCCATCGATTATGTGTTGGTTCAAGCTATCGGCGAAAAGTTAGATCAATTCAAATTCAGAAGGTGAGGGAAGTGGTGGTCAGGTGTGGGGAGAACCCAAGTATATGTCTTGGGTTCTCCCCACACAGAAGGCAAAGCTGGGGATAATAACCAAGTCAGTTAATCCCCCCAGCGACTCGACTTCCTACCGCCCACTCTGCCTCCTGGATGGGATGACAAACGTCGTTAAAAGACTGCTCGTCGACCGTATTGCCGAAGCCCTCGAGGAAACAGGAGGGCTTCTCGCACGGCAATGCGGCTTCAGGAGGGGCCGGTCCTTCCTGGCAGTAGGGTGGCTTGTGGTGGAAGCAAACTAGGGAAGGTGTCGCACCAGAAGACAATATATGATGCTCACCAACGCGATTAATACACTTCGATAGGTGGCCATCATACGCACGATGAGATATAGACGACTCCCCAAGCCAATTATACACATAGTCCAGGGCACCTGAGCGACCAAGAGGTCACACACGAGGGCACTGGAGGGACAACGTCATTCAGGATCACGGGAGGATGTCCCACAAGTGGCCTCCTGCTTTGGAACGTGGCTTATGATGGCGCACTCCGACTAGATCTACCCAAGGAAAACACAGCCTATCGCATTCGCCGATGATATGGCGTTTGTCGTTCGAGGACGTGGTCTCAAAGAAACAAAGGAGAGGACACGAGAGACGATAGAATGGCCGGCGGGATGAACCAGTTTGGACTAGCCACTGCCGAGGCGGAAGTAACTTGATAATACTGAAAGGGTGGGTACGCAGGATGCAGTACAGATACGGTTGATGGGGCAGCTTAAGTATCTGGGCACTACGATGGAAAATACCACCCATGCAACCCAGGTACTAGAGACCACCCGTAAGGCTGCGTGGAGGGAGACAGCACTGGCGAGGCTGAACGACACCAGAGGCTGCCTCCCAGAAAGAGGCTGGAGCCCAAACGCACATGAAGTGGCAAAGTTGAAGTTGGAAGAAACCCAACATGCCAAGTGGACCCGACATATCCTCCTCCCAGTGGAACCCCTGGTGACAAGATGACACGGAGACACGGACCACTGGCTGACACAGACATTGACAGGCCACGGGACATTTCAGAACAACCTTTACAGGATTGGCAAGGCGGCTAATCTAATGTGAAGGTACTGTAACGGGACGGACGACGCGGCACACACTTCATCTTCAGCTACCCTAGATGGTAAGTAGAATGAAGGCGAATGATGATTGAGATTGGAGAACAGATCCATATACCGGCCCAACTAGGAGAAGCTATGGCCATGAGAGCCGAAAACTAGGAGGCGGTGAGCAAATTCGCCAAGACAGTCATAAAGGCCACGTACAGCGATGACTTGCGTAACTAATGCGACACGGCCCCAGACAAAAAAGAAACGACAAAAGACAAGGTTGACTTACTGACGTGAGACGACACTAGGGCACTTAGAGTGCCTCCAAGACGGAAGCTGTGGGGGTGGATGGAATTTTGAATGGATACAAGCAAAAGTGAGAATGGCTAGCGATGAAGTGGTAGTCTAGGAATAACATGTATATCTGGGATGCGCAGCCTAAATTGTTGCACGAAATAGAAGTGTGGTATGAAGGCAACAAGTGTCTGCTAGGACACCTTTGACGAATCTTCTGCTGGAGACAAATCGTATGAGCATTTGTTAGTTAAGTGATAATTATTTATTTATGATGGTTCAATGAATTTTTATTTATAAATAGGCTTTAGTTGTGATTCTGTCTATACAAAAGGACTTTATTTTTGTTCATTGCTTCCAACTGCTTTCCAACAGTGCTTTCGCCTGACGTTGTCTATAAACTGAAGTCAGTTAGAAACGTTTACTGAATAAGTGTATATTATATATATATATATATATATATATATATATATATATATTTGCAGGTCAGCAGTTTGCCTACCGTAAAACAACCCACGAGCTCATAGAACCAGCAACAATCCTCGGATCTTAAGATGTGCTTGTTGGAATATAAAATCTTGGAACGGGAGAGAACGGGAAGTTCTACTAGAGATGGAAACACACAAAATAGATATATGCGCATTATCAGAAACCAAACGCAGAGGGAAAGGCGATCTTACATATAAAGCATACATACTCAAGTATTGTGGGACTGAAAAACACAAACGAGCCATAGCCGGAGTAGGTCTGCCAATCAGTGATAAATTCATATAGAATATAGAAGATACATTCTACGTCAATGAAAGAATCCTCAGAGTAGTCCTAGACACCGGCAGGGACAAAATACATATTACGAGGCGTGTTTTTTTAATTAAGTACCGTTTTGATATTCCGCCGATTCAGCGCTGCGGTCGGTATTCCGCGCATGCGCGATGTGTACCTGCATCTATTGGCAAGGTTGAGACGCAATTACGGCAATATTGGTCCGTGATTACGTGTGTTAGCAAGCATTTAAAATGGCAATGCCGATTGATAGTCCCGCCGACTGTGAAGTTCGGTCTGTTCGTTTTCTAAGTGAAAAGGCTTAAAAACGATCGATATTCATCGTGAGATCTGTGAAGTTTACGGAGAAAACCTTATGAGCCATGGAATGGTTAGAAATTGGGTTCGGATGATGACGAACGAATCATGCACATTTGTGCATAAATGCTCGAACTCACTTTCTAACCATTTCATCCGTCATAATGTTTTCTCCGTAAACTGCACAGATCTCACGATGAATTTCGATCGCTTTTAAACGTTTTGCACTCAGAAAACGAATAGCATACCGAACTTCAAAGTCGGCGGGACTCTCAATCGGCATTGCCATTTTAAATGCTTGCTAACACACGTAATCAGGGACCAGTGTTGCCGTAATTGCGTCTCAACTTTGCCAATAGATGCAGGTACACATCGCGCATGCGCGGAATACCGACCGCAGCGCTGAATCGGCGGAATATCAAAACGGTACTTAATTAAAAAACACGCCTCGTATAAGCGTTTACGCTCCCGACACTAGCAAAAGTAATGAGGAAATTGACACCTTCTACGAGCATCTGCAGATTCTGGACGAATTGCGACGTGGAAACCAGTTGGGAAAAAGTAAAGTCACAAAACGAGAAACCTACCTACCTAAATAACAGAACGGTGGAAGAGTGGGTACGTTATAGGGATACAAGGAACAGAGTACAAGCAGAAATACGAAGAATAAAGACCGAATACTGGGAAACCTTCACTGCGGACATGGAACATGATCTCTACGGCAACCAAAAGAATATATGGGGAATGTTCCGTCGAAGAAAACGCGAAGTCAACAAATACGTAGCAACAAAAACTATTCCGGAAGAGGTATGGATAAACCACTTTAAACAAATGTTCGAAGAAGATAAGATACAACATCGGGAAGCGCCACCAACGGCAGAAACAACTACCCGCATCAACCAGGAACTGGTAGAAAATTACATCAAGGAGCTAAAAAACAGGAAAGCTCCAGGTATCGACGAACTGAATAACGAACTGATAAAATATGGAGGTAAACCAATAAGCGAACAACTAGCTAGCCTATACCAGAAGATCCTAAATGAAACAACTATGCCAACTGACTGGAAGAAAAGCGTCACTATCCGTATCTTCAAAATAGGCGACAAAAAGCAACCAGCAAATTACAGAGGAATAACTCTCCTGAGTGCCGTTATAAAACTATTCGCGAAAATCATCTGCAACATCATCTCAGAATGCATACCCATGCGAGAAGAACAACAGGATTTCCAAAAAAATCGGTCCACAACAGACGTCATATTCGGCATGCGACAAATAGTAGAAAAATCAATAAAATACGAGAAACCGGCGTATATGTGCTTCATAGATTTAACCAAATCGTTCGACCGAGTGAGGCTAAATGACATTACAGCCATATTGAGACAGGGCAACATCCCGGAAGAAATCGTTAGAACCGTTGAAAACATGAACACCAATACAAAGACCAGACTACTTGTTAACAACAGCTTGTCCAAGGAAGTGCTGATCTGAACAGGAATAAGTCAGGGGGATTCACTAAGCCCGATACTCTTCAACCTAATTATGGACAAAATAATAATAGACGTAAAAAACGCGGGGCACGGATTCAGAACTAGTAAAGGAGACATATCAATACTGTGCTACGCAGATGACGCAGTAATCATATCCGAGAACGAGGATGAACTACAGAGGCTACTACGTCAATTTTACCTAACTTCGAAACGCTACAATATGCTGATTGCGGTACACAAGACAATAACACTAGTTGTAGCAAAAGAGCCCACAAGATGCAAACTGGCCATTAAACACGTAATAATAGACCGGCTAATGTCCTTTAGGTACTTAGGGGTAGAAATAACCATCCATCAAGAAGTCGGAGGTAAAGAACCAAACCGATAAAGCATCTAGTATATCCGGATGCTTAAGGGACATAATATGGAAGAACCCATTCCTGAAACTGGAATCAAAGACCCGAATATATAAATCATGCGTTAGACCAATAATGGCATACGCCGCAGAACATAGAGCAGACAACAGCAGAACCAAGAGCATAACCAGAACGGCAGAGATGAGAACGCTCCGAAGTATCACGGAACACACACTACGTAACAGAATACCCAACCAAGACATAAGACAAATGTGCGACAACAGGACATAGTAAGGTGGATGAGGCAGAGACGACGAGAATGGAACCAACACAATAACAGAATGGAAGACACCAGAATTGCAAAGAAATGGAGGGATAGCTGGGTGTCGACATCACAAGCACTATTTAAAGCTGGAAAAAAGGCTGTAAGCCTATTTCAATATTCCCGCCGTTCTGATGCTACGATATGTGTTTGGTAAATGGACGCACATAAGCCAACGAATAAATATACCAAGAGCTAGGGAGAGTAATCTATATTACTTATCCCTGATGGTCGCGATTAATGTAGTGTTCTGTAGAAAAGTAGTGGTGGGCGCATTTTTGTTTATTGTCGTTTGCATGTTCGGTTGATGTCGATGTAGTTTTTTGAGAATAGAAACATAAATTCCATGTGTGTATACATAGTTTGCCATGTATGCCTACATAGAAAATGTGAATAAACTATGATATCAATATGAATAATAAAAACAAATAAATTAGGATATTTATTATAATTAGGATATTTTCATTATCGATATCGATGTTATAACATTATATATATATATATATATATATATATATATATATATATATATATATATATATATACTCTTTTATAAATATGTCACAAAACAAAACAAAAATAATCAGTACACCCCGCTTGCACAAAACACGTCAAACCTGTTTGCCATTACAACATTTAATATTTAAACTGCAAAATAGAATTTGCCATTCTCTTTGTTCTATACCCATTGTAAATTCCCTTTACTTGCACGCACACACGAGCTATTTATTTGCGCGGCATGTTTTCCAGCGTATTTGAACAGTTCCTGTTTGTTTGTTAAACTTATTTGAATATCATTTGCTACCATCTTTTAATGGCTAAACATTTACTCCCGGTGCCGAATGGAAGAAATTCCGCTGCTGTGTAGAATTTAATAAAGCCCCAACGGCCTACCTGTTTGGTGCATTGTAAACGCTTTTAATAATTGACTCCGTTTTACCCCCATATCGCGCGAGGTACCCCTCTCTTGGATAACAATTACGCGCGCTCGGGTCTAATCCAGGCGTAATAGTTTAAAACGGCACCCCTATGTGTTTTTGTAAATACCACTTAATGTCTTCATAACTATAATTCTCAATTGTTTTTAAATGATATGAATAGGTGTTTCAATTTGCTTATATGGGCGTTATTGTCTCTTTTAATTAGATATTAATTTTAAGTGTGTTGTTTGCATGGATTATTATTAATTTATATATAATTAAATCCGGTCTGTGCAGCATTTTGTAAACTAATTGAATTGGATGTATAAATTAAATAAGTAAGGGTAGACGTGGCCGTTTATACAAGGCTTGCTAGATTTTCATGCTTAGCCTTTGACATCAGACAGAAATTTAACTGCGCGATGTGTAAGCATACTATAGACTTGTTACGTCGTAAATAATTTATTTACAATAATAATACATACATTAATTTCTTATTCCCCATCTACCATATTCTCCAGATTTAACCTCGAGACTATTTCCTATTTCCAGATTTAACCACGAGACTATTTCCAGATTTAACCTCGAGACAATTTCCTATTTCCAGATTTGAAGAAATGGGTCACCGAAAAGCGATTTGGCTATCATGATGAGGTCATAAATGATACTAACGCGTATTCTGATATATTAAATTACTTATTATTACGAATTATTCGGATGATATCAGCAAATTTGAAAAACTTAGGACTAAGAGTATTGAGCTAAAAGGAAACTATGTCGAAAAATAAAAAATGTTTGCGAAAAAAAAATCCTATTCTAATTTTTACTAAACTTATCATATCGCCCTCGACTATATTATCATTTATTGGTTTTGTATGATCCATGAAATAGGTAAAGGTCGTTTTAGACAAGACAATTTCTTGACTCAAAAGTTAGTCAAGATGCGAGACAATCTAAATTATCTTGTATAATACAACAAATTATTTGAAATATTGAATTGGATGGTAGATCGAATGGAAAAATATAACGCGTTTTATTTGTCAAGGACAAATTGCATTTGAGGAGGATATATGAATTCATTTTTTGAACAACTTTTGAGCTAAGAAATTGTTTTGTCTAACACGACCTTAATATTGTCAAATTCTTAAAACTACAAAAAAAAATAAAGCAAAATCACATACACATACAGAAAAATAGATGGCGGAAGGTCGATAGCCCCTTACAGAATTTTAAAACAGATACTACAACTGAAGCAAAATTAAAAAAATTACATATGATAAAAATATGTTTACGTAACATATAAACATATAGTTTTATTTCTATACATGCCCATTCTGCTTATATAATGTATTTATTGATTTATAATTTGAACATTCCGTTATGAGATTTTTGTAAATCATGATTCCACACATGCATTTTGCATTTTACTTTGAAGACACAATTTCTCTTTACCAGTTAGAAAAAAGTAAGTATCGAATACTATCCCCCATTAGACCGAACGTTCCATAAATATTCCGAACTGTTGGTTGGTTAAACTAGCTGGCGCTGGTTTATTGAAACGTTTAAGCTCGGCTTTGAAGTACAAGTTTGTATTGCTCGCATATGCTTTATGTGTGTTTGATGCACAGCACATCAATAGATCTGCATGAATTCAAAGAGAAAAATGCAAAATTACCGATTGGATACAAATGGCTGATTTATACCATATTCATTATCAATGTGTTGCGGTCGTGGAAACATTATAAAGTTACGGTTTGACATGTGTAGTAGATATAATATTTTTGAAAATTGTATTACTATGTTCACTTCCCGGAAAAGGGAATAAATAAAACTACGTTTTACAATTCAATTTCAATCAGTATTGGTTAGACTGTAAATGCCATTTACCCGACAACTGAACAGTAGGAAAATTAGTCGAAAGAGATTTCAAAGTATAGGAGTGGAAATCTGAAGTAGTATTATTTATGGCCCTTCCTTTAATTTGATAAAGGTGTATTGTTCCAAATTATCTACGTTCTTAATATTATAAACACCTGGACAAAATTAACATATCAGTAAAACTCGATGTTATAATAACAAGTTATATCCTATGATGATTTTTGAAGTTTTAATAGTAATTTACATTATTAGTGCAGGAAGGCAAGTTTCCCGAATGAGCGAGTAAGAGCGAATTCGGGAAACGGCCTTATCGCACGAATAATGTATCTTATTTTTTGTATTTCTTAAAGTTATTTAAAGTTGTTGTGACAAATAAGTTATGTCACATTACCAATTACATATAAATTAAAGTCTATATTTTCTTCAAAATTGTATTTATTCAGTACCATATCGTTCATTTTTAACGCTATTTGAAGTATAAGAGGTGTTCGTTGTGCTTGCATACATTCTCATATTTATAAATACACCTTTACATTGGTATCGAATTTTTAGTTGGCAACACTGGCTACTTCCCGTACTAGTGCGGGAAGTATTATTTCCCGCACCCATATCAATGCGTGAAATGACTTGTCTTAGAACACGAGTACAAAAATTAATAAACATGACCTAGAATATTTTCTGTCACTACTGATAAACAATTGCAATAGTTTTACAGATATTTAGTAACATTATGCAATTGCAAATTATTCAGATATTTAACTTAATTTTTAAAAGTCAAAATTTCGTTATAAATCTGAGATTTATTTTTTCAAACAGCCATTTCTACAAAAAATCTATGTCAAGTAATCAATATCCTGCAAATATGAAATATTATTTGTATATTTAATAAATTTAAAAAATATATAAAAATTATTAAATCATATAAAATATACAAATTTTCCACCATATGTATCCATTAAACCGTTTACATATCGCATTTTTTTAAAATACATCCGTTTTAATGGGTTGTAAACTAACCTGTCAGAGTTAATATCTGTGATTAGTTTTTTTATAGGATTCCTATCAAATGTATCTCGTGTGGTATGTCTGTGCCAGTATGTTTTCCACCATTTCGTTTAACACACATCGCGTTTACGGGTTTGATAGATTTCGAGGTAGCTGTATGTGGCGTGCAATTGAATACGTAACAACGATGTGAATTTGATAAAACATTTCGCGGTTTAAGTGAACACAAATGTCGTGCTGAAAGTGCGGATTAAATACGAGCGAATTTACAGGAGAGGAAAAATAATTGGGTTGTCGAGTAATTTACCTGCAGCAAAGGCTGTTCCATAACTGGATTTTATTTGTCGTAGTCGTAATTCGGTTAGTATGCAAGGCTTTTAATGCTGCGGAGAATGACTAAATATGTGCATCGCATCAAGATGAATGTAGGTGAACATTTATACAATATTACAAACGAAATCAATATGAGACTTAAAAGACACTATATGCGCTTTCGTTTAGCATGGTTTATCATTGCTAGTCGCCCCCGTGGCGTGCAGTATCGCATAGGTCTTGCGGTCGTGCGCCGTTTGTAAGGGCCGAGGTAGAATTATGCGCACCGGAAGCGGCAAATAGAACAAGAAACAATAAGCCCGTACCAGCCCAGAGTGATAAACGAAAGGCACTTATGTTGTAATGCGAATTATTATTATAGAGATACTAATTATAATTAGTAATAATGGTAATAATAATAATACAGGTTGTTCCATTAAGCATAAAATGTTCGTATGAACAATTCTCCTAAAACATTTCGTTATAGACTTTTCGAGTCTAGTGAAATAATAAATTATATATTATATTTGGTTCACACGCCTCTGCTATGAAACCAGAGAACCTGCTCCTGGCGAGCTGTATCGCTCCAAGTTCTGGAGTCGTGCAGCGGCTGTAAGGTACTAGGTAGAATTCCGCGCATCGTGAGCGGCTTGCACGACAAATAGAACAAGAGATGAAGAAAAACTACAAGCTGTTAATTTAGTAGCAAAATCAATAGGCAATTCAAGACTGGTGTGAACATATCCACCCATACAACTTTTGGCCGCGGCAAGTCCGCGCGCCGTTGCGCTGCATTTCTCCGGGCATTGTGGCTCAATGAAAGAAGCAAAAAAAAATCTTATTCGTAAATTTGTTCACTCATGTGTTGTGAACAATAATATATAAATTGATTTTTTTTACTTAATAATTGTCGCTGAACAGAACACTCATTTCTTATAGTACTAATTGTGGTTTTTCAAAATGTTCCCCAGACCTTTCAAAATTGAGATTACACGAATTATGTTTAGACTTTAACAACAATCAATTTACACTAACTCCGGTATTTCAGAGATTTATACTTTTTTTTTAGTGAATTTTAAAGTTGGAGTTGTATTTATGACTTTGCTTGAATTGCTAGTGGGTACTCTACGCATAAAATGTATTTTCTTATTAAACATGTGACAATATGTGCAAAGTTTGTCTAGTTATATATTAAAAGTTTATTAACAACCATGCATTTCAAGTGATCAAAATCAGGTACTCTAACCACTCGGCTACTGAGCTGGGTACTTTAATATATCATTAAATAATGTATTAAATACAATATACAAGATATACTCGCCGCTATAAATAAATGATAATATACCCAGTAAACGTCGATGTATTTTGATGAAAATTTCACAAAACGTGGCAGAATAGTCGGTCAATGAGAAGCCGGATTATCAATTCGTGATATTGAAGCTCGTGTGGGACGCAGTGTTGCCACAATTTCCCTATGTTGGCGAGAATGGTCAGAAAATAATGAGGAACGACATTTGCATCCCAGACGTCCTAGATCGTGAAAATCGTGCTCTTCGGCTTGTGGCTATTCGGGATCGTTTTTCATCAACAAGGGAAATTGGTGATAGATGGAGAGGATTCATTGATCATCAAATCTCCTTATGATCGACGTATCAAAGAATTCGATCTTTTGGGCTCACCTCATGCCGACCATTACTTTGCACGCCATCGTCAATGGTGTAACAAGAGGTTCCATTGGAATGTTCAATGAGATCACGTCATCTTTAGTGATGAATCTTGATTTTATATATGGCCTAATGATGGTCACAGATTGGTTAAAAGCCGTCCTGGAGAAAGGGTAGTAACGGCATACTGCTCTTACTCAAGATGTAGTGATGTGGGTGGCTATACGCATGAAAGTAGATCTCCTCTAGTAGTTATTCAGGAAACATTAAATACAAATCGGTACATTAACAATGTGCTTCAACCACCCATAACTACAAGAAATAGTAAATCCAATTTTTCAGCAATACGCGGCCGCATACCGAAAGGGTTGCTATAGTGATTCTAAATACTGCTTATGTTGAGCTGCTTCCATGCCCTTCTCGTTCGCCAGACTTATTACCAATCTAACAAGTGTGGGATATGGTAGGACGGAGGATACATGATAGACAGCCGCCCTCAAACAATGTAGATGCCCTTCAACTACAGATTTTGGAAGAATCGGATAGTATACTTCAGGCTAGCATTGGTTTGCTCATTTCAAGTATAGGCATACTTGAAATTAACAATCGGCTAGCTGAATGTGTAAGAAACAGAGGAGGGTGGACGCATTATTAGTTAACAATATTTGTATCTTGCTGAAATGTTCACTGTTTGTTCACAGGAATAAAATACACGTTTTATAATTTCATTAAAATACATCAGCGTTTATACTGGGTGTTCATTTAGTTATGGTATATAACTAAATAAATGAAATCAAAATTACAATCCTAAATATATTTACTATAAAAAAATAACTGATTCTTTTATGTGATGTGTTAAGTGAAACATATTAGCATAATAAATTACTATATTTATGCTTTAAAGTTCTTTATGGCGTGTGTAACGTACCCCAAATAATAATTCTCAGGCATGAATTAATTTATACTTCTACACTGGAAAGTCATTTATCACAGCTCATGATAAATAACATAACAGTTCATTATTATGCTACTGTAGTAACTTTTAAACCGAACAATTGTTACGTTATATGAATTTATCACAATGTGGTGTAATTTTAATCAACTAAAAATGATAAAATTCGCGTTTCAATTATTTCAAATCTATGCTTAAGTGATCATACGAATTTAATACATTTTATATTTTTACAAATGAATTTATAGGAGAGAGGATATCACATGTGCTATGATGTAGTATATGGCATACATCTAAATTTGAGTCAGTGTCACTTCATTTAAAGACCATTTTAATACGTAGAATATAAATAAATATATTGAATACTCGAATATAACCATAATGAAACCAAAATAATTACATTTAATGAATGTGTTTATAATAATACTATGTAAAATTACTGTCGTCCTACGGCGTTTGATCATGAATCAACTATCTCGACAAATAATTGTTTTCTCTCTAATTATGCAGTTGCAACTTCTAAGATAAGAATAGAGGCAACTATCCTACAATCGTAACATTATTGTCCCAATTTGACGAACAAAACGGTCAGTAATAAAAATATTAGTCACGGCATGTACTGACAGTACAAAAATCATAAATGACAGGTCGGTCGGCTTCAAAACATTGTCCTCGTTTTTATATTATAGGGATTAAACAGCTACCACAAAAACAAGGACTGATCGAGGATTTAATGATCCGTGATTGATGAAATATCAATTTCTGTCTGATTGGCTGATATCTTATGAGAGGTACTCTCAATTACAGTATATCCTAAGATATTCGACTATTAAAAATAATGCGCCCCTCTTCATAAGAAAATACGCGGGATTGGTATCAGGTTAATGTCAAAAGGCTTACGCCTATAGCCCATTTAGTCCTGTAGCCTTGAAGATTAGGACAGAAAACAACTGCATTTTAAGATTTATTAGACAACATACATAATAAAATAATCTGATTAAGTACGCAACCAGTATTTAATGCCACTGTATATTAGTTTATATTTCACAAATTGCTAGCAATATAACAATTTGCTAAATTAAATTTGATTGGCCACATATTTACCATTATTATTATTATTAGAATGTATTATTACTAACTCTTTTTTTTGTCTTCATCCTCTTGTATCCGTGTTGGGTATCGAGAATGTATTATTACTATTATGTATAATTATTATTGTAATTGTTATAGAATTTATTTTGTTAGATTATATTGTATTACAGATATGTTTATAGCTGACAATTTTATTGGTTTCTTATAAAAACTGTAATAAACAAACGTAAAAATAGCAAATAAATCTCATAACTAACTCTGAGTCACTGTATAATTGAATTCAACCATAAATTCGCAATGATTTTTCAATTGTCACTTTTTAAAAATGACTCATGGCATAACATTAACCCATATGATATCACACCATTAAAAGACACTTTTAAATACTATGCGGCATTTAAAGATTAAAACCAACATTCCAGAACTGGTTCAGTATCTATGCGCGTACACGGAGATAATATATCATTTACCTACTTTATTTACTCACTAACCTAGCTTATCTCGCGCTTGCTTGACCTACAGAACGCAGCATAACATTAACCCATATGATTTTATGAAAACCATTCAGTGCAATTCACCCAATTCATAGAATTGTTTCACGTGCTCGCAACAACAACAATAGCAGCAAAATTGAACGATCAACAATTTGCCTTATCTAATGTTATTGTAAATATTACTATCTAATCTAAATGATAACAGAAGTGTAGTCGAGCTTTTACTCACCAGTTACAATGAGGATATCGTCACAATTTGTCGAAACACTGATTGTACGGTGTGTTGTTAATTCGTAGCACAATAAATGATTCAATGTTTACACTTAACCAGCACGTACAGACAGAACCGAACTGTGTTTACTACTAACATGGCGGAATTGGAGATTTATACGGCATGCGCCATCTGACAGGTGGCACTATAATTGTACGTGGTGACTAAGTTGCCTATATTAAAACATATTATTTTATATTTATAATAGTAGCGGGAAGGTGCCTTATAACTATTGTGACCATACTTTGTTTCCAGTTAAAAGTATGCACATTTAAGGCACCTTACACGGTCAATAATACTGTCAGTCCTAGTACTGTCAGTATTTGTTTCAATCCCCCTTTTATATTTATCATGTAATCAAGTATTCGGATTAACATCACTATTCTCTTCATTCCCTCGTTACTATACCTTACACGATAAGTAATACTGGAAATACTGTCAATATTTTAGAATAACGAACATTTTAAACATGTTATCGTACAGTAATACCAGTAATACTGTCATTATTCTAAAATATTGACAGCATTATTGATCGCGTAAGGTGCCTTTTAGAAGCATGTATTTCCGTCAAACCCCCAAAATCCCTCCTCAGATACGGCCGTGTGTTTACTAGCGAATAATGTTTATTGAAATATAGTCCTTTTTTAATTCATTACCGATAGCCTTAACCTCAGACTAATAAATAAATATGTTTATTTATTAGTCTGAAGCCTTAACAATAGTCCTTTCTTATTTGAGTGTTTTGTGCTTAATAGTTGAATTACTTAGTTAATGTAACTGGGTAAAAAATAGTGTTTTTAAGTACGAGATATTCCAATATATTTGCACATGTATATGCATATATATATATATGTATCGGGATGCTATATAATAGGGATAAATGATGCATCATTTTGTTTTATTTTTATTTATTTTAGCAAATGGACAAAATAAACATAGGTATCTAAAGAATTTCTAACGGAGTTAATTGAATTAGTACCAAGGATTTTCCATGTTTATGGAAAGTTAAAAGTAAAAAAGTAGCCAGTCTTGACTATTTCTTATATATTTTAACATTCCTATTTTGAATTGTATAAAAAGTTTGCACGAAGGCCTGAGCGTATGTTGGGGCCAGAAAAGCACAGGCCTGTTTGCGCAAATTGGCCTGAACAGTCCGGTCTGAGTAAAAAACTGAGCGTCTGTGGCAGGCTTTAATGGCACAGTTTCCGCAGTTCTGACTGTATCGCCTGAGAGATATATACGTTTGGGAGATTGCTTCGATACACATTGCACGAAAAAACAGGGACTTTGAGCAAATGTGATGGGAAAACTGAAGTAGCCCACACACCTTCAGTTCAGATAACTGTACAGTTTTTTACTCAGATATTATTTACACAGCGAAACTGCGCAGATAACTGAGCCCCTATTCACTGCGCGCTCTCGTTTATAAGATAAATTTAATTTCAACTTTTTTACGGTTTTCCATGTATTATAGCTATGTAATAGATTTGAGCATAAAAAACTCGTAATCGTATCTACTAAAAAAAAGCTGGTTATTTTATTAGAAAACTAAGGAGGATTTACTTCATTACTCTGGTAGATACGATATTTATTGATTGAGGTTCCATCCCCCACGAAGGAACATGTGTAACATCCACAAAACGTCCTGCTATGAAAACTTAGGCCGTAGCAGGGACTAGGATGGCGTCGCACTGCTAAGATGTTCACAACCCTTGCGTAACGAGCCTCTCTTCTAGAATCAATTTCACACCTTTGATCTGTCGGCCTCCCTTGGCCAACTCTTCGCATACGCCTACAGGTGCGTCAATTAAAAGAAATAACAGCGGGAATGGATACTCGCGAACTATCGGAACGTGAGGAGCAAGAATTCAATAAAAGGCAAGCTATCACACGGCCAGATAATTTGCCAAATACAAGTCAAGAAGGAACGCCCGAGAAGTGGACGACAAAGGGGATACCCCAAGAAATTACCCAGAGGGGGCTGGCAGCAGTGTACCGGTTTCTTGGACACAGCTGGATGCCAAGCACCGCAGAAAAATATAGGAGAGGATATGGGACAGCTATGACAACCCAACAACCCGGCATACGGGTATGATTCCGAACAGAAGACCTAAGAGCTCAGGTCGAGGCTCTTAGATAGGAAACGAGAAAGGCAGATTTGGTGTTAGAGAAGATGGGGCGACAGCTCTAAATGATGAAGAAACCCACCGTAACAATACCCAACCAATTACCAGAGAAACGATTGAGTGGAAGGTGGCTCGCATATGAGGCGCCCTCCAGAGGGACAATGCATACGAGGAGGTTGACGAAGTAATAGCCGAACAAATGCCAGAACAGACTTTCCTCATGGTAAAAGTGACCACAGGGTCGGGGGCGAAACCAACCCCAGACACCCCAGACACCCCAGTCATTAAGCTCATGAACGGCAACTACAGGGCGATTAATGAAGGAAAAAGACTGGAAAAGTGAACTCTATCGCTACGGGAGCGGTTTATAGGGCATGAAGCTCACCATACCAGTAAAACTCAGAGGCGGAGGATTCAGGCAGGATTACAGGTATTGGATTAAGTGCCTAGCAGGGTTAAGAAGATAATGGAGGAAGTGGAAGTACAGCGGATAGCTGCTCCTTTTAGTCGCCTTTTACGACAGGTAGGAGAATCCTTGGTGCTATTCTAACCCGGACACCACACGGGATTTAAATAATTAATTATTATGACAGTTTTTAGAAAGTGTTAAATATAAGTTTCTAGTAAGAGTTTAAATTCAAAATACTTTTTGGTTTCTTATCTAGAATAGAAAATAAAATCCTCCATTTTGTTTACATTTGATAATAAGGATTATTTCGGAAATAGAAATGAGGCAATTAAATGTTTTATTTATATTCATAAAAAAAGACGTACACGATAAAATTGATTGTGCTTGTACAGCAGAATAATGGAAGGAGTTACGATGAGAGAAGGATACGTGTACGCAAAGAACAGTGTAACAGAAAATTGGGTCTCTTGTCAGTAAAACTGTTCGTATCAATACATACGAGTAGGGTCGCATCTGGGAGGGTTTTGGGGGATTTCAACCCCCCTCGAAATGTTATGTTAAGTATAAAACAGAATGCGGTTACTTTGTTTCCTTACAGTGCGGCATCTATGTTCTAAAATACATCAAAATATAGAGAGAAATTCTATAACTTGCACTACCGTGCGTCGCATAAAGCCGGCCATACACGTTCCGGTATACCGGAGAGGTTTACCTGCGCAAAGAACTGTACAGGTAAACCGGAGCGCGTGTGTGGACAATTTCAGTAAACCTGGACAGGTTTACTGGCCTGTACAGGCAACCGGAGAAAATTCAGCCGCCCATACACGTTCCGGTAAACCGGAGAGGTAAACCTGTCGGTTTTCCTCTCCAGTATAACTGCACATTGCCTTGCACATTGCCTTGCACATACACAGTAGGGTAAACAATACTGGGCTATTCATTTGTCGTTTTGTAACAAATATATAGTATATAGTAGTTTCGGGAATAATGTCGAGATTATTTCTAACCGAAAAAATATAGAAATTGAAACAAAAAATGCAACTTAGAAAAATGTATTTCATGATAGAAAGTCGTGTTTGATTTCATTTTGTGTTTTAATTCCAAAGAAAATTCCGAAAAAATATTGTTATAAAAACTGTACTGTTTTAGCGGTAAAGCCGAAGAATCACTCGCCTTCTGGTAGAAAGAATCGAATTTTGATTCTTCTCCGGTCGCCTGTACAGGTCACTACGCCTGTACAGGTTTACCGAAACTTGTCCACACACATACGCTCCGGTTTACCTGCACAGGCATGCCTCTCCGGTATAGCGTATCGCGTATGGCCGGCTCCAGGGACTGTGCAGGCAAACCGGAGAGGAAAACCGACAGGTTTACCTCCCCGGTATACCGGAACGTGTATGGCCGGCTTAAGACGCGATTATCTATAACCATCATCCCGACCGGACGCGTGTTATTATTATAACAGTTCATACAAAAGAGGTGTCAATTGGATTTCCGAGAGAAAAAGACAGACATGTGCAGCGCCTCTTGTAATTAACAACGTGTTCATTTTAGTCTTTTTCATTCATAATAAATACAAATTATTTATCTGCGCTTCTTTAGGTATCACGAGCGATCGACCAAAATTGTCTTCGCGATTGACTTGTTGACCATTCCTGCTGTAAATAGACTTGATTCATTAGATCCCTAATACGCTGACCTAGGTGAAATATTTACACATTTGCGGATAAAACATACAACACGTATTTTTTATGATATACTGTCTTTTGCATTAATAAGCAGAGCAACTAGAAGAATAGCATAATTTTTTTATTATATCTTTAATAGATAGAATAATATATATATATATATATGTATATATATATATATATATATATATATATATATATATATATATATATATATATATATATATACGCAAATAGAAAAATATCCATCAAAAAAGGATTATTGAAATATTTATAAATTTGCGACTAGACTAGCAACATCGTAATATTTAGGATTTTACCGGGTAGTGTAGTATACTAGTAATTCATTAACAACACTTTAAAAATATACATTCAAGGATTTTTTTAATACTTACAAATGTTAAGTAAATAACAAAACAAATGTTTTTTTTAACGAAATACTTACTTTGGAGTTACAACTACCAGTGCCTGTGATACCTGTGAATTCTCAACTGTCCATAAGAAATGGATGTTACAATCATTCTTAAAATAAGCAGTCCACTTCTATACAATTATTTTATTTATACATTTTTATAGATGCTCTGACAAGACAGTGAACAAATAATAAATTTTTAAATACAATATTTGAAACATGCAACAGGCCATATCTTAGCAATATAAAATATACACAGTGTTCTCCTTAAAAATTAAACTAGCAATGGTGTGATGACATTTAAAATAGAAAACATTAATAATAAATAACAATTTAAAAAGGAAATAAATAAGGAATTGTGTCGTAATTTTTTTTTCGATAAAATATGATCTTGTGGATGTGGTTCCATATAAAAAGACATGCGTGGTTTAACACGTTTTACACGCACATTTTCATGATAAAAATAAATACATTAAATTTTTTTTGTCATAAATATAAACATTCAAGGATATTAATGATGGCAGTTTAGTACACTCTTTATAAAATCACTATAAAAATTACCATTCTCATTTTTAGGCCAACAGTCTCTTATCTAAAGTTGTCATCATTAATATCCGTCATTAACAATTTAAACTGATCACAATTTTAGCTCCCAAATTACGATATGGGCATCGTTGCTGTTTCTTTCGTAATTGATGGAGGTTTTAGATTTGTCAGCCGGACAACAGGGTTGTCGCCAGTTGACATAACCACGTCCACCCATTAGAGTAATTACAGTCCTTCTAGTATCAATGGGGTTGCTTCTACTTAGGGTTTTAGTATTATTATTAGTATTAACTTTAATATTACTGACAGCCTGTACAGGTTCAACAGCTTCTGTAACACCATTCAGCTGTCTACTAACATTGGAATTATTTCTAGACACACTACGACCTAGGTTCCTAACAGCCATACTCTCCTCGCTACCGGAAGATGTGTATAAACTGGAGCTTCGCGAATCAACCGACCAATTGGATAGATCTAATGATCTGGGTCGACTGACTTTCATTTTGAGTCTTCTATCTAAAGTACTTACTTTAGCAGGTATGGCTGCTAGTTCAGGATCGCTCCGTCTTAACGACTCATACACAGGATCCGTAATATTTTCATCCACCTCATAATCTTTTATGTACATCAACTCCCCATACAACCCGTATACATCGCAAGTATCGCCCGAGCCTTGTGATGACGTTGTACTAGTTGAAAACTTCGAACCAGCATTGCCTAAACCTCTAGGTAAAGTTTTTGAAAGCCGCATTTCATTATCCTTGGATCTCCTACGTCGGAGCACCACCGGACTACTGGTTAGGTGATGACGTAGTTTGGCTGTCACACTATTCATTGAAGAGTCTGATAATTGTTTCTCCATTTTGGGCCTTTCTATTTTATCCATTGCGATTTCAGTCTCGTCTTTCTCGGGTTCTTTAATGCTCACATTTTTGTGGTTTATATAATTCTTTGGTTGTAGTGCTAATAAAAATGAGATTGGTCCAAAATGGGCGTGGTATGATATATTGACACGTCCACTGATAATTGGCACACCTTCTAATCGTGGCAATGGAATGGTCAGACTGATACCTACATTAGTTCCCACCCAAAGTAATCCTTTGCAGGCTAATAACGCGGTTACATTGACGTGTGATCGATTGTTGTTGATGCAATCATTACTAGAGCCTGTTGTGGTTACACGCATTACGTTAGAGGCTATGTTTATGTCTTGTAGGTGTTTGAATGTTTCGGTGTGGTATAAACATATTGTGCTTGAGTTTTTAAGGGATATCCATAAACCGATACCGCTATGCGCCATTAGATTTACGTTGCCTACGTGCTCGTGTTGTATGCTGAAGTCTTTTTGTATTTCCCCGGTTACGCCGTTTAAAACCCATACTTTTTTACCGCAAGCTGCATACAATGAAAAATTGATGGGTAGCAAACTTGAAACCGCTTCAGTTCCTAACACTTTCACTTGAGGGTCCTTTAAAATCCACGTACCGTCTATAGGATTCCTTCTGTATATTAACAACGTACCGTTTGCAAGTGCTACAAATACGTTATCGCAGTGGTATTTGATTTGCATAACTACATCGGGTACCACACTGCTACCAATCTCTTCTTCCTTTTCAGGCTCATCGGCTGCATATAGAAGGACCTTTCGGCTATCCGTTCCCATCCAAACACTATCGGTAGCTAAATTTGGGCATGGCGGTGGGTTGCCTTTAACGTACTCCATTGAAGTCACTTGTGTTTCAACCAGTGAGAACGAGTTGACTTCTTTTAATGAGCCAGCTTGTTGTTGGTGTTGGGCTAGCACTGCTATATGCGAACTGGCGCCATCGGAGGTGCATACCCAGAGGTAGTTTTGGGTGCGGCTTCGTCTTTTTGTCGGTTTCGGGCTGCTTATTGTATAATAACATCCACAGCGCACCTGAAATAAAGAACAATTATAATTAATGATGAAGAAGATGACACAATATCAGCAAACATAGGAGTAACGTTGGGTATTTCTCGGCAACGATAGTTTGCAGTCCGTGCCGAGAGCTCAACAGAATCACGGTTCCTATAAAATACCACCACTATCTCACTATCTATTTTATTGCAATTAATTTATCATTATTCATTACTTCTAATCACCTTAATGCTTGAAGATTCAAGATCTTTCAAGATAACTCATAGAATGGTTGAAGTAAGAAGTAAGTAAAGTAAGTTTATTACAGACAGAGCGAGTCAAGGGTAGCTGATGCCTTGTATATCGCCCTACATATATGAATATTAGGAAAAATATAGTTACGACATCAAAATTATTTTAATTATTAACTTGGAATATTTAGAAACTGGTTTTTATTACATCTTTCATATTTTTTTCGGACCAACGTAATATAGTTGGTGTATTTAATTCTTACGTACGTATATCAAAAACATTTTCCATAATAAATGAGTGTGGGATTGATATTTGATAAATTGAATTTTTGACGAATTATGACGACTTTTTTACAAATAAATTTAAAAGCTGCCTCAAGTTGTAGCTCTTGAATATGCATGAAAACTGTTTATTAACAAATTGTGTAATTTAGGATTTGGTATTTCGATAAACTAGCAAGTAAACTAGGGCGAGTCCGCACCCCAGTAATTTTATATTCTCTCGTGTTCCTTTTTATCCTATTAAATTCAAAGAAATAGTAAATTTTTTCGACTTACTTCAGTTTGATGCTGTGATTTGAAAACAGACTGTGATTTGACAAAAAGCGGCATCTTCGTACTAGGCCTCTGTTCCTGTTCCGGCACCTCCCAAGCAGGTGAATTGCTAGGATCCAGCGCTAATTGCGCTAAACGTAACTCCGTAATCCACTCCTTCTTCACATTAGGACTACCCGTTTGGAACGTAAAAACTTCATCCTTCCCCTTAGCCTTCGCTACGAGCTGCAGGCAACACGAGTCCACCCACGCCATCTCCTCGTCCTTGTGTTGTATCGAGCTTTGTATTTGGTGCATTATTTTTTTAGTGCTATCAACACTAAACTCCTTGTAAGTACCTCGCAGGGTGCCAATCAAGTCGGTTATGCGGGACATTACTTCGTAGTCGTGCATTAAGTTGCTCATTTCAGTACAGATATTGTCGGCCTGCGGTTGTGTGCCTTCGAAGGACGCGTTTGATTTTAGACTGCCGCTTTTGTTCGCGCCAGCAGTTAGTATTCGGCTTAATGTAGGTGATGCACTGGTATCTTGTATTTCAATATCGGAAACAGGATACATCCATTTCAAACTCAAACGTTCGCTAACGCCGAAATCATCTGATGATCTCGGCGCTACCGACACGCAGACTACTAAATCATTGAGGAGTAGTAGTCTGCGGGATTTTGA